>CM062223.1:6751201-7440833 GCA_031216235.1 Syzygium jambos
CCGATGAGGGCGGCCTCGCCTCGGTGACGTCGTCTCTCGCCTATTCTTAACGATGCTGTCCCTTGCCTTTTCCTGACGAGGGTGGTCCTCGCTGGATCCGGCGATGGTGACCCTCGCCCAGCCCTTCCTGAGCTTTGCCGATGGCAGGGCAACTAGTCACCGGCGAAACAAAGAGAGGATTAGAAAAAGGAAAAAAGGAAAGGAAAAAAGAAAGAAAAGGAACAAAAAGAAAGGAAAGGAAAAAGAAAAAAAATAAAAATAAAAATATTTAAAATCAAAATTATTTTTGGACAAAAATGTCCTTGATCTCGCCGATCGCCTATCGGAATATTTCACTGTCCAGTGACCGGCGAAGTCAGGCCCTTATTTGAAATTCTCATGGTCATTTCATGCCCTTATTTAAGACTAACATACCACTTCAGGTCTTTATTGACATAAATTTAACTTCATGCTCTTATTTGAGAAAATAATGGCACTTCAAACCCTTACTTGGAATTTTCTCCAAATAATTTGTCACAACACGAGCATTCATTTGTCACCATGTTTTAAGCACGAACTCACCTATTTTCTATAATTGTTGGGTATACTAAATCGTACTAAAATTTCGACAAAAAATAAATCATACTAAAATACTTTCGAAGCAGTTGAACATTTTTTCTTGGTGAAATATCGCGAAAACAGGTTCCCATCTTGACAAAAGATCGCATTCTCTTCGGTTTGAGACATCTTGGATTGTTGATGGAAGCATGAATTTTTATGTGGGGGGTGTTGTAGTCAATAAAAGAGATTGAAAAGTTGTTGAAGAGAGGTTTATATATAGGGTTGATACAACGAAAAATTTTAAATTAGTACACTTATAATAAATTTATCCAAAACTATTTTTTTATCACAAAAAATCTCAGATTGGTATACCTGAGACAATTTTACCTCAAACTATTTTTTTGACCACCAAAACCCTACACTGGTACACTTGTGATAATTTTACTCTAAACTATTTTTTTTACTAACAAAATCCCATATGGTAAACTTGTGACAATTTTACCATGAACTAATATTTTGATTATAAAAAATTTTAAAATAATATATTTGTGATAAATTTATCCTCAATTAGTTTTCGTTAAATTTACCCAAGGATAGTTCGCGGAAACTTCTAAAGTGGAGAGAGAAATGGGGCAGGGCATGTGAAAGGGACGGCGGGCGAATGAGAAATGAGTAACAGGGGGGAGGAACAAGAAGGGCATAAATGGAAACATACGATGACCAAGTCTTATTACAAAGAAACTACATTGGACTGGCCATCGTCGTCACCGGTCGTCTTCAAAAGATACTTTCCTCCATTATTTTTCGGAAAAAAAAGCATCAAAAACAAACTTAAAATATGCTTGTGGTCGGTCGCCGGTCGCTAGAAATATTAAAAAATTCAAATATTATTAATAAAAAAAATTTGTATAATTACCAAACGCATAGAATAGAAATTCTGGACAGTTACCAAAAACCTTCAAATGCTTAAAAATTATTTTCGAAAATAAAATAGAAAATAATAATTTCTGAGCATAAATTATTTTTGAGAACAGAATAGTTACCAAACGCACCCCAAAAGTCCTCCTAACCAAACGCACCCCATGAGTCCTCCTCACCAAACGCGCTTATAATACATACAGCTGACATGAGCAATCCACATTAAACATGTTGGTAATTTCGACACGAGGGGGAATAATTGATTGCTAAATCATCAATCCCAATCTCTCAGCAATACGAATAGGAGATGGAAAATGCTAGAGAAACCAAGATTTTTTTACTGAATTTCTTTTACCAATCGAACGGCATGGCAATTTTTGACTGGGTGTCCAAACAAGCGGGATTCAAATCATTAGTTTCTTTAAATAGCCATAAGAATATGACCAAAAATAAAAAATAAAAATAGCCATGAGAAAAATAGGCCCATCACTTCGGTCTCGTTTGGTGAAATTGGAAAATAAGTGCTTCAATTGCAAGCACTAAGATTTTAAGTATCAAGTGCTGAAAATAGAATTAAATAGTTGTTTGACAATAATCGAGAATAAATTACTGAATAGCATTACTTGCTTCCCAGACATGAACCTGAAGTAATTATTGTTTAAGTTTAGACAATATAATTGGCAAAGATTCCAGTTAACATCTATTACTTTTCTACTTGGTGGATTTAATTAACCCGTTCTTTACATACCGGATTAGTAATTTTTTTTTATTGAAATGAATCTTGCGAGTCAATTCTAATTAGGGTTGTCTGACAAATTGAGTCTCATTAAGTACTGAACCTTTAGTTTCCAGCATTTAAATAAAAGTTATCAAACGGGTCTCTAGTGAAGAACTTATTCCATCATAGGATTGGTGGAAAATCCAATTAATTAATTAAGTTGCCAATTGAATGTATCATGTAACAATCAAAGTTCATCAACATTTCGACCAAAAACAAATGTTCATCAACATAAACACTAAACAGTACCTTCGTTTTTTATAACCATTTTTACTTCCTAATTGCCCTGCTGATCATGCATTGAATCTCCGAAACCTGAGCGAGGTTTAGCCTAGCCTAATCGTATTTAGTTGCTACAAGGTGCAACACCAGTCATGGCTTGGAATAGGAACGATACGTAGGTGGATTTTTACTTGTTCCTTGTATCCCTAAAGTACTTATATCACTTGTTTCAAAGTGGTCATATAACTAAGATTACTTTCTAAGCAGGGAACAGTTGAACAGCTACGGCGCTCAGACTTCCAGCATGAAACGCAGATCCATGGCCGGGCGGGGTGAATGTGGCGGCGCCCTTCCATCGTGCCATATGCGAGACCGCGCCGCACTGATAATCACGAGAACAAGTTTGCTGTAAGACCACAGACAAAGTTTCTGAACGAGACCGCATAACGGATTCACGGAAAGCAACAGGAGCAGCACGAACCAAGGGACGGAGTGGAAGGAGTCGTGGAGCAGCAACCACGTGAGTGAAGCCACCGATATTGAACCGGTGAAGTCGATGAAGAGGTGCAATGCTCCATCACGAGAAGGGGCACGGCCGTGGGACGGTGGTGCCTGATCGGCGACATGCACCAAAAAGAAACGCAGTAGCAGGCTGCAGATGGCGATGCCGATGGCGACGGGGTGAGTTTCAAAGGGTGAAATCAACTTCCCCTGGTATTTCACTTCGACGAAGTCGACCAGGATAGAGACAATGGAGGTCAGATCCATGGCGCCGGGAGGGGGGTAGGCAGGGAGACATCATAGATACTCTTTTTATGGACAGCTCAGTGGCCCACGGGGCCCTAAAAAGTCTTGATGCAAGGAGACCATAGAAACTCTTTTTATGAAAAGTTCTAAAAGTCATATTTAGCTGTGCATAAAGTTCAGATGCCTCGTCAGCTGATCGGATGTGAAAACAAGAGTACCTATGGCAACGAAAGATTGTGGCAATATTCACATCTTCATGACTTTTCTTAATATTGGGCCAATATTCATGGGCAATATTCACATCTTCGTGACTTTTTAGGGCCCTGTAGATGTTAACAATTGGGGCAATATTCACATCTTCATGACTTTTTAGGGCCCTGTAGGACTTTGATTGTATCCTAACCTTTTTAAGTAATCATGACTTCTTAGGACCGCGCAGCCCTTTGAACTTTCCATAAAATAGTTGCAATGATCTCCATGCCTTCACCCCCTCGCCACTTTATGGAACGGAGAATCGCCGGTTTACTTTAAGGGTGCATTTGATAGCTGTTCTATTTTTAGAAATAATTTTTGCTCAGAAATATTTTTTTTTATTTTATTTCCAAAAATAATTTCTAAGCATTTGAAAACGTTTGATAACGGCTCAAAATTTCTATTCCTGAAATAAAATAATAATATATATACGTTTGATAACTATACAAAATTTATTTTTATTAATAACATTATAAAATTTTTAATATTTCTTTCTTTTTTTTTTCTTCTTCTTCTTGGTCATGGCGAGTGACCAGCTATAGGCCAAGGTTGACAAGGGCGTCGCGGCCTTTGCCAGCCATAGGTGAGGGTCCCACTCTCCGGCGAGAGCGAGGGCTAGACCCTTGCGGCCTAGGTGATGGGCGACCTCGTGGGATCTGGTGAGGGATGGACCCTTGCAGCGTGGGCGAGGGTTGCCCTCGCCAGATCCGACAAGGGCCGCGACGCCCTCGTCGGCCGTGGCCTATGGCCGGTCGCCAGCCACCGACCACAGGCTAGGAAAGAAGAAGAGCCGGCCACAGCCAAGAAGGAAAGAAGAAAAGGAAAAAAAAATTTCTCTTCTATTTCTTGTTCCTGTACCCAGAATCAAAAAGCAATTTTTTTTTATTCTTGAATAAATTTGTGCCTGGGAACAAAAAATTTATCAAACAGATTTCTGTTCTTTTTTGTTCCCTAAAATAAAAGAATAGAATCACTTATTATTTGACAAGTTACCAAAAACACCCTAATTCTCCTCTGTTTTTCTCAACAAGACGTGAGAGTCGAATCTCGAACCTAAAAGATTTGCATCATTACCTCTGGGTAGGGCCACCTTAGTCTCACTCTGCATAGTTTGCATCGTTACGTAATAACCTTAAAGATTTATCTCCATTATTAAGGCTGCGACAACCGGGCTTGCAAAAAATTAATAAACAAGAGCAAAACTTTACAGCCCAAGGCCAAGTGTCTCGTTTAAGCCCTTTCTTTGGTCTTGCTCAGGGTGCCATTGCAAAGGGAATTACAAGAGGACAAAGTAAGATAGAAAACAGAGTCTGGCCAAGAAGAACCCAAAAAAGGAGGAGGAAAGCAGAGTTCACAGAAACCGAGAAAAACACAAAGAGGAGACAAAGGGGGCTCTCGCTGCATGCCCGTTTGAGAGGCTTTGGTCAAGCTGGATTATTTCTAATTGAAAACTTTTATTTATCTAATTGAAGGAATTTTTGTAGTTAAACTGTAAATTAGGATTTGTTCGGATTCTACGTTGCTAGGCTGATTTTACATGGTTTTAAGCTGTGAAATTATGCTGTAAAGGAATTTCAGGGCTTTGCGGAGCAAGACTTCAGGACAGTCAATTTTGGGTTATGGTTTGATCGGGATAAATTTTTAAAGTTTTGCGCTTTGCTGAAAACAATTTTCGAATTACTGTGTTTGGCGATGGTTTTCGCCCTACTCTGGCCATCTTTTGGCTTTATGGTGTTTTAGTAGTTTGTGAGAGTTTACTTTTAACAATAAGCTCGCTTGGATATGAGTTCTGATATGAGGTTGACAATGTTTGCAAAGCAGTTGTTCAGAGGTCTTTTGTAAAGTGGACGATTTGACTCGAGATTGTGCAGTCACCTACTAAAGTTTTAGTCGAGGTTAGTTGACACATAAGTTTGACATTTAGCTAATCTTCGGTAGGATTTTGAAACTTTCCGAGCAAGTAACTTTCGATTTGGATTTTGGTTTGGGGTGAATTGTGATCTTCTACAAATTTGTGAACTTATGTCTTGAAAGTGATAGGGATTTGATATATTATAAATCGTGAAAGGCATTGCACGATATAGTTTTGTTAAAACGAAAAAGTAATGTTTAAAACATATTGTTTCATAAAGCTGGATGGTGAGTTTACTATCCTTTTGGTATTTTTTTGGTATTTGAAATTTGAATGAATATTTTCAATAAATATAGAGCCGAGTTGAAGTGATATCACTAATATTTGGATTTTACTGTACATTATATACAGGATTTGGATTAATGAGTCTCTAGTATTACTTTATAAATATTTATAACGGATGCTCGATATGTTTGGAAGAGATTTGTGATAGTCATTAAACTATGGTTGCTCACACTATCCATTCCACATCTTTTTCAGGTTCTTCAGCTAAAGTACGACGCGAGAGTTATTGGTGGCAAATTTTTTACAGTTAAATTTTGGATTTGAGTTTAGATCCTTGCATATGTCTGAGATCATATTTGTGGGTTTAATTGAGTTTGGATACCCACACACACTTTTTTATGAATTTCAGTTTTTTTGATTATGTAATCAACTCACCGTTTTGTCAAGTTTATACACGAATATATATATATATATATATATATATATATATATATATATTGATAACATGTTTATTTTGATTTGTGCACGAGGCTGCCCCTTTCGGGTATAGGAAGGCGGTGTTGTTGTTTTCCCTATTTTTATAGAGTTGGGGGCATGATAAAAGTTAATGACATATCTTATTCACAAAATCAACAATATGAAAACATACAACAATATATAGTTATTGTTCTCTATTTCTGTATCTTACTAATTTCATACTGCAATAATAACCGCTCATCTCTTTCTCTATAGTGCAAATAATATATTGCAACACGAGCATTCATTTGTCGCCAAGTTTTAAGCACGAACTCACCTATTTTCTATAATTGTTGGGTATACTAAATCCTACTAAAATTTCGACAAAAATAAATCATACTAAAATACTTTCGAAGCAGTTGAACATTTTTTCTTGGTGAAATATCGCGAAAATAGGTTCCCACCTTGACAAAAGATCGCATTCTCTTCGGTTTGAGACATCTTGGATTGTTGATGGAAGCATGAATTTTTATGTGCGAGAGAGGGGGGGGGGGGTTGTAGTCAATAAAAGAGAATGAAAAGTTATTGAAGATAGGTTTATATATAACACACGCACACACCTAATAGGAGAGAGTAAATATGATAAAAAGAGAGAATTCTGTCCTTCTATTTTTCTAAGAAAAAAAGGATGTGACCCGGTTCAAATCAGGATCGGACCAATCGTAACTTTGATTTGTATAATAAATTCAAACTTTAGCAAAAGGAACATGCAAATTTAGTGGAATGAAGATGGTCACCCTGGATGGAAAATGCGCATGCATCATCATAATCTTCATTTCATCCAAATTTGCATCATAAATGTCATCTTTTGCGAGAAAGAGAAAAAAATGAGGTATTGAGGAGGAATATTTGTGGAAACTTTTAAAGAGAAGAGAGACATGGGGGAGGGCATGTGAAAGGAACAACGGGGGGATGGGAAATGAGTAAAAGGAGGGAGGAACGAGAAGGGCATAAGTGGAAACATCCGATGACCAAATCTTATTACAAAGAAACTACATTGGACTGGTCATTGTCGTCACCGGTCGTCTTCAAAAGATGCTTTCCTCCATTATTTTTTTGGGAAAAAATATAATAAAAACCCCTAAAATATGCTCCATATAATACATTTATCTTAAACTCTTTTTTTTTATATCAAAAAAATCAAATTATGTCGGTTAAAATACATGTACCGCGAACTTTTTTTGTGACATAAATAACCCAAAACTTGTACCTATACGACATACTTACACCCGTCAAGATTCCTTTAGTTGATTTTTCAGCCAAAATAACGTATTTTTAATTTCACTTAAGCTACATGGACATGATATCGATATCGTTTGCTTTCTGACATTCATGTAGGCAGATTTTTTATGGAGGATAAATGCGTCACACGGATACAAGTTTGAAATTTTGAGTGTCATAAAAAAAAAGATTAAAGTAAATGTATTAGTGGACATAGTATTTTTTATGGCCTTTGCCATTATTTTTTATTTTCTTATATTGCACCCAACCTTAACGTGTGTGCGTGTATATGCACACACAATATCATTTTTATTTCCTAGCAAACTTGGTCACTCATTATCTGGTAACACTCAGTCCTATGGTAAAGTTAGATGTGATCAATGGATGGACCCAATAGAGACTGGCTTGTCCAGGCTCGTCCATTTTCCTTGCTAACAAACTTGGTCACGAGGAAATAAGTGACCTCGCCATTCTATTGATTTATTCCAATCAATATCTCGCTCTTATATATGAAAACGTTCATTTGCCATTCGGATGCGTCGACTGTTACTGCACGGCCCAATATTGCTTGCCTGCCAAGTCACAACTAAGCCCGATGAGGAATCTCTCAGAATGTGACCCCATCCAACAAATGCTCGCGAGCATCCGCTCACATTCCATCCTCTCGGGATGGAAAGTAGAATCAAATGCAGAGCCTGCGAGCAAGCGATCTTGGGGGAGGTCCATGGAGAATGTGCGTGCATATTCTTTCTCCGCAAAAGCTGCCCCTAATCTCCCCAAGAGATGCAACACCCGTCTCTCCATGATCACCTTCTCTCTCTTGCTTTCGATCAATTGGAGGAGCTAAATGTGATGCTCACCATGGTTTCCTTCTGCAGTGAATGCAAATTCGGCCTCGACATGGACTGCACGGCTTTAACTCCATGTTCGCAAGATCTGAAGGGCAAGAAGGACTTTGGCTTTTTTACCATTTCGACCGTCAGCATCCACTGGTCTTCCACGCGAAGCTCGAAAGCAGAATTGGGTGCAAAGCTTGTGTAGAGAACATACCAGGTGAGGTCTATGGTTGTCCTGATTGCCTCTTCTTTCTCCACTGCACGATTGTCCTCTGCCGCTGGAACTGTCGTATGGAGGATGATCCGTGCAAGGCTTGCGATGAATGCGTCAAATGTTTAGCCTATCGCTCGCTGGAGCACAGCTGCGCTTTTCTGCTCCATAAATCATGTGCCGAATTGCCCTCAGTCATGCAACAACCGGTTCAACCCGCACATCCTTTTTCTTCTCGTATCAGGAAGGAGCGCTGTTGACATATGTCGTGAAGAGTGTCGACGCTCTGTCTTTCACTGCACGGAATGTGACTACTACTTCAACATTCGATGCACTTTTGAAAGGCCTACTTTGAGACATCACCTCCGCAAGCATATACTCTTTTCTTATTTGAGATCTACCGAACCGTGCTTCCTGTGCAGCGTCTGTGGTAAATTTTGCAGGTTCGACTTTTACGGTTGTGTGCAGTGCAATCTTAATCATCACAGATTGCCTTCCGCTACGGTAAAAGATTGCCATTAATTTCCATCAACTCGCACTTTACGCTTTGTTCATCGAAGATGATACCAGTGAGTAGTACTATTGATCCCTTTGCAAGAAGATAAGGGACACGAATCTGGGTGCTTATGACTGCGATGAATGCCCTCGCCCATTGATTACTCATATCAAATGCGTTTTACCTGCGGTGCGCTTTCATCACAGAAATGCTCTCTTACTAAACAAACTTTAGCCAACGAATGGACACAAGATGCTGCCATGTGATGTGGTGAGTAGCATTGTTCCTTTTTAACATCATATATATAGACTCATCCTCCACAATGAGTAATAATTAACAGAAAATGCGCTAATACCAAACATTTTTTAATACAGGTTGCTGGAATAGTGGAAGTACCTGATGCCCCTGCTATTGCTGAACTAGATGAAAAAAATTGCAATTCTGCAGGAAAAAGTGGAAAGAATGAGCACATAGTTGGAGGTACTCAAGAAAAGACGTGCAATGCTGGTCTCCAAAAGCCGCAAGTGAAGTGCATGTAGTTGCAGAGTTGGGGAGGCACTTACCAAGATGAAGAAGGATTCGGGAGTCAGGAGGAGAACATATTTCTGTTTGATGTTTCAACTCGCGTTCTTATGCAAGTCAATTGGACTCACTGCTACAGTTGACATCCCAGATTGTTGTTCTCTGCAGCAAAAGCAGATAAATATCATATTTTTGAAGTGCAAGACCTGTGTGCTCCATGTTATGAATCGGAGTATTAACATTGGGATGCATATTTTGATTATCAATCAACTTGTCAGGAAGCTTGCCAGTCCAATTATTTCCACAAATACGAACATTAGGTGTGTGTAGTTTGTACAGACTTGTCTCGAGCATCTGCATACTATCTATCTAGCTTTGCTTACATGAACTGTAAATTCTTTAGCACATGAAGATGGGGAAAGTTCGGTTCTAACATCTACAGTCAACCAAAATTCAGTTATCTTGAACTAAAGCCTCCTGAAGAAAGTCTACATTTCAGCATTCTTTTTGCACCTTGGCCCTGGCAACTTGAATGTGTGACTGGAGCAACAATTCAAACTCCTGGCCAGAAACCAATCAGCACTGAGACAACGTAGTCGTAGATTGCAAAGTGTTGACGCATTTGCCACAGCAAAGATCTCGTTGTCACCTCTCAGAGGTAAAATGAAGACTATATGATGTAACCACTCTCATTCTGCAATGACAAACTAAAACTATATTATCATCGGAATAGCTAGTAAGCAGTAACGGTGTATATGGGACAGAGATGAAAAAGCTGACATCTTTGGTTTTGATTTAGATGGCTCGATGATGTTAATTTCGAAATTGCAGCTGTGCTCGCGTATCCAAAGCATCTATTTATCCCAGTTCATATGGATAAATGAGCAAAACCATAGTATACCAGCAAAGGATGTAAATGACACATATTGATCCGCTGGCCAAACAGAAAGCTACAAAGAGATTCACCAGAAAAAGAAGGAAATCTGCAACACTTGCAATGTTTTCAAAGAGGTCAGAAGCTTTAACCTCAAGAACAATTTCGATTTTATATGGCTACTAGAAACGACTATTCTTCTCGTCATAACAATTGTTGAGGTATCTTCGATCTCTTCAATAACAATAGATCCCAATTTCTTTTGTGGGCTTAGCCCATCTCAATTAGATTTAGTTGCTACAAGGTGCATGACCATTCATAGCTAGGAATAGGAAAGATACATAGGTGGTTTTGTACTTGTTCCCTGTTCTCCTTTCTCATTATGGTCGGGAGATAATTTGATGCTGAAGGCTTGGGGACTCCTTACGGGCTTCAGATGCAGAGAAGAAAGCCCCAAGTGCCTCTTATACAAAACTAGCAAGTTTCCCAAAGTACTTATTTTTTGTTTTAAAGTGGTTAGATTAGTTTTTCCAAGCAGGGAACAGTTGCACAATTACGGCGCTCAGACTTCCAGCATGAAACGCAGTTCCACGACCGTGCATGGCAAATGTGTTGGCGTTCTTCCACCATGCCATACACGAGACCGCGCTGCATGGATAATCATGAGAACAAATTCGTGGTATAACCACTGCCAAAGTTCCAGAATGAGGCCGCGGAACAGATTCACGGAAAGCAGCAGGAGCAACACGAACCAGGGGACGGAGTGGAAGGAGTCGTGGAGCAGCAACCATGTGAGCGAAGCCACTGATACCGAACCGGTGAAGTCAATGAGGAGGTGCGATGCTCCATCACAAGGAGCAGGGCCGCTAGACGGTGGTGACCGATTGGCGGTGTGCACCAACAAGGAATGGAGGAGCAGGCTGCAGATGGCGACCACGACGGCGGCACGGTGAGTTTCAAAGGGCGAAATCAACTTCCCCTGGAATTTCACTTGGATGAAGTTGACCAGGATAGAGACAATGGAGGTAAGATCCATAGCGCCGTGAGGGGTGAAGGCAGGGAGATCGTTGATATCCTTTTTATAGGAACTGCTGACTGCTGCAGAGTAACATAAAAAGACTTTTTGTGCCTTGCTGGCCATCTCTTGGGGGCAGGGACTGCACTGCTGCGGAGTATATTACTCTGCAGCAGTCGGCAGTGCCCGAGAGTAAAGCACAAAGACTGCAGCAGTCAGTTTGTGCTGCAGCAGTCAGCAGTAACTGCTGACTACTGCAGTCCTTGTGCTTTACTCTCGGGCACTGCGGACTGCTTCGCACTAGTCAGCACTGTCTGACTAACATCAAAAATTTTAAATTATATTATTTATGATAAATTTATTTTGAATTTTTTTATGACATGAAAAATTTTAAATTATATCACTTGTGATAAATTTATCCTGAACATTTTTTTGTGATACGAAAAACCTCAAATTATGCCACGTGTGACATATTTATCTCACATTACTTTAGTTCATGAGCATTTTCGTTTTTTTTACTTTTTTTGTTTTTTTTTTCTTCTCTTCAATGAAGGAAGCTGGTGAGGGCTACCCTCACCCGCCCAAGGGAGGGCGACCCTCGCCGGCGTTGGGCGATGGTCGCCCACGCCTGGGCAGGCAAGGGCAGCCCTCGCTCGATGCCGGCGAGGGTCGCCCTCGCTAGATTCGACCCTCGCCATATCTGGCGAAAGCGACTCTCGCCTGACGGCAGCGATGGTTGCCCTCGCCAGAGGGTTTCCCGAAGCCCAGGCAATGATGACCCTCACCGGCGTCTAGCGAGGGCTGGCCTCGCCCGCCCAGGCGAGGGCGACCCTCGCCCGATGTCGGCGAGGGTAGGCCGACGCTGGCGAGGGTCGCCCTCGCCTGGGCGGGCGAGGGCAACCCTCGCCGGCTTCCTCTGCCGGAGAGAAGAAAAAGAAAAAAAAAGAAGGAAAAAGACGAAAATGCCCATAGGCCAAAGTAATGTGGAGTAAATGTATCACATGTAGCATAATTTGGAGTTTTTCGTGTCACAAAAAAAGTTTAGGGTAAATTTGTCACAAGTGACATAGTTTGGAGTATTTTGTGTCACAAAAAAAAATTCAAAGTAGATTTATCACAAATGACATAATTTGAGGTTTTTGGTGGTATTTTCCCAAAACAATATCAATGATCTCCCTGCCTCCACCCCTCACAAGTGGAGGAACACATTGAACTTTCTGATATATTTTTTCTTCTTAGATTAAAAAAAGGAAAAATGATACAAATGGTTC
This sequence comes from Syzygium jambos, assembly GCA_031216235.1. Classification (NCBI taxonomy): domain Eukaryota; kingdom Viridiplantae; phylum Streptophyta; class Magnoliopsida; order Myrtales; family Myrtaceae; genus Syzygium; species Syzygium jambos. The sequence goes on from CM062223.1 coordinate 6,763,758, forward strand.
ATATAAACTTATATGCACAATTAAAGTTTCAATAACCAGGCTTTGCAAAAAATAATAAAATAAGAGTAAAACATTAAGCCCAAGCCAAGTGTCTTGTTTAAGCCCTTTCTTTGGTCTTCCTTCGGTTTGATGCCATCGCAAGGGAACGAGAAAGGGAAAATAGCATAAATGATTTATGAATTCTGACTCAATGTGCAATGTGATTCATGAATTTTTAATTTGTTCAATATAATTCCTGAATTTTAACCCAATATGCAATGTTGTTCAATGTGGTCCTGGGACATTTGGTACATGCTTAATTTAGTCCCTGAGTTATAAGAAAATGTTTAATGTTGTCTATGAACTTGGATTAATAGAAGGGCAATATTGAATATTTTCATATAACTTATTTACTAAGTTAAACATGTATCAAAAGTTCAGAGATCACATTAAAAAAATTGAAAATTCGGGTATCAAATTACACATTGAACTAAAGTTTAGAAATCACATTAAATAATCATATTACACATTAAATTAAAGTTTATGAATAATTTGTGTCATTATCTCCCACAAAAAAGATTTATTGAATTTGGGGCTTTTTGGTTCAAAGGGACAACGAAGAGCACTGATCCTTCCGACCAAATAATAAAAAAAAAAAGAACAGATAGCACTGAGCTGGACTTTGAACAGAGCATGAGATACAGAACACCTTCATTTTGTCGTTTTCTGGTCAATGATTAAAAAGGAAAGATCTCATTCTTTTTTTTTTTTGAGGGGTCAGGAAAAAGAGACCTTGTTCTCACTCCGCATAATTACGTAATAACCTATAATAAAGATTTATGACCCTGATTAATGTTGCAATAACCGGGCTTGCAAAAAATAATAAAAAGAGCAAAACATTAAGTAGAAGCCCAAGTGTCTCGTTTAAGCCTCTTTCTTTGGTCTTGAAACTTTGGCCCAATGTATATTGTGGTCTCTAAACTTTTAATTTATTCAATATAGTCAATGAACTTTAACCCAATATACATTATCGTCCTTAAACTTTTAATTTGTTCAATATAGCTCCTGAACTTTTATTACATGTTTAATTTAGTTGCTGAGCTATATAAAAATGTTGAATGTTGTTCCTGAATTTGAATTAATGGAAGGACAATATTGAACATCTCTATTTAGTTCAAGGACTAAATTGAATATACATCAAAAGTTTAGAGACCACATTGAACAAATTAAAAGTTAAGGGACTACACTGCACGTTAGGTTAAATTTCAAGGACTATATGTGTTATTATCCCCGGGAATTACAGGAGCACAAAGAAAGAGAGAAAACAGTGCCTGGCCAAGAAGAACAAACAAACAAAAAAAGAAAAAAGAAAAAAGAAAAAAAAAGAAGGAAAGCACACTTTAGAGAAACCGAGAAAAAGACCAAGGGTGCGTTTGGTAACTGGCCAAATAGTAATTGATACTATTCTTTTGTTTCTGGAACAAAAAAAAAACAGAAATCCGTTCGATAAATTTTTTGTTTTCGAGCACAAATTTGTTCCAAGAATAAGTTTTGACACAGAATCAAGAAGCAATGGGAACAAGAATCAGAAATGAAAGAGAAATTTTCTTCTTCTTCTTCTTGGTTTTCTTCCTGGTCGCCGGTCGTCGGCCACCGGTGACCGACAACCGGCCACAGGCTAGGGCTGACGAGGCCGGCGGCGAGGGTGGTCCTCACTGGCCCTGGCCATGGGCCAAGGAAGGGGAAGAAGAAGAAAAAAAGAAGGAAAAAAAAAAGGAAATAAATATTAAAATATTTAAAATATTATCAATAAAAAGAAATTTTGTACAGTTACCAAACGTATAAAATAGAAATTTTGGGCAGTTAACAAACACCTTCAAATACTTAAAAATTATTTCTAGAAATAGAATAAAAAAATAATTCCTGAGTAAAAATTATTTCTAAGAACAGAATAATCACCAAACGCATCCAAAAAGTCCTCCTCACCAAACGCACCCTAGAGTCCCCCTCACCAAACGCGCCTATAGTACATACAGCTGACGTGAGCCATTCACGTTGACCATGGTGGTAATTTCGACACGAGGGGGAATAATTGATTGCTAAGTCATCAACCCCAATCTCTCAGCATTAGGAATATATAGGAGATGGAAAATGCGAGAGAAACCAAGATTTTTACTGATTTTTTTTTACCTATCAAACGACGTGGCAATTTTCGATTGGGTGTCGAAACAAGCAGGATTCGAATCATTAACTTCTGTAAGTAGCCATGAGAATACGACCAAAAATAAAAATAAAAATAGCCATGAGAAAAATAGGCCCATCACTTCGGTCTAGTTTGGTGAAACTGGAAAATAAGTGCTTCAATTGTAAGCGCCAATATTTTAAGTGGTGGTAATGTCAAGTGCTGAAAATAGAATTAAATAGTTGTTTGACAATAATCGAGAATAAATTACTGAATAGCATTACTTGCTTCCCAGACATGAACCTGAAGTAAATATTGTTTAAGTTTAGACAATATAATTGGCAAAAATTCCAGTTGACTTCTATTACTTTTCCACTTGATGGATTTAATTAAATCATTCTTTACGTACTGGATTAGTGAATTTTTTTTATTGAAATGAATCTTGCAAGTCAATTCTAATTAGGATTGTCAGACAAATTGAGTCTCATTAAGTACTGAACCTTTAGTTTTCAGCATTTAAATGAAAGTTATCAAACAAGTCTCTAGTGAAGAACTTATTCCATCATAGGTTTGATGGAAAATCCTATTAATGAATTAAGTTGCCAGTTGAATGTATCATGTAACGATCAAAGTTCATCAACATTTCAACCAAAAACAAATGTTCATCAACATAAACACTAAACATTACCTTCGTTTTTTATAACCGTTTTGACAAGATAGTTATCTCAATTACAAGACCGAGAACTGTACATATTTACAGAGAATTTTTTTTATTTCAAATAAATGAGTTTATGTGAATAATTTCAAGATCCATGGATATTCTTAACATATTTTCTTTTGTTTGCAAATTAGAGAATTGCTAGTCCAGGAGAACATTGTTTTAACTATTGTCAATTTTATTTACATGTTTTTACCGATGTCGTCACTGTGTCATATTTCCTCGTCTTTATGACTTCTGATTTATATGCACGAGGGAAAGCATAAGCTGTGCGGTGTATTTCATTCTTGCAGGAGAAGTTTCATTGCCTGATGGGAAAAGGGACGATGGCGATGCCGACGACAATGTAGCGACGGCCTCCAGGAGGCCAAGGAGGAGATTTGGGTTCGACCCATCTCTTGTTGAAGTCGTCACTGTTCTTCCACCGTTTGCGACCAAGGCAAGGACATTAATCCAGCTTGTACGTTGATTCTATTGCAGCTGTATGAGTCACCATTGCTAGCCCACTTGATCCATCTTTGCAGCGAGCATGTAGTGATGCCGATGTGTTGCTAGTCAAGCGATGTCAATGGATGAGGATAACTCATGTGTCAAGTGACGCCGATGCTTAGCTAGTCGTTTCTGGGAACGATATTGTTTCGTAGAGATGAGGAAACTATGCTGGAGATAATAGTGCCGATACTCACAATCAGAGGCTGGAGTAAACTGCAGTGCTGTGTTTCTTCGGGATTTACCGCTCGAACTGTGAAATAATCAGCAAATATGGTTGACCTTGCCTATCTCATGACTGAAAATAGATCATGAAACATTTCTGTCTAAAGTTTCTTTTGCCGTCTTCAATTTGCATACAGAGGTACCACGGTGGTTCACCTGGTTGGCATTCATTCCGACAAGAATGCATATCGTCCAGCCCTGAATCTGGCTGAGGTGGGAGTGATCTTCAATGTGCCCCTAGAAATGTTCCTTCAGGTACAGCGATTGCTCCTCATTTGTGTCGGGGAAACCTAATCTTTTATGAGAAATTTATCGTTAGAGAAATTTATCTTGCGGATGTCTTACAGGATGAGAACAGAAGGGCGGAGGAGAGGGAGTGGATGGGAGACGAGTATCTGCTCCGTCTCTTCGACTATCAAACAGTGGATGATAAGTATGTAATATTTGCTCTAACAGCTGGGATATTGATAAGGACTGCATCAGTCGTATACCAGCGCCGCCAGCATTTGCAGAGCTCTGTCCCAAATTTTGGCATTCCTAGGATGTTCTGTGTTGTTACATAATCACTAACAATCTCAATACGGTTCCAATCTTGACGTTGTCAGAGTAGCCATTTTTCCATCTAAAGTAGAGACAGAAACCTGAATTTGAGCTACCAAGTTGGTTAGTGTCAATTTACATTGGAGAACTTCATTACATGGAAAAACAGGGTTTGGTAGCAAGTTCGAAATCATGACGGACATCTGTGGGTCGATTCTCATAGTTCCACATGCTAGAGTGTAAAAGACTGATATGGCTACTCCATTAAGGTCGTCTAATACTAGTGTCCTGCATGTCTCTATTGCTTGTTAATTTAGAGCTCCCATTGCAAAGCAAATCGGTGACATGCCTGATCTTGGCAACTTGAATATCTGACGGAAGAACCACAACTCTCGCTCCTGGATGAAAACCAATCAGCCAAGTGAGACAACATAGTCTTAGATTGCATTATTCAGATCCAAGAGCTTCAGGATACATACAGGATATATCACAAAAGAAGTCGCTGTCTTTATAAATCTTATTTGCTGAAGCAAGTTGACGCATTTGCCGCAACAAAGATCTAGTTGTCACCTCTTAGAGGAAAAATGCTGACTATATGATGTAACCACTCTGTCATTCTGCAATGACAAACTCAAACAAAATTGTCATCAGAATAGCTAGTAAGCAGTACCCGTGCATATGGGACAGAGAAGAAAAAACTGACATTTTTCATTTTGATTTGTATAACTCAATGATGATGGAACAAAGCTTTGCAGCTGTGCTCGTACCTCCAAGGCATCTATTTATCCTAGTTCACATGGATAAATGAGCAAACTCATTGTATACCAGCAAAGAAGGTGTAAAATAACACATGTAGATCCACTGGCCGAACAGAAAGTCACGAAGAGATTCGCCAGAAACAAAAGAAGAGCAAAACTGCGACCCTCGCGATGTTTTCAAAGAATTCAGAAGCTTTAACCTAAAGAACACTATCGACTTTATTTTGGCAACTAGAAACGACCATATGACAACATTTGACACGTGGCAATGTGATAATAAAGAGTTGGTATCTGAAAATGCTAGTAAAAGTGACATTTTCATGAACGTCCCTCTGTTTTCTCTTTTCAGTAAAGAAAAAACTTCCAAATCTTTTGGCGTAGTAGGATCTTAGATAACCATGAAACAAACAACGAAACATCTCCCCATCCTCCTTGTCATAATAACTGTCGAAGTATTTTCAGTCTCTTCATTAACATTTGCGCTCCAGTTAAAGGTAACAATTTGAAGTATCTGCTACCGAGTTAGAAGAAGCATTTGACAGTCTTGCAGTCCTAAGTTATACTGTAGATCATGTACTTAGCTTCATTATTTGACTTGGTATCATGATAACTCTCCTGGGAATCGTTTTCCGCAATAAGCATTCAGGCTTGTAGATAAACCTGAGAAGAAAATCAACTTCCAAGTTCATATCAAATGATGAAGGCAACCGCATGAAAATTAAAATCAAAATGATTTGGGCCTCTTACAGGAATCTGTAGGGATTAGAGTGTGAGACTGCGATACACAAATTGACACATGGGACTAACCCTTGACTATGGAATGCAGAGGGGACAGAGCATGACATGAGAGCAAGGCGAGGTTGAGAACCCTACTGCCAGATGGATGCCTTGCCGGCCAGGCTTCTAGAGATGAGGACTTTTGGCAAAGCCAAGTCTGTTTTGGGCAACCGAACCCTGCAGCTGATGAGAAGTTCCTATGGATTAAAGGGTAGCATTCATAACTGATTAAGTAGATAAAAAAGATTGCCCAAGAAGGAAGAATGGTCAACTGAGAAGAGAAAGATATACTTGTCTGTGACACATGCTTTCACTGAAGATGAATCATCTGTTGCTCTTACCTGAAGACCCTGCTATCGCTGAACTGGATGAAAATATTGCAATTCTGCAGGAAAAAGTGGAAAGAACGAGCACTAATTGGAGGTAATCAAGAAAAGACGTGCAATGCTGGTCTCCAAAAGCCACTAGTGTAGTGCATGTAGTTGCAGAGTTGCAGAGGCACTTACTGAGATGAAAAGAATTTGGGAGTCAGGAGAACACCTTTCTGTTTGATGTTTCAACTTGCGTTCTTAAGCAAGTCAGTTGGACTCACTGCTACAGTCGATATCCAAGATTGTTGTTCTCTGCAGTAAAAGCAGATAAATGTCATATTTTTGAAGTGCAAGACTTGTGTGCTCCATGTTATGAATCAGTATGGGATGCATAATCAAATTATGAATCAACTTGTCAGGACGCTTGCCGGTCCAATAATTTCCTCGAATAGGAACATCAGATGTGTGTAGTTTGTACAGACGTGTCTAGAGTATCTGCATACTATCTGTCTAGCTGCGTACACGAACTGTAAATTCTTTAAGACAAGAAGATGGGAAAAGTTCGGTTCTAAGATCTACAGTCAACCAAAATTCAGTTATTGAACTGAAGCCTCCCGAAAAAAAATCTACATTTCAGCATTCTTTTCTCACTTTGACCCTGGCAACTTGAATGTCCGACTGAAGCAACAATTCAAGCTCCTGGCCAAAAACCAATCAGCCAGTGAGACAACGTAGTCTTAGGTTGCAAGTTGACGCATTTGCCACAGCAAAGATCTAGTCGTCACCTCTCAGAGGTAAAATGAAGACTATATGATGTAACCTCTCTCGCTCTGCAATGACAAACTAAAACTCTATTATCATCGTAATGGCTAGTAAGCAGTAATGGTGTATCTGGGACAGAGATGGAAAAAGCTGACATCTTTCATTTTGATTTGTATCACTCAACGATGTTAATTTTGAAATTGCAGCTGTGCTCGCATCTCCAAGGCATCTATTTATCCCAGTTCATATGGATAAATGAGCAAAGCCATAGTATACCAGCAAAGAATGTAAAATGACACATATTGTTCCGCTGGCAAAACAGAAAGCTACAAAGAGATTGATCAGAAAAAGAAGGAAATCTGCAACACGCATCAATGTTTTCAAAGAGGTCAGAATCTTTAACCTCGAACAATTTCTACTTTATATGGCTCCTTGAAACAACCATTCACCTCGTCGTGATAATTGTTGAGGTATCATCGATCTCTTTGATAACAATAGTTCCCAATTTCTTTTGCGGGTTAGCCTATCTTCATCGGAATTAGTTACTACAACGTGCGTCACCATTCATGGCCAGGAATAGGAACGATATGTGGGTGGTTTTTACTTGTTCCCTGTTCTCCTTTCTTATGGTCGGGAGATAATTTGATGCTGAAGGCTCGGGGACTCCTCATGGGCTTCAGATAAAGAGAAGAAAGCCCCGAGTGCCTCTTATACAAAACTAGCAAGCTTCCTAAAGTACTTATCACTCGTTTTAAAGTGGTCATATAACTAAGATTACTTTTCTCAACCAGGGAACAGTCGAACAACTTCGGCACTCAGACTTCCAGCTGGAAACGCAGATCCACGGCTCTTCCACCTTGCCATAGACGAGCCGCACGGATAATCATGCGAACGATTTTACAGTAAAACCACAGCCAAAGTTTCTGAATGAGGCCGCGCAACAGTTTCACGGAAAGCAACAGGAGCAGCACGAACAAGGGGACGGAGTGGAAGAAGTCGTGGAGCAGCAGCCACGCGAGCGAAGCCACCGATATCGAACCGGGGATGTCGACGAGGAGGTGCAATGCTCCATCACAAGAAGGAGCACGGCCACGAGACGGTGGCGCCCGATCAGCGACGCGCACCAACAGGAAATGCAGGAGCAGGCTGCAGATGGCGACGGCAGTGGCGACCGGGTGAGCTTCAAAGGGTGAAATCAACTTCCCCTGGTATTTCACTTCGACGAAGTTGACCAGGACAGAGATAATGGGGGTAAGATCCATGGCGTGGAGAGGGGTGAAGACGTCTGGCTATTTTATGGTCACCCAGGTGACTGAAGTCACCCCGACCTCCAGCCACAACTATGACCAAAGGAATGACCAGGTCACTTTCCTTTGGTCATCCTTTGGTCGGTAACTTCAGCTGAAGTTACCGACCTCCAGTCACAACCATGACCGAAGGACGCTGATCTGGAATAAATGCTGGCCCAATTCCCTAGAATATCTCTAATTTTAGTCTTTATCCTAATTATATTTTAAATTTTTTTTATAAAATAAAAAACTCTAAACTTTTACTTTTGTTCCAAATCTATCCAATTAACTTTTCGTCTAATTTTTTAATATTATTTTTTCGAATTTTTTTATATTTTCTTTTCTTTTCTTTTTCCTTTCCTTTTCATTTTTGTTCACCTTCAACCTCTGGCCGGTCGCCGGTCCGGCGAGGCTCGGCCCCGCCGGCGACTGGAGAGGTCGGCCTCACCCAGCAACGGCGAGGCCGAGCCTCGCCAACGGTCGGCGTGGTTGAGCCTCGCCAGATCTGGCAAGGTCGGCCTTGCCCAGCAACGGCGAGGCCGAGCCTCGTCAGCGGTCGACCCTCGCCAGATCTGGTGAGGCTCGGTCCCGCCAGCGACTGGCGAGGTCGGCCTTGCCCAGTAACAGTGAGGTCAAGCCTCGCCAGCGGCCGGCAGGGCCGACCTCGCCGGCCCTAGCCTCTGGCCGGTCGCTGTATCGGCGACCGGCAGGAGGTTGAAGGTGAAATAAAAAAAAAAGAAGAAAAGGAAAGGAAAAAGAAAAGAAAAGAAAAAATAAAAAAATTCAAAAAAATAAAAAAAAATAATATTAAAAAATTGGTCGAAAAGTTAACAGGGTAGATTTTGGACAAAAGTAAAAGTTTGAGGTTTTTTATGAGACAAAAAAAAATTTGGGATAAAGGCTAAAGTTGGGGTTTTTTTAGGGAATTGGGCTAATAAATGCTTGATCATAAGATGGCTCCCAGAGTCCCGCAGCAACTATGACCAAGGATGGTCACTTGGGTGACTTTGGTGACCTAGGTGACCATAAAATAGCCTGACCTCTGAGTAACGCCTTCAAATTCCAATTAATTGTTTTTTGGGTTATAAAAAGGATTAATATCGTGAAAAAAAATATCGTGAAAAATCCTAAATTAGTATATTTACGATAAATTTATCCCAAATTAATTTTTTGACTACAAAATAACCCCAACTGGTAAATTGATAAAGTTATCCTTCGTTAAATTAGATTAATACCATAAAAAACCACAAATTGTTACACCTATGACAAACAGAGGATAAAATCCAAATTTGTACATCCATCAACTGTCACGTGTCATCCAACTCAAAAATTTGACTGTAAAATTTAATGAAAATTAACATAGGGTAAATTGTCACAAGTGTTCCATTTTGAGATTTTTTATGATAAAAAGATTAGTTTGGAGAAAATTTATTATGGGTATATCGATTTGGGATTTTTCGTGGTGTTAACCCTTAAAAAAAAAAAGGCCATAGTCTGTCCTACTTTGATTCTCTCTTGTCTTTCTATAGAATGTGAGAGCCGAATCTCATTCCTGAAATTAAACACGGCCACCCCAACCCACCCCACCCCACCCCACCCCACTCAATTTCTTTACCACAGGGCAAGGTGACCTTATTCTCACTCCACATGGTTTGCATCAATACGTAATAACCTAAAAGATTTAAAGTCGCAACAACCGGGCTTGGCAAAAAATAATAAACGAGAGCAAAACATGAAGCCCAAGCCCAAGTGTCACGTTCAAACCCCTTTCTTTGGTCTTGCTCCTGTTGATGCCATTGCAAGGGAAATTACAAGAGCAACAAGAAAGAGAGAAAACAGAGTCTGGCCAAGAAGGGGAAAAAAAGAGCAAGAAAAGAAGGAAAGCAGAGTTCGGAGAAGCCGAGAAAAAGAGAAAGAGGGGTTACGCTGTATGCACGCTTGGGAGATTTCGACAAGCCGGATTAATTCTGTTTCGTAGTAACTCGTAAGGATTCAAAACTTTTTTTTCCTTATAACTAAAGGATTTAAATTTTTCATAATTAAGTTGTAAATTAGGATTTATTCGGACTCTTCGCTGCTGAATTGATTCTAGAGGTGTTTAAGCAGTGAAATGTTGTAAAGAAATTTTAGAGTGTCATGGAGCCGGACTTGAGGAAAGTCGGTTTAGGGATGCGGTTTGATGGGGATAAATTTTTAAAGTTTTGCGTGCTACTTGAAACAGTTTTCGAATTACTGTGTTTGGCAAAGGCTTTCGCCCTTCTCCAGCCATATTTTGGGTTTATGGTCTTTTAGTAGTTCGAAAGAGTTTTCTTTTGATAGTAAGCTCACTTGAATCGAAGTTATGAGATGAGGTCAACTCTATTTGCAAAGCAGTTGTTTAGAGCTCTTTTGTCAAGTGGACAGTTTGACTCAAGAACATGGTGTCGCCAACTAAAGTTTTAGTCAAGGTTAGTTGACACGCAAGTTTGACACTTAATTAATCTTCGATAGGATTTTGAAACTTTCCGAGTGGCGTAAATTTCGATTTGGATTTTGGTTAGAAGTGATTGCGATATTTTATGAATTTGTAAACTCATGTCTTGAAAGTTATAGAATTTGATATATTATAAGTTGTGAACGGCATTGCACGATATGATTTTCTTAAAACCAAAAAGTAATGTGTAAAACATATTTGTTGCATAAAACCGGATATAGTATTTACTACCCTTTTGACATTTGAAAATTGAAAGAATATTTCTAATAAGTATAAAACCAAGTTGAAGTGATATCCCTTATAAATGGATTTTCCCGTACATTATATACTAGATTTGGATAAATGAGTCTCTAGTATTACTTTAAATATGCATAACGAATGCTCGATCTGCTTAAAAGATATTTGTGGTACTCACTAAGCTATGGTTCTTCACACTATTCATCCCAAATCTTTTTCAAGTTCTTCTGCTAATATAGGGTGAGAGCGTTATAGGTGGAATATTTTAATGTTGGATTTTGGATATGAGTTTAGATACTTGTATATGTATGAGATGATATTTGTGGGGTTTAATTGAGTTTGGAGATGTATATATACGCTTGTTTATGAATCTTAGAACTCTTGATTCTGTAACCAACTCACCCATTTATCAAGTATATGGATTATTATATATTTTGATAACATGTTTATGTTAGTTCGTGTTTGATGCTGCGTCCTTCAGGTAGGACGACAATGGTGTCATTTTTCCTATTTTCATAGAACTGGGGTGTGACAAAAGTCAGCAAAGATCTTATTCACCAAAACAACAAAATGCAAACATACAACAACGTACCGTTATTGTTTCTCTATTTCAGCATAATCTTACCAATTTCATATTGCAATAATAGCTGCTCATCCCTTTTTCTTAGGACCTGGAGTTAACTTTAGATTAGGAAAAAGAATTTATCATGATCTGAGCATTCTCTTGTCGTCATGTTTTAAGCACGAACTCACCTATTTCTATAATTGTTGGTCCTTCTAAATCCTACTAAAATACTTTCGAAGCAGCTGAACATTTTTTCTTGGTGAAATATTGCGAAAATTGGTTCCCATCTTGACAAAATATCGCATTTTTTTTGGATTTGAGACTTCTTGGATTGTTGATGGAAGCATGAATTTTTATGGGCTAATTCCCTAAATAAAAAAAAAAAAATCCCCTATTTTAATTCCAATCTCAATTCTGCCTCACACCTTTTTTTGTCTAAAAAATGACCCCCAACTTCCACTAAGGTCTCAAATTTGCCAATGTGTCAAAAAATATGTATTGAGCTTATGGACTAAGTTAAACATGTATAAAAAGTTTAGGGATCACATTAAATAAATTGAAAATTCGGTTATTAAATTACATACTGAGCTAAAATTTAGGAATCACATTGACTAATTATATTACACATTGAATTAAAGTTTATGAATAATTTGTGCTATTATCTCCCACCAAAAAGATTTATTGAATTTGGCGCTTTTTGGTTCGAAGGGTCAACGAAAGAGCACTGATCTTTCCGACCAAATAATAAAAAAAAAAAGAACAGAGAGCGCTGAGCTGGACATCGAACAGACAGCCTGAGATACAGAACACCTTCATTTTGTCGTTTTCTGGTCAATGATTAAAAAGGAAAGACCTTATTCTTTTTTTCGTTTTTTTTGAGGGGTCAGGAAAAAGAGACCTTGTTCTCACTCCGCATAATTACGTAATAACCTATAATAAAGATTTATGACCCTGATTAATGTTGCAATAACCGGGCTTGCAAAAAATAATAAAAAGAGCAAAACATTAAGTAGAAGCCCAAGTGTCTCGTTTAAGCCTCTTTCTTTGGTCTTGGAACTTTGGCCCAGTGTGTATTGTGGTCTCTAAACTTTTAATTTTTTCAATATAGTCGATGAACTTTAGCCCAATATACATTATCGTCCTTGAACTTTTAATTTGTTCAATGTAGCTCCTGATCTTTTGTTACATGTTCAATTTAGTTGCTGAGCTATATAAAAATGTTGAATGTTGTTCCTGAATTTGAATTAATGGAAGGACAATATTGAACATCTCTATTTAGTTCAGGGACTAAATTGAATATGTATCAAAAGTTTAGAAACCACATTGAACAAATTAAAAGTTAAGGGACTACACTACACGTTAGGTTAAATTTCAAGGACTATATGTGTTATTATCCCCGGGAATTACAGGAGCACAAAGAAAGAGAGAAAACAGTGCCTGGCCAAGAAGAACAAACAAACAAAAAAAGAAAAAAAGAAGAAGGAAAGCACACTTCAGAGAAACCGAGAAAAAGACCAAGGGTGCGTTTGGTAACTGGCCAAATAATAACCGATACTATTCTTTTGTTTCGGGAACAAAAAAAGAATAGAAATCCGTTCGGTAAATTTTTTGTTTTCGGGCACAAATTTGTTTCAAGAATCAGTTTTGGAACAGAATCAAGAAGAAATGGGAACAAGAATAAGAAATGAAAAAGAAATTTTCTTCTTCTTCTTCTTGGTTTTTTTCTTGGTTTTCTTCCTAGCTTGCGGCTGGTCGCCGATCGTCGGTCGTCGGGCACCGGTGACCGACAACCGGCCACAGGCCAGGGCCGACGAGGCCGGCGGCGAGGGTGGTCCTCATTGGCCCTAGCCATTGGCCAAGGAAGGGGAAGAAGAAGAAAAAAAAAAGGAAAAAAAAGGAAATAAATATTAAAATATTTAAAATATTATTAATAAAAAGAAATTTTGTACAGTTACCAAATGCATATAATAGAAATTTTGGGCAGTTACCAAACACCTTCAAATACTTAAAAATTGTTTCCAAAAATAGAATAAAAAAATAATTTCTAAATAAAAATTATTTCTAAGAACAGAATAGTCATCGAACGCATCCCAAAAGTCCTCCTCGCCAAACACACCCTGGAGTCCCCCTCACCAAACACGCCTTACGTGAGCCATTCACGTTGACCATGGTGGTAATTTCGACACGAGGGGGAATAATTGATTGCTAAGTCATCAACCCCAATCTCTCAGCATTAGGAATAGGAGATGGAAAATGCGAGAGAAACCAAGATTTTTACTGAATTTTTTTTTACCTATCAAACGACGTGGCAATTTTCGATTGGGTGTCGAAACAAGCGGGATTCGAATCATTAACTTCTTTAAATAGCCATGAGTATAAGACCAAAAATAAAAATAAAAATAAAAATAGCCATGAGAAAAATAGGCCCATCACGTCGGTCTCGTTTGGTGAAACTGGAAAATAAGTGCTTCAATTGTAAGCACCATTATTTTAAGTGGTGGTAATATCAAGTGCTGAAAATAGAATTAAATAGTTGTTTGACAATAATCGAGCATAAATTACTGAATAGCATTACTTGCTTCCCAGACATGAACCTGAAGTAATTATTGTTTAAGTTTAGACAACATAATTGGCAAAGATTCCAGTTGACATCTATTACTTTTTTACTTGGTGGATTTAAGTAACCCATTCTTTTTTTTTTTTGATAACCCAGGGAACCCCTGCACAGCCGGCAGCCGGGGAGTAAACCCTGGGGGCGACACGTGCTGGATTAGTGAATTTTTTACGTACCGGATTAGTGAATTTTTGTTTATTGAAATGAATCTTGCGAGTCAATTCTAATTAGGGTTGCCAGACAAATTGAGTCTCATTAAATACTGAACCTTTAGTTTCCAGCATTTAAATGAAAGTTATCAAACAGGTCTCTAGTGAAGAACTTATTCCATCACAGGTTTCATGAACTTGGAAAATCCAATTAATTAATTAAGTTGCCAAATTGAATGTATCATGTAACGATCAAAGTTCATCAACATTTGGACCAAAAAAAAGATGTTCATCAACATGAACACTAAACAGTACCTTCTTTTTTTTATGACCATTTTGACAAGATTGGTCTTTCAATTACAAGACCGAGACCCCTACATATATACAGAGAAATTTTTTTATTTCAAATAAATGAGTTTATGTGAATAATTTCAAGATCCATGGATATTCTTTACATATTTTCTTTTGTTTGCAAATTAGAGAATTGCTAGTCTAGGAGAACTTTGTTTTAACCATTGTCAATTTTATTTACATGTTTTTACCGATATTGTCACTGTGTCATATTTCCTCGTCTTTATGACTCCTGATTTATATGAACGAGGGAAAGCATAAGCTGTGTGGTGTATTTCATTCTTGCAGGAGAAGTTTCATTGCCTGATGGGAAAAGGGACGATGGCGATGCCGACGACAATGTAGCGACGGCCTCCAGGAGGCCAAGGAGGAGATTTGGGTTCGACCCATCTCTTGTTGAAGTCGTCACTGTTCTTCCACCGTTTGCGACCGAGGCCAGGACATTAATCCAACTTGTACGTTGGTTCTATTGCAGCTGTACGAGTCACCATTGCTAGCCCACTTGATCCATCTTCGCGGTGAGCGTGCAGCGATGCCGATGTGTTGCTAGTTAAGCGATGTCAGTGGACGAGGATAACTCACGTGTCAAGTGATGCCGATGCTTAGCTAGTCGTTTCTCGGAACGATATTGTTTCGTAGAGATGAGGAAACTATGCTGGAGATAATAGTACCGATACTCACAATCAGAGGCTGGAGTAGACTGCAGTGCCGTGTTTCTTCAGGATTTACTGCTCGAACTGTGAAACAATCAGCAAATATGGTTGATCTTGCCTACCTCATGACTGAAAATAGATCATGAAACATTTCTGTCTAAAGTTTCTTTTGCCGTCTTCAATTTGCATACAGAGGTATCACGGTGGTTCCCCTGGTTGGCATTCATTCCGACAAGAATGCATATCGTCCAGCCACGAATCCGGCCGAGGTGGAAGTGATCTTCAATGCGCCTCTAGAAATGATCCTTCAGGTACAGCTATAGCTCCTCGTTTGAGTCAGGGAAACCTATTCTTTTATGAGAAATTTACCGTTGGAGAAATTTATCTTGAGAAGCTGCTTGAATTTGGCGGATGCCTTACAGGATGAGAACAGAAGGGTGGAGGAGAGGGAGTGGACGGGAGACTAGTATCTGCTCCATCTCTTCGACTATCAAACAGTGGATGATAAGTATGTAATAGTTGCAAGTTAACAGCTCGGATACTGATAAGGACTGCATCAGTCATATACCAGCGGCTGCCGGCATTTGCAGAGCTCTGTCCCGAATTTTGGCATTCCTAGGATGTTCTGTGTTGTTACATAATCACTAACAATCTCAATACGGTTCCAATCTTGACGTTGTCAGAGTAGCCATTCTTTTCATCTGAAGTAGAGACAGAAACCTGAATTTGAGCTACCAAGTTGGTAAGTGTTAATTTACATTGGAGAAACTCATTACTTGGAAAAACAGGGTTTGGTAGCAAGTTTGAAATCATGACGGACATCTGTGGGTCGATTCTCCTAGTTCCACATGCTATAGTGTAAAAGACTGATATGGTTACTACATTGTGGCTGTCTAAGACTGGCGTCCTGCATATCTCTATTGCTTGTTAATTTAGAGCTCCCATTGCAAAGCAAATCGGTGACATGCCTGATCTTGGCAACTTGAATCTCCGACGGAAGAACCACAACTCTAGCTCCTGGATGAAAACCAATCAGCCAAGTGAGACAACATAGTCTTAGATTGCATTATTCAGATCCAAGAGATTCAGGATACATACAGGATATATCACAAAAGAAGTCGCTGTCTTCATAAATCTTATTTGCTGAAGCAAGTTGACGCATTCGCCGCAACAAAGATCTAGTTGTCACCTGTCAGAGGTAAAATGCTGACTAGATGATGTAACCACTCTGTCATTCTGCAATGACAAACTCAAACAAAATTATCATCAGAATAGCTAGTAAGCAGTACCCGTGCATACCGGACAGAGTTGAAAAAACTGACATTTTTCATTTTGATTTGTATAACTCTATGATGATAGAACAAAGCTTTGCAGCTGTGCTCGTGCCTCCAAGGCATCTATTTATCCTAGTTCATATGGATAAATGAGCAAACTCATTGTATACCAGCAAAGAATCTGTAAAATGACACATGTAGATCCACTGGCCGAACAGAAAGTCACGAAGAGATTCGCCAGAAACAAAAGAAGAGCAAAACTGCGACCCTCGCGATGTTTTCAAAGAATTCAGAAGCTTTAACCTAAAGAACGCTATCGACTTTATTTTGGCAACTAGAAACGACCATATGACAACATTTGACACGTGGCAATGTGATAATAAAGAGTTGGTATCTGAAAATGCTAGTAAAAGTGACATTTTCATGAACGTCCCTCTGTTTTCTCTTTTCAGTAAAGAAAAAACTTCCAAATCTTTTGGCGTAGTAGGATCTTAGATAACCATGAAACAAACAACGAAACATCTCCCCATCCTCCTTGTCATAATAACTGTCGAAGTATTTTCAGTCTCTTCATTAACATTTGCGCTCCAGTTAAAGGTAACAATTTGAAGTATCTGCTACCGAGTTAGAAGAAGCATTTGACAGTCTTGCAGTCCTAAGTTATACTGTAGATCATGTACTTAGCTTCATTATTTGACTTGGTATCATGATAACTCTCCTGGGAATCGTTTTCCGCAATAAGCATTCAGGCTTGTAGATAAACCTGAGAAGAAAATCAACTTCCAAGTTCATATCAAATGATGAAGGCAACCGCATGAAAATTAAAATCAAAATGATTTGGGCCTCTTACAGGAATCTGTAGGGATTAGAGTGTGAGACCGCGATACACAAATTGACACATGGGACTAACCCTTGACTATGGAATGCAGAGGGGACAGAGCATGACACGAGAGCGAGGCGAGGTTGAGAATCCTACTGCCAGATGGATGCCTTGCCGGCCAGGCTTCTAGAGATGAGGACTTTTGGCAAAGCCAAGTCTGTTTTGGGCAACCGAACCCTGCAGCTGATGAGAAGTTCCTATGGATTAAAGGGTAGCATTCATAACTGATTAAGTAGATAAAAAAGAGTGCCCAAGAAGGAAGAATGGTCAACCGAGAAGAGAAAGATATACTTGTCTGTGACACATGCTTTCACTGAAGATGAATCATCTGTTGCTCTTACCTGAAGACCCTGCTATCGCTGAACTGGATGAAAATATTGCAATTCTGCAGGAAAAAGTGGAAAGAACGAGCACTAATTGGAGGTAATCAAGAAAAGACGTGCAATGCTGGTCTCCAAAAGCCACTAGTGAAGTGCATGTAGTTGCAGAGTTGCAGAGGCACTTACTGAGATGAAAAGAATTTGGGAGTCAGGAGAACACCTTTCTGTTTGATGTTTCAACTTGCGTTCTTAAGCAAGTCAGTTGGACTCACTGCTACAGTCGATATCCAAGATTGTTGTTCTCTGCAGTAAAAGCAGATAAATGTCATATTTTTGAAGTGCAAGACTTGTGTGCTCCATGTTATGAATCAGTATGGGATGCATAATCAAATTATGAATCAACTTGTCAGGACGCTTGCCGGTCCAATAATTTCCTCGAATAGGAACATCAGATGTGTGTAGTTTGTACAGACGTGTCTAGAGTATCTGCATACTATCTGTCTAGCT
The DNA here is from genome assembly GCA_031216235.1 of Syzygium jambos. Taxonomy (NCBI): domain Eukaryota; kingdom Viridiplantae; phylum Streptophyta; class Magnoliopsida; order Myrtales; family Myrtaceae; genus Syzygium; species Syzygium jambos. The sequence continues at coordinate 6,781,811 of CM062223.1, forward strand.
GCGTACACGAACTGTAAATTCTTTAAGACAAGAAGATGGGAAAAGTTCGGTTCTAAGATCTACAGTCAACCAAAATTCAGTTATTGAACTGAAGCCTCCCGAAAAAAAATCTACATTTCAGCATTCTTTTCTCACTTTGACCCTGGCAACTTGAATGTCCGACTGAAGCAACAATTCAAGCTCCTGGCCAAAAACCAATCAGCCAGTGAGACAACGTAGTCTTAGGTTGCAAGTTGACGCATTTGCCACAGCAAAGATCTAGTCGTCACCTCTCAGAGGTAAAATGAAGACTATATGATGTAACCTCTCTCACTCTGCAATGACAAACTAAAACTCTATTATCATCGTAATGGCTAGTAAGCAGTAATGGTGTATCTGGGACAGAGATGGAAAAAGCTGACGTCTTTCATTTTGATTTGTATCACTCAATGATGTTAATTTTGAAATTGCAGCTGTGCTCGCATCTCCAAGGCATCAATTTATCCCAGTTCGTATGGATAAATGAGCAAAACCATAGTATACCAGCAAAGAATGTAAAATGACACATATGGTTCCGCTGGCAAAATGGAAAGCTACAAAGAGATTGATCAGAAAAAGAAGGAAATATGCAACACACATCAATGTTTTCAAAGAGGTCAGAAGCTTTAACCTCGAACAATTTCTACTTGATATGGCTCCTTGAAACAACCATTCTCCTCGTCGTGATAATTGTATCATCGATCTCTTTGGTAACAATAGATCCCAATTTCTTTTGCGGGTTAGCTTATCTTCGTCGGAATTAGTTACTACAAGGTGCATCACCATTCATGGCCAGGAATAGGAACGATATGTGGGTGGTTTTTACTTGTTCCGTGTTCTCCTTTCTTATGGTCGGGAGATAATTTGATGCTGAAGGCTTGGCGACTCCTTATGGGCTTCAGATAAAGAGAAGAAAGCCCCAAGTGCCTCTTATACAAAACTAGCAGGCTTCCTAAAGTACTTTATCACTTGTTTTAAAGTGGTCATATAACTAAGATTACTTTTCTCAACCAGGGAACAGTCGAACAACTTCGGCACTCAGACTTCCAGCTGGAAACGCAGATCCACGGCTCTTCCACCTTGCCATAGACGAGCCGCACGGATAATCATGCGAACGATTTTACAGTAAAACCACAGCCAAAGTTTCTGAATGAGGCCGCGCAATAGTTTCACGGAAAGCAACAGGAGCAGCACGAACAAGGGGACGGAGTGGAAGAAGTCGTGGAGCAGCAACCACGCGAGCGAAGCCACCGATATCGAACCGGGGATGTCGATGAGGAGGTGCAATGCTCCATCACAAGAAGGAGCACGGCCGCGAGACGGTGGCGCCCGATCAGCGACGCGCACCAACAGGAAATGCAGGAGCAGGCTGCAGATGGCGACGGCGGTGGCGACGGGGTGAGCTTCAAAGGGTGAAATCGACTTCCCCTGGTATTTCACTTCGACGAAGTTTACCAGGACAGAGATAATGGAGGTAAGATCCATGGCGTGGTGAGGGGTGAAGACGTCTGGCTATTTTATGGTCACCCTGGTCACGGAAGTCACCTCGACCACCAGCCGCAACTATGACCAAAGGAAAGTGACCTGGTCATCCTTTGGTCATAGTTGCGGCTGGAGGTGAGACCATAGTTGCGTCTGGAGGTGAGACCATAGTTGCCGCTGCGGCTGGAGGTGAGACCATAGTTGCATGGCGTGGTGAGGGGTGAAGACGTCTGGCTATTTTATGGTCACCCTGGTCACTGAAGTCACCTCGACCACCAGCCGCAACTATGACCAAAGGAAAGTGACCTGGTCATCCTTTGGTCATAGGTGCGGCTGGAGGTGAGACCATAGTTGCCGCTGCGGCTGGAGGTGAGACCATAGTTGCGGCTGGAGGTGAGGCTCTTTTAAGGTCACCCAGCCCGACCTCCAGCCGCAACTATGACCAAAGGAAGCTGACCTGGAATAAATGCTTGATCTTAAGATGGCTCCCGAGTCCCGCAGCAACTATGGCCAAGGATGGTGACCTGGGTGACTTTAGTGACCTGGGTGACCATAAAATAGCCTGGCCTCTGCGTAACGCCTTCAAATTCCGATTAATTGTTTTTTGGGTTATAAAAAGGATTAATATCGTGAAAAATCCTAAATTAATATATTTACGATAAATTTACCTCAAATTAATTTTTTAACTACAAAATAACCCCAACTGGTAAATTTATAAATTTATCCTTCGTTAAATTATATATTTTTTTGGGTAAGTGACCTTTGTTAAATTTTATTAATACCACAAAAAACTACAAACTGTTACATCTATGACAAACGGAGGGTACAACCCAAATTTGTACATCCGTCAACTGTCACGTGTCATTCAACTTAGAAATTTGACTGTAAAATTAATGGGAACTAACAGAAAGTAAATTTATCATGAGTGTTCCGGTTTGGGATTTTTTGTGATAAAAAAACTTAGTTTAAGATAAATTTATTACGGGCATACTAATTTGACGTTTTTTTGTGGTATTAACCCATAAAAAAAAACAGATCTTGGTCTATCCTACTTTGATTCTCTCGTCTCTTTCAATAGAATGTGAGAGCCGAATCTCATTACTGAAATTAGACACCGCCACCCCACCCCACTCAATTTCTTTACCACAGGGCAAGGTGAACTTATTCTCACTTCACATAGTTTGCATCAATAGGTAATAACCTAAAAGATTTAAAGTCCCAATAACCGGGCTTGGCAAAAAATGATAAACGAGAGCAAAACATTAAGCCCAAGCCCAAGTGTCTTGTTTAAACCGCTTTCTTTGGTCTTGCTTCAGTTGATGCCATTGCAAGGGAAATTACAAGAGCAACAAGAAAGAGAGAAAACAGAGTCTGGCCAAGGAGGGGAAAAAAAGAAAAGAAAAGAAAAGAAAAGAAGGAAAGCAGAGCTTGGAGAAGCCGAGAAAAAGAGAAAGAGGGGTTGCGCTGTATGCACGCTTGGGAGATTTCGACAAGCCGGATTAATTCTGTTTCGTAGTAACTCGTAAGGATTCAAAACTTTTCGTCCTTATAACTAAAGGATTTTTCATAATTAAATTGTAAATTAGGATTTATTCGGACTCTTCGCTGCTGAATTGATTCTAGAGGTGTTTAAGCTGTGAAATGTTGTAAAGAAATTTCAGAGTGTCGTGGAGCCGGACTTAAGGAAAGTCGATTTAGGGTTGTGGTTTGATGGGGATAAATTTTTAAAGTTTCGCACTCCTTGAAACAGTTTTCGAATTACTGTGTTTGGCAATGGTTTTCATCCATCTCCGGCCATCTTTTGGGTTTATGGTCTATTAGCAATTCGAAAGAGTTTTCTTTTGACAATAAGCTCACTCGAATCGAAGTTATGAGATGAGGTTGATTCTGTTTGCAAAGTAATTGTTCAGAGGTCTTTTGTCAAGTGAACAATTTGACTCATGAATATGGCGTCACCTACTAAAGTTTTAGTCGAGGGTAGCTGACAGTTAAGTTTGACATTTAGTTAATCTTCGATAGGATTTTGAAACTTTTCGATCGTCGTAACTTTCGATTTGGATTTTGGTTAGGGATGATTGTGATCTTCTACAGATTTGTAAACTAATGTCTTGAAAGTGATTAAATTAATATATTATAAGTTGCAAAGGGCATTGCACGGTATGATTTTGTTAAAATCAAAAAGTAATGTTTAAAACATATTTGTTGCATAATGCCGGATAGAGCGTTTACTACACTTTTGGTATTTGAAATTTGAATGAATATTTCTAATAAGTATAAAGCTGAGTTGAAGTGATATCACTCATATTTGGATTTTACTGTACATTATATATTGGATTTAGATAAAAGAGTCTCTAGCATTACTTTATAAATATGCATAACGGATGCTCGATCTGCTTAAAAGAGATTTGTGTTACTCACTAAGCTATGCTTCTTCATACTATTCATTCCAAATATTTTGCAAGTTCTTATGCTACTATAGGACGTGAGCGATAACAGCGGGAAATGTTTGAATGTTTGAATGAGTTTAGATACTTGTATACGTATGAGATGATATTTGTGGGATTTAATTGAGTTTGGAGATGTGTATATACTTTTTTATGAATCTCAGAACTCTTGATTCTGTAACCAACTCACCGGTTTATCAAGTAATATGATTATTCCATAATTTGATAACCTGTTTATGTTGGTTCATGTTTGAGGCTGCGTCCTTCGGATAGGACGATGATGGTGTCATTTTTCTTATTTTTATAGAATTGGGGTGTGACAAAAGTCAGCAAAGATCTTATTCACCAAAACAACAAAATGCAAACATACAACAACATATCGTTATTGTTTCTCTATTTCAGCATAATCTTACCAATTTCATATTGCAATAATAGCTGCTCATCCCATTTTCTCAGGACCTGGAGTTAACTTTAGATTAGGAAAAAGTATTTATCATAATCTGAGCATTCTCTTGTCATCATGTTTTAAGCACGAACTCACCTGTTTCTATAATTGTTGGTCATACTAAATCCTACTAAAATACTTTCGAAGCAGCTGAATATTTTTTCTTGGTGAAATATTGCGAAAATTGGTTCCCATCTTGACAAAAGATCGCATTTTTTTGGGTTTGAGACTTCTTGGATTGTTGATGGAAGCATGAATTTTTATGGGCTAATTCCCTAAAAAAAATCCCCTATTTTAATTCCAATCTCAATTGTGCCCCACACCTTTTTTTGTCTAAAAAAATGACCCCCAACTTCCATTAAGGTCTCAAATTTGCCGACGTGTCCAAAAATCGTCACTTATTTCATCAAAATCATCAACATCTGAGTTAGTTAGAGGTTCGTTATCGAAACCTGCGTATTCAGTAACGCCCTCACCTTCATGTGGAACAACAACAATCTCATAATGTTGATTGTTTCGTGTTATGGGTAATCACGGTTTTGGATAAATCAAGTTATTTTCTCTTTTAGCATGCTTATATTAATCGATATCCAAGAACACTGATTAATTAATTACTGATCATTTTGACTACTCTAGGTTTGCTTAACGACATCCATAGATACTCCCATCTTGAAGGTTCGCTATCAAGTTCATTTCCTAGCATTACACGGTCCGTTATTGTCTTGTAACACTCAGTCTTGTGGTAGAAGTTAGGTGTGATTGAATGGATGGACCCAAGAGAAGGGTCCATCTCTTCTATAATGCACTGCTGGTTTTCCAACCAACCCCCCAACCGAACCATGACTGCTACTCCTCCACCAAGAACCTCTCTGCTCACGCTCCCAGACCCCCACGGGCTCGCGACCTTGGCACGGCGGCTCCGTCGCCACGAGCAGCCTCCTTCCAGGCAAACGACGGAGATCTGCGTGTCCGCCTCGCCAAACGCGCCTCCACGCTTTCCTCTCACCCAGGTAGGCTGTCCTTCGATTTTCAGGCATTATATTTTGCATTGATTACGAATCACCCCAGGCCGAAAGCTTTGTTAGCATATCAGCACGCTATTGTGACCACAATGTAGTCAATATATTTAACGTCTTGATTTCATAAAGATTAAGCATAATTTGTCGATTGAATTCGTGCAGCCGCATGAGCCATCAATCTTTGACAATGCTGGTAATTTCGACACGAGGGGAATAGTTGAATTAAGACTTCCTATTGAATTTCACTTATCAAATGACAGGGCAATTTCCAACTGGGTCCTAAAATAAGCGGGACCATATTTTTGAATCATTAGCTTCTTTAAGGGTCCATATGTTTCACAAAAAAATGGAGGATTTAGAAAACATTAACCTAAAAACGATTGTTTGTATCGATTACAAAAATAAATAAATGAAAGTAATTTTCGTTATCAATGAAAATGTTTAGACATAAATTGTTATCGACAATACAACATTTATGCACTTTCACAATGGGAAAATTATCAAAAAAGTCATAAATTTATTGTATGGCGGCCAATTCAGCATTAAACCTTTCAATTTGAATAATTTAGTTTTAAACATTTTAATAATTTGCCAATGAAGTCCTTTTGACAATTTTGGTCTTAAATCGCTGATGTAGATATTGACCATCTTATATCGTATGGCTAATGCTGATGTAGATATTTTTTTTGTTTGTTTTTTCTTCCTTATCTTTCTTTTTTTTTTTTTCCAACTTTAGGCTGATGATGCGAGCGGTAGTCACCTTGTCTGGGTCTTCGCCCAGATACAAGCAAGAGTTGCGACCCTTGCCTGTTGGGTGTGGGTTGTCCCTCTCCCGTGGCGAGCCGTTGCCGTGGCCTTGTCACCGGAAATCCAAAAACGAGAAAAAGACAAAGAGAATAAGAAAAAAAAGGGAAAAAAGAAAATTCAGAATTTTTTTAATAAATTGTAAAAACTGTCTATGTTAGCGCTAGCCATGCCCTATCGGATGACTAGTGTTCACATCAGCGATTTCCGATCAAAATTGACCCGAATGACTTCATTGGCAAATTTAAAAAGGTTTAAAACTAAATTAGCTAAATTAAAAGGTTTTGGACTGAATTGGCCGCCGTACAATGGGATTATGACTTTTTTTGTAATTTCCTACTTTCACAACACATATTAAGAAGTTAAACAAGGAACTAAAGCTTGATCAACATGATCACATATCAACTGCTTCACGTGCTTTTACTCATATCATTGTCATTTTTCCCCGTTGTTATTGAAGGTTTCCGTGCACGAGTGAAGACATAAGCTCTGTGGTGTATTTCACTTTTGCAGGAGAAGTTTCATTGCCTGGTGGGAAACCGGAGGAAGGCGATGCTGACGACGTGGCGAAGGCATTGAGGGAGTTCAAGGAGGAGATCGGGTTGGGCCCATCTCTTGTTGAAGTCGTCACTGTTCTTCAACCATATGCGACCAAGGTGAGGACATTGATCCAGCTTGTACATTGGTTCTATTGCAGATGCACGAGTCTCGACTGTTTTCCCTCTTGGTTGATCTTCGCATTAAGTTTTTAGCAATGCCGAAGCTTAGCTAGTCATTTCTCGGAACGTTATTGTTTTTTTGAGATGAGGAAACTATGCTGGAGATCGAAGAGCCGATACTCACAATGAGAGCCTGCAGTAAACTGCGGTCACCATGTTTCTTCAGAATTTAGTGCTGGAATTGTGAAATAATCAGCAAGTATTGTTGTTCTGGCCAATCTTATGACTGAAAATAGATCACGAAACATTTCTGTCTAGAGTTTCTTTTGCCGTCTTCAATTTGCATAGATCGGTATCATGGTGGTTCCTGTGGTTGGCATTCTTTTGGAAAAGAATGCATATCGTCCGGCCCCGAATCCAGCTGAGGTGGAAGTGATCTTCGATGCGCCCTTAGAAATGTTTCTTCAGGTACGGCGATTGCTCCTCGTTTTTGTCAGGAAAACTTTTCACTCTAACAAAAAATTTATTTTAGGAAGCCGCTTGAATTTCATGTATGTGTTACAGGACGAGAACAGAAGAGCGGAGGAGTGGATGGGAGAGAAGTATCTGCTCCATCATTTCGACTATCAAACAGCAGATAAGAAATATGTTATATTTGCTCTAACACCTGGAATATTGATAAGGGTCGCATCAGTCGTGTACCAGCGGCCACCGGCATTTACAGAACGCTGTCCCAAAATTTTGGCATTCCTAGGATGTTCTTCTGTCCAGTTGCATAATCACTAACAATCTCAATACAGTTCTTATCTTAACATTCTGAGAGTAGCAGTTTTTTCTTCATCTAATGTAGAGACAGAAACCTGAATTTGAGCTACCAAGCTGGTTATCAATAAGTCTCATTCCTTGGAACAACAGCGCTTGGTAGCGAATTCGAAATCATGATGGATATCAGTTAGCTATCCATGAATTAGCACCTGCCCCCTTTTCACTACATTCGTGGAATTTGTTTCTAGCTTTTCTTGCAATTCGATCAATACATTGCAATGTCTACTAATAGAGGAAAAGGAACGTTGCAACAAATAGAGGAAATGCACACGACTGCAATAGAAATTTTCCGTTTGAAAATCTCTACCTGCCTCAGCTGAAAACCTCATAAAACTTTTGGATGACCATCAGTCCCGAGTCAATTGATTCCAAGGGATCTTTATGAAGCCGATGCCTCAAGCAGTTTAGGAATCACGGTGGCGATATCTTCTGCGGTTACCTTGCCTCTTCCCTTCAGAGCAGACAAGGCCTTAGCTGCTCTGTTAGTCAGGATATCTGCGCTTAGTCCATCGACATTCAGCTTGGCGCAAACCGTGGAGATTTTCCCCTTGAGATCTTGATCAATCTGGACACTAAGAGTGATTACTCCTAGCCGAGGCTATTTGCTGCTGCAACTTCTCTTGCTCTGCTGTGTAAGAATCACGGAACTCCTGGGGTTTTTTTTTGTATCGAATCTCGCTCTTTTGTCCACGATCTTTACCCTCAGCTCTTCATCCCTCACTGTCCCTACCCTTGCGTGCATACTGAACCGATCAAGAAGCTGCGGTCTCAACTGCCCTTCTGCGGGATTTCCAGAGAGCCAATGAGAATGAACCGAGCCGGGTGCGAAATGGAGATTCCTTCTCTCTCCACGGTGTTCCATCCCGAGGCGGCGGAATCCAAAAGAACGTCCGTCAAGTGAATCTGCAAGCATTAGCGGGGCCGTTAGCCATTGATTCCTTCACATTCAAAGCACCATCAGCACTTCCAGGCACGTATGGAAGACGAATACCGAATAGGCGGCGTGACACTGGTCTTTAACTTCCAGCCGCACGAGATGAGACAGTCGAGGGAGTTTCGCGGCTTCCAATGTAATATTCTGTCTCGTGTTATGCGTAATAACTATATTGAAAAAAAATTATCTCTAGGATTACTGAATGCCATCCACAGATGCTCATCTTGTAAAACACTCGGTCTTAAGGTAAAAGGTAGAAGTTAGGTGTGATCAATGGATTGACCCAAGAAGGGAATGGCTTCTTGTCCACGCTCTTCCTGTCGACCCATTACGCCACGCGGCACGACCGTGACCCGAGATACCTCCTCGTACCTATATAATGCCCTTGCCCATTTTCCAACCAACCCACCAACTGAAACCATGACTACTCCTCCTCCATCGGAAACCTCTCTGCTCACGCTCCCGGACTCCCACGGGCTCGCGGCCCTGGTGCGGCGGCTCCGTCGCTACGAGCCGCCGCCTCCTTCTGGGCAAACGGATCGGCAACAGGACGAAAAGCCAGACGGCTCCGAAACGGGCGCCGGTCGGGGGTCGGAGACCACAACGGAGTCTCCCCGCCGCAGGCCCAATCGGGCGAGAGCCGCGGTTCTCATCTGCCTCTTCCAAGACGGCAGTGCTGGCGGCGGCGGCGGCGGCGATCTGCGCGTCCTCCTCACCAAACGCGCCTCCACGCTTTCCGCTCACCCTGGTAGGCTTTCCTTCCCATTTTCCAGGCCCTCAAGGTTTGCATTAATTACGGATCACCCACAGGTCGAAAGATCTATTAGCATTTCTCAGCAGTCAGCACGTTATCGTGTCAACAACGGCGTCTATAATCGAAGTCTTGATCATGATTATTAAACATAATTTGTAGAAGCAGCTGAATATTTAATTGAAAAAAGTGGATAATTAGGTAGCCAAAATAGTGGATAATCAAAAAAGTGGGAAGACAAAAGTTAGGTTGGCATGAATTTTTAAAATTTTGAAATCTTCGAGCGGGCACGTAATTTATACAGCTGCATGAGCCATCAGCGTTGACCAATGTTGGTAATTTCGACACGAGGGGAATGATTGATTGGTAAATGATAGAGGCACCAAGAGTTTTTTTTTTATTGAATTTTTACTTATCGAATGACGTGGTGAATTTCAATTGGGTATCGAAACAAGCAGATCCATGCGTTGAATCATTAGCTTCTTTAAATAGCCATGACAAAAAATTTGGCGCATCACTTTGGGCTTGTTTGGTGAAATTGGAAAATAATTGCTTTAATTGTAAGCACTAAGATTTTAAGTGGTGGTAATATCAAGTGCTGAAAGTAAAATAAATTAGTTGTTTGACAATAATCGAGAATGAATTACTTAATAACATTACTTTCTTTTCAAAAATGAAATTTAAGTAATTATTGTTAAGTTTTGACATTAAAATTGGCAAAGATACCAATGAACATCTATTACTTTTCTACTTAGTGGATTTTTTTACTTACCAGATTAGTAAATTTTTTTATTTAATTGAATCTTGCAAGTCAATTGTAATTAGGGTTTTCAGACAAATTAAGTCTCATTAAGTACTGAACTTTCAGTTTCCAGCATTTAAATGAAGAACTTTTAGTAAATGGTACTTTCACATTTTATAGCCATTTTGACAAGATAGTTTTTTCAATTACAAGACCCTTAGACATTATTTAGAATAAAATTTCTTATTTTAAATAAATGAGTTCATGTGAATAATTTCAAGATCCATGCACATTCTTTACAAAGTTTCTTAGTCTAAGAGAACATTGTTTTAACTATTGTCAATTTTATTTACATGCTTTTACCGATACCGTCACCGTGTCATATTTCCTCGTCGTTATGACTTCCGGTTTCTATGCATTGGTGAAGACATAAGCTGTGCGATGTATTTCATTCTTGCAGGAGAAGTTTCATTGCCTGGCGGGAAACGGGAGGAAGGCGATGCCGACGACGTAGCGACGGCCTTGAGGGAGGCCAAGGAGGAGATCGGGTTGGACCCATCTCTTGTTGAAGTTGTCACTGTTCTTCAACCATTTGTGACCAAGGTAAGGACGCTAATCCAGCTTGTGCATACATTGGTTCTATTGCAGCTGCATGAGTCTCCACTGTTTGCCCTCTTGGTCCGTCTTCGCATTAAGTTTCTAGTGATGCCGATGCTCAGCTAGTCGTTTCTCGGAACGATGTTGTTTCGTAGAGATGAGGAAACTATGCTGCAGACGATAGTACCGATACTTGCGATGAGAGGCTGCAGTAAACTGCGGTCTTCATGTTTCTTCAGAATTTAGTGCTGGAATTGCGAAAAAAATCAGCAAATACTGCCGATCTTGCCTATCTGATGACTGAAAATAGATCGTGAAACATTTCAGTCTGAAGTTTCTTTCGCCGTCGTCAATTTGTGCAGATAGGTATCACTGTGGTTCCTGTGGTTGGAATTCTTGCCGACAAGAATGCGTACCGTCCAGCCACAAATCCAGCTGAGGTGGAAGTGATCTTCGACGCGCCTTTAGAAATGTTTCTTCAGGTATGGCGATCGCTCCTCGTTTTTTGTCGGCAAAACATATCCTGTAATGAGAAATTTATCTTAAGAAGCCACTTGAATTTTGCGGATATGTCACAGGACGAGAACAGAAGAGCAGAGGAGAGGGAGTGGATGGGGGAGACGTATCTGCTCCATCGTTTCGACTATCAAACAGCGGATAAGAAGTATGAAATATTTGCTCTAACAGCTGGAATACTGATAAGGACCGCATCGGTCATATACCAACGGCCGCCGGCTTTTGCAGAGCTCCGTCCCAAATTTTGGCATTCCTAGGATGTTCCGTGTTGCCGCATAATCACGAACAATCTCAATACAGTTCCAATCTTGACATTGTGAGAGTAGACATTCTTTTCATCTGATGTAGAGACGGATTCCTGAATTTGAGCTACCAAGCCGGTAAGTGCCAGTTAATGATGGAGAAACTCATGCCTTCGAACCACTACGTTTGGTAGCGAATTTGAAATCATGACGGATATTTGGATATCGATTCTCCATAGTTACGCATGCTGGAGTGTTAAGAGACTGATATGGCTACTACATTGTGGTTGTCTAATACTAACGTCCCCCAGATCTCTAGTGCATGTTCATTTAGAGCTTCAATTGCAAAGCATTCGGTGACATGCCTGATCTTGGCTAATCAAACAATGAAGGCCAATGGACATTCATAAACTCGATACTCTTGTCTCGAATGGGAATATCCCTTGGTGGGCAGAGTCTCGATCGTACAGCCGAAATCCAAACTGACCTCACATGAATCGCCAACTTGTGGATGAAGATTTTGCATTATAAATAGGCTTGGAACTGTGGATCGGCATGTGGGACATGGTCGAAATGTCCGCTCAGCTCTGTAAGGTCGAGAACATGAGGATGACAGGGATGCTGACCCTCTCTAAAGGGAAGAAAAATATGGCCGACTGCTGAAGAGGGACTCAGACTCACCACCTAATAGCAATACTAATTGGCCGAACTCTTGTCAAAACTCGGTGATAACCTTTTTCTATGGCCATCAACTCAATTGCCTAGAACTCTTTTTACACATTAGAAACCATGAGTTTTACAAAGTCCTACACAAACCATGTTTAACTCTTCAAGAGAAAAAAAAAAAAAGAGTTGTCCCCATGACAGCTGACAGAGGTGTGATTGTCTATACAACAGAGTTCTTTTCCTCAACTTGTATAAAATGGGCTCTATAATTTACTTAATTACTTTCTACCTTATTAAAATTAATATTTACTTAGAATTTTTTCCTATCCGCAAATTAGCGCTCTAACATTTCTACTACATCCTAGAATCTGTTCTTAGCTTTCTTGCGATTCGATCTGTACATCACAATTTATACAAATAGAGGGAAAGGAACAGTGCAACAAATGTTTACTTAACTGCAAAGGAAACTTTCAGTTTGAAAAAAGCAACCTTCTCAAATCCCATGTAGAATCGCAGATGAAACATTTGGAATCACAAGAAAATGGAGGAAAGGAACTTTGGCAACAGGATCACTATCCATAATTAATCTTTCCTTCTTCCTTTTTAGTTTCCTCAATATCACGATCAAGAACAAGACCTACTTCACTAGCATGGATGTTCCACATGCATAAACAAGCTTTTGGAGCGATAGTAACCAATAGAACGGAAATGCCACTTCACTTAAGATTTCATTCATTAAAGAACAACTACAATGCAAGAATTACAGTGGCAAGGGGGAAAAAAGTAATTTCAGCAAGGGAAAAAGAGTCGTTTTGCTACCTGCCTCAGCTGAAAACCTCATAAAACTTTTCGATGATCAGTAGTCCCGAGTCAATTGATTCCAAGGGATCTTTGCGAAGCCGATGCCTCAAGCAGTTTGGAATCACAGTGGCGATATCTTCAGCGGTTACATTGTCTCTTCCCTTCAGAGCAGCCAAGGCCTTAGCTGCTCTGTTACTCACGATATCTCCTCTTAATCCATCGACATTGAGCTCAGCGCAAACCTTGGAGATTTTCACCTTGAGATCTTGATTGATCTGGACAGAAGAGAGATTACTCCTAGCTGAGGATATTTGCTGCTGCAACTTCTCTTGCTCTGCTGTGTAAGAATCACGGAACTCCTTGGGGTTCTTGTCAAATCTCGATCTCTCCTCCACGATCTTCACCCTCAGTTCTGCATCCCTCACTGTCCCTACCTGTGCGTGCATACCGAACCGATCAAGAAGCTGTGGTCTCAACTCCCCTTCTTCGGGATTTCCAGAGCCAATGAGAATGAACCGAGCAGGATGCGAAATGGAAATTCCTTCTCTCTCCACAGTATTCCATCCCGAGGCGGCGGAATCTAAAAGAACATCCACCAAATGATCATCCAGAAGGTTAACTTCGTCCACGTAAAGAATCCCTCTGTTAGCTTTAGCAAGAAGGCCTGGCTCAAATGCCTTGACACCCTCAGTGAGGGCTTTCTCAATATCGATCGTACCGCAAACCCTATCTTCCGTAGCTCCCAGTGGCAAATCCACCATGTTGATTTTGGTCGACACAACAGGGACTTGTTCCCCTTTTATCACTCGTTCCCGAACTTCAACACCCATGGATTCAGGATCTTTAGGGTCCGAGTTATACGGGTCGCCAGCGACCACCTCAATCTCAGGGAGTAAATCGACCAATGATCGGACCGTTGTGGATTTTCCGGTACCCCTATCTCCCATAATCATGACACCACCAATCTTAGGATCAATCACGTTTAGTAAGAGGCATAGCTTCATCTCATCTTGCCCAACTATAGCGGCGAAAGGATAGACCGGCCTCTGACTCTCCTTGGAGGCAAGCTTCTGAGCCTGAAAAATGAAAACCATCCAATCCAGCTCAAAAAATTCTACAGAAGCAATCCATGCTAATTCTCTATCAAATAATTCTCACTTCAGTCAACAAGACTGCCCTCAAACAACCATCAACTGCATAGCATTTTCTTTCTCCCAATCGACTTTGATTAGCATAATGCCTCACCCTAAGAAATTCTCATCCCAAAGAACACGCAATCTGTTCACGGCAAATAAAGCGGAAGCAGCCCATTTTTTCTCTACTTTCACTAAAAACACAGCGATTGTCAAGACATAACAGCAATCAACAAATTTGAAGTATCAATCTACATTAGTCTCTTGCACAAATTTCCCAGAAAACGTGATTTCACAGTGACGTGCTTGAAGAGAACGCATTACATAGAGCTAAAAAAGAAAAACAAAAGAAGTTAATCAACACCTGCTCAACAGAATTGATATCAGTTGCAACATTGGTGACGGCAAGATGCCAAGGAGACCTTCCTCTCTTGGTCTGAAACCCAATCCCTCCGTAGCATTTCTTGCCATGATTCTGCACTGCAAACAAGAAATTTCAAAAACAAAGGAAAAACCCACAGACCCATTAAAAATCTCATAAACCCCGAGCTTGAAAGAGTCGAATTTGAGCAGACAAGAGACCAGAAACGAAATGGGTCATTCCGATTATCCCCCAAACGCTTGAAAAAAACTTCTCAGAAACACGTAAAGGAAGGTGCACCTGAAATTGAAGGTGGGAACGAAGGTGAGGATGAAGAGAAGCGTCGACAGGCCAAGATTGCTGTGGAAGAAGTTCCGAGCAGAGACACCATGGCTTCGTGTCACGGAGCTAGTGCTTCTCTCGCTTAGCCTCACATAGATTTTCTGTCAGATTTATTTATTTAGTTTTATTTTTTATTGTGAAATTTTCCTATTGGTTGGCAATTTAAGGATAAGGTAATAAGATTTCAGGATGCTCCTCGTACTGGACTTTGTTCCACCTTCGGCCCAGCCTAATCTTCCATCGTTATGTTGATATACACAAAATGTCAAAAAGGCTCAAGATGCTAGAATGAAGAAGAGCCAACATTGCATATCCAACGCATTACACATAGGAGAATCAATAAATATATGCTTGATATATGTTGTTGACTCGTTTTCTTGACAACTTAAGCTATCGGTTTGACGAGCTGACCGATTTATAAAATATGTTTAAATGCATGTCATGAGCGGTGTGAGATTTATTTGCATTTGGCGTGGCTTCCCTCTAATTTTCTTTTCTTATCTCATTCTCCTTATTTTGTTAACTTATGCTCAAGGCATAATCTATCTAAACTGAGGAAAAAATTATCTTTCCATATTGTTCAAGTTTTGTGCTGGTGTTTTTTTCTTCTATCAAACTTTGTACAAAGCTAATCCGGAGGCTATAATGTGTTATACAGAACCGATCACGGTAATGAAATTTTATAGAAATTAGAATTTTTTTGTGAGATTCGGTATGGATCATTCGGTTTATTGAAATGTGTGATTAGTTTGGTAGAATAAACTTCGTCTATGTAATATTTGTTAAATGAACAATCCCATTGCATCAAAAGAAGAATTGGTAACAGGTGTTTAATTGAGATAATGACTAACATGTTAAATGCTTCTGATGATGTGGTAAGGCCAATCTTTAGAGCTGATCATGGGACTAGCTGCTTAGCTAGGTTTTTCTCATTGCAATTGGACTAGCTATTTAGCTACGTTTTCACTACCACCTTGTTAATTTAGCTAGCTAAATTGCCAAATCAAGCATTTGATGAGAGAGATTTAGAACAGTGATGATAAGTTCACTCATACGAAATTCTAGGCTTTGCAACCCTCATCTTGAGGCTTAGGCTTCACTTGCAATAGCTGCGACACGATTCAAATAAGATTTTTAGTACCATGAGCATAACCTCTTCATTCATGACTACAGAATTCTTCCATCGATTTTCGTTTTTTCGTTTTGAATTCACGTATAAATGTTGATTTTAACATGTAATACCCTCACTTTCTTCGACACATAAATAGTGTAGCAATCACAATAAATTCTTGACATGAAATGAGAAATAGATCAAACTTGGAGTAGGAACTTCCTCCAAAGTACAAAACCAACTTCCACATACATGCAGCGAAATAGCCACTAAAGCATCTTTGCTTGACATCAAGCAAACCCAGACTCCATCTTCCCAAGCTTCTCCATCTCCTCCCTAAAACCACACAAGCACTTTTCCTTCAAATTCACCAAGACCCTAAAGCCATCGCTCGGATCTCCAAGTCCAGCCTCAGAACAAGGCAAGAAGAAGCAAGCCTCGTTGCTCCCCAAGAGCTTCCTCGAGACGGGCAACACGTTGGCCGGTCCTCCCCACCCAAAATCCACCGTCGAGTGCCCCAAATGCCTCCAATCCGTGAATCCACTCACATTCTTGCCTGAAAATGTATAGTATCGAGTGGTCTCATTCTATAGATGATGCTATAGCCAGTTTATACCGTGAAAATGTGTTGAAATATGTGAAAGACTGGTTTGTGTTAGATAACATTCGATAAATTGCCACAATACACTAGTCAGGTAACAATCTTATGTTTCAAATTGGAAATCCAAGATTCTTCGAACATTTGACTAATTCTACGAGATGTTGTAGCTTCTCGACTCATTGCATATAGCCTAAATTTGAGAGAACACACTATCTTATTCCTAAGGAAGACCTCAAGATATGTAAAAGTGTAAGTGCGCCTAGTTATGGGACATTAGATGATAATGAACATGTATTCATAAATTACAGACACTTAGCTATTTCGGACTGTATCTTATGCATCCTTATACAACGTGTCCTAAGCACGTGATCTTACAAGCCAATAAATTTTTTCCTCAGAAATTGAAGTAAAAGAGTATATTTCTTTAACATACGCTCAATTTATTGAAAATTGAATCGTTTGTCTCTCCATAATCATAAAGTATTAATAGATAAATATATAATATTTTGTGGACCATATAAACTCCTGCCATGCAATGTAAATCTTAAAAAAAACAATGCCTTCTCCTTCTTACCAGCCGAGACGCCTTCTGTTCGATGTGCTTCTTGAAAGTCAATGTATGAGCGCACGTACTCATCGCTTACATTGTGCTTGCTCTTCCTAATCAGCTCCGCGATCTCCCAAATTGGCTTTTGCAGCAAGTCTTTCGCAGTCAGTTGGACATATGTCGGGACACATCCATTGCCCCAGTAGCCGACCGGCAATGGCGGTTTCAGCACCTTGCGGATGTTCGTCGAGTACGAGAATTTCACCGTTTCGTCGCCCGGAATGTCTGATACCTTGACCCTGTTTCAGGAATTGCGAATCAATTGAAGTCAAGAGGTTGTGACTGGAAATGTACATACGTGCAAGACTCTAGATTAACCGTGCAATCAGAAGGATAATCCTAAGGTAATCTCCAGTGGTTGGTGACCGTAAATGAGACTTACTTTGCACGCCAAATGAATGCACCCAAAGCTTCGAACGTGGTGAACCTCTGGCCACACTTCTCCAGCAGAAATGCCTTGAGCCTGTCCAGCCACTCCTCCCTCACATGGAAAAACTCCCTCACAAACGCACGATCCTCTTCATCATCGTACGGGTCACGACCCTTCTCGCACAAGTAATCCCCAACCGGCGCCTCGACCCGGCCCGGACTCCTCGGCCCCAGCAAGACATCCCGGTCCCACACCGGCTCGATGGAAACTCGCCCCGCCCCACGAGCTAGCTCCGCCGCCGCCCCGAAGAACAGGGTCGCCCCGAGCCCGTCACACATGGCGTGGTGTATGGCGGCGCCTAAGCTAAACCCCCCGCATTCGAACACCGTGACCTGGAGCATGCAAGGGTTGACCAAACTCTCCTCCGGGTCCGGGTCGGGTATCAGCCGCTCCAAGAAACCGGACTCTGCATCATCGAGGCGGTTAACCGCATGGAGAGTGCAACTGGCGGTGGCGTGAATGAGCGGCATGCCTTGGCCGGCGGCACAGCGTAGCTCGAGGCCGCACCGGTCGTTATTGCCGCGGCGAAGCGTGCCGCACAGAGGGTAGTAGTAACAAAGCGCACGAGACAGCGCTCTAGAGACGACATGGTATGGATCACGGGCATGCTCCGTCTGGTCGGCATTTACGTAGGCGCGGAGGTAACGGAACGTGACGTCGAGATTAGGATCGGTGTCGAGGTGCGAGAGCGGGAGGACCCTGTCTTGTGCGAGAGGGGGTGTTGTTGAGGGTTGGATGAGTTTGGTTTCAAGGATTTGGACTTGCATTTTGGTCGATCGGTTGTTTTCATTTCCGGAGGGTATGTCTTTGTTGGGGATTTAAGGACGGTCCACATCTTTGCTGATGCCACGAAACTTTTTGCTAAGAGAAAGGGTGTGGTTGGGATCTTCAATGGTGTGGAGATTGGTGGACGTAAGACGTGGAGCATTTCATGCCATAATCCCTAACCATTGAGCGAATGTTATTGGGGGAAACGGAGCCAGAATTCTGTACTTCCGTGTCATAATATGTTCATTTTTTTTTCTATATCGATAATTTTGATTAATTATTTGTAAGACTCCAACAATTGTTGGTGAAAGAAAAGGACGGGTGATTTTTTTAGGTAGTTCGTTGGTAAATTTACCATTATTTTAATTAAATTACCAACTTATATACGTATAGGTTGCCATTCAGAACCTCAGATAAAAAACTGATGTGCGAATTGATCTTGAGCTCTTGTAATCGGTTGATTTCTTCTGTCAATGGCTTTCTGTGGAGTTCCGTCCTGTCTTCGTTGCTCGTAACTCTGAGGTATCGGTGTTGGCCATTTGCTTCGTAGTGTTAGACAGTGGCAATTCATGAGAGCGCATGCTTACGATGGTGAATGTGATGAGATGCAAACGTTTCCGATGAAGAGTTCCCTTGGAGTCTCGCTTTGTTGTGCCTTGTCTCTCGTTGTCATGTTCGTTTTGCGTCTCCATCCTCCATTGCAGCAGGTCCATTTGATTTCAGAAGAACCTCTTTGTGATCCATGTTGATTAGCTTTATTGTGTTCATCCGAGCATCTTCTACAATTTTGTTGTTTAGGCACAGCGAATAATTTTTTTTAAAATTATTATGTTGACTCTCTGATGTGATATATCTCTGTGAGTATTCCGGCGCATTTGACTTCAGAAACTGGGACGTGTACTTTCCTATGAAACAAGCTTATATATAAATTTATGTTCGGAATTGCTGTAAACCTATTACTGGAGTTCTATAGCTCCTGTAGTTCACCGCGATGTTGATTTTTATGTAGAGAAAAAGACTATGACTGACAGCATTTACCTACTCACTGTCTTGATGTCTGAGATACGAGTATTAGATTTTACTCTGCTAGGCAACGGATCATACACAGAAGATAATGCTACTTCGCGACAACTCTTTGGAGGAACGATGCCATGATAAGTAGCTGCTCTGATGTATTTGTGTTATAATATTCATCTTAATTGAACTTCATTGTGCTGGATAGTGGTTGATCTTAATGCGACAGGAGGACCTATACTTTTTAGCCTGTCACAAGGCATCTGTCTTCTTTTCTTGGCATGAGGTTTATACTGGATTAGCCCTATGCTATGCCCCTGGATGCACTGCTTAATACTGCATTTGTTCGTGTTTTGCAATAGCTATAGTTGATCCGCTTTCGGTCTAGTTGAAGTTCTTCAAACATTTCATATTAGGAGCATGAGAGACTCAAGTCCCACTTGAATATAGGCAGAGGAATCTCAAAATGATCGTTACTATTATTTTGGTGATTAGCTGTCCATTTCATCACTGCTGTCAGATTGGAAATCCTTTACCTTTGCATTGATGGAAGGATGAAGAGTGACTCTTCAGAAATATATGAAGGGCATGTGCGTTTGTGTGTTTTTGGTCTCACTGTTTTAAATTTAAAGCTTGCAAACTCCCCCAGCCCTAACCACTCTGTATAAGTAAGTGCTGCTCCTGTATGATTTGTTTACATATAGACCTTTGGTTTTTAACTTTAATGGACTGGCTTAGGTCCCTCATAGGCTAGTTTAAATATGGTTCTGCTAAAGATAAGTGCAAAATTGTTGAAGATGCAATGTTTTGACAAAGAGATGTTAGTACAGTGTAGCATAGCCAACTCTAAGAGGTTTTCCCTTATCTTTTGTAAATTCTGGGACCATTTGGATTCTCTCTTTTTTTTTTTTTATGCTATCCTCACTATTTCCCTTGCGGATGGCAGAACCACAAAGGGAAACTGCAATGGTGAATCTGAAAGTGGATAAATCATTACTAGGTACTCTATAAGCTTTACATACCATCCGACCAATTCAAATATCTTCCAAACGACAAATGACGGTGAAGATGCATGAATGCTTGTTTACAATCTCAATTCTTATGACAGTGGTATTTATCTCTGCTTTCTGTAAATTAAATGTCAAAAAGCCTTTTTCAGGGATGTTGATTTTAACCTGGATGCTGATTTTGACAAGTTATCATCACTCAAGGTGGACATGCCAGATCTTGATTTGGCCTGCCCATCTAAGAAATCTTCAGACAACAAAGGCAGAAATGAAGCAGAACCACCTGGTGAAGGAATTTCGAAGTAAAGCTTTCCTTTCTCCTTCGACTCTAATGAGTAGGACAGCTTCACAATGCATCCATCTAGGACTTGATACATGAGATTATATTTTTAACTGAAGGGAAATATTGAAACCGATGTCATGAGTTGTGATTGCAATTTAGGATCTTAGCAGTCATCTGTGCTATACAGATTGGATGGCTTTAATCTCGATTCACCCATGACTGAGCGAGAACAAGGTGGGAAGAAGGTTATAGGAAGCAAAGGGAGATCTTCATAGATGAATGTGCACCAGGGCTCAAAAACTCGCCTTCCTGAGGCAATTCCTGACTCTGATGATAATGCTATCGTTGATAATGTTTGATCTGCACGCTGTGTGGATACACCAGAGATTCAGGTAGAAACTTCTGTAACTTCAACTTCTATGCCCAACCCAAAAATGGATGATTGGGTGCCAAACTCCGCAGCCTGTAGAAATGCAATCCTGGAATGATCTTCTTTGGAAAGCACAAACAGCATGTGTACTCAAGAATCTGATCAACAAGGTAATCATCAGATAAAACGGTATCAAGAGAAGTAAATGTGCAGCCCAGGGTTAATGCAAATTTTAATACCATTCCAGACATTTTAAGAAAAGATTTTTCCATTGTCAAAAGTTTGAATTCCACTTTGGGTGAAGAGCAGAGTAACCGGGAAGAAATGGTAGGGGAAGCCATATATTCTTGTGGCAATGTATGCTCAGAAGGTTCAACTGTGAGTATCAGTTTGATGCACTCATTCATTGAGTTTTGGTTATCACGTGGACACATTTGATGGTTTTTTTCAGAGTTCAATTTAAAAGTTGGCGGATCAACATCATAACATTTTTGCACTTCTTAGCTCACCTTTACTACTATGTAAATGTCCAAAGCAGAGTGCCTGCAGCTTATATGTTGTGACTCTTTCTTTACCTGTAGAGAGCCTGGACAAGCCCACTCAAAGTTATTCAAGAGATCAGAGGAAATTAAGAGTCAGTCTTCTCAATAAAACATCAACTGGGAGAAAGCTTACTCAAATTAGCAGCAAAAGACTTCCTTCTGTACATCTAAATGAAACTTGGTAAAGATTTTATTTTTTATTCTAGTTTCATTGATCGGACATTCTGTGCTTTATAACATGACATGGATTATGCAATCTTCAACAGGTTGGGAGACAACGCCAAAGATTCTCAAGTTGGGGGAAAGTCGCTCATTGGTCTGAATTAACTTGCAAGGGGGCACACAAAAAGTCATTCTCCTTCGACTGGAAGCCATATCAGTGTGAGATCCACTTCTCAGCTGGGGTGAGGCATCTGTACCCAATAGAGTTGTAATTTTAGAGCTAAATGAAATTTTGTTCGAGTTCTACCACTTTCTTTTCCCATATACTTCACTTAAAAGTTGTTGACAGCGAGTTAGCAATGTGTTGGTTATGTGCTTACTGCCCCCACGCCCTCCCCCCAGAGGGAGAAAAAGGAAAATTTTGCGTGCTTCCCATATAAAGGTGCCCTGGTTATCACTCCTCTGCTATATAATGGACTTTCAACTAGGGTAAAATGAGATAGTTTTTGTTTGATTGTATATCATAGTTTGCGTTGAGACATTGGACACTCTCCTAACTGCTGTATTTACTAGTTTGATCAACACAAATGTTTATACTTGTGAAAATTCTTTTGATGTTCTACATCATTTGCTTGCTGTTGGTGAAATTATAACCTTTTAGCTGAAACTATAAACTTTTAGTTGCAATTGTGTCTCAAGTCTGATTTCTTCCATTACAATTTTCCAGGAAAGTTCATGTTAAATTCACCACAGCATGCTTTAAAGAGGATATTGACATCTTTGTCTCTGGTAACATACGACTGAA
Organism: Syzygium jambos; assembly: GCA_031216235.1. Classification (NCBI taxonomy): domain Eukaryota; kingdom Viridiplantae; phylum Streptophyta; class Magnoliopsida; order Myrtales; family Myrtaceae; genus Syzygium; species Syzygium jambos. The sequence continues at coordinate 6,804,292 of CM062223.1, forward strand.
TTAACTACTAGAAGACTACAAGCCTGGAAGTAGGGTTCAAAATCTGATCTAGCCTGATATATTTATGTTTTAGTTGAACCTTTTGAGTCACATGAATTGGGAGTGATAATCTTTGAGATAATTATCACTTTTAAGACCGAAATAACTCCTGTTTATAAAAAAAAGATGTATCAATGTCACGTCATATCTGTTCTATGTATGATGCTCTTCCTGTTATGTAATATCCTGTGTTAGATAAATTGCCAGCTCTAACAAGTAGATTTCACATATTGGATTAGGCCTTTTGACACAACATTATTCCGCATATGCTTAATCAGCTTGTACTAAACTTTTGCAGTTCTCCATACAAGACGGGCAATTTGAATGAGTTGTCAAAACCAACAGGAAAGATATGCGTCAATCCTAAGGTCACTAATTCAAGCGAAGAATCTTTTAAGAATTCAAGGATCAGAAATGTTGATGTGAAGAACAGTAACTCTCTCAAATCTGCCGCAGGGCAATTCATCTATCTAGCTTGATAATGATAAGGTCTCACCTGCATCCTAATTTGATGTCCTGCTACCTGAAGTCATTCTTAGAAATATGCTAGTTCCGCCCCTGCATGCTAACAATTGTCGCGCAAGTTGTCTTCAAAACTTCACAAGCGTCCAAAACACGTAGGCCATTTAAAGCGTGATTCCTAAAAAATAAAATCACAACCAATCTTTCATGAAAATTTCAAAAAAGGAAAGAAATAATTAAGACTATGCAATCAAATCGATCAGTCATACATATCAACTAATGTCTACAGTGGTTGATTTATTTGTCAATGTATACTATGTACAAGAAAATAAATAGAAGTTGTTCTAAATTCCTCGAAAGATACTAATGGAAGTCATATATATATACAAGATGAAATACAAGAAATGATTGCATTTTTTGAGATTGAAATACGAGAAATGATTTTTATATAAGATGAAACAATATCATATAAAAAAATGGAAAATCATGTGGGATTCGCATAATGATGAAGGAACGAAATTGTGTATGCGGATTATGCAAATCACACGGGTTCGATTTTCCATACCACCAATTGCAAACAATTTCACATCGAAGCCATCCACCTAGTCTTTCTCTTATACCCTACCAGGTTCACGGGATTAGTAAAATATTTTATGGGTCCGACGCATTATTTGCCTTAGATATAAGGCTTTAAGAGAGAGCAACAAAAAGCTATCACCAGAAAATGACCGGAGGTCCGGAGCTAGTTATAAATCAAGTGGATAAAACCTTCTCTCCTCGTATTTCCCCCTTTTCTCGGTGGCGTAGTCATGGAACTAAATTAATGAAATTTCATCTATGTGAATTCGCATGCGCATAAATTCACTTCATCTTGTCAGGTGTATCACTACGTTGATGAAAACTGGTTTTGTTCAGCTAAATTATGAAGTTTTTAAGTACACAATCGACTAAATAATAGTGTAACTCAAAACCAAGACTCAGACTATGTATCAAAATTTAAATGAGCAGCAGAACACTCTACTTGAAATAAAATGCTTCACGACTAAAATAATAAATGTCCGAAAGATCAGCTACTGGAATTTATCAAATTGTCAGAAACAGGGGACGATGCAGAAATACATCATCCACCAGGTAGAATCTCATTTTTTTTCTTCAGGTTGAAAAATCTTAAAATATTTTTTAGATGCTTTTTGGAACACGCTTCCTACTTGGCCGAGCCAGCCACATGCAAATTCAAGTAACACTCAATTCTACATAAGTCACTTGATTAGTGGATAGATGGACCATGTAAGTTGTGTTCTTGAGACACCTCCTTTAGCATTTTTTTTTTTTGAGCTGTGCAATGGGTGTCGGAATCTTTTAATGTATTAAGTTAAAACGGACAATAAAGTAAAGTGTATTACGTAAAAGATTTCGCTAAACTAAACAATTCACTGCATATAAAATGGAAGAATATTTTTAATAAGAGACTCTGAGCTATTTTATATATTTCTTCTGAAAATTAAAGTTTTTCAAATCATTTGTCACAAAAACTGACCTTGTCCCATAGACTTCCTGTACATATAGAACTTTCTCATATACAATAAAAAGAAAAGAAAATTAGAAAAAATAAAGCAAACTTCTATGGAGGAGGCTTTAATATGAGTGAGGCCAAATATTAACTGATGTTTGTTTGATTATTTTTTGATTTACCAAGATCATTACATTTCTACCTTAAAGTTGAATCCATGTTTGTGGATGGTTGCGTCAAGAAAATCTAAAAGAAAAACAGTGAGAATGATTTAGATTCACCTCATATTGCTTTAAAGACTGGACCGAGCCGCCGAATCCTGTCATAAGCCCCCATAATGTCCCGCGTCTGTAGATAAATATGTGGCAATCATTTGGCAATTTGGTGGTTGATACATCAATCGGCCTTTCCAATGATCTGCATCCAAACAGTAGTAAATCGGCCAAAAACTCCAAATCGTAGATGCCCTTGACAACCCGCAGCCTATTGCACCACCGGATATCTAAAGACCTCAGGTTCTTTAAGTCTGATAAACCCCCGATACTTTGCAAATCAGGACAATCGGAAAGTTCAAACTCTACCCACGATTCCGACGTACCTACGACTTGAATGTCGAGTATCTTAGGGCATCCCCTCAGTGTGAGAGTACGCAACTTATTTAAGACTCTCGATGCAAAAATTAGTCTCCCTTCACAATTAATCAACTCACCAGCAGGCTCATAAACTATCCTTTCGAAGGACTTGCAATATCGAATAGACAATTCCTCCAGTGATTCGAACACCCAAGAAAATTGGATCTCGACTAGCTTTGGACAAGTTTCCACCTTGACATCTTTCAGCATCCTCATTCTCGATAGCCTCAATTTCTCCAGGGATACACAGTTTTGCACAACCAACTCCTTTAGCTGTGAAAGTTCAAGCCCATCTTGTTGAAATTCTTGCATTGGAGACCCATAGAGGTTTAAACATGACAAATTTCTCAGATTCGGAGAGAGTGACCCAATTACATTGACATTATCAAGGCTTAGCTTTTGCAGAGATAAGGGAAGTTGCGGAAAGGTTTGCAGGTCCAAGTCAAACAAAGCAAGTTCGTTTAGTAGAGAAAGGGAAGCCATCTGAGGAGATTCAAGGACTCTGTGAAGTCTAATGTGCAAATTGGTCAGTTTGGATAAATTCGCAATCCACCATAACTCACCCATATGCAATTTATCTCCTACTCCTTTTCTTGGGGGAAGTCTATCATCTAGATAATCTTCGCCGTCACTTAGAACCAATTCAACCAAATTAGTCAAGTTCGAGAGATTCGGAACTACCAGCAACGATTTAGATGACACTTTTAGATGGGTCAAACTTGTTGGGAGCATCGGCAACTCTTGAATCTTATTACATTTCACCAACTCAATTCTTTGCAAGCAAGGAAGCATGCTAATGGTCTTGGGAACTTGACTAATGCCAGTTTTTGATAGATTGAGGATTCTTAGAGAGGGCAAACTTCCTATTCCAGAAGGAAGTTGACCTATTAAAAATCGACTATTGACTTGAAGCACTTCCAGATTCTGTAGCATTCCAATATTATTGGGTAACTCCCATGGATTTGCTAAATCTAAGCCGTGAAAAAATCGATTTCGAAAGTGCAACTCACGTAATGATTTCAACTTCCATATGGAATCTAGGAGTTTCTCCATTTCACAACAATCTACGAAGAAATACTGCAGATTTATTAGGTCCCCTATTTCTTCAGGCAAATGTTTAAGAGAATTGCAGTGATCAATCTTCAAGTCAATCAAACACTTCAACTTCCCAATAGAGTTGTCGATTTTCCTCAAATTAGGACACCAGCCGAAAGCAAGCCTCTCTAAATTCGGGCATCCAGAGAAGTATGGTGTTTTGATTATGTTTTCACATCCAACAAGAGAAAGAACTTTCAATTTTGTTGCCATCTGTCAAAATGAACGCAATATTCAATAGATGAACAATCAAATATTACTTTCTAAGAAAATAAAATAGAAATAAGCATTTTACGCACCTTGATCAAGTTTCGTAATCTCGAATCATTTAAGAAGCTATTCGCTGAAAATTCAAGAACGACTATATTCTTTAGGGACATGTTGGTCCATTTACGGATTTGTAGAGGATAATTCAAAGAAATCCATCTTAATTTGGTAAGATGATTCACTGCGTCGCCAACAAGGGTTAAACCAGATAAACTAAGGAATCTTAGATGTTCAAGCCTTCCAATCTCTTTACTGTGAACAACGACATCATGAGAACGTTGTCTAGATGTATGAAGAGATAGTGCTTGAACGTTTTTGTTCATCTGCAAATGAGAATGGGATATGAGTGACATTAGTGTTCTATCTCATTGGGCAAAAGGATTATAAAAAGGAATAAAAAAACAAGAAGATGGAGCATACTAAATCGATGAAGTTGAATTTTTGTCAGAAACTAGTTAGTTCTCTCTGGAAGTGCTTAACCTCCTTTCGTCTTATTGCATCAAGGTCCTCCTCCCCAATCCGTAGCCTACTCCGCTCCTCAAGATTTTTTGGATTTTCTAGGCGAACAATTTCTCTTCCAAGATCTCTGAGTTGATCGTGCATCCAAAACTTATTATCCTCCACAATCTTTATCAGAGACATGCCAATGAGTACGGCAACTTCAGTATCTGGGAAAAAATCACAATCCTTCCACATGTAGATTGCATTCGTCTTATCTTCACCGATGAAAAAGCATGCAATATCGAGGAAAATTTGTTGTTGCTCGAAATTTAAGGCATCATAGCTGATCTTCAACTTACCAAAAACATCCTCGTGAGGTGCTTTTCTTAACTTTTCCAATGTTCCTTTCCATATTTCTTGCGGTTGGTGGTAGAGGAACGAACCAATTATCTCAAGAGCCAATGGAAGTCTCCCAGTAGCACATACGATTTCCCTTGAAAGATTATTGTAATCACCTAAAGGCGAGTCTCTGTTAAACGCATGCTTACTGAAAAGTTCAAGTCCATGATCAGCACTCATCACCTCCATTCCATAATCTAAAATTTGACACTTTGGTGCATTGATTTGTAAAATATGTTTATTTCTAGTTGTAATCAATATTCTGGATCCTGAATAAAAAGCACTCTTTCCAACTAATTGCTCCACTTGTTGGTTATTATCGATGTCATCAAGTACAATGAAGACTTTCTTATTGCAAAGTACTTCTCCGGTCCTCTTCATTCCATAATCATTTTCGTATATGCTCCTTGTTCCTGCAGGATGGCCAATTTCGGATAATAACCTTTTTTGCAAGTCAACTAAGCCATCGGCTCTTAAAGACTTTGCTCGAACATCTTCGAGGAAACAACAACACTTTCCAAAATGAGAAGAGAGTTGATTGAAGACAACCTTGGCGAGAGTCGTTTTACCGATACCCCCCATGCCATAAATCTTAATGAATCGCACACCATCGGAATTGACATCTAATAATTTGCTTACAACTAATGCTTGATCATCGATTCCGACTAAATGTTCGGTCACTGATTTATGTTTTGTCTTCAACTTTTCCACAACCTTCTCAACTACCAATTTGATCAGTTCCCCATGGCTGCCACAATAGAAACTTATTATGGTGAGGGAAAAATGGAAAATCACGATTACCCAGTTATAAATGATGCTATTCAAGTATAAGACAAACTACGCAATGATTCGATAAGTAATGAGACCTTATCAATCTATAAGTGATCTTCTAAACGTCTATATTAGACGTTGACATCACTCCAAAACATACTTTTTATGCACTCGGCAATTTGTGCCCGATGTCATGACCTGAAATTTCACTTGATTTCATATATGAGATCAGCAATCTTGGGATTTTCGAGCAAAATAGATGGATAAAAATTATGTATTTGAAATTGACAATTCATTATTTATGTTCGAGGGACGACCGTAGAAGTTGAATATCGTGTCTTTAAGAGGAGAAATGTTTAATGTATTGAAAGATTAAATGATTAGATAGGAAGTGCATGACATTCCATTATCCCATTCTTTTTCCTCCAATGCCCACGCTGAAATATTATTGTAGCAACCTAGCTATTAATATCCTTGTTAAGCAGTTTCACGTTTTTTTTTTTCAGACGTAGTAAAGGTTCATCATTTAGTATTACTATGATAAAACTCCCACCTCAATCTTACAAGACTTTTCACATCTACGATTTAGTGTTAAGGAAAATTGGGAAAATAAACATCTCGAAAGTAGCTAGCTTACCCTTTGTACTTCTTCACTTCCCACCCTTTTATCACATCAACATCCATGAGAGCCTCTCTCCAAGCATCGACTTGCTCATTGCTCAACTTTTTCTCACACTCCAAATTGAGTATGGCATTGCGATACAGCGGGGTTTTCAGCTTAACATCATCAGGTTCCACGTCGTAAAACATAGGTAGGATCACTTTATTACCTTCCGATTTAAAGGTATTTGCCACGATCTGTGTGAGCTCGCGGAGGCACCATTGGCTCGAAGCATAGTTTTGAGAGAAAACGGGTATGTAGATCCTAGAGTTGTCGATCGCTTGCAGAAGCGATCCATCTATCCTTTCACCGACACGGAGCTCTTCGTCGTCTCGGAAGACGCAAATTCCAGCATCGGTCAAGCTGTGAAAGAGCACGTCGGTGAATCCAGCCCGAGTATCGGGTCCTCTGAAACTCAAGAACACTTGATACTCGCTTTCCAATGACGTTTTTGCATCTGAGCTCGCCATAGCAGTAGTTTGTTCAGCTTAAGCGGATCTCTCTCTTTCTCCCTCCTTTTTCTCTCTCTCACCTGATATTTTCAACAGAGAAAGAGGCCTCGTCATGAGGAAATATGGCTGGTGGAGAGAGTGGCTGAAACAGGAAGTCTTAATTTTTGATGACGAAGACCATAAGCTCAAATGCTATCGGCCGATGAGAGAGTGGCCACGTCGCGAGGAAAATTATTGTACGGTGAACAGGAAAACCAATCAAAACACCGACCACGTTTTTCTCCGACAAAAGAAAAAACCCACTACATTTTCTGGATGATATGGAAATGACTCGCGCCATATGTAACTGATGGCGTGGAAATTCAGTATGATTGGATATTCGGAATTGGGACACTACAAGTGCTAAAACTTATGTACGGTGCTCACTTTGGTACCAAAAGTTTCCGCCGGATCACTTAAATGTCAAACCTTTTGAAAAACGATAATTTAAGTGTTAACTCCGGTCATTTTGGCCGGAAATCCGACGTGACATTTTTTATTAATTTTTGAAGCCAATATGACTTGCTGGAGGATGAGTCAGCATGTACAGTTAGCATTTTTTATTTTAAATAAATTTTTTTCCTTTTCTTTCTTTTTTTTCATTTTCTTTCTTTTTTCCTTTCTTTTCTTTTTTTCCTTTTCTTCCCTTGCCAGCCGATTGCCGGTGGCCGGACCGACCACTGGCGAAGCTCGAGAAGGGCTGGGCGAGGGTCGCCGTCACCCGATTTAGGCGAGGGGCGGCCTCACCTGTCGTCGGCGAGTTATGGCCTCGCCAGATCTGGGCGAGGCGAACCTCATCGACAATAGGCGAGGCCGCCCCTCCCCGGCCATGGGTGAGGCCAGCCCTGGCTAGATCCGGGCAAGGTCGGCCTTGCCCATGGCTGGTGAGGAGCGGCCTCGCCTGTCGTCGGCGAGGGATGGCTTCGCCAGATCTAGGAGCGGCGACCCTCGCCGGCGACAGGCGAGGCCGCCCCTCGCCCAGATCTAACGAGGGCCAGTCTCACCTATGGCCGGCAAGGGTCGCCTCGACTAGATCTGGTGAGGGGCGACCTCGCCCAGATCGGGTGAGGGCGGGCTTCATCGGTGGCCGGCCCGACCACCGACAACTGACCGGTGAGGGGAGAAAGGAAAAAAAGAAAAGAAAGAAAAGGACAAAAAAATTATTTAAAATAAAAAATGCTGACTATACATACTGACTAACCTCCGGCGAGCCACATCGACTTCAGAAATTAATAAAAAATGCCACGTCGGATTTTCCGGCCAAAATGATTAGAGTTGATACTTAAGTGATCATTTTTCAAAAAGTTTGATACTTAAGTGATTCGGCGGAAACTTTTGGCATCAAAGTGAGCACCGTACACAAGTTTTGGCACTTGTAGTGTCCCTGTTTCTTGGATATTCTAAGAAAAATCTAAACTTTTACATTTCTTTGTTTTCTGTTTCTTCTTCCTGGGTCCTCGCAACCTCCATTGATGAAGGTGCTTGAGCTCAAATTTGTGTCGCGCGACCTCGGGTTTTGAGTGGTGTGACCTAAGATCCGAGTTGCATGGCCTCAAATTGAAAGTTTTTTGCCAGAAAACAAAAATCAAGCTAGTGATGGATCTGACCTAGAATTTGTGTTTTTTTTAAAGAATATAGGGTTGATTTTTGCTTAAACATTGTCGATTATATTCCATCAGATTTCTCTCTCATAAAAGCTAGGGAAAATTTCAATTAAGGACCCCAAGTGGGGTCAAATTCTCAAAAAATGGTCTAAAGTGAATATTGTGTCAAATAAGGGCATGAAGTACCCAATCAGTCTCAAATAAGGATCCGAAATGCCCAAAAAGTCTCAAATAAGGACCTGGGTCGCCTGCCGGCCAAAATACCTGCCGGCCGAAAAAATGTTACTGTTTCGGCACTGGAACAGTAACTTTTAAATTTTTTTTATTATTTTCTTTCTGTTTTTCCTTTTCTGTTTTTTTTTCTTTTCCTTTTCCTTTTCCTTTTCTTTTTTTCTCTTCCTCCGCCGGCCATAGCCGAGGCCGGCGGAGGTCACTGCCCTCGCCTGGGCTGGGCGAGGTCGGCCTCGCCGGCCGCTGGCGAGGCTCGACGGCAAGGCCGGCCTCGCCCGATGCTGGCGAGGTCGAGCCCTTGCCCGAACTGGCCAGGCTCGATCTCGCCGTTGCTGGGTGAGGTCGAGCCTCGCTAGTTGCCGGCGAGGTCGAGCCCTCGCCGGCGTCGGGCAAGGCCAACCTTGCCCAGCACAGGCGAGGCTGGCCTTGACAATGGCCGACGAGGTCGAGCCCTCGCCAGATCTGGCGAGGCTTGACCTTGCCTGCAACGGTAAGGCCGGCCTCGCCCGCAACGGTAAGGCCGGCCTCGCCCGATGCAGCGAGGGTGGCCCTTGCCCAGCCCAGGCGAGGGCGGCCCTTGCCCGATGCCAGCGAGGGCGGCCTCACCTGAGGCCGGCGACCTTCGCCGGCTCTCGGCTATGGCCGGCGGAGGAAGAGAAGGAAAAAAAAGAAAAGGAAAAGGAAAAGAAAAAAAAAGAAAGAAAATAACAAAAAAATTAAAAAGTTACTGCGGTGCCGGAACAGTAACATTTTTTGCCGGCCGGTAGGTATTTTGGCTGGCCGGCGACCCAGGTCCTTATTTAAGACTTTTTAGGCACTTCGGATCCTTATTTGAGACTGATTAGGCACTTCAGGCCTTTAGTTGACACAATGTTCACTTTGGACCTTTTTTTGAGAATTTGACCCCTCTTGGGGTCCTTAATTGAAATTTTCCCTAAAAGCTATGAAACCATTCCATGTATTGAAAAATAGTTGAAGACACTTAGATTAAAAGCAAATAGTTTCGGACTCAAAAATATCTAGAGCTGAAGGAAGTTGTAGCGAATCAGATACATTGCTGAAGGAAGGATATTCAAAAGCATGTGCAGCATGTGTCCAAGTCGAAGATGAAGACTAGTAGTCGAAAAAACCATGGCTGAGAAAGGTCAAAAAATGGAGGCTAACATTTCTCTTGGAGGCAGCAACGTGGGGAAGAAGAAAATGTCGAGGATTTTTTTGGTAATTTTCTCACTTGTTCACTGCGCTCCTAACCTGATGGACCAGGCTTCAGCATGTGAACATCGGTTCATCGTAACCACCACGGGCAAGATGCATATTCATGCGACCCTGCTAAGAGCAGAACACTTTCCCTCTCTTTTACACTCCTGACTCCGTGTCTCGCATTGCGAAGATATGCAGTTGCAAAATGACGTTTTTCGGTGGACAACATGCGACGGCATTGGTTCCCCTCCCTCTACTTTTTCCTCACGTTTGCGTCTCGATCGAGCCCAAGGAAACTAGTACGAAGAGCTGATCGTCTTTTCGGTCTAGACTTCGATTCCTGACCAACTTGGTGTTCGGTCCATGAAGACTTTCGATGCATCAACATCGTTTCACCCATCCCTTTACGACGAAATTCTCTCTCACGGCATAGAATTTCAAGTCTTTTGGACATCTCTTACGGTTGGGTCTTTCGGGCTTGGCGCGTGGAAGCTTCTCTTTGCTGCGGCAGAGGCGAGGCAACGTCGGAAGAATTTCGAGGGAGATGATCATGGATGCGTCTGGAGACAACAAGTGTTGTCAATGTCAGGTTTGCCTCTCTCCATCTCTCTCCGTTGGTGTATGGGACTTGACTAAACTGATGTTAGAAAATTAATTGTCCATGTCAAGCTAAGACAATTACTTGTGTCGAAGCTGTGTTGAAATGTTTGACAAATGCAAAAGACATAACACATCTAATTCGTTGAAATATATCCCAAACACAAAAATACACTTGCACATCCAACCACAAACAATTAGTGGCATCAAAATCGCATGCTTCCGCACAATCCAACATTGCTATCAATACCAAACGCCAGCCAGTGAGATTAGAGCTCTAAAATTCCAATTGTGCAAATGTGATATCACGAATTTAAGATTAGGCTAGGTGACTCACAAAAGGCGTGGCCAAAAAACAAAGTTGGTTGACAAATTCTACTGAAGTCTGGTGTTATTCCATGAGATTTTTTACATGAAGAAGGATGAAAATAGAGGCTAGTGGATTCGAGTCTAACGTTAGTTTAGGACATTAGGCCGCAGGACCAGTGAAAGCCAGTCAAGTACCTAATACAATTTCAAATTACGAATCAAGAATAGGTTGGTTGGGCATTGTTTATCAGCAGGGGAAAAAAACTAGAGGCTGATTAGAAATTGAATGCTGTGGGATCGTTTGGTTCATCGCGAAAGCATCATCAGCTTTTAATGTTGTGACGTGTGCTTTCAGTTTATGTGTTGTCAACGTTAGTTCGATAATATTGGTAGATTAAGAAAACAATTAGTAATTTTTGAAGTACAAACAGGAGTTGGTACTTTGGAAAAACTATTAGTAACTTTCTAATATATTACTACATTCTTTATTTTAACGTATCGGTGCCTGCACGCCTCGCACCTTTAATTGGGGAAAAGTATTTATTCCCTCACCCTGGGGAATATCTCGTGTTTTAACGCCCGAGAGTTGAGACGAAAACTTTTAACGTCTTGCTTTGGACCAACTAAATGAATATACATGTGAATGATCAAACACCATCTGTGAAAAGAAGAATAGTGGCTCTCTTCTTTTCTAAAAGTTGAAATTATCATGACTCCTTGGAAGACCATAAAGCAAAGTGCTGGTAGTCGGTGAGCAAAAGCAAACTGCTAATTGGCCGACACAGAGTATTGGGGTAAAAAAAGTGAAGTTGGTTAACAAGAAAGCCCGAAGATTGTCCTGCACGGGTTATTTTCCTTCAGATATTACTCAATTAATCAAGTTAATTACTAAGTTATGATAACTGATAATTGATAATTGAATATAGAAAATGTGCTGCTGTTAATATCATGCTTTTGAAAAGATAATGTCAGTATTCTCTTGATTGCTAATTTACGCAACAAGATAAGTAATGAATGCTCTGAAATAAATAAGTAATTCTTGCAAAAGTAATATCACGAATTTAAGATATGGCTGGGTGACCGACAAAAGGTGTGACCAAAAAAAAAAGTTGGTTGATAAATTCTACTGAGATCTGACGACGAGATTTTTTTACATGAAGAAGGATGAACATAGCGGCTAGTCAATTCAAGTCTAACATTGGTTATAGGCTGCAGGACCAATGAAAGCCAGTCGAGTATCCAATACAAGTTCGAGTAATGAAACAAAGAATATCCTAACAAAGCATAGAAAATAATAGAGAAAAGACTCCGTTTTCAGTCATAGAGATCATTCTCTTCCGCCATCCATAACCCACATCGTACATAAAATCCAGCAGAAGAAGACGAACAGAGATTGGTTGGGCATGATGGGATAATTTTGAAAGTGGAACACTCACAACTCAAGGAAGAGAAGAAGACAAATAGGCTTTTTGTTTATTTTATTTCACCCTTATCGGAAACAATTACAAGGCTTGCCTTTTATAGGCTTGATATGTGACTTTTATACTAAATGACTTACTAAATATTTCTAGCATGCCAAGGAGATAAATTTCTAGGAATTTACAAAACATTGATTAGTCGAATAGTCAAAACATAGAAATACAAACAGAACACTTAAAAGTGTTCCATGCCTTTTTCGAGGTCTTCGACAATCCCTCGCATCCTTCTGTAGATGTTTTGCTAATGCACCTTCTTGTGGACTAGCGTACATCCTCTCAACGATATCCCATATGTGTTGGGCCATGAAAATGCTTCAGTAGCATGATTGTTCCAAATAAATGAGGCTCTAGCTCTGGCTCTAGTTTTACTAGAGCATGGCTAGTTCTTGTGGGGCAATGTTGGCTATAATTATAGTGGCTCCGACCCAAGCTCTATCTTGGCTCAGGCTCAGTCTCTAACTTTGATTTCAATAGAGGGTGGTTTAAACAAACGCCCAACACCAACCGGTTGGGAACATGGCTTTGATCGTACAATTCAGACCGCCTTTGATATCATGTTGAAAGTTTTGGAACTTGGATACCAATTGTTGTTTTGATTGCGAAAGTGTGCTTTTGATACCATTGTTTGTTTGTGATTTGATGTGCAAGTATGTAGGCGTATGGGATATATTTGGTAGAGGATGAACAAGGGGATAAGGTATTTCAACATTAATTTGATAATATTGGCACAGTATGTAAACAGTTAGCAATTTTTGAAGTACAGATAATAATTTGTACTTTTGAAAAACTGCCAGTAACAAATTAATATATTGCTTGCCAAATCAACATATATGTCAATGATCAAACGCCATATGTGAAAACCATTGGTGAAAAGAAGCATAGTGTCTCTCTAGGAAAATTGTCCAAAAAGTTGTGAACTTATTCTATAGTGGCCAATTTAGTCACAAATCTTTCAAATTTACCAATTTAATCCTAAATCTTTTGACAACTTGTCAATTTAGTCCTAAACATTTCAATTGTGTCAATTTAGTCTTAAACCTTTTGATAATTTGTCAATTTAGTCCTATAACGATTTGCTAATTTAGTCATTTAGGCCAATTTTAATCAGAAATCGCTGATGTGGTGTAGTCAGCGCCAGTTGCCCTATGTGGGACAACCGGCATCGGCCGGCGATGACTTGGACAACTTTTACAAATTTTTTAAAATTTATGAATTTTTTCTTTTTTCTTTTTTCCTTTTATTTTAGTTTCTTTTCTTTTCTTTTTCTTTTTTCTTTTTCCCTCCATCGGTCATCGCAGGCCCTTGTCAATGGATGGTGGAGGTCGGTCCTCGCTTGGGCCAGCAAGGGTGGCTCTCGCCTGAAGTCGGTAGACGGAAAAGAAAAACTAAAAAAAAAAGAAAAAACATTCATAAAAATAAAAAAAATTGTAAAAATTGTCAACATTAGCGATTTTCGGCCAAAATTGATCAAAAGATTTAAATTGAAAAATCATTAAAAGGTTGACAAATTATTAAAATGTTTAGGAGTAAATTGGCACAATTAAAAGATTTAAGACTAAATTGATAAAAATGAACGATTTAATACTGAAGTAATAGTCATATAATAAATTTATGACATTTTAGATAATTTTTTCGTGAATCTCTTCTTTTCTAAAAGTGAAATTATGATGACTCCTTGGAAGACCAAAAAGCAAAGTGCTGGTAGTCGATGAGAAAAAGCAAACTGCTAAATGGCAGACAAAGAGTATTGGGCTCAAAAAAGTAAAGTTGGTTAACAAAAAAGCCCGAAATTACTCTGATTGTCCTGCACGGGCAATGGCTTTTCCTTAATAATTTACTCAAGTAATCAAGTTAATTAATAAGTTATGATAATCGATAATTGAATATGCAAAAAGTGCTGCAGTTAATATCATGCTTTTGAAAAGAGAATTGTCAATTTTCTCTTGATTACTAATTTACGCAAAACAACAGGTAATGAATGCTCCGAACTAAATAATTAATTCGTGCAAAAGTGATATCACGAATTTAAGATAAGGCTGGGTGACCGATGAAAGGTGTGGCCAAAAAGAAAAGTCAGTTGACAAATTCTGAGATTTTCTTACATGAAGAAGGATGAACATGGCGGCTAGTGGATTCAAGTCTAACGTTGGTTATAGGCGGCAGGACCAGTGAAAGCCAGTTGAATACCTAATGCAATCTCAGGTAATGAAACTAGAATATCCCAACAAAGCATAGAAGAATAATAGAGAAAGCACTCCGTTTTCAGTCATAGAGATCATTCTCTGCCACCATCCACAATCCACAACGTACATAAAGTCCAGCCGAAGGAGACGAACAACAGATTGGTTCAGCATTGTTTATCAGCATGGGAAAAGATTAGAAACTGGTTAAGATTCGAAAGTTGTGGGATCGTGTGGTTCATGAATGCATCATCAGTTTTTAATGTAACAACGTGTGCGTTCAGTTTATAAGTAAACCGGACAGGTTTTCTTATACCAAAGAGGCCCAGACTCCATTTTGTTATGGAAAATAGTCTCAGCATTCATTTTCCCCCTCATAACTTGGATGGCTATTCTTAATAGATATCTGACTCTTGAAGGATTGAGTGGAAGGCCGTCAATACTTCTTGTGCGTAGTGTGGTTCTTCTCTGGAATCCAGACCACTTATTTTTCAATCGTTGTTGTTGACACCTAAATTTTGCCCAAATCATTTAGGGTTTTATCGCATAAAAATTAGGGTTTAATTTTTAACCCCTAAACCAAAAAATTTTCATTAAAACTGCATGGCACATAGTTATTAGGTGCATTTGCATTAACAAGGCCTATTAGAGCATATTTTCCATTTTCATTTTTCAAAAATCAAAAAAATTTTCAATTAGTTTTAAAAAAAAAAAAAAAAAATTTGGGGGTGCCAGCGTTGAAATTCAACACTGGCCCACCGCCTGAAGGACCACTCTCCCCCCTTTGCGTGAAAAAGGAGAGGAAGCAGTCGAAGCAGGGGGCTGGTGGAGGCGTGAAGAAAAAAGAAACGAAGGGGGAGACAGAAGGGAAGACAGGAGGGAAGACAGGAGGGGAGAGGGGGAGAAACGGAGGAGGAAAAAAACACAGAGCAGAGAGGGAGAAACGGAGAGAGTTGGAGAGAGAGGGAACAGCGAAAGAGAAGAGAGCGTGGGGAGAGATCAGAAGGGCGAGAGGCAGCAGGGAGAGATCAGAAGGGCGAGAGGCAGCAGGGAGAGATCAGAAGGGCGAGAAGACAGAGAAGGGAGGGAGACGAACGGAGAGAAAACGGAGAGAGCCGAGCAAGAGAGGCCGAGAGAGAGAGACCGGCGTTCCGGCCGGTCGGCGTCGAGGCCGCACCAGGCGCGGCGCAGACGAGGCGACAGGCGCGGCGACGGCGAGGCGGCATCGGGGCGACGGCGGACGGCCGCACCAGGCGAGGCGACAGGCGCGGCGACGGCGAGCCCGCGGCAACCCAGGCGTTGGAGCAGCGCGTGCGGCCGCGGCAGGTGGGGCGTCGGCCGCGGAGGCCGGAGCTCGCGGAGGCCGGAGCCGTCAGGCGGCGGCTGCGCGCTGGTCGTGGCGGCCGGCGTCCAGGTGAGCCCCCCAGGCGCGGTGTGGAGGCCGCGGAGGCCGGAGCAGCAGGCGCGCCCCGGGCGCGGCGTGGAGGCGCGAGTCGGGTCGCGACCCGGGTCGGGCGCGCGGGCGATCCGGGTAGGGCAACGCTCATCCGGGTCGGGCCGCGGGTCTGACCGGGTAGGGTTTTTTTTAGTGCGTGGGCTTTTAGTGTTTTAATTAGGTCTTGGGCTTTTCGCGGTTGGGCCGAAGCTTTGGGCTTTGGGCTTTTGCTTTTTTTTAAAAAAAAATGTGGGCTGGGCCTTTTTTTTATCGTGAAGAAAAACCGGGCTCAACAAATGAGCCCGGTCCTTCTGCAACCCGGGCCGGCGTGCCCGGGTCAATCCGGTCGGGTCCTGGGCCCGGGCCTTCGCGTCCGGGCCAATCCGGATTCGGGTCGGATGTGGAAATCCGACCCGGACCCGGTTCTCTTTTTTGCTTTATTTTATTTTTTTATTGTATTATTTTAATATTTTAAAAAATTAATTTTTAAAAATAAAAAAAATTTAAAAAAGAAAAAACCCGAATTTCATTTTATTTTATTTTATTTTATTTTTTCGAAAAAAAAAAATCGAAAAAAAATTCCGAAAAAAAAAAGAATTTCAAAAAAAAATTTAAATTTTTTTATTTTTTTTAAAAAAAAAAATCAAAAAAAAAAATCAAAAAAAAATCAAAAATCAGAAATTTCATTTGAATTTTGAAATTGGCTTTTCTTGCCCTTTTCGCATGTTTAGTGCTAGATTTAATTGCACGTCACTTGGTTCACACACTTTGAATTGTGCATTTAAATTAGCCTCGTATATAGTTGATTATGCATGTCTAGGTTTAGATGTTAATTATTGCTTTCCTTAGCTTAGTCAGGAATGAAATTTTAAGACTCCCAATTAGCGAGAACATGTTAGGTGGTGAATTGAACAAGATTAGGTACCGAAAGGGCACTAATTAGTCGATTAGTGTAATCAAGTCCCCGTACCCGTTGAATCTCTGGTTCGTAGAAGTGAAGCTTTTCTCCCGTGCTTCACTTAGGTGTCTAATCGACCTACCAAAAACCGATTAGTGGCGACTCCTAAATGAAATTGATTTGCATGTTAACAACTTAAAATTAAGTCGCGAATTGGTATGAGCTTGGGAGAGCTCGAGCTAGGTTCAACTTAGCAATCCATTAGCCAAACCCCTCTAGGCCTCGGGGCCGGCTCGGGGAGGTCGCGACAGTTGTATCTATAAGGAGGTCTGGGGCAAAGTGTTGAACTTAAGTGGCATTCGATGACCCATTTGAGGAAGGCAAGTCGAGATAGATTGGATTGTCCATCACTTGAAAAGGCAAAGCTTATGTTAAGACTCTTTTGAAACTAGCCTGGAATGGATAATTCTACCACCTTTGGAGGGAAAGAAATGAGGGTAATTCACAATGGTTCTGCTCCTAGTGTGGACAGAGTTTTGCATTATGTTCTTTGCTCTGTGAGAACCAAGATGTCCATGCTTCTAGAGGGAAGGGTCTGACAAGACACTATGCTTGACTTGGAGAATCGATCGTTGGTTGTTTGTTGTTTCCTTTGTGATGTCTGGTGTTGTTCTGGTGTTATTCCTTAGTTTTTGTCCTTGTTTGATTGCCGTGACCTGTTAGTCTCCTTTTCTGGGTTACTTTGGGTTGTTGATCTTTTGTCCGTATGAGGTTGAGCCATATGTACTGCGGATGCGAGATTGTGATGGATTGTATTGGGTGTCTGTTCTTGTTGTTTCTTTTGAATAAGGTGATGCTTCTGGGAATCTTCCTTAAAGCCGCACGTTCTACTTCTTCATTTTCTTTCTCCTCTTCTTCCACTGCCTTGCAACCTCCGTTGATAGTGCTCGAGCTAAAAAATGCGTTGCGCGATCTCGGATTTGAGTCTATTATGATTTTTTTTTTTAAAGAATCATCCGCCACTTTTGAAGATAGTGGTTGATACTGTGTTTCACAGCCTCTGCGTTTTGGAGTTCCCATGTATCATGAAGTTGTCTATGAAAATGTGTTGTACCTGAAACTGAAGCACCTTCTGAGTGTAGCACTAATTAGACATCCACTGCCCAAGGCAACCCAGCCACACATTGTGCTTGGTAGTGCCGGAGACAAACGAACGTGGTGGACTGACTACTTTAGGAAACCGGATCATTACTTAAACACGCCCCTTTGATTTTTGTGATATTCCGAACATGTTGCGTAATATCTCGCACTTGGCTTGAAATTCTTTTTATAATGTCTTCCATGCCTTTTTCGAGATCTTCGACGATCCCTTGCGTCTTTTGTAGATGTTTTGCCGATGCACCTTCTTGTGTACCAGCGTGTTTCTTGTCAATGAAGTCCTATATGTCTTGGGCCATCGAAATGCTTCAGTAGTCATAGTTGTTCCAACTGAACGAGGCTCTGGCTCAAGCTCGCGCTCTGGTTTTACTAGAGGATGGTCGTTCTTGTGAGGCAATGTTGGCTATAGTTATAGCGGCTCCGGCTTGGCTCAGGCTTAGGCTCTATATTTGGCTCTAGCTAATCCTCTGGGTCTGATTTAAATAGAGAGTAGTTTAAACAAACGCCCAACACTAACCGATCGAGAACATGGCTTTGATTAATGGTTCAGACCGCCTTGCTCGGTTACGAACCTAGGCACTTCAAGAGATATGGGCAATGAGATACGAAATATAGTTTATTTAGTTTTGACGTGGAAGATTACCTTATCCCCCTACCCATCATCTACCAACTATATATCCAATATGCATCCACACTAGACTAGCACATCAAACCACAAGCAAAGTAATAGTGGTATCAAAAAGCATGCTTCCACAATCAAACCAACAATTGGCATCAAAGCTCCAAAACTTTTAACAGAATCTTGCAACCGAAGATTTGAATCGCACAGCCTCAAATATAAGGTTGCACGCGTCAATTGCGGGTGGCATGTCACGCCCCGTACCCCACGAAGCATGATCATCCGCCTAGGTCGAAATAAAATGTGACATTCCCAGGATTACGTCACCGACCCGAAACCCAAATCAGAGTAAATACACGACACATGCGGAAACACGTATATATTATATATACACCCAGACATGTAAACATAACCATGAATAGTCAAAGACAATAATATATTAATAAACACTAACATAAATACACCCTTTTTAAATACTTATACAATCTATTTATTTACAACAAAAAAGAATACATAAAAAGGCCACTACACAAAAAGGATCGGTGGCCTAGGGTGACGACTAACTATCTAGGGGGAGATACATCAAAAGAGGGGTTAATCTAAACTCCTATCATGCCGTTCTATTCTAAGGATCCCGACCTGGGTTGGATGATGCTGCGGACTCCTCAGATGAGTCTTCATCCGTCAGTATTTCCATATCTGATCCAACTTCGGCCACTTCCCCAATTGGTTCACCGTTCTCGCCTACTATTTCCAGATTCTGCTCCTCTTCTTCTTCCTCCACAATGTCGTCAGCTATAACTTGCTCCTCACCCTGCACCTCGTCCTCGGGTATAGGTCCATCCACCGTATCTCCCACGCTGCTTCCACTAAGGGAGGCGGGAGGATCAGAGATTTCTCCACTCACCATTTGGGGAATCATGACGCCATTAACATCTACTGGCACGTCAAAAGTCCTCATCGGGGGTCCTAATAAGCCGTCTGTACCCCTATGGCACCAAGCCACATACTCCTGAGTATGATGGAAGTCTTCTCCCACGTCTACTAACACTGCCGACTGAAATCTAACGTAAGCTGTTCCATCCCCACACGGGTGTACACTATTCGATCTCTGAATACGGTACGGGTATCCAAAAAGAGGACCGTTCCTCGGCATCCTATGGACGGGGATCTGAAATTCGGTTTTATCACAACCGTGAGATAAACTCAGCAAGTAAAATCTCTAATCCTAAATTAGGCTAACGTGCACCTCCAGAAATAAATAAAACACATAATTCACTGAACCAGTAATTAAATCAATATAAATTCACATGGGCCCACGGCCCGATTCCAATACCCCAGCCCTGCAGGTTAGACTTTCGATATCAATATAATTCATAGACAATTAAATCGACCCGAAGGCCATGACCCAATGGTCATCAATCATTCGACCCGAAGGCCCGACCCGTCGGTCACAGTTATATGTCGACCCGTAGGCCTGACCCGTCGGTCACAATTTCACTCGACCCGTAGGCCTGACCCGTCGGTCACAGTTATATGTCGACCCGTAGGCCTGACCCGTCGGTCACAATTTCACTCGACCCGTAGGCCTGACCCGTCGGTCACAGTTATATGTCGACCCGTAGGCCTGACCCGTCGGTCACAATTTCACTCGACCCGTAGGCCTGACCCGTCGGTCACAGTTATATGTCGACCCGTAGGCCTGACCCGTCGGTCACAATTTCACTCAAATTATATCAAAGTCAGAGTGGGATTTCACCATCAAAGGCCCCATTAATTCCCAATGGGCTTCAAACACTTTCAAACAATTCCACAATCTAAGGCTCAGTTTAATTCTTAATGGGCTTCCACAATTCAAGTCCATTCACATCAAGGCCCATTAACTTTTCAAAGGCCCACTTGAATTCTCTACTCAAGGGCCCATTCTAGTCTTCACTAAGGCCCATCAATTATTTTTCTCACTTGGGCCCACAATTTCAATTTTACTCAAAGCCCAATTAAATCTCAAAGGCCCATTTAAATCTTCATTCAATTTGGGCCCAACATGCAAATTCGGAGCCCAAGAAGCCCAAGCCATAATCAACACTAATTAACCTCCAAATTAAGCCCAAAATATGTCATTAAGCCCTAATTAGGTCCCATAATTAAACTATGCACAAAATACAATTAATTAGGGCCTAATATGCTTAATTAAATCCCTAATCTAGCACAATTAGGCTAATCTAGTAATTAGGGATAATACTCGCCTAATGACGACGCGGGACGACGGGAACGAGCGGCCGATCACCGGCTAGCGGTGTGATCGACGGCGGCGTCCCAAGGCAAGCCGGCGGCCTACGGTGGTCCGGCGAAGCTCACGGCCACAACCCGTTCAAAACAGGGGAGGCGCCGGTCTGAGTGGGCTGAGACAGGCTGAAAGGAAGACGGTGAGGCGAGGCTGGATGGCTGGGGTGGCGCACGGCAGCGCGGCCAGGCGGACGAGCCCGGCGACGGCGACCTTGCTCGCCTCGGCTGGAGCAGCGGCGAACGGGCGGCTGTGGACGGCGGAGATGGAAAGAAATGTTGCGACTAGGCCAGGGACGGCGCCAGGGGACGGGACACGGCGGCTGGTGGCCAGCAGCTCCGGCGAAACCTGCTGTTCCGGCGTGAACAGTGAACTGGCTGTGCTGATCGGTGAAGCAGCCGAGAGAAGGAGAGAGATTCGGGAGAGGAGAGAGAGAAGTGATCGCCGGTGATGAGCTGAGGAGAGAGAGAGAGTCAAAGATGGTCAAGGGAGGGGGTGAGTGGATGCCACATGTCACCATCCTAGCCTATTTGCCCAAAATGCCCTTGATCCAAGGGTTCATATCCAATCTCATCCAATAATGCAAGGGTATTATGGTCATTTGCCCCTAACCATGGTTAACCAACCCTAGTTAACCTTAACCAACCTTGGTTAATCTCAAAAATTAAATCAAAATTCGAAATAAATCAAAAATGGCCTAGGGGCAATTCCGTCATTTTTCCGTCCGGAACTGAAATTCCAATTTTCGCTCATACCGGTCCTAAATATTCATGTGATACCTAATCCAGAGTCGGAATCGCGAAATTCGCTTTCTAAGCCCTCGAAAATCCTCTGCGAAGTTTCCGGGAATAAAATAATATTATTTTCCAATTTTTGCCGAAATTCCACTTTCTGTCCAGAATCACTCCAAACACACTCGGATACCCCAAAATGACGTTGGCCGCGAAAAATAACCTCAAACGGCCTCCGAAATCGGCCTCGGTGTTTCCAGGGGCAAAATGGTCTTTTTCTCACTTTCTGTCAAATCTTCCGTTTTCAACTGTTTTAATCCCAAACACGAATGGCCATTACCAATTGACGTCCGTCTTGCAAAATAGTCGTAATTACCCTTGAGATTTTGATATCGAAACTCGGGTCCAATATTGTAATCTCAATATGCTCGTTTCACAGTTTTAGGGTCTCTCACTAACGAGCGGCCGTTTAGGCGTTACGCGTATCGACCTAAGATTGTCCGAATCGTGATGGTCTAAATTTCGAGAGAACGAGAGGAATTATCACTAGTACCAGGGTCGCGATCGTTTGGATTAAAACTTGGTTTCATTTGCCAGGTGTACTTTCGGTCGTGCGAAATCACTCGCGATCCGATCGTACGTTACTGACAAAATCAACCAGGCATTTTCCTAAGATCGGCCTATATTGGCTCAAAATATTTCCTCAACGTTCTTCAAAATCAGCGTTCAGTCGCGATTGGGTTCTCGGTCCACGTACCTGTTCCTATTTAGCCTTTCTCATATGGTTAGTATCCCGAGACTGATCAGGTCCAGGCGAGACTTACTAAAATTACACGAGAATAAATATACACTTTATTGGTCCCGATAACGGGTCAAAATTCAGGATGTTACAACTCTTCCCCCCTTACAAAAATTTCGTCCTCGAAATTTGCACTTCAACCCTGCTCTTCAAACAACTGGGGGTGTTGACGTCGCATAACTTCTTCGCTTTCCCACGTAGCGCCCTCTGTCCCGTGGTGCTCCCAAACTACCTTCACCATCGGGATTGTCTTGTTCCGAAGTACTCGATCCTTTCTGTCTTCGATTCTGACTGGTCTCTCCACGTACGACACCCTGTCGTCCACGTCTATTTCTTCATATCTTAGAACATGTGTCGGATCCGGTTCATATTTTCTCAACATCGACACGTGGAAGACATTGTGTATCTGGGACAAATTCGGTGGCAGGGCCAGTCTGTATGCCATATCGCCAATCTTTTCCAGAATCTCAAACGGCCCAACAAATCTCGGACTCAACTTTCCTTTCTTGCCAAATCGGGATAACCCTTTCATAGGCGACACCTTTAGAAACACATGATCCCCAACTTGAAATTCCAGATGTCGTCGTCTCCGATCAGCATAACTTTTCTGTCGGCTCTGTGCTGTCTTTAACCTTTCTCTAATGATCTCAACAGCTTCCACTGTTTGCTGAACCAACTCTGGGCCTGTAATGCTCCGCTCTCCCACTTCATCCCAGCATACGGGAGTCCTACATGCTCTGCCATACAAAGCCTCAAACGGGGCCATCTGGATACTCTGCTGATAACTGTTATTGTATGCAAACTCCACCAGATGCAGCTGTTCTTCCCATTTACCCTGAAAATCCACCACACAAGCCCTCAACATATCCTCAAGAGTCTGGATAGTTCTTTCTGATTGCCCATCAGTCTGTGGATGATAAGCTGTACTGAACTGCACTTTTGTCCCCAAAGCTGTTTGCAGACTTTTCCAGAAATTCGCTGTAAACCTCGGATCACGATCTGAAGTAATCGTCACTGGCACTCCGTGCAGTCTCACAATCTGTCTTACATACAGCTCTGCATACTTTTCTAACTCCAGATCCTTGCGCACTGCCAGAAAATGCGCTGACTTAGTCAGTCTATCCACTATCACCCAAATGGAATCGTGCCCTCTCTGACTCCTTGGTAGTCCCGTTACAAAGTCCATGGTAATATGTTCCCATTTCCACTCGGGAATTTCTAATGGTCGCAGCAATCCTCCAGGTTTACAGTGCTGTGCCTTTACCTGTTGACACGTCAAACACTTAGCCACATGCTTGGCTACATCTGCTTTCAATCCATTCCACCAATAATGTTGCCTTAAATTCTGATACATTTTCGTACTGCCAGGGTGGATACTGTAATTGCTGCGATGAGCTTCTCTCAATATTTCTTCCTTAAGCTCAATATCATCCGGCACACACCATCGTCCCCTATACTTTAGGATTCCATCCTCTGATACCTGAAAATCTGGCTTTCTTGCCGAGGCATCCATTCCCACAATTTTCTGGATTTCCTGATCCGTGGGTTGTAAAGCCTTAATCTTAATTTGAATTTCCGGCTCGATCCTCAAAGTAGCCAGCAGATTCGACACATGGCTTAATTCCAATCTAAATTCTGAGTCTCGGATCTTTTCCAATAACGTCCATTCCCTAATCATCAAGTGTGCCATGCTCGACTTGCGACTCAGTGCATCAGCAACTCGATTTGCCTTCCCAGGATGATACATGATATCGCAGTCATAATCCTTTAGAAGCTCCATCCATCTACGCTGCCTCATATTCAACTCTTTTTGTGAGAACAGGTATTTGAGACTCTGATGATCCGTATAAATCTGAAACTTTTCCCCACACAGATAATGCCTCCAAATCTTAAGTGCAAAGACGATGGCAGCCAACTCTAAGTCATGCGTCGGATAATTCACTTCATGAGGTCTCAACTGACGCGACGCATACGCAACTACTTTTCCATGTTGCATTAACACACAACCCAGTCCTTTGAACGAAGCATCGCTATAAACCTCAAATCCACCCGGTCCAGAGGGAATAGTCAAGACTGGAGCTGTCGTCAGTCTGTGCTTAAGCTCCTGAAAACTTCGTTCGCACTTATCATCCCATTCAAACTTAGTTTCCTTTTTCAGTAATCGCGTCAAGGGCGTGGCTATCGACGAGAATCCTTCTACAAAGCGTCGATAATAGCCAGCCAATCCTAAGAAACTTCTGATTTCCGTCACTGACGTCGGCCTGGGCCACTTAAGTACTGCCTCAATCTTAGTCGGATCCACGGATATTCCTTCTCCCGACACGATATGTCCAAGAAAGGCTACCTTACTAAGCCAGAATTCACATTTGCTGAACTTCGCATAAAGCGCATGTTCCCTCAACGTCCGTAGAACTTCCGTCAAATGCACTTCATGCTCCTCTGAACTCTTCGAATACACTAGAATATCGTCAATGAACACTATGACGAACTGATCCAGAAATTCCTTAAAAACTCTGTTCATCAGATCCATAAAAGCTGCAGGGGCATTCGTTAAACCAAAGGGCATGACTGTAAACTCATAATGCCCGTATCTCGTCCTGAATGCAGTCTTGGGTATATCCTCTTTCCGAATTCTCAACTGATGATACCCTGTCCGTAGATCAATCTTGGAGAACACTGACGCCCCTTGCAACTGATCGAACAAGTCGTCGATCCTTGGCAGCGGATACTTATTCTTTATAGTCACCTGATTCAACTGCCGATAATCTATACATAATCTCAACGTCCCGTCCTTTTTCCTTACAAATAGGACTGGCGCTCCCCATGGAGACGCACTAGGACGAATAAATCCCTTGTCTAACAACTCTTGCATCTGGACTTTCAACTCTTTCAGTTCTGACAACGACATCCGATATGGGGCCTTAGAAATTGGCTCAGTTCCTGGGGCCAACTCTATTACAAATTCCACTTCCCGTTCAGGTGGCAAACCCGGCAATTCTTGGGGAAAAACCTCGGGGAAATTGCACACTACAGAAATTTCTTCCAACTTAGGCTCCACCAATGTCGGATCCTTAACATTCACCAAGTACCCCTCACAACCTTCCTCAAGCATCTCTGTTGCTTCCACTGAGGAAATCCAAGGGATCGAGGTTCCTCCTCGGTTTCCCTGAAACTCAAACTTAGGACGACCAATCGGATTAAATTGGATCGTCCTGCTGCCGCAATCCATAACGGCTTTCTGTTTAGTCAGCCAATCCATACCAATGATTACATCAAAGTCATATATGGCTAACACAGCTAAATCAATTCTTTCTTCAACATTTCCAATCACAATTTTACAGTCCAAGCACCCCAATGATACTAACACCCTATCATGCAGTGGGGTCGTCACACACAACATAATCTCAAGTAGAATAGGCTCCAGACCAACCAATCTAACAAACTGCTCAGAAATAAACGAATGGGTTGCCCCGGGATCAAATAACGCATATGCTGAATGATTGCAAAGAGAAATGGTACCTGTGACCACACCCGGCGCGTCCTCAGCATCTTTTCGCGCTAACGCATATACTCGTCCTTGCGCAGGTGGTCTGCCCTGAATAGCCGGTGGGGGATTTCCAGCCTGATTCCCAATTCTAAGCGGCTGCTGTGGTTGACCTGAGGGTCCCAAAAGTCTTTGCTGGGGGCAATTCTTAATCTGATGCCCCATACTCCCACAGCGAAAACAAGCTCCCGTTCTATGTGGTGTCTGACCGGGCTTCCCGATAATCCTTCTCGGGGGCGGAACAAACCGTCTATTACTAGCCATTGGTCTTCTTACAAAGTGACGATTGTCCCGATTAGGAATAAACCTCGAACCCGATGCTGATGCCCTTTCAATCTGATCCCGTTCCATAGTCTGGGCTCGCTCATACAACTCTCTATAATCCCTGATATTCAACAAAAGCATCTGAGTGCGAAGTTCCGGTTTTAGTCCATCCCGGAACCTTCGAGCCTTGTCCAAGGGATTCTCTACCATTCTCGGGGCAAATTTGGACAATCTGGTGAACTCTGCCTCATACTGCACCACAGTCATCGATCCCTGACGGAGCCTCATGAATTCCGCCATTTTCTTCTCCTGGGCACTCTCAGAGAAAAACTGCCCATAGAAATGTTCAACAAAGATCGCCCAGGTCGGTTCCATGAACTCTGGAAACACTCTATCCTTGACCGCCTTCCACCAATCATGGGCATTGTCCTGCAGTTGATACGATGCCAAGGAGATCTTCTCCCTCTCAGTACACTCTAACAGCTCAAATGCCTTTTCCAATTCCTCCACCCAACGCGGGGCGGCTTCGGGGTCACCTCTACCCGTGAACTTAGGCGGTTTTAGCTTGAGGAAATGCTCCACCAACTGGTGCATTGGTCTCGGTGCCACCATTGGTTGAGCCTGCACTGGTTGAGCTTGAGCTTGATTCTCATGGACGGCAGCAACGGCTGCGGCCTCAGCAGCCTGAGCGGTCGCATTCTCTCTTTCCTGCGCCTGCCTATCCATCACATTTCCAATTCGGTCTAGTGCTCTAAGAACTCCTTCCATACGCGGATCTTCCGCCTGCCTAACATCAGCTCTGGGGTCTGCTGCAGCCCCAACACCCACTCTAGGGTTCTCTTCCACTCTAGCACCCGCAACTATATTCTCTATCGCTCTGGCTCTACCACGACCTCTACCACGAGCTTCTCTGCCTGCGCCCCTCCTTGGGGTCCTCTCACTCTACCTCTTTCACTGCTCATCTTTCTATCCTGAGTGCTCAACTACCTGCTATAATTCCAACCAGGAATTAGAGACCTAAACCAACTAACCGGTCTAAGCCCTAGGCAGGTATAAACACAGAAATAATTAAGCACTCAGCATGCGGCTAACACAACATCACATGATTTCCACCCAAGAGTCCACATACTAACCTTGGGTCCTGCCGCACCTGCACAATACTGGTTCAATCAATCATCACAACATTCAAACACAAGCATTCTGGAGGTACACTTAGCACACGAGGTCAACCTATGGCTACCCATGGTTACTCCTCCTTATTACTCCAGGGCTCAACTAGATTAAACAGAGCTGTCCTTGCTCTGATACCAATTCGAACGGGGATGTCACGCCCCGTACCCCACGAAGCATGATCATCCGCCTAGGTCGAAATAAAATGTGACATTCCCAGGATTACGTCACCGACCCGAAACCCAAATCAGAGTAAATACACGACACATGCGGAAACACGTATATATTATATATACACCCAGACATGTAAACATAACCATGAATAGTCAAAGACAATAATATATTAATAAACACTAACATAAATACACCCTTTTTAAATACTTATACAATCTATTTATTTACAACAAAAAAGAATACATAAAAAGGCCACTACACAAAAAGGATCGGTGGCCTAGGGTGACGACTAACTATCTAGGGGGAGATACATCAAAAGAGGGGTTAATCTAAACTCCTATCATGCCGTTCTATTCTAAGGATCCCGACCTGGGTTGGATGATGCTGCGGACTCCTCAGATGAGTCTTCATCCGTCAGTATTTCCATATCTGATCCAACTTCGGCCACTTCCCCAATTGGTTCACCGTTCTCGCCTACTATTTCCAGATTCTGCTCCTCTTCTTCTTCCTCCACAATGTCGTCAGCTATAACTTGCTCCTCACCCTGCACCTCGTCCTCGGGTATAGGTCCATCCACCGTATCTCCCACGCTGCTTCCACTAAGGGAGGCGGGAGGATCAGAGATTTCTCCACTCACCATTTGGGGAATCATGACGCCATTAACATCTACTGGCACGTCAAAAGTCCTCATCGGGGGTCCTAATAAGCCGTCTGTACCCCTATGGCACCAAGCCACATACTCCTGAGTATGATGGAAGTCTTCTCCCACGTCTACTAACACTGCCGACTGAAATCTAACGTAAGCTGTTCCATCCCCACACGGGTGTACACTATTCGATCTCTGAATACGGTACGGGTATCCAAAAAGAGGACCGTTCCTCGGCATCCTATGGACGGGGATCTGAAATTCGGTTTTACCACAACCGTGAGATAAACTCAGCAAGTAAAATCTCTAATCCTAAATTAGGCTAACGTGCACCTCCAGAAATAAATAAAACACACAATTCACTGAACCAGTAATTAAATCAATATAAATTCACATGGGCCCACGGCCCGATTCCAATACCCCAGCCCTGCAGGTTAGACTTTCGATATCAATATAATTCATAGACAATTAAATCGACCCGAAGGCCATGACCCAATGGTCATCAATCATTCGACCCGAAGGCCCGACCCGTCGGTCACAGTTATATGTCGACCCGTAGGCCTGACCCGTCGGTCACAATTTCACTCGACCCGTAGGCCTGACCCGTCGGTCACAGTTATATGTCGACCCGTAGGCCTGACCCGTCGGTCACAATTTCACTCGACCCGTAGGCCTGACCCGTCGGTCACAGTTATATGTCGACCCGTAGGCCTGACCCGTCGGTCACAATTTCACTCGACCCGTAGGCCTGACCCGTCGGTCACAGTTATATGTCGACCCGTAGGCCTGACCCGTCGGTCACAATTTCACTCAAATTATATCAAAGTCAGAGTGGGATTTCACCATCAAAGGCCCCATTAATTCCCAATGGGCTTCAAACACTTTCAAACAATTCCACAATCTAAGGCTCAGTTTAATTCTTAATGGGCTTCCACAATTCAAGTCCATTCACATCAAGGCCCATTAACTTTTCAAAGGCCCACTTGAATTCTCTACTCAAGGGCCCATTCTAGTCTTCACTAAGGCCCATCAATTATTTTTCTCACTTGGGCCCACAATTTCAATTTTACTCAAAGCCCAATTAAATCTCAAAGGCCCATTTAAATCTTCATTCAATTTGGGCCCAACATGCAAATTCGGAGCCCAAGAAGCCCAAGCCATAATCAACACTAATTAACCTCCAAATTAAGCCCAAAATATGTCATTAAGCCCTAATTAGGTCCCATAATTAAACTATGCACAAAATACAATTAATTAGGGCCTAATATGCTTAATTAAATCCCTAATCTAGCACAATTAGGCTAATCTAGTAATTAGGGATAATACTCGCCTAATGACGACGCGGGACGACGGGAACGAGCGGCCGATCACCGGCTAGCGGTGTGATCGACGGCGGCGTCCCAAGGCAAGCCGGCGGCCTACGGTGGTCCGGCGAAGCTCACGGCCACAACCCGTTCAAAACAGGGGAGGCGCCGGTCTGAGTGGGCTGAGACAGGCTGAAAGGAAGACGGTGAGGCGAGGCTGGATGGCTGGGGTGGCGCACGGCAGCGCGGCCAGGCGGACGAGCCCGGCGACGGCGACCTTGCTCGCCTCGGCTGGAGCAGCGGCGAACGGGCGGCTGTGGACGGCGGAGATGGAAAGAAATGTTGCGACTAGGCCAGGGACGGCGCCAGGGGACGGGACACGGCGGCTGGTGGCCAGCAGCTCCGGCGAAACCTGCTGTTCCGGCGTGAACAGTGAACTGGCTGTGCTGATCGGTGAAGCAGCCGAGAGAAGGAGAGAGATTCGGGAGAGGAGAGAGAGAAGTGATCGCCGGTGATGAGCTGAGGAGAGAGAGAGAGTCAAAGATGGTCAAGGGAGGGGGTGAGTGGATGCCACATGTCACCATCCTAGCCTATTTGCCCAAAATGCCCTTGATCCAAGGGTTCATATCCAATCTCATCCAATAATGCAAGGGTATTATGGTCATTTGCCCCTAACCATGGTTAACCAACCCTAGTTAACCTTAACCAACCTTGGTTAATCTCAAAAATTAAATCAAAATTCGAAATAAATCAAAAATGGCCTAGGGGCAATTCCGTCATTTTTCCGTCCGGAACTGAAATTCCAATTTTCGCTCATACCGGTCCTAAATATTCATGTGATACCTAATCCAGAGTCGGAATCGCGAAATTCGCTTTCTAAGCCCTCGAAAATCCTCTGCGAAGTTTCCGGGAATAAAATAATATTATTTTCCAATTTTTGCCGAAATTCCACTTTCTGTCCAGAATCACTCCAAACACACTCGGATACCCCAAAATGACGTTGGCCGCGAAAAATAACCTCAAACGGCCTCCGAAATCGGCCTCGGTGTTTCCAGGGGCAAAATGGTCTTTTTCTCACTTTCTGTCAAATCTTCCGTTTTCAACTGTTTTAATCCCAAACACGAATGGCCATTACCAATTGACGTCCGTCTTGCAAAATAGTCGTAATTACCCTTGAGATTTTGATATCGAAACTCGGGTCCAATATTGTAATCTCAATATGCTCGTTTCACAGTTTTAGGGTCTCTCACTAACGAGCGGCCGTTTAGGCGTTACGCGTATCGACCTAAGATTGTCCGAATCGTGATGGTCTAAATTTCGAGAGAACGAGAGGAATTATCACTAGTACCAGGGTCGCGATCGTTTGGATTAAAACTTGGTTTCATTTGCCAGGTGTACTTTCGGTCGTGCGAAATCACTCGCGATCCGATCGTACGTTACTGACAAAATCAACCAGGCATTTTCCTAAGATCGGCCTATATTGGCTCAAAATATTTCCTCAACGTTCTTCAAAATCAGCGTTCAGTCGCGATTGGGTTCTCGGTCCACGTACCTGTTCCTATTTAGCCTTTCTCATATGGTTAGTATCCCGAGACTGATCAGGTCCAGGCGAGACTTACTAAAATTACACGAGAATAAATATACACTTTATTGGTCCCGATAACGGGTCAAAATTCAGGATGTTACATGGCAACCTCTATATATGGAGGTCAACCATAGGGCACATAGGGAAGGAAACGATCAGTGCCATCTTGGCAACGATTAGTTTGGATTCCAAAACTATTTGCTTTAATCTATGTGTTGTCAATGTTAGTTTGATAATATTGGTAGATTAAGAAAACAACTAGTAAGTTTTGAATTACAAACAAGAGTTGGTACTTTGGAAAAACTATTAGTAATTTATTAATATATTACTATGCTCTTTATTTTAATGTGCCAGTGTCCATATATACATCTCGCACCCCTAATTGGAGGAGAGTTTTTATTCCCTCACCCTAAGGAATACCCCGTGTTTTAAAGTCTCAGAGTTAAGATGAAATCTTTTAACATCTTGCTTAGGACCAACTAAATGAATATATAATATATCTGTGAATGATCAAACACCATATGTGAAAAGAAGAATAGTGGCTCTCTTCTTTTCTAAATGATGAAATTATTATGAATCCTTGGAAGACCATAAAACAAAGTGATGGTGGCTGACGAGCAAAAGCAAACTGCTAAAATGGCCGACAAAGAGTATTGGGGTCAAAAAAGCAAAGTTGGTTAACAAGAAATTAAGCCTGAAGATTGTACTGCATGGGCGGTGGCTTTTCCTTAAGATATTACTCAATTAATCAAGTTTAATTAATAAGTTATGATAATTGATAATTGAATATACAAATTGTGCTGTTGTTAATATCATGCTTTTGAAAAGATAATGTCAGTTTTCTCTTGATTACTAATTTACGCAAAAAGACAGATAATGAATGCTCCTAACAGAATAAGTAACACATGCAAAACTACTATCACAAATTTAAGTTAAGGCTATGGTAACCGGCAAAAAGTGTGACAAAAAAAAAATTGGTTGACAAGTTCTACCGAGATCTGATCTTATTCCACGAGACTTTTTACATGAAGAAGGATGAACATAGTGGCTAGTGGATTCTAATGTCTAACGTTGGTTAGGGGCGACGGGACCAGTGAAAGCGAGTTGAGTACCCAATACAAGTTCAAGTAATGAAACAGAGAATATCCCAACAAAGCATAGAAACATAATAGAGAAAGGACTCCGTTTTCGGTCATAGAGATCATTCTCTGCCGCCATCCACAACCCACAACGTACCTAAAGTCCAGCTGAAGAAGACGAACTACAGATTGGTTCGGCATTGTTTATCAGCAGGGGAAAAGATTAGAAGCTGGTTGATTCGAAAGTTGTGGGATCGTTTGGTTCATGAATGCATCATCAGTTTTTAATGTTGCGACATGTGCGTTCAGTTTATAAGTAAACCGGACATGTTTTCTTATACCAAAGAGGCCCAGACTCCGTTTTGTTTCGGAAAATAGTTTTAAAATTCATTTTGCCCTCATAACTTGGATGGCTATCCTTAATAGATTGCTCACTCTTGATGAATTGAGTGGACGGCCGTCAATCCTTCTTGTGTGTCGTGTGGCTCTTCTTTGGAATCCAGACAACACTTAATTTTCAAGTGTTCTTTCTCTAAGGAGGTTTGGCGCAAAGTTTTGACATTAAGTGGTATTCAAAGACCCATTGGAGGAAGGCAAGTTGAGATTGATTGGGTTGTCCATCACTTGATAGGGCTGGGCTTTTGCTAGATCTCTTTTGAAACTAGCCTGGAATGGATTCATCTACCACCTTTGGAGGGAAACAAATGAGGTCATCCGCAATGGTTCTGCTCCTTGTGTGGACAGAGTTTTGCACTATGCCTTTATTCTGTGAGAATCAAGATGTCTATGCCTCTTGCGGGAAGGGAATCTGTGTCGGTATCATCTGACAAGACACTATTTATTGCGATGTCTAAGCATAGCTCCTCCTGTTGATTCTGGTACTGTTCCTTTGTTTGTCTTTGTTGATTGCCTTGAGCTTTCAGTCTCTTTCTTGGGCTATTTAGGCTTGTTGATCTTCTAACCGTTGTTACGATTCGGCGCACGGTCAAAAGGAAATAGAGAGTAGAAGCGAGAAAGAGAAATCTAGTCATCCTTAAACTAGAGTGGGACCGCTTGAGAGTATGAACCACACCCTAACACCTGTATAGGGTTAGCCTTATCTTGGGGATGTGGGATGATGATGGATTTGTATGGGTTTGATCTTTCCTTTCTTTATTTACAAAATCAATTCTTGTTTTGTTTTATTTGAATTAGGAGATGCTTCTTGAACCTGCATTTTTATCCAAGAAAGCTTCTTACCATGACATAGATAATGCGTTACCACGACGACGGTGATGGTGGTGAAACGTAATCGAAGAGTACTAAAGTCGAGTAGTAACCGAAAATGGAATTGAAACAGTGAGAGTCGTGTCATTTAAGTTTCGATTACATTGGCAAAGAAGACAATCTTACCGTACAGTTTGATCATATGAGCTAAACATTTAAAAGTTAGAAAAGTAAATTTTTCTTTTTGGCAAGCATAAAAATTGAGCCGACTTGGTATTTTGGCACCATGATCACAAATTAAGATCTTTCGTTTTTCTCTTATTCTCGCCTTTAGAGAAGTGAGAAAAGATACAAGTTTCAAACTTTCTAGTTCATATGCCTTACAACCAAAGCAGCATTTTCGAATTTCTGTTTGAGCTAATATGTGATGAGATTCTCGACTACGATTCCCAAAGCCAAGTGCCATCGGTTTGCTATCTCAAATAAAGTCCATGAATGCTACTTTTCTTTCCCTGGCAAATACTCTCTTATTCAAGCACATGTTGTCTAATAGTTGACCACTCGTATTTTCTAAAAGGAATTTTATCTAATAATTCCATGCATAAAGATTAACGACGACATGTGAAGAAATTGTCCAAAAATAAATGATAATTTCAAAATTCCCATGCTAAAAGTTAATATTTTTTTGGTCGAATCGCTAAAGTTAATCGAGACGCATATAATTCTTCACACGATGTGTAAGTTTGAAAATGCGCAGATAACATGATTGCTCTTTTATACTACATCAAACCAGACGGTTGATAATCGCTTTTTCAAATTTAGAGTTGTTGCATTCGTAAAGCACAAGCGTAAATTCCAAACTTATCCATCAGTTAAGAGATTTTCTTTTAATGCTCCCACTAAACCAGTCGCGACATCATGCCAGAAACAAAACGAATTTGAAATAAAACAAATTGAATATCATCCCAAGAATAACATATAAAATAAGTCTTGTAAAATATACAAATTGATGAACATGCTTTGACATGACAGACAAAAAGGGCTAGGCTCAGACAAGAGCGTGGGTCCAATTTGGTGGGCGTTGGGGAGAAACTGGAGGGATCGATCTCAATAATGAACGGGAAGCAAAATTCATTCCCCAGACGGAAATTCAAAATTGTCCCGACCACGGTCGAGATCTATTCGGATCCAATTCTTCGGGTAGCAATTGACGAACGGCTCTGTCGGTCCATTACACATTTGATCGACGGGAGGGTAAATGCTTCCCTGGACTGTAGAGTCCATGTGGTCCGGATCCATCGAGGCTGTCGATCACGTGGCCGCCGACGTGGGTCCACGTGACAACGATCAATAGCTGTTTGGATCAAAGGATCCGGGTCCACGCAAGGCTTTATTACAGTCACGCGTGTGGGCCATTTCAGACAAATTAGAGCATATTGGGGGCAACTTCGTGAAAAATGGATCCACTGGAGGGGCAGAATCGGAAATTTATTCAAATCTGCTATGTATATATAGAGCTGCCATTCAAAACCTCAGAAAAACGAGTTTGACTTCTCTCGAGTTGGGTACCGTAGATCCTATGCTTGTCTCGATCGGTCTAGTAAATTCATTTTGTGTTGACATGCGAATCGATCCTGAGCTTTTGTAATCAGTCGATTTCTTCTGTTATGGCTTCTTAGGAGTTTCGTCGCGTCTTTGTTGCTCATACCTCTACAATATCGGCGTTCACCGATCATTTCGTAGTGTTAAACGTAGGTACTTTCACGAGCGCCTAGAGTTTCCGATGGTGAATGCGATGAGATGCGAAATGGAGGATTCGTTTGGACTCTCGCTTTGTTGTGCCTCGTATCTCGCTGTCATGTTCGTTTTTGCGTCTCGATCCTCCGCCGCAGTAGAAGGTCCATCTGATTTCGGAAGATCTCCGAGCAACTCTCCCCCTGTCCACTTTGTATAAGTAAGTGCTGCTCCTGTGTGAACTGTTTATGTATCAACTTTTGGGTTCTTAACTTTAATGGACTGGCTTAGGTCCCTCATAGGCCAGTTTATATATGGTTCTGCTGCAAAAGGTAAGTGGAAAAATGTCGAAGATGCAATGTTTTGACAAAGAGATGTCACTTTTATGAAGAGAGGAGGTGCTGTGTAGCAAAGCCAACTCTCAAGGGGTTTCCAATTAATGTTCCCTTTTCTTTTGTAAATTTCTGGCAGAATCACAAAAGGAAACTGCGGTGGTAAATCGGAAAGAGGATAAACCATTACTAGGTACTCTATAAGCTTTACATACCAACCGACCCCTTCAAATATCAACCAAACGATAAATGACTGTGAAGTTGCATGAATGCTTGTTTACAATCTCAATTCTTACGAGAGTGGTATATATCTCCTTGCTTTCTGTGGATTAAATGTTAAAAAAACCATTTTCAGGGATGTTGATTTTAACCAGGACGCTGGTTTTGACAAGTTATCATCATTCAAAGTGGACTTGCTAGATCTTGATTTCTCCTGCTCATCTAACAGATCTCCTAACAGCAAGGACAAAGATGAACCAGAATCACCTGAAGGAAATTCCAGACAAAGCTTTTCTCTCTCCTTTAACTTTAATGAGTAAGACAGCTTCACAATGTATTTATTTTTAGGATTATTCTTTAATACATAAGATTATATTTTCAACTGAATGGAAACATTTGGAACTAATGTCATGAGTCGCGATTGCAATTTCGGACCTTAGCAGTCATTTGTGCTATCCACGTTGGATGGCTTTAATCTTGATTCACCCATGACTAGGGGTGAACAAGGTGGGAAGAAGGTCATAGGGAGCAAAGGGAGATCTTCGGAGATGAATGAGCACCAGGGCTCGAAAACTCTACTTCCTGAGGCAATGCCTGACTTATAAAATAATTCTATCATTGATAATGATCAATCAGCACACTGTGTGGGTACATCAGAAGTTCAGGTAGAAATTTCTGTTCCTACAACTTCTATGCCTAACTCAAGGATGGATGATTGGGTGCCAAAGTCCGCAGCCTGTAGAAATTGAATCCGGAACAATCTTCTTTGGAAAGGACAAATAGCACGTGTGCCAAAAAATCTGATCAACAAGGTTATTCGTTAGATAAAACAGCACCAAGAGAAGTACACATTCAGCCCAGGGCTGATACAAATTTAAGTACATTCCAGAGCTTTCAAGAAAAAAATTGTCTATCATCAAAAGCTCAAATTCCACTTTGGATGAAGGGCAGAGTAACAGGGAACAAATGGTAGGGGAAGCCACATATTCTCGTGGCAACTTACGCTCTGAAGGTTTAACTATGTCACATGTTCAAGGAACAAAAGGCGAGGCAAATGAAAGCAATAAACCTTTTCTTGATACATGGAATGTTACCGAGGCTGATAAAGAAGAGGCCAAGCCTGATACAAATCGCAATCTGAGTAAAGTACTGCATGACAGTGAAATGACTGTTTTTAGGTTGACCCTACTTTATCCCTCACCTTTAAGTGATTTGTGGAATGAGAGGGGAGGAACTTGTATTAGGATAATATTGGCAAGTTTATGCCATTTAATTAGAGCTACGAGTCATTGATGTCTCCTTTTAAGAAACATGGACATTGATAGTTGATTTTATGAATATTCAGAAAGTATATGCATCTGTAGCTCAATGTTCCAAGGACGGGAATGCAAGTTCTTGTGGCTATCAGTTTTCTTGTGGTTATCAGTTTGATGCACTCATTCATTGAATTTTGGCTATCATGTTGATGCATTTGATGGTAATTTCTAGAGTTCAGTAAAAAATTTGGTGGATCAACAGCATAACATTTTTGCACTACTTACTTTTACTATTATGTAAATGTCCCAAGCAGAGAGCCTGCTACTTATATATTGTCCTCTTACTTTACCGGTAGAGAGCCTGGACAAGCCCACTCAAAGTTTTTCAAGAGATCAGGGGAAATTAAGAGTCAATCTTCTCGAGAACCATCAACTGGGAGAAATCTTACACAAATTAGCAGCAAAAGACTTGCTTCTGTACATCTAAATGAAAAGGGTGAAGATTTTCTTTCTTACTCTAGTTTCTTTGATTGGACATTCCGTGCTTTATAACATCACATGGCTTATGCAACCTTCAAAAGGTTGGGAGACAATGCCAAAGATTCTCAAGTTGGGGGAAAGTTGCTGGTTGGTCTAAATTCACTTGAGCACACAAAATATCAATCTCCTTTGACTGGAAGCCATATCAGTGTGAAAACAACTTCTCAACCTGGGGTGAGGCCTCTGTACCCAATCAAGCTGTAACTTTAGAGTTGAATGAAATTTGGTTCAAATTCTACTGATTTATTCTTCCCATGTACTTCACTTTACAATAGCTGACGGTGAGTTAATAATGTATAAGTTATCTTTATCCCGCTGCCACCCCCTCCCTTCATAGGGGATAAAAGGAAGAAATTTACCTCCTCCTTATATAAAGTTTCACTGGTTATCACTCTTCTGCTATCCAACGGACATACATCTGGGGTAAAATGAGATACTTTTTGTTCGACTGTATTTCATAGTTTCCATTCCATGTGACTGAATAACTCTCACGTATGATGCTGTTCACGTTATGTCATCATTTTCTTAGAGACATTGCCAGCTCAAACAAGTAAATTTCATATGTTGGATTACACCTTTTTGACAAAACATATTGCATATGTTTAATCTGCTTGTACTAAATTTTTGCAGTTCTCCATGCAAGACGGGCAATTTGAGTTGAGTTGTCAAAACTAGTCAAAAGATATGAGACAATCCTGAAGTAACAAATTCAAGCGACGGATGTTACAAGGATTCAAGGATCAGAAATGTGGATGTGAAGAACAGTATGCCTCTTAAATGTGCCACAAGGGCAATTCATCTATGTAGCTTGAAAATGATGAGGTCTCACCTGCATCCTAACTTGATGTCCTGGTTCCTGAAATCATTCTTAGAAACTCGTAGACTCTTTCGTACATTCACCCCACTAGACTGGTGTGCTTGTCCATCCCTGCGTGCTAAAAATCTTAATCCAAGACGGTCTTCAAAATTCCACAATGTCTTTAAAACGTGTCCAAGTCCGATTAAAGAGTGATTCCTGAAAAATAAAATGACAATCAATATTGCGTGAAAGTTTCAACCAGTAATACATATCAACTACTTACTATCTACTGTGTTTAATCATTTTGTCAATGTCTACTATGTAAAAGTAAATAGATAGAAGCTGCTCTAAATTCTTTGAAAGCTACTGATGTATATATGTTTAGATTGCGGTATGAGAAAGGATCTATACATAAGAGGAAATAATATCATATAAAAAAAATATCGTAAATCATGTGAGATTCGCGTAACAATGAAGGACAATTGTGTATACTGACTATGCACATCACGCGAGTTCGACTTTCCGTATCACCAAATGCAAACAATTTCACATTGAAACCATCCTCTTTGTCTTTGACTCGTATCCTACCTGGTCCACAAGATCCATAAGATTTTTTTACGGGTTTGACACTTTATATGCCTCAGATATAAGCTTCTAGGAGAGGGAAACAATATGTTATTATCGGAAAATGACGGGGGGCTAGATATAAATCAAGTAGATAATGCCTTCCCTCCTCCTTTTTTCCCCAATTCTGTGTAAGCGTAGTCATGGAAGCAGGTTAGTGAAGTTTCATCTATGTGAATTTGCATAGGCATAAATTCAACTGGTTTTGTTCCTATTCCAGCTAACTTAGGAAGATTTTTATGTATACAATCGAGCAAATTATAGTAGAAGTTGAAACCAAGACTCGCTGCGCATCGAAAGTTAAATGAGTAGCAGAAATTGAATCTACACTCTACCACAAAGAAAAATGCTTCATGACTAAAAAAAGTAAATATCCGAAAGATCAACTGCTTTGAATCATGTTTGAAGTGGCCTTTTATCAAACTGTCAAAAACAGGGGTGGATGCAGAAATACATCATCCACCGATTAGATTCTCAATTTTTTCTTTTAAGAATGAAAAATCTTTAAAAGCATTTTAAGATGCTTTTGGAACACACGTCCTACTTGGCCGACCCCAACCACATGCAAATTCAAGTAACACTTAAATCCATCAAAGGACAGAAGTCACTTGATTAGTGAATAGGTGGACCACGTAAGTTGTGTTCTCGAAACACCACCGTTGGCAAATTTTTTATAAAAAAAAAGTTATGCAAAGAGTATCTGATTCTATTAATGTTCTATCTTCACTGTAGAAATCGGAAGTCACCAAACTCGTTTGCAGAATGAAGAGTCTAAGCAAGAAATGGAAAATGAAGTGGAGTATATTACGTAAAAAAATTGGCTAAACTAAACAATTCGTTTTATATAAAATGAAAAGAGCATTTTAATAAGAGACTCCAAGATATTTTATATATTTCTTCTAAAAATTGCAGTTTGTCCTATTCCTTCCGATAAAAATTGACATTGTCGCGTAGACTTGCTCCACGTACAGAACTTTCTCATATACAGTAAAAAGAAAAGAAATGAGAAAACGTGAGCTGAAAATAAAACAAATTTATATAAAGTGTATTTTAAAATAAGTGAGAACAAATATTAATCGATGTTTGTTTGATTGTTTTTTTTTTATTTCTCTCCATCATTACAAAATCTACCTTAAAGTTGAATCCGTGTTTGTGGATAGTTGCGTCAAGAAAAAATCAAAAAGAAAAAGAGAGAATGATTCAGACTCACCTTATACCGCTTGAAGGACTGGACGGAGCCTTCGAATGCTATCTTATGCCTTCGTAATTTCCTGCAACTGTAGATCTGTACGCGGCAATCGTTTGGCAGTTTGGTGGTTGACACATCAATCAACCTTTCCAACGATCCGCAATCAAAAACAGATAAGCTGTCCAAAAACTCCAACTCGTCGACACCCTCGACAGCCCGTAGCCCACTGCAGTACAAGATTCCTAAAGCCTTCAGGTTCTTTAAGTTTGACAAACCACCGAGACTTTGCACATTTGGACAATCATAAAGGGTAAACGATTCCCACGATTCCGATGGACCTACAACTTGAATGTCGAGTATCTTAGGGCATCCCCCCAGTCTGAGATATCGCAACTTATTTAGGACTCTCAATGGGAAAATTAGTTTCCCTTCACAACTAATTGACTCATTAGCAGACTCATAAACTATCCTTTCCAAAGACTCGCAAATTGGAATAGATAATACCTCCAGTGATTCGAACACCCAAGAAAATTGGATCTCAACTAGCTTTCCACAAAATTCCACTGCGACACCTTTCAGCTTCTGCATTCTTGATAGCCTTAATTTCTCTAGGGATGCACAGTTTCGCACAACCAACTCTTTTAGATGTGGAAGTTGAAGCTCATCAAGCTGTAGTTCTTGCATTGGAGACCCATAGAGGTTTAAACATGACAAGTTTCTCAGGTTCGGAGAGAGTGGCCCAATTACATTGAAATGACCAAGGCTTAGCTTTTGCAAAGATAAGGGAAGTTGCGGCAAGGTTTGCAGGTCCAAACCAGACAACACAAGTTCGTTTAGCAGAGAAAGGGAAGCCATCTCAGGAGGATCTAGGACTTTGTGAAGGCTGACGCTCAATTTGGTCAGTTTGGATAACCTTCCAATCCACCATAACTCACCCGTACGCAATTTATCTCCTATTCCTTTTTTTGGTGGAAATCTATCATCTAGATAACCTCCACCATCACTTAGATCCAATTCAATCAAATTAGTCAAGTTTGAAAGATCCGGGATTACCAGCAACGATGTAGATGACACTTCTAGATGGGTCAAACTTGTTGGGAGCATCGGCAACTCTTGAATCTTATCACATTCCACCAACTCAATTCTTTGAAGTCGAGGAAGCATGCTAATGGTCTTGGGAACTTCACTAATACCAGTACATGATAGATTGAGGATTCTTAGAAAGGGCAGACTTCCAATTCCAAAAGGAAGTTGACCTCTTAAAAGGCCACTATTAACTCGAAGCACTTCCAGATTCTGGAGCATTCCAATAGCACCGGGTAACTCCCACGAATTTGGCGAATCTAAGTCATGAGGAAACTTACTTTGAAAGTGCAACTCACGCAATGATTTCAACTTCCATATGGAATATGGGAGTTTCTCCATTTCACGACAATTTATGAAGAAATATTGCAGATTCACTAGATCCCCGATTTCTTCGGGCAAATGTTTAAGAGAATTGCAACCATCAAGCTTTAGGTCAATCAGACACTTCAACTTCCCAATAGAGCCATTGATTTTCCTCAAATTGGAACAATTTTTGAAAGTAAGCCTCTCCAAATTTGGACATCCAGAGAAGTATGGTGTTTTGATTACGTTGCCACACCAATCAAGAGAAAGAACTTTCAATTTTGTTGACATCTGTCAAAATGAATGCAATATTCAATACAGGAACAATCAAATATTACTTTCTAAGAAAATAAAAT
This sequence comes from Syzygium jambos, assembly GCA_031216235.1. Taxonomy (NCBI): domain Eukaryota; kingdom Viridiplantae; phylum Streptophyta; class Magnoliopsida; order Myrtales; family Myrtaceae; genus Syzygium; species Syzygium jambos. Next base: position 6,845,993 of record CM062223.1, read on the forward strand.
AGAAATAAGCATATTACGCACCTTGATTAAGTTTCGTAATCTTGAATCATCTAAGAAGTTAGCACGAAAGAATTTAAGAACGACTACATTCTTTAGATACATGTTGGTCCATTTATATATTTGCAGACGATAACCGAAAGAAATCCATCTTAGTTTGGTAAGATGATTCGCTCTGTCGCCAACAAGGGTTAATCCAGATAAACTAAGGAACCTCAAATGTTCAACCCTTCCAATCTCTTTACTTTGAACAATGATTTCATCATGGAGACGTCGTCCAAATATATCAAGAGATAGTGCTTGAACGTTCTTGTTCATCTGCAAATGAGAATGGGAAATTGAGTGATATCAGTGTTCTATCTCGTAGAGCAAAAGCATTATAAAAAGGAAAAGAAAAAACAAGAAGATGGAGCATCCTAAATCAATGCAGTGGAAATTTTTGTTAGAAACAAGTTAGTTCTCTTTGGAAGTGCTTTACCTCCTTTCGTCTTATTGCATCAAGGCCCTCCTCCCCAATCCATAGCCTACTCCGCTCCCCAGGATTTATTGGATTTTCTTGACGAACAATTTCCCTTCCAAGATCTCTGAGTTGATCGTGCATCCAAAACTTATTGTTCTCCACAATCTTTACCAGAGACATGCCAATGAGGAGAGCAACTCCAGTATCCGGGAAAAACTTACAATCTTTCCACATGTAGATTGCATTCGTCTTATCTTCACCGATGAAAAAGCATGCAATATCAAGAAAAATTTGTCGTTGCTCGAAATTTAAGGAATCATAGCTGATCTTCAACTTTCCAAAAACATCCTCGTGAGGTGCTTTTCTTAACTTTTCTAATGTCTCTTTCCATAACTCTTGCGGTTTTTGGTAGAGGAACGAGCCAATTACCTCAAGAGCCAACGGAAGTCTCCCAGTAGAATATACAATTTCCCTCGAAAGATCATTGTAACCATCTAAAGGCCAGTCTTTGTTGAATGCATGCTTGCTGAAAAGCTCAAGCGCATGATCAGTACTCATCACCTCCATTTCATACTCTAAAATTTGATACTTTGGTGGATTGATTCGCTGAACATTTTTATTTCTAGTTGTAATCAATATTCTGGATCCCGAATATAAAGTACTCTTTCCAACTAATTTCTCCACTTGTTCGTCGTTATCAACGTTATCAAGTACAATGAGGACTTTCTTATTGCAAAGTACTTCTCCAGTCCTCTTCATTCCATAATCAATTTCGTCAATGCTCTTTGTTCCTGCAGGATGACCAATTTCAGATAGTAACCTTTTTTGCAAGTCAACTAAGCCATTAGTTCTTGATGACCTCTCTCGAACATCTTCAAGGAAATAACAACACTTTCCAAAATGTGAAGAGAGTTGGTTGAACACGACCTTAGCGAGAGTTGTTTTACCGATACCTCCCATGCCGAAAATCTTAATGAGTCGCACACCATCGGAATTGACATCTAATAATTTGATTACAGCTACTACTTGATCATCGATTCCAACTATATTTTCGGTCACTGATCTATGTTTTGTCTTCAACTTTTCCACAACCTCTTCAACTACCAAATTGATCAGTTCCCCGTGGCTGCCACAATAGACAATCATTTTAGTGGGGGAAAAATGCGAAATCATGATTACCTAGCTAGAAATGATGTTATTCAAGCACATGATAAATTATGCAATGATTTGATAAGTAATGAGACCTTAACAATCTAGAAGTGATCTTCTAAAAGTCCATATGGGACATTAGCATCACTCCAAAACATACTTTTTACACACTTCAGCACTTTGTGCGCCATGTCATGAACCGAAATTTGACATGATTCCAAGCACGAGATTAGCAATCTTGGGACTTTCGAGCAATATAGATGTATAAAAAGTTATGCATTTGAAATTGATAAGTCATTATTTATGTTCGAGTGATGAATGTAGAAGCCGTGTCTTCAAGAGGAGAAATGTTTAATGTATTGGAAGATTAAATGATTAGATAGGAAATGCATGGCATTTCATTATCCCATTCTTTTTCCTCCCACTGCCCACAAAGAAATATTATACTAGCTACCTAGCTATTAATATCCTTGTTAAGCAGTTTCATGTCTTTTTTATTTGTTTTTTTGGCAGAAGTAGCAGAGGTTCATCATTTAGTATAACTCCCACCTCAATCTTACCAGAATTTTCACATCTATGAAATAAGAGTTAAGGAAAATTGGGAAAACAAGCATGTTGAAAGCAACTAGCTTACCCTTTGTACTTCTTCACTTCCCAACCCTTTATCGCATCAACCTCCACGAGAGCCTCTCTCCAAGCATCCACTTGCTCATTGCTCAACTTCTTCTCGCGCTCCAAATTGAGTATAGCATCGCGATACAATGGAGTTTTCAACTTAACATCATCAGGTTCGACGTCGAAGAAGATAGGAAGGATCACTTTATTACCTTCCGATTTGAAGGTATTTGCCACAATCTGCGCGAGCTCGCGGAGGCACCATTGGCTCGAAGCATAGTTCCGAGAGAAGACGGGTATGTAAATCTTGGAGCTGTCGATCGCTTGCAAAAGCGATCCATGAATCCTTTCGCCGACCCGAAGCTCTTCGTCGTCTCTGAAGACACAAATTCCAGCGTTGGTCAAGCTATGAAAGAGAAAGTCGGTGAATCCAACCCGAGTGTCGGGTCCTCTGAAACTCAAAAACACTTGATAGTCGCTTCCCGATGACATTCCTGCATCTGAGCTCGCCATAGCAGTAGTTTGCTCAGCTTAAGCAGATCTCTCTCTTTCTTTCTCTCCCCCTCTGTCCGGCCCGATGTTCTTAACAAAGAAAGATGCCGCGTCAACACGTCATGAGGAAATAGTGGAGTAGTTAAAGGAAAACCAATGAAATCCTGTGGGTCTGTGAGAAAATGGTTGAAAAAGAAAGTCGTCAATTTTTACGACGAAGACCATGAGATCGAATGCTATTGGTGGATGATTAAAAAGAAAAACCAAAGTCGTGGCTCAATACATGTGAAAACGCGTGCGTGCAGTAGCAGGCCCCATGTGCAAAGGTTCGGAAAGAACGTGATTTTGGCACGACATGCACAGAAGTCAAGTAATCCAACTTTCATTATTTGTAGGTCTACCTCATTCCAAGACATTATAACTTTTCTATTTTCATTCCTCTTTCGCACAAATATTTGATTTATTCTCTCTGGTCCTCCCTTTCTTGATACTCGGGCTAATAAAAGCGACTTACCTGTCGAAAAGAACAAGGAAGTCTCCGTTTTATGTACAAAATCAGTTCTTGTTGTGTTTCTTTTGAAGGAGGGGATGCTCCTGGGAATCTTCCCTGAAAGCTTCATAGTGTGACGTAGCTAATGTAAACACCTATCGAAGACAAAGTCTCAGAACAGACTAATTTTAGACCAATTGAAATCACAAGAAAGATGTAGAGTCCGATCATCTTTTGCGAAGCCTTCTTTTGTAGATGCCGCTGTCATTGTCGTCATCAATGTTGAAACCCTTGTTTTTGCTGCTGCGCCCAATTACATTCTCTTTTCGCGGTTCTAATGTTTCCAATATGATGTAATAGACAATGGCTAAGATATAAATTGTCTCATGACATCATGATAAAGAACAAGAAAATTTCATTTGAAAAGTTTGCAAAGTCTGATGCTAATCTTGCCAGACCAATTCATGATATTAGCAAGGAATTTCGCTTATCAGATGATATTTATCTGTTTTGTGAAATATCTCTGACTCGATATTTTTAAGGGTTAAAATTATAAAAAATCCTAAACTAGTACACTTATGATAAATTTACGCTAAATAATTTTTTTGACCACAAAAAATCTCAAACTTGTACACATGTGACAATTTCACCTCGAACTAATTTTTTGACAATCAAAAAACCCAAACTGATACATCTGTGATAAATTTACCATCCGTTAGTTTCTATTAAATTTTACTGTCAAATTGTTAAGTTTAATGACACGTGGTTATTGACGGATGTACCAGTTTGGGATTTTACCCATCTATTTATCACAAGTTTATTAATTTGCGATTTTTCGTGATATTAATTCAATTTAACGGGTACTAACGGAGGGTAAATTCATTACAAATATACCAGTTTAGGATTTTCAGTGGTCAAAAAACTAGTTTGGGGTAAAATTATCACAGGTGTACTAGTTTGGGATTTTTGGTGGTCAAAAAATTAATTCGGGGTAAAATTATCATAAGTGCAGCAGTGCGGGATTTTTGATGATAAAAAAATAATCCTGAATAAATTTTTTTACATGTGTTCTGATTTTTTTTTTACAGGATTAAGTTTGATGATTAATGTTCTGATTAATCATTCGAAAATGGCTCGACCCATATGTTACTGATGACGTGGGAATTCAGTATGATTGCATGTTCTCAGAAAAATCTGAGTTTTTTTTGTATTTCTTTGTTTTCTCTTTCTCCTTCTTTGGGCCCTCGCAACCTCCACTGATGAAGGTGCTCGAGTTCTTGTTTCGTTTCTTTTGAAGGAGGGGGGATGCTTCTGGGAAACCTTCCCCGAACCTGCGTGTCCTTCCAAGAAAGCTCCGAAGTGGGACATGGCTAATGTCGACACCTACCGAAGACAAAAAGTCCTCAAAACAAATGTTCTCATGCTCAGAACAGATTGATTTCAGACCAATTGAAATCACAAGAAAGATGTAGTGCCCGATCATCTTTTGTAAAGCCTTCATTCGTAGATGTTGCTGTCAATTGTCGTCATCGCCACCGCACCCAATTCCATTCTGTCTCCCCAGTTTTAACATTTCCAAACATGAAGCAATAGATGCTGGCAAAAATATTAGCAGTCTCAGGATACCGTGATGATGAATTTTGACGCGAACTTTATTTACTGCAAAGAATGGAAAATATTTATTTGAAAAGTGCTATATAAGTGCTGCAAAGTCTGATGCAAATCTAGCATCATGTTTTTTTTTTTTGCTAGAAAAATCTAGCATCATGTTATTACATGCCAATTCATGAAATTAGGGAGAAATTTTGCTAATCTGATACTTACCTATCCCATGAAAATCTCTCTTAACAAGCATATTGAGAGTAACCTCAAGACTCTTTAAGACACCTAGCCTCCTAAAAATATTGGAATTGCGCTGAATCTTTGTCCAGATCGGTTTCCCCAGTTCATACTCCTTCAAATTCACCTTCATTGCTTCTACTTCTTGTGTAGTTTTATAAGGGCATGGCTTTGTCCCCCGTCTAGTCCAGTTTCATCCGAAAACTCTCGCAACTTCTTGTGAATAGGTAGAAGATAAGTTCGCTGCGCATACATGCTTTTGACCTACAGGTGACAGATGACTTACTCAAATTCATAAAGCTCGCCTTCGATTTGACCCTTAATTTTTTTCATCTTGTATAATTTATGCTTCAGATTTGACTAACTTGCATTCTCCACAATAGTGAACCCGTGAGTCTAGATTCCTTCTTCTCTTGCAGATGTTGCAGACTTGCAGTAGTCCTCGCCCGAATCATCTTCCACGACATACTCATAGAGGTACATATTGGATAAATGCTTGTCTACCGTCTATACCCGAGTCTACATGTCCCGAATCCATCAAGATCGTTGATGATGTGGTTTCCAAGAGTGGGTTCACGTAATCGATGGACAAGATTTTTTTCGATGCGAAGATCCGGCTCCATTGGAGTCTTTCCCTAGCCACTCCGCGGAAATGCTTCCCCTAGGGGGGGCAAAATCGGAATTTTCTCTGTCCCCTCAAAAGAGCTCCCGGCGAGCGCACGACAAATCGGCTCCGGCGAACCTGCGTCGAGTTCCCGTTCACTTTGCGGTCCCGCCTCTTTCGAATCCACTCTCTCTATATAAACTAACTCCAGTCTCTCTCTCTCTCTCCGACGCTCGAGCTCGCCGGCGATCACATTCGCAGGCGAGGTACTGTTGATCCTTCCGCTGTCTCCGTCTAGCAATTCATCTTGTGTCGACATGCCAATCGATCTTTGAGCTTTCTGTAATCCGTCGATTTTCTTCTGTTATGGCTTTCGTCGCGTCTTCGTTAGCTCGTACACTCTGACATTCCGGCGTTCGCTGATTGTTTCGAAGTGTTAAACAGAGGTGCTTCGCGAGCGCACTTAGTTTTCCGATCGTAAATTCCATGAGATGCGGACTCTTTCGCTGCTCAGGGCAGTTTTGCACAAAGATATTGCTATTTCGCAGCATTTCTTTCCGTAGAATTGGCGCCATTATACTGGATTGGCCCTGTGCTTTGCCCCCTGTATTAACTGTTCAATACTGCAATTCTTCATCCTTTGCAACAGCTACAGTGGATCCACCTGCGGTCTAGTTGAACTCCCTCAGACATTTCGTATTAGAAGTATGCGAGACTCGCGTCCCACTTGAATCAAGGCAGAGAAATCTTGAGATGGTCGTTACTGTTTTGTGGTGATTGGCCGTCCATCTCAATCACTGCTGTCAAATTGGATTGCATTTGTGGAAGGATGAAGAATGAATCTTCAGAAACATATGACAGTGGGCATGTATATACGGGCGTTTTTGGTCGCACTGCTTTTTAATTTAAAGCTTGCAACTCTCCGCCTAACCACTTTGTATAAGTAAGCGCTGCCCCTGTATGAACTGTTTATATGTCGAGTTGTGGGTTTTTCACTTTAATGGACTGGCTAAGGTCCCTCCTAGGCTAGTTTATATATGCTTCTGCAAAAGGTAAGTGCAAAAATGTTTTAGATGCTATGTTTTCACAGAGAGATGTCGCTTTTATGAAGAGAGGAGGTTGCTGTGTAGTATAGCCAACCCAAGGGGTTTGCAATTAGTTCTCCCTTTTCTTTTGTAAATTCTGAGGGCCATTTAGATTCTCTTCTATGTTATGTTGTCCTAACTCTTTCCCTTGCAGATGACCGAATCACCAAAGGAAACTGTGGTGGTGAATCGGAAAGAGGATAAATCATTACTAGGTACTCTCTTAGCTCGACATATCTAAAAATACAGTTAATTCACTCCGGATGCGGTGGTGATTAGGTGAGCCGTGCTTTACATATCATTCAACCACTACAAAAATCATTAAAATGGTGGATGATGGTGACGATGCATGAAAGCTTGTTACAATCTTACTTGTTATGAGAGTGGGATGTAGCTCTGCTTTATGTGGATTGATTGTTAAAAAACCATTTTCAGGGATGTCGATTTTAATCTGGATGCTGACTTTGACAAGTTATCATCGTTCAAAGTGAACATGCCAGATCTCGATTTCTCCTGCCCATCTAAGAAATCTCCAAACAATAAGGACAGAAATGAAGCAGAGTCACCTGATGAAGGAAATTCCAAGAAAATATTTTCTTATTCCTTTGACTTTAATGAGCAAGACAGTTTCACAATGTATATGTTTGGGCTTATTCTTTCATGACTTGTGATTGCAATCTAGGAACTTAGCAGTCATTTGTGCTATCCAGGTTGGATGGCTTTAATCTTGATGCACCCATGATTGAGGGAGAACAAGGTGGGAAGAAGGTTATAGGAAACAAATGGAGATCATCAGAGATGAATGAGCACCAGGGCTCAAAAACTCGCCTTCCCGAGGCAATTCCTGACTGTGCGGATGATGCTATGGAGGATAATGTTCGACCTACACAGTGTGTGGGCACATCAGAGAGTCAGATAGAAAATTCTGTAACTTCAACTTCTATGCCTAACCCAAGGATGGATGATTGGGTGCCAAAGTCCGCAGCCTGTAGAAACTCAATCCCAGAACAATCTTCTTTCAGAAGGACAAACAGCACGTGGGCTCGAGAATCTGATTAACAAAGTTATTCATCAGATAAAACAGTACCAAGAGAAGTACACATTCAGCCCCGGGCTGATACAAATTTAAGTACATTCCAGAGCTTCCATGAAAACATTTGTCTATCATCAAATGCTCAAATTCCACTTTGGATGAAGAGCAGAGTAACAGGTAACAATTGGTAGGGGAAGCCACATATTCTTGTTGCAATGTATGCTCAGAAGGTTTAACTATGTCACATGTTCCAGGAATAGAAGGCGAGGCAAATGAAAGCAATAAACCTGTTCTTGATACATGGATTGCTACTAAGGATGATAAAGAAGAGGCCAAGCCTGACACTTATCGTAATCTGGGTAAAGTACTGCATGACAGTGAAATGGCTGTTTTTAGATTGACCCTACTTTATCCCTTACCTTCAAGTGATTTGTAGAATGAGAGGGCAGAAACTTATATTAGGATAATATTGGCAAGTTTATGCCATTTAATTAGAGCAATGAGTCATTAATGTCTTCTTTTAAGAAACATGGATTTGATAGTTGATTTTATGAAGAAAGAACATGCATCTGTATTCCAAGGAGGGCAATGCAAGTTCTGGTGATTATCAGTTTGGTGCACTCACACATTGAGTTTTGGCTTCATGTTGACGCAATTGATGATAGAGAAAATTTGGTAGATCAACAGCATAACATTTTTGCACCTCTTAGTTTATTTTGATTACTATGTAAATGTCCCGTGCAGAGAGCCTGCAGCTTTTATATTGTCCTCTTTCTTTACCTGTAGGTTGCCTGGACAAGCCCACTCAAATTTATTTAATAAATCAGGGGAAATTAAGAGTCAGTCTTCTCGAGATCTATTAACTGGGAGAAAGCTTACTCAAATTATCAGCAAAAGACTTGCTTCTGTACATCTAAATGAAAAAGAGTGAAGATATTCTTTTTTATTCTAGTTTCTTTGATTGGACATTCCGTGCTTTATGACATCACATGGTTTATGCAATCTTCAAAAGGTTGGGAGACAATGCCAAAGATTCTCAAGTTGGAGGAAAGTTGCTGGTTGGTCTAAATTCACTTGCAAGGGAGCACACAAAAAGTCCATCTCCTTTGACTGGAAGCCATAACAGTGTGAAAACCACTTCTCAATCTGGGATGAGGCATCGGTACCCAATAGAGTTGTAACTTTACAGTTGAATGAAACGTTGTTCAAATTCTACTGATTTCATCGTCCCATGTACTTCATTTAACAATTGCTGACAGTGAGGTAGTAATGTGTAAGTTGTCTTCTTCCCGCTCCCACCCCCTCCCTTCATAGGGGATAAAAGGAAGAAATTTACCTCCTTCCCATAAAAAGTTGCCCTGGTTATCACTCTTCTGCAATCCAATGGACATTTGTCTAGGGTAAAATGAGATATTTTTTGTTCGACTGTATATCATAGTTGTCATTGAGACATTGGACACTCACCTATATACCGTATATTACAATTTTGATCAACCCGTGTAGTTATATGTGAAAAAATCTTTTGATGCTCTGTGATCATTTGGTTGCTTGGTGAAATTAGAGCCTTTTCAGCTGAAATCATAAAGTTTTACTTGCAATTCTATTTCCAGTATTAAGTCTTCCATTATTATTTGCCAGGAAAGGTCATATTAAATTCACCATAATATGCTATAAAGAGGATATTGACATCTTTATCTTTGTCTCTGGTAACATATGACTGGACTATCTAATAGAAGACTACAAGCCTGGAAGTCGGGTTCACCATCTGCTGTAGCATGATTTATTCATGTTCGAGTTGAACCTTCTGAGTCACATGAAATAGGAGAATGATATTCCTTCGAATAATATTTACATTTCAGACCAAAATAACTCTTGTTTACAGAAAAATGTATCGATTTCATGTCAGATCTGTTCTTTATATGGATATGATGCTGTTCATGTTATGTCATCCCTGTCTTAGAGACATTGCCAGCTCAAACAAGTAAATTTCATAAGTTGGATTAGACCTTTTTGACACAACACTATATTGCATATGCTTAACCTGCTTGTACTAAATTTTTGCAGTTTTCCATGCAAGACGGGCAATTTCAATGAGTTGTCAAAACTAGTCGAAAAGATATGCGACAATCCTGAAGTAACAAATTCAAGCGACGGATCTTACAAGGATTCAAGGATCAGAAATGTGGATGTGAAGAACAGTATGTCTCTTAAATGTGCCACAAGGGCAATTCATCTATGTAGCTTGAAAATGATGAGGTCTCACCTGCATCCTAACTTGATGTCCTGGTTCCTGAAATCATTCTTAGACTCTTCAGTGCATTGACCCCGCTAGACTGGTATGCTTGTCCGTCCCTGCGTGCTAAAAATCTTAATCCGAGATAGTCTTCAAAATTCCACAATGTCTTTAAAACGTGTCCAAGTCCGATAAAAGAGTGATTCCTGAAAAATAAAATGATAACCAATATTGCGTGAAAGTTTCGACCAGTAATACATATCAACTACTTACTGTGTGCTGTGTTTAATCATTTTGTCAATGTATACTATGTAAAAGTAAATAGATAAAAGCTGTTCTAAATTCTTCAAAAGCTACTGATGTATATATATTTAGATTGCGGTATGAGAAAGGATCTATACATAAGAGGAAACAATATCATATAAAAAAATATCGTAAATCATGTGAGATTCGTGTAACAATGAAGGACAATTGTGTATACTGACTATGCACATCATGCGAGTTCGATTTTCCATATCATCAAATGCAAACAATTTCACATTGAAACCATCCTCTTTGTCTTTGACTCGTATCCTACCTGGTCCACAAGATCCGTAAGATTTTTTTACGGGTTTGACACTTTATATGCCTCAGATATAAGCTTCTAAGAGAGGGAAACAATATGTTAATATCGGAAAATGACGGGGGGCTAGATATAAATCAAGTAGATAAAGCCTTCCCTCCATTTTCCCCCAATTTTGTGTAAGCGTAGTCATGGAAGCAGAAATTGCGTAGGCATAAATTCAACTTGTTTTGCTCCTATTCCAACTAACTTAAGAAGATTTTTATGTATACAATCGAGCAAATTATAGTAGAAGTTGAAACCAAGACTCGCTGCGCATCAAAAGGTAAATGAGTAGCAGAAATTGAATCTACACTCTACCACAAAGAAAAATGCTTCACGACTAAAAAAGTAAATATCCGAAAGATCAACTGCTTTGAATCATGTTTGAAGTGGCCTTTTATCAAACTGTCAAAAACAGGGGTGGATGCAGAAATACATCATCCACGGATTAGATTCTCAATTTTTTTTCTTTTAAGAATGAAAAATCTTAAAAAGCATTTTAAGATGCTTTTGGAACACACGTCCTACTTGGCCGACCCCAACCACATGCAAATTCAAGTAACACTTAAATCCATCAAAGGACATAAGTTACTTGATTAGTGGATAGGTGGACCACGTAAGTTGTGTTCTCGAAACACCTCCGTTGGCAAATTTTTTAAAAACTAATTGTGCAAAGAGTATCTGATTCTACTAATGTTCTATCTTCACCATAGAAATCGCAAGTCACCAAACTCGTTTGCAGAATGAATAGTTTTAAGCAAGAAATGGAAAACAAAGTGGAGTATATTACGTAAAAAAATTCGCTAAAATAAATAATTTTTTTTTATAACCCAGGGAACCCCCGCACGACCGACAGCCGGGGAGTAAACCCTGGGGGCGACACGTGCTAGCTACCACACACGTGCCACCGGTTAAGTCACCCTGCGGCGCCCGGGATTCGAACACTCAACCTTTTGCGAGAGGAAGAGTGCACGCTCCAGCAGCGCCACCTAGGCGGGTGGTCGCTCGTTTTATATAAAACAAAAAAAGCACTTTAATAAGAGACTTTAAGATATTTTATATATTTCTTCTAAAAATTGTAATTTGTCCTATTCCTTCCGATAAAAATTGACATTGTCTCGTAGACTTGCTCCACATACAGAACTTTCTCATATATAGTAAAAAGAAAAGAAATGAGAAAACGTACCTTGCCCAAAAAAAAAAAAAGAAATGAGAAAACGTGAGCTGAAAATAAAACAAATTTATATAAGGTGGATTTTAAAATAAGTGAGAACAAATATTAATCGATGTTTGTTTGATTGTTTTCTTTTATTTCTCTCCATCATTTCAAAATCTACCTTAAAGTTGAATTCGTGTTTGTGGATAGTTGCGTCAAGAAAAAATCAAAAAGAAAAAGAGAGAATGATTTAGACTCACCTTATGCCGCTTCAAGGACTGGACGGAGCCATCGAATCTTTTCACAAGCCCTAGTAATTTCCCGCAATCGTAGATCTGTACGCGGCAATCATTTGGCAGTTTGGTGGTTGACACATCAATCGACCTTTCCAATGATCCGCATCCATCAACAGATAAGTAGTCCAAAAACTCCAACTCGTCGACACCCTCAACAACCCGTAGCCCACTGCAGAACATGATTCTTAAAGCCTTCAGGCTCTTTAAGTTTGACAAACCACCGAGACTTTGCACATTTGGACAATACCAAAGGTCAAACCGTTCCCACGATTCCGACGGACCTACAACTTGAATGTCGAGTATCTTAGGGCATCTCCACAGTGTGAGACGTCGCAACTTATTTAAGACTCTTGATAGCAAAATTAGTTTCCCTTCACAACTAATTGACTCATTAGCAAACCCATAAACTATCCTTTCCAAAGACCTGCAATTTCGAATAGTCAATGCCTCCGGTGATTCGAACACCCAAGAAAATTGGATCTCAACTAACTCTCCACAAAATTTCACCTTGACATCTTTTAGCTTCCGCATTCTTGATAGCCTCAATTTCTCGAGGGATACACAGTTTCGCACAACCAACTCCTTTAGCTGTGGAAGTTGAAGCCCATCGACTTGTATTTCTTGCATTGGAGATCCATAGAGTTTTAAACATGACAAATTTCTCAGGTTCGAAGAGAGTGACCCAATTACATTGAAATAATCAAGGCGTAGCTTTTGCAGAGATAAGGGAAGTTGCGGAAAGGTTTGTAAGTCGAAACCAAACAAAGCAAGTTCGTTTAGCAGAGAAAGGGAAACCATCTCAGGAGGATCTAGGACTTTGTGAAGTCTGACGCTCAGTTTGGTCAGTTTGGATAACCTCCCAATCCACCATAACTCACCCGTACGCAATTTATCTCCTACTCCTTTTTTTGGTGGAAATGTACTATTTTGATAACAACCACCGTCACTTAACTCCAATTCAACCAAATTAGTCAAGTTTGAAAGATCTGGAATTACCAGCAATGATGTAGATGACACTATTAGATGGGTCAAACTTGTTGGAGCGTCGGCAACTCTTGAATCTTATCACATTGCACCAACTCAATTTTTTGAAGTCGAGGAAGCATGCTAATGGTCTTGGGAACTTCACTAATACCAGTACATGATAGATTGAGGATTCTTAGAAAGGGCAGACTTCCAATTCCAAAAGGAAGTTGGCCTTTTAAAAGGAGATTATTGACTTGAAGCACTTCCAAATTCTGGAGCATTCCAATAGCACCGGGAAACACCCACGAATTTGCTGAATCTAAGTAATTAGGAAACTTACTTTGAAAGTGCAACTCACGTAATGATTTCAACTTCCATATGGAATCCGGGAGTTTCTTCATTCCATCGCAATTTACGAAGAAATACTGCAGATTTAGTAGGTCCCCTATTTCCTCTGGCAAATGTTTAAGAGATTCGCAATCATCAATCTTCAGGTCAATCAGACACTTCAACTTCCCAATAGAGCCATTGATTTTCCTCAAATTGGAACAAGATATGAAAGTAAGCCTCTCCAAATTTGGACATCCAGAGAAGTCTGGTGTTTTGATTATGTTGTCACATTGATCAAGAGAAAGAACTTTCAATTTTGTTGACATCTGTCAAAATGAATGCAATATTCAATACAGGAACAATCAAATATTACTTTCTAAGAAAATAAAATAGAAATAAGCATGTTACGCACCTTGATTAAGTTTCGTAACCTTGAATCATCTAAGAAGCCAGCATTAGAGAATTCAAGAACAACTACATTTGGTAGATACATGTTGGTCCATTTATATATTTGCAGAGGATAACCGAAAGAAATCCATCTTAATTTGGTAAGATGATTCGCTGCGTCGCCAACAAGGGTTAACCCAGATAAATTAAGGAATCTCAAGTGTTCAAACCTTCCAATCTCTTTACTTTGAACAATGATATTATCGTGGGGACGTCGTCTAGATGTATTAAGAGATAGTGCTTGAACGTTCTTGTTCATCTGCAAATGAGAATAGGAAATTGAGTTATATCGGTGTTCTATCTCGTAGAGCAAAAGGATTATAAAAAGGAAAAAAAAACCAAGAAGATGGAGCATCCTCAGTCAATGAAGTGGAAATTTTTGTTAGAAACAAGTTGGTTCTCCCTAGAAGTGTTTTACCTCCTTTCGTCTTATTGCATCAAGGCCCTCCTCCCCAATCCATAGCCTACTCCGCTCCCCAAGATTTATTGGATTTTCTTGGCGAACAATTTCCCTTCCAAGATCTCTGAGCTGATCATGCATCCAAAACTTATTGTTCTCCACAATCTTTACCAAAGACATGCCAATGAGGAGAGCAACTCCAGTCTCCGGGAAAAACTCACAATCTTTCCACATATAGATTGCATTCGTCTTATCTTCACCAATGAAAAAGCATGCAATATCAAGAAAAATTTGTTGTTGCTGGAAATTTAAGGCGTCATAGCTGATCTTCAACTTTCCAAAAACATCCTCGTGAGGTGCTTTTCTTAACTTTTCCAATGTCTCTTTCCATAATTCTTGCCGTTTGTCGTAGAGGAACGAACCAATTACCTCAAGAGCCAACGGAAGTCTCCCAGTAGCACGTACGATTTCCCTCGAAAGATCATTGTAATCATCTAAAGGCAAGTCTCTGTTAAACGCATGCTTGCTAAAAAGCTCAAGTGCATGATCAGTACTCATCATCTCCATTTCATAATCTAAAATTTGATACTTTGGTGTATTGATTTGCAAAACATCTTTATTTCTAGTTGTAATCAATATTATAGATCCTGAATATAAAGCACTCTTTCCAACTAATTTCTCCACTTGTTCGGTGTTATCAATGTCATCTAGTACAATGAGGACTTTCTTATTGAAAAGTACTTCTCTAGTTCTCTTCATTCCATAATCAATTTCGTCAATGCTCCTTTCTGCAGGATGCCCGATTTCGGATAATAATGTTTTTTGCAAGTCAACTAAGCCATCGACTCTTAATGACTTCGCACGAACATCTTCAAGGAAACAACAACACCTTCCAAAATGAGAAGAGAGCTGGTTGAAAACGACCTTAGCAAGAGTCGTTTTACCAATACCCCCCATGCCATAAATCTTGACGAGTCGCACACCATTGGAATTGACATCTAATAATTTGCTTACAGCTACTACTTGATCATCGATTCCAACTAAATGTTCAGCCACTGATCTTTGTTTTGTCTTCAACCTTTTCACAACCTCCTCAACTACCAATTTGATCAGTTCCCCGTGGCTGCCACAATAGAAAATAATCTTAGTTGGGGAAAAATACGAAATCACGATTACCCAGCAAGAATGATGTTATTCAAGCACCGGATAAACCACGCGATGATTTGATAAGTAATGAGAACTTAACAATCTAGAAGTGATCTTCCAAAAGTCCATATTGAACATTAACATCACTCCGAAACACACTTTTTATGCACTGGGCAATTTATGTGCCACGTTATGACCCGAACTTTGACTTGATTCCATACACGAGATTAGCAATCTCCGGATTTTCGAGCAGGATAGATGTATAAAATATTATGCATTTGAAATTGACAATTCATTAATTATGTTCGAGTGACAACCGTAGAAGTTGAATATCATGTCTACAACAGGAGAAATGTTCAGTTTAATGTATTGAAAGATTTAATGATTAGATAGGAAATGCATGGCATTTCATTATCCCATTCTTTTTCCTCCCACTGTCCACAAAGAAATATTATTGTAGCTACCTAGCTATTAATATCCTTGTTAAGCAGTTCCACGTTTTTTTTTCAGACGTACGTAGTAAAGGTTCATCATTTAGTATTACTATGACAAAACTCCCACCTCAATCTTACCAGGATTTTCACATCTATGATCAAGTGTTTAAGGAAAATTGGGAAAACAAGCATCTTGAAAGCAGCTAGCTTACCCTTTGTACTTCTTCACTTCCCACCCCTTTATCGCATCAACCTTCATGAGAGCCTCTCTCCAAGCATTGACTTCCTCATTGCTCAACTTCTTCTCGCGCTCCAAATTGAGTATGGCATTGCGATACAGCGTGGTCTTTAGTTTAACATCGTCAGGTTCCACGTCGAAGAAAATAGGTAGGATCACTTTATTACCTTCGGATTTGAAGGTAATTGCCACGATCTGCTCAAGCTCGCGAAGACACCATTGGCTCGAAGCATAGTTTCGAGAGAAGACGGGTATGTAAATCCCGGAGTTGTCGATGGCTCGCAAAAGTGATCCTTCGATCATTTCACTGACACGCAGCTCTTCATCGTCTCGGAAGACGCAGATTCCGGCATCGGTCAAGCCATGGAAGAGGACGTCGGTGAATCCAACCCGAGTATCGGGTCCTCTGAAGCTCAGGAATACTTGGTACTCGCTTCCCGACGAGGTTCCTGCATCTGAGCTCGCCATAGCAGTAGTTTGCTCAGCTTAAGCAGATTTCTCTCTTTCTTTCTCTCCCCCTCTCTCTCCCACCCGATGTTCTTAACAAAGAAAGATGCCGCGTCAACACGTCACGAGGATATAGCGGAGTAGTTAAAGGAAAACCAATGAAATCATGTGCGTCTATGAGAAAAAGGTTGAAAAAGAAAGTCGTAAATTTTTACGACGAAGACCATGAGATCGAATGCTATTGGTGGATGATTAAAAAGAAAAACCAAAGTCGTGGGTAAATACTTGTGAAAACGCGTGCGTGCAGTAGCAGGCCCCATTGCCATGTGCAATGGTTCGGAAAGAACGTGATTTTGGCATGACACGCACGGGAAGTCAAGTAATCCAACTTTCAGTGTACGCAGGTCTACCCCATTCGAAGACATTATAACTTTTCTATTTTCGTTGCTCTTTTGCACAAATATTTTTTTATTCTATCTGATCCTCCCTTTCTTGATACTGGGGCTAATAAAAGCGACTTACCTGTCAAAAAGAACAAAAAAATCTCCGTTTTATGTACAAAATCAGTTCTTGCTTTTTTTCTTTTCAAGGAGGGGATGCTTCTGGGAATCTTCCCTGAAAGCTTCATCGTGTGACATTTTACTATTAAATTATTAAGTTTAATGACACATAATTATTGACAGATATACAAGTTTGGAGTTTTATTTCTCTATTTATCACAAGTTTACCAATTTGCGATTTTTTGTGATATTAATCCAATGTAACGGACACTAACGGAAGGTAAATTTATCATAATTGTATCAGTTTGAGATTTTTAGTGGTCAAAATTATCACAGATGTACTAGTTTGAGAATTTTAGTGATGAAAAAATTAATTCGGGATAATCAATACGGGATTTTTGGTGATAAAAAAATAATTTTGAATAAATTTGTTACAGGTATATCGATTTGGGATTTTTGATAGCCAAAAATTAATTCGAGGTAAAATTATTATAATTGTATCAATTTAAAATTTTTCATGATATTATATCTTATTTTTAATAGAGAAAGAGGCCACGTCAGGAGGAAATATGGGTGGCGGAGAGAGTGGCTGAAACAGAAAGTCGTAATTTTTGACGACGAAGACCATAAGCTTAAATGCTATTGGCCGATGAGAGAGAGGCCACGTCGCGAGGAAAATTATTGTACGGTTGTTGACACCTAAATTTTGCCCAAATCATTTAGGGTTTTATCGCAAAAATTAGGGTTTAATTTTTAACCCCTAAACCAAAAATATTTTCATTAAAATTCCATGGCACGTTTGCATTAATAGGGCCTATTAAAAAAAAAAAAAAAGATCCTGGGCCGGGTTCGTTGGCCCATTCTTGCTTTTTCTCTTCTTTTTATTTTTAGCGCGGCCCTTTTTATTTTTATTTTCCTTTTCCTTTTTTTCTTCTTTTTCTTCTTTCTTTTCTTTTTTGCGCGGGCCGGCCCGCTTTCCCTTGGCCCGGCCCGCGCCTGTGTTTCTCCCCCTCCCCAGTCAACATACGGGGAGGAAGGACGGAAACCAGAGCAGAAAAGAAAAAAGGGGAACAGTGGCAGAAGGCCACAGCCACAGGAGCCAGAGAGCCGCAGGGGGGCAGCGCGACCCCCGGGTCGGCGGTCGGCCGGCCACGACAGGCTGGCGGTGGCAGGCGCCATGCGCGCCTGCCGGCCATGCCTCGCGAGACCGGCCGCCTTTAAATCAGGGGAGAGAGACTGAGCGACCGAGAGGAGGAGGGAGAGAGCGGAGACCAGAGAGGTCGGAGGCCGAGAGACAGAGAGAAGAGCGAGAGAGAGGGAGTCTGAGAGCTAAAGAGAGCGAGATCAAGACTGAAGGGCCGTTCGTCGGCGATCGCCGCACCTCAACCGCAGTCGACGACCCCCTTCTCACGGTAGGTCTCGACCCCAAGCCCTCGTTTCGTGCGATCCGGGGGCGATCTCCCGAGGATTTCGGTTCGGTGGTTGCGAGGCGACCGGACATAGTCCGATCTATCTCACTCGCCCTCGTTCGCCGCCGCCGAGCCGGATAGGGAGCGCCGCAACGGCACCCCCCTCCCCTGTTTTTCTCCTTCTCTTTACGTTCTGTTTTTTGGAGGGCTCACCGGTCGGAGCTCGCGGCTGTCCGGCCGGCGCGAGTTCCCGCCGGTGACACCCCGGGTTTGGTCCTGCCTTGCTGGGTTGGTCGTGCGTGAATTTCGGGTGCGTTTGAGTCTCCTTCGAGCCTAGAACTTGTCGTTTTCGTCGCGCACGCCGACTGTTCGATGTTTTGCCCGAGTCTTATTCCTTTGGCCGGCCCGTGTTCTAGCGTGTTTTTGTGAGTGTCGGATCGTCCCGGCGCGCCGCCGATGGCCACGGCAGTCCGGGCGTGACCGCGGGCGGAGGCGGTCGGCCAGTCCCTCGTCGGGGCTTGGTTGACCCGCGACTGTCCAGTCCTTCGCCGGGGCTTGGACAGCCTCGGTCCCTCGCCGATCACCACGGCGGTGACTCGGGGGGGGAGGACGCCGGCCGCCCTTTCGTCGGGGTAGAGTCGCGGACAGGTGAGGCGTCGGCCACCGGGGTGAGCGCCGGCCGCAAGTGCCAGGTGGCGACGCGCGGGTCGCGGCCGCGAGTCGGGTCGGAGAGTCGGGTCGTGACCGGGTAGGGTTTCGCCGAATCGGGTCGCGAACCGGGTCGAGTGAGCCGGGTAGGGTTTCCCGCCGGGCCGGGTCGCGGGTCTAACCGGGTTTTGGGCTAGAACAAGAGTTGGGCCCGAGTTTGGGATTTGGGCCCATGTGTATTTGTGTTTTATTTTCTTAGTGGGCTATGTTTTTTCAAAAAAAGAAGTTTTCGGGCCGGGCCTTACTTTCTTTTAAAAAAATCAGACCGGGCCCAATGAATGAGCCCGATCCGTGGACCCGGGCCGGCGTGCCCGGGTCAGTCCCGGTCCGGGTCGGATGTGGAGATCCGACCCGGATCCGATTTTATTTTTTATTTTTTTATTTATTTTTTATGCTGTGTTATTTTAATATAAAAAAATTAATTAAAATTTTTTTTTTTCAAAAAAAAAATTGTAAAAAGAGAAAAGCCCGAATTTCTTTTATTATTATTTTTTATTTATTATTTTTTTTTCTCGAAAAAAATTTTAAAAAAAAATCTTCAAAAAATTTCAAAAAAATTCCAAAAAAATTTTTCAAGAAAATTTCAAGAAAGTTTCGAAAAATTAAAAAGAAATTTTAACAAAAAAAAATTTTAAAAATCTAAATTAATTTTTTTAAAAAAAAAAATTCAAAAAAAAATCAAAAATCAGAATTTTCATTTGGGTCTAGGAATTGGGTTTTCTTGCCCTATTGTGTGATTAATGTCATATTTGAATGCACGTCACCTGGTTCACACACTTTGAATTGTGCATTTAAACTAACCTTGCATGTAGTTGATTATGCGTGTTTAGGTTTAGATATTAATCGTTGCTTCCGTTAGTTTAGTTAGGAACGGAATTTTGAGACTCCCGATTAGCAAGAGCATATTAGGTGGTAAATTGAACAAGATTAGGTACCGAAAGGGCACTAATTAGTCGATTAGTGTAATCAAGTCCCCGTACCCATTGAATCTCTGGTTCGTAGAAGTGAAGCATTTCTCCCGCGCTTCGCTTAGGTGTCTAATCGACCTACCAGAAACTGATTAGTGGCGACTCCTAGATGAAACTGATTCCCATGTTAATAACTCAAACTTAAGTCGCGAATTGGTATGGGCTTGGGAGAGCTCGAGCTAGTTTTAACTTAGTAATACCATTAGCCAAACCCCCTCAGGCCTCGGGGCCGGTTCGGGGAGGTCGCGACAACGGTGAATAGAAAAACCAATCAAAACACCGACCACGTTTTTCTCCCACAAAAGAAAAAAACCACTACATTTTCCGGATGATGAGGAAAATGACTCGCCCCAAATGTAATTGATGACGTGAAAATTCAGTATGATTAGATATTCTCAGAAAAATCTGATTTTTTTGTATTTCTTTTTTTTCTGTTTCTCCTTCATGGGTCCTCGCAACCTCCACTGATGAAGTTGCTCGAGCTCAAATTTGTGTCGCATGACCTCGGGTTTTCAGTGGTGTGACCCAATATCTGAGTTTGCATGGCCTCAAATTAACAATTTTTTATGAGAAAAAAAAATCAAGCTAGTGATGGATCTGACCTAGAATTTGCGTTTTTTAAAGAATATTGGGCCGATTTTTTCTTGAACATTGTCGATTATATTTCATCTGATATCTCTCTCATAAAAGCTATGAAACCATTCCATATATGAAAAATAGTTGAAGATACTTAGATTAAAAGCAAATAGTTTCGGACTCAAAATTATCCAGAGCTGAAGGAAGTTGTAGCAAAATCAAGATACATTGCTGAAGGAAGTATATTCAAAAGCATGTGCAGCAGGTGCCCAAGTCGAAGATGAGGACTTGTAGTCGAAAAATCCATGGCTGAGAAAGGTCAAAAAATGGAGGCTAACATTTATCTTGGAGGCAGCAACGTGGGGAAGAAGAAAATGTCAAAGAGTGGTGGCTAGTTGAAGAAAAAAGCGCAATAAGTGTAGGATTTTTTTAGTATTTTTCTCACTTGTTCACTGCGCTCCTAGCCTGATGGACGAAGCTTCAGCCTGTAAACATCGGTTCATCATAACCACCATGGGCAAGATGCATATTCATGCGACCCTGCCAAGAGCAGAACACTTTCTCTCTCTTTTACACTCGTGACTCCGTGCCTCACATTACAAAGAAATGCAGTTGGAAAATGACGTTGTTCGGTTGACAACATGCGACGGCATTGGTTCCCCTCCCTCTACTTTTTCCTCACGTTTGCGTCTCGATCGAGCCCAACGAAACTGATACGAAGAGCTGATCGTCTTATCGATCTAGACTTCGATTCCTGAAGACCTTGATGCAATCAATTGAGCCAATGACCAACTTGGTGTTCGGTCCATGAAGACTTTCGATGCATCAACATCGTTTCGCCCATCCCTTTACGACGAAATTCACTCTCACGACATGGAATTTCGAGTCTTTTGGACATCTCGTACAGTTGGGTCTTTCGGGCTTTGCGCGAGGAAGCTTCTCTTTGCTGCGGCAGAGGCACGGCAACGTCGGAAGAATTTCGAGGGAGATAATCATGGATGCGTTGCCTCTCTCCATCTCTCTCCGTTGGCGTGTCGGACTTGACTAAACTGATGTTAGAAAATTAATTGTCCCTGTCAAGGTAAGACAATTACTTTGTGTCGAAGTTGAGTTGAACCGTTTGACAAATGCAGAGACATTAACATGTCTAATTCGTTGAAATATATCCCAAACATACACATACACTTGCACATCCAACCATAAACCATTAGTGGTATCAAAATCGCATGCTTCCGCACAATCCAACATTGATATCAATACCAAACACCAGCCAGTGATACCTGTGCTCTAGAATTCTAATTGTGCAAATGTGATATCACGAATTGGAGATAAGGCTAGGTGACCGACAAAAGGTGTGGCCAAAAAGAAAAGTTGGTTGGCAAATTCTACTGAAGTTTGGTGTTATTCCATGAGATTTTTTACATGAAGAAAGATGAACATAACGGCTAGTGGATTCAAGTCTAACACATGACCCAACGTGTTGGAATTCCTACTTTTTAAGAAATGACACATCATCGTGTCGTGTCATGTGCCACACGTTAGTGTTAGTTCTACTTAGCCTATAACTTAAATGGCAAGAAAAGTGTTGAAAAAGTCCTAAACATTTTGCATTGGTGCCAATTTAGCCTTAAACATTTTTTTATGCTAATTGAGTTCTAAACATTTTGTTTTTGTGCCAATTTAGTCTTTCTGGCTAATTTTAACCAAATTTTAGTGATGATGTTGTCGGCTAGCCTACGAGGCGCCACCAAAGTTGACGTTGACAATTTTTAAGATTATTTTAATATTTTATAATTATTTTTTATGATTTTTTTTTATTTTGTCCTTCTTTTCTTTTTCGTTCTTCTTTGTTCAACCTTTGGCCGGGGACTGGCCACCTATGTCTAGTGGCCGGCCACCCCGGCCATGGTAGGGTTGGAAGGCCTTACCCCACCACAAGTGCGGCCTGGCCAACCCTTGCTTGGGGGGAGACGGGGGAGCCCTCACCCAAGCAAGGCCAGGCGAGGACTAGCCTCACCAGATCTGGTGAGGGGAGCCATAACAGAGGCCACACCCTTGCCCAAGCCAGGTGAGGTTGATCCTTGCAAGGCCTCGCCTGTGGGGGGCGACGGCGGCCTCTCCCAAGGGAGGCTAGCCAACCTCGCCATGGCCGGGGTGGTCGGCCACCAGCCACAAGTGGCTGATCACTAGCCAAAAGTTGAAGAAAGAAGAAAGAAAAAGAAAAGAAGGAAAAAAGAAAAAAAAATTAGAAAAAATTTTAAAATCGAGAAATTATTAAAATATTATTAAAAATTATCCATATCAGCACTGGTTGTGCCATGTAGGTCGGCCAGAATCCACATAAGCAAAATCCGGTTAAAATTAGCTAGAAGAACCGAATTGACACAAAGACAAAATATTTAAGATTCAATTGGCACAAAAAAAATGTTTAGTACTAAATTGACATCAATGCAAAAAAGTTTAAAACGTTTTCAACACTTTTCCCTTTAAATGGCTATTCTTAATAGATTGCTCACTCTTGGGGGATTGAGTGGAAGGCCGTCAATATCTCTTGTTTCCATTTCATGCGCAAACTCAGTTCTTGTTTTTTTTTCTTTGGAATTAGGAGATGCTTCTGGGAATCTTCCCTGAGCCTGCATGTCCTTCCAAGAAAGCTTATAAGTGTGACATGGCTAATGTCAACACATATTGAAGACAATTCCTCAAAACAAGTGCTTTCGGACTTGGAACAGATTGATTTTAAACCAATTGAAATCACAAGAAAGATGACGAGCTCAATCATCTTTTCCGAAGCCTTCGTTTGCAGATGCTGTCGTCATTGAAGTTGACGTGGTTGTCCTCGCCGCCACCCACTCACTTCCATTCTCTTTTCATAGTATGAAATTTTCCACCCTCCAACGATAGATGGTGGTGAAGATGTTAGCAGACTCATAATATCTTGATGAAAAATGAAAACTTTTCATTGGAAAAGTGCTGCAAAGTATGGCGCTAATCTAGCCTGAAAAATTTTACATGCCAAGTCACGAAATCAACAAGATATAGTGAAAATCTCTCTTAATAAGCATATTCAGAGTTACCTGAAAACTCTTTAAGACTCCTATCATGCTAAAAATTTATAGGCAGTCGAACCACGCCATGATTTAAAGGTTTAATTAATATGTATTGTCATTACATGTAGGAAAGATAATTGCATAATAAATATGTATCAAAAGTAACAACAAAAGGTGTTTCTATTTTGGACTCA
Source organism: Syzygium jambos (assembly GCA_031216235.1). Lineage (NCBI taxonomy): Eukaryota > Viridiplantae > Streptophyta > Magnoliopsida > Myrtales > Myrtaceae > Syzygium > Syzygium jambos. The sequence goes on from CM062223.1 coordinate 6,869,859, forward strand.
GAAAAAAATTGCTAAAAGGCTTCTTGAAATGATATTAGGCGTCGGTGTATCTTGAATTCATTTTATGAAGTTTCATCTTTTTTAAAGACACCAGATGTTAAAAATGAATATTTCACTTAAAGTAAAAACTTATATTTATCAAAGGTCATTTTCTTTCTCACGAAATTATAAATGATCACATTAAGAAATAAATGTTTCCCATCTTTATTAATCATATAGATTAATTTAGAGATTTTTTTTATAAACTTAAAGACAAAAAGGAAGTATAAATAGTAAAAATCGTTAAAGAAAAACAAAATTTGGACATTCAATGGACACGTAACGATGACATATGAAGAAAAATTCCTAAAATAAATGATAATTTCAAAATTCAAATGCCGAAGTAAATTGAGACGCTTATAATTCAAATTGTGCAGATAACGTGATGGCTCATTTCCACAACATCAACCATACAGCCGACAATCGTTTTTTCATATTTAAAGTTGTTGCATATGTAAAGATCTGTTTGGATAAAAAATAAGGGTGTGCAAAATAATTGGAACCGCTCGGATTGCTCGATACCGGACTAGACCGGGGGTTCTCATGGAGACCGGTCCGATTCCCAGTTTCAATTTACTAGAATTAGTGAATATCGGTCCGGTTCCTGGTTTTAAGCGTGGAACCGCCCATTCACCCGGACCGGACCGATAATATATATAATTTTTAAGTAAGATTTCCAACAAAAAAATAAAAAAAAATTAAGAAAAATGAAAACCTTGAAATCCCTAATCTAAAACCTAATGCCCATGAGCTGAGTGCTCATCTCGTCTCACCCTCGCTTTGTCTGAGTCGTCTCCTTATCTCTCATTCATGGTTTTGACTCTCAAGCTCAACGCCATCGATTCTCAAAACCCATCAATTCACTGCCGCATTTTCGGCCATTCATCGCCTCCCTCTCTCTCACTCTCGTCACCTTCATTTGCGTGAAGCTTGGTGGGGGTGGCCCGGACCGGCGGTCCGGTTTCCATATGGATCCATGGAATTAACGGACAGTTCCTGATTTTAATTTTTTGAAATCGATTTTTAGTGAGCGGTTCTCGATTTCATGGTGGGAATCGCCCACCCGGGTTATGTTCACCCGTGATTCAAAAGGATCGGGGGTCCGTGCAAGACTTACTCACGCGTGGCGGCTATTTGAGACACATTGAAGCGTATCGGGGCAACTTCGCGAAAAATGGCTCCATTGAAGGGGTAGAATCGGAAATTCATTCAAAGCTAGTCTATATATAGAGTTGCCATTCGAAACCGCAGAAATCCAGTTCATATTTCTCTCTCGTCCGGAAAAGGATCTCCATTTCCATTCGCATTTCGTCTTAGTTCAGCATGGATTCTCGACTCAAATCCAGGCCATCTCTCTCTCTCTCTCTCTCTCTCTCTCTCTCTCTCTCTCTCGCTCTCCCTCGCTCTAAGCTCGACCGCTGTCACAGTCGCAAGTAAGGTACCGTGGATCCTATGGCTGTGTCGGTCTAGTAATTCATTCTGTGTTGACCTGCGCATTGATCTTGGGCTTTCTCAATCGGTCTATTCTCTTTGGTTATGGCTTCTTAGGAGTTTCGTTGCGTCTTCGTTGCTCGTACCCCTGAGTTATCGGTGTTCGCTTCTTGTTTCCTAGTGTTAAAATAGAGGTCATCCGGGAGTGCGAAAAAGTTTTTCGATGGTGGATGTGATGAGATGTGGAATGAAGAGCTCCTTTGGACTAGATTTTCGCTTCTCAGGGCACAGATTTCACACAGATAGCCTGATATGTAGTTCATAACTCCATGGTAAGTGCAATATCAACAGATGCTGAATTTGGGAAGGAGTTCCTTGCCTCCTGGAAGCTGTTGTCGGAGGCACAAGATGACTCGATGCATTTTAGCTTTGATTCATTTGGCTTGGCAAGGCAAGACAAAGAAATTCAACTTTGATCAACTGTAAGTGCAACTTAAACTATAGGAGGTTAGATGATATACCGGGATGGATGTGGAATCTAACTTTGATATTCTAATTTCAAACTCGTGTTGATTACAAATATTGACCCCTGCACAATTACCTCTCCGTGGAGAATAAGTGAGCCGTGCTTGACATATCATTCAACCACTTCAAATATCATCAGACAGTGAAGACGCATGAATACTTCTTTACGAGCTCAATTGTTATGAGAGTGGGATATATCTCCGCTTTCTGTTGATTAAATGTTAAAAAACCTTATTCTGGGATGTTGATTTTAACCTGGATGCTGATTTTGACAAGTTATCATCATTCAAAGTTGATGTGCCAGATTTTGATTGTTCCTGCCCATCTAAACAATCTTCAAACAACAAGGGCAGAAATGAAGCAGAACCACCTGCTGAAGGAAATTCCAAGAAAAAGCTTTTCTTTCTCCTTTGACTTTAATGAGTAAGACAGCTTCACAACGTATCCATCTGGGATTATTCTTTGATACATGAGATTATATTTTCAACTGATGGAAAATATCAAAACAAATGTTATGAGTCGTGATTGCTATATAAGATGTTAGCAGTCACTTGTGCTATCTGGGTTGAATGGCTTTAATGTTGATTCACCCATGACTGAGGGAGAACAAGGTGGGAAGAAGGTTATAGGAAGCAAAGGGAGATTTTCAGAGATGAATGAGCACCAGGGCTCAAAAACTCGCCTTCCTGAGGCAATTCCTGACTGTGATGATAATGCTATCATTGATCATGTTGAATCTACATGCAGTGTGGGTACACCAGAGATTCAGGTAGAAACTACTGTAACTTAAACTTCTATGCCCAACCCAAGAATGGATGGTTGGGTGCCAAAGTCCGCGGCCTGTAGAAATCCAATCCTAGAACAATTTTCTTTGGGAAGGTCATACAGCATGTGTACTCAAGAATTGGATCCACAAGGTTATTCATCATATTAAACTGTACCGAGAGAAGTACATGTGCAGCCCGTGGTTGATGAGTATTATTCCAGAGATTCCAAGAAAAGATTTTTCTATCATCAAAAGTTTGAATTCCACTTTGAGTGAAGAGCAGAGTAACAGGGAAGAAATGGTGGGGGAAGGCACATATTCTTGTGGCGATGTACAATTAGAAGGTTCAACTGGGCGACAGGTTCCAGGAACAAAAGGCAAGCCAAATGAAAGCGATAAACCTTTTCTTGATACATCAAATGCTACTGAGGCTGATAACAAAGAGGCCAAGCCTGATACAAATCTTAATGATACAAACTGTATTGTCCCAAGTATAGTACTGCATGACGGTGAAATGGCTGCTTTTCGGTTGGGCCACACTCTATCGCTTCCCTTTAAGTGATTTGTGGAATGAGAGGGCAGAGATTTATGCTAACATATGATTGGCAAGTTTCTGCAATGGCAAATTAGAGCAATGAGTCATTAATATCTCCTTTTAAGAAACATGCACTCTTCATAGTTGATTTTATGATAAGTCAGAACGCATATGCCTCTGTAGCTTAATGTTTCAAGGAGAAAGTTGTTCTGAATATCAGTTTGATGCATTCATTCATTAAGTTTTCAATATAATGTTGACACATTTAATGGTGATTTCCAGAGTTCAGTAAAAAGATTGGTGGATCAACAGCACATCATTTTTGCACTTTTCAGATCATTTTACTACTTTGTAAATGTCCCAAGCAGAGAACCTGCAGCTTATATATTGTCCTCTTTCTTTACCGGTAGAGAAGACAAGCCCACTCAAATTTATTCAAGAGATCAGAGGCAATTAAGAGTTAAGTCTTCCCGTGGACAACTGGGAGAAGGCTTACTCAAATTAGAAGCAAAAGACTTTGCTTCTGTACATCTAAATGAAACCAGGTGAAGATCTGTTTCCATTAAAGTTTCTCTGATTGGACATTCCGTGCTTTATAACATCACATGGTTTATGCAATCTTCCACAGCTCGGCAGTCGATGCCAAAGATTCTCAAGTTGGGGGAAAGTCACTTGTTGCTCTAAATTCACTTGCGAGGGAGCACACAAAAAGTCAACCTCCTTTGACCAGAAGCCATATCAGTGTGAGCGCCACTTCTCAACCTGGGTTGAGGCACCTGTACCCAATCACGTTGTAACTTTAGAGTTGAATGAAATTTTGTTCGAATTCGACAATTTTTTTTCCTATGTACTTCACACAATATGTAAATTTTCTCCTTCCTGCCGTGGCCAAACATCCACATTTACCTCCTTCCCATGTAAAGGTGCCCTGGTTTTCACTCTTCTGCTATGTAATGGACTCATCTAGAGTAAAATGAGATTTTTTTTTGTTCAACTGTATATCATACTTTGCATTGAGAAATCGGACACTCTCCTAATTGCTGTATATTACTAGTTTGATCAACACATAAGTAGATATATGTAAAAAAATCTTTTGATGTTTTCGATCATTTGCTCGCTGTTAGTGAAATTAGCGCCTTTTCAGCTGAAATCATAAAGTTTTGCTTATAATTGTCTCTCAAGTCCAAGTCTTCCATTATTATTTGCCAGGAAAGGTCATGTTTGATTCACCACAGAATGCTTTTAAGAGGATATCATATGACTGAATTAGCTACTAGAAGACTACAAGCCTGGAAGTAGGGTTCACAATCTGCTGTAGCTTGATATATTCATGTTCTAGTTGAACCTTTTGAGTCACATGAAATGGGAGAGTGATGTTCCTCTAGATTATAGTCACTTTTAAGACAGAAATTCACTCCTAGTTACAGAAATGATGTATCGATGCCGTGTCATATCAGTTCTATATATGATGTTGTTCCTGTTAAGTCATATCCCGTTTTAGAGACATTGCCAGCTCTAACAAGTAGTTTTCATATGTTGGATTAGGCCTTTGACACAACATTATATTACATATGCTTAATCTGCTTGTACTAAACTGTTGCAGTTCTCCATGCAAGATGGGCAATTTGAATGAGTTGTTGAAACCAATCGAAAAGGTACGCGATAATCCTGAAGTCATTATTTCAAGCGAGGAATCTTATAAGGATTTAAGGATCAGAAATGTAGATGTGAAGAACTGTAAGTCTCTTAAATCTGCCACAAGGGCAATTCATCTATCTAGCTTAAAAATGATGAGGTCTCACCTGCTTCCTAACTTGATGTCCTGGTATTTGAAATCATTCTGAAACTTTTGGACTCTTCAGTGCATTGACCCCACTAAAATAATTTGCTAGTCCATCCCTGCGTGCTAACATTCATCACGCGGGTTGTCTTTGAAAATTCCACAAGCCTCCAAAACATGTCCAAATCCAATCGAAGCAGGATTCCTGAAAAATAAAATCACAACTAATCTTGCGTGAAAATTTCAAAATGGAATGACATGATTAATATCATGCAGTCAGTTCAACCAGCAATACATGTCAACTAATGTCTACTTTGTTTAATCTCTTTGTCAATGTATACAATGTACGAGAAAAATGGATAGACTCTGATCTCAATTCCTCGAAAGATACTACTGAAAGTCTTATATAAAGGTTTTAACTGTATTTGTTGAGATTGAAATACGAGAAAGGATCTATATAAAAGAGGAAATAATATTTAGTGGGATTCAAATAATAAAGGAACGAAATTGTGTATGTGGATTACATATAACCAAATGTAAATAATTTTATATTGAAGCTATTCACCCAGTCTTTGACTCATATCCTATCCGGTCCATGAGATCAGCAGGATATTTTATGGGTTTGACGCAATATTTGCCTTACGTATAGTTAAGCTTCTAAGAGATAGAGAAACAATCCAGAAAATGACCGGCGCTAGTTGTAACTTGAGTAGATAAAGCCTTTCCTTCTCATTTTCCCCTTTCTATCTGGCGTAGTTATGGAAGCAGGTTGATGAAATTTCATCTATGTGAATTTGGATATGCATAAATTCACTTTGTCCTGTCAGGTATATCACAACTTCGGTGAAAACTGATTTTGTTCGTATTCCAGCTAAATTAGGAAGTTTTTAAGTACACAATCGACTAAATAACAGTAGAAGTTAAAACCAAGATTCAAACTACGCATCAAAAGTTAAATGAGCAGCAGAAATTGACTTCACACTCTACTTGAAATGATATGCTTCACGACTAAATAAAAATGTCTGAAGATCAACTGCTGTAGTTTATGTTTGAAGTGGCTTTTATCAAACTGTCAAAACCAGGGGAGAATGCAGAAATACATCACCCACAAATTAGATTTTCATTGCTCTGTTTTAGAATGAAAAATCTTAAAAGGTCCTTTTTAGATGCTTTTGGAACACACATCCTACTTGGCCGACCCCAACCACATGCAAATTCAAGTAACACTCAATTCCATCGTGGACATAAGTCACTTGATTAGTGGATAGGTGGACCATGTAATTTGTTTTCTTACAAGTCCCTGTAGGCTTGCTGCACATATAGAACTTTCTCATATACAATAAAAGAAAGAAAAGAAAATGAGAACACTAGCAGAAATTAAAACAAACTTAGGTGGACTGGGTTTTAAAATAAGCAAGACCAAATTTAATTCATGTTTGCCTATTTTTTTTAATTCTCACAATTATTACAATCTACCCAAAAGTTGAATTCATGCTTGTGGATGGTTGCATCAATAAAAATGAAAAGAAAAAGAGAGAATGGTTCAGGCTCACCTTATAATGCTTTAAAGACTCGACGGAACCTTCGAATTCTTTCTTAACCCCACTCAATCTCCTGCAACTGGCGATACTTACGTTGCAATCATTTGGCAGTTTGGTGGTTGATACATCAATCAACCTTTCCAATGATAGGCATTTATAAAGCAGTAATTGGCCTAAAAGCTCCAACTCGTCGATGCCCTCAACAACCTGTAGCCTATTGCACTGCTGGATGCATAAAGATTTCAGGTTCTTTAAGTTTGATAAACCACCGATACTTTGCAAAGAGGGACAATTGAAAAGTTCAAAGTGTTCCCACAATTCCGACGTACCTACAACTTGAATGTCGAGTATCTTAGGGCAATCGTCTAGTGTGAGAGCACGCAACTTATTTAAGACTCTCGATGGAAAAATTAGTCTCCCTTCACAACTAATTGACTCATTAGCAGACTCATAAACAAGCCTTTCGAAGGACTCGCCGGCTGTCATAGACAATGCCTCCAGTGATTTGAACACCCAAGAAAATTGGATCTCAACTAGCTCTGAACAATAATCCACCTTGACATCTTTCAGCTTCCTCAATCTTGATAGCTTCAATCTCGAGGGCTAAACAGTATTGCACAAGCAACTCCTTTAGATGTGGAAGTTGAAGCCCATCGAGTTGAAATTCTTGCATTGGAGAGCAATAGATCTCTTAAAAAAAAAAAAAGATCTCTAAACATGACAAATTTTTCAGGTTCTGAGAGAGTGACACAATGAAATTGAAATTGTCAAGGCTTAGCTTTTCTAGAGATAGGGGAAGTTGTGGAATGGTTTGTTGGTCCAATCCAAACAAAGCAAGTTCGTTTAGCAGATGAAGGGTGACCAGCTCGGTAGGAACATGGACATTGTGAGTTCCGAAGCTCAATTTGGTCAGTTTGGATAACCTCCCAATCCGCCATAATTCGCCAAAACAAAGCTTATCTCCTACACCTCCACAGTCATCTAGATCCAACTCGACCAAATTAGTCAAGTTCGAGGGATCCGGGACTACTTGCAACGATGCAGATGACACTCCTAAATGAGTTAAACTTGTTGGGAGTGTTGGCAACTCTTGAATCTCGTTACATTCCATCAACTCAATTCTTTCCAAGCAAGGAAGCATGCTAATGGTTTTTGGAACTTCACTGACACAAGTATTTGATAGATTTAGGATTCTTAGAATGGGCAAATTTCCGATTCCAGAAGGGAGTTGACCTTTTAAATTGCGACTATTGACTTGAAGCACTTCTAGATTCTGAAGCAATCCAATAGCACTAGGTAAGTCCTATGAATTTGTTGAATCTGATGCATTAGAGTTATTCGAAAAGTGCACCTCGCGTAATAATTTCAACTTCCATATGGAAACTGCGAGTTTCTTTACTTTATAAGAATCTACAAAGAAGTACTGTAGATTCACAAGGTCCCCGATTTCTTCAGGCAAATGTTCAAGAGAATGGCAGTTTTCAATCTTCAGGTCAATCAAACACTTCAACTTCCCAATAGAGCCGTCAATTTTCCTCAAATTGGAACACCATTCGAAAGTAAGCCTCTCTAAATTTGGACATCCAAAGAAATCTGGTGTTCTGATTATGCTACCACAACTTTCAAGTGAAAGAACTTTCAATTTTCCTGCCATCTGTCAAAATGAATGCAATATTTAATAGATGAAGAATCAAGTATTACTTTATAAAAAAATAGAATAGAAATGAGGATATTACACACCTTAATTAAGTCTTGCAATCTTGAATAATCTAAGAGGTCAACCGCTGAAAATTCAAGGACCACTACATTCTTTAGGTACATGTTGGTCCATTTGTAGATTCTCCTCAAAGAAATCCATCTTAATTTGGTAAGATGATTCATTGCATCGCTAACAAGGGTTCATCGAGATAATTTAAGGAATCTTAGATGTTCAAACCTTCCAATCTCTTTACTCTGAACAACAACATCATGAGAACTTCGCGCAGATGTATCAAGGTATAGTGCTTGAACCTTCTTGTTTATCTACAAATGAGAATGGGTATTGAGTGATGTCGGTATTCTATTTCATATAGGAAAAGGATTATATAATAAAAGAAGAAGCAGAAAATAGAGCATCCCAAGTCAATGTAGAGGAATTTTTGTTAGAAAATTCTATTTGTTCTCTCTAGAAGTGCTTTACCTCCTTTGTTCTTGTTGCATCAAGGACCTCCTCTCGAATCCATATCCTACTCCGCTCTTCAGGATTTATTGGATTTTCTAAACGAATAATTTCCCTTCCAAGATCTCTGAGTTGATCGTGCATCCAAAACTTATTGTTCTCCACAATTTTTATCAAAGACATGCTAATGAGGACAGCAATTCTAGTATTTGGGAAAAACTCACAATCTTTCCACATGTAAATTGCATTCGTCTTATCTTCACCAATGAAAAAACATGCAATATCAAGGAAAATTTGTTGTTGCTCAAAACTTAAGGAATCATAGCTGATCTTCAACTTTCCAAAAACATCCTTATGAGGTGCTTTTCTTAACTTGTCCAATGTCTCCTTCCATAGTTCTTGTGTTTTGTGGTTGAGATACGAACCAATTACTTCAAGAGCCAATGGAAGTTTCCTAGTTGCATGTATGATTTCTCCTGAAAGATTATTGTAATCATTTAAAGGAGAGTCTCTATTAAACGCATGCCTACTGAAAAGCTCAAGTGCATGATCAGTGTTGAGGAAAACTCCTACTAATTTTGAAGTTGACAAAACCTTCCATAATAATCTGAACTGTTTTTGTTCCAGGAACATATATGTTCTGAAAATATTCAGACACAGACGCTGAAAATATTCAGACGCAGACAGACGCTGAAATTATTCAGAAGCAGACAGACGCTGAAATTATTCAGAAGCAGACGAGGAAATTAATCAGAAGCAGACGCTGTAATTTTTCAGACGCAAATTTGTTCAGACTCAGATCCTCTGACTTTACTATGAAAGTCTTTCAGATACTGAAGTATTCAGACTTTAGCAAGGACCAACACTCATCTAAGTTCTGAAGAAGACGAAGACGCAGAAACAAAATAAAGCAAAACAGCTAGTGATCTGGCATGGATTTCACAGAAGGAAAGTTTTGATTGGTTCAATTTAAGGCTATAACTGATTGACAATCAACTACTATGACAAGTGTGCTTTACAACGGACAAAACTCTACTTATGGAACCAAGATTCTGATTGTATGGGCGACCAGAATCAGCGGGATTCAGAATTTGTCATCTAACGGCTACTCAATCCTTATTAACAAATCTGTCCAAGGTGTAGATTGGAAGATGATCCTCTGCAAGCTGTCCAACGGCTAGTGTGGATATAGAGGAGTATTTAAGGAGACCACGAGCAGCAGAAGAAGACAAATTCAAGAATCAACAAGTCCAAAGTCTGAGCATACTCCAATCATTTCTCTTGTCTTTCTGAGCCAAAATATTCAGATCTTGAGGGTTACTTTGTAAGAGTGATTGTGTAAGATAGAGAGCCCTATCATACACAAGAGTGATATCACTCAGATTCTGTAAATTCCTCTTGATTACATAGTAAAATCCAGCCAGTAGGCTGTAAGCGTGGGAGAGTGGACGTAGGCTTACTATAAGCCGAACCACTATAAACTTGTGTGCAGATTCTTTTCTCCTTGTCTCCTTCTTTACATTCTGCACATCATTTTAACTTGAATCTGAATCTTATTCAGACTCTTCTATAACTCGTTTTATTTCCGCATAAATTTTATAGAACTGTTTAGGATCACCTATTCACCCTCTCTAGGTGACCCTTGCTAGCCATTTCAATCAGTACTCATCACCTCCATTTCATAATCTAAAATATGATACTTTGCTCTATTGATTTGCAAAACATCTTTGTTTCTAGTTGTAATCAATACTCTAGATCCCGAATAGAAAGTAATTTTTCCAACTAATTTTTCCACTTGTTCGTTGTTATCAACATCATCAAGTACAATGAATATTTTCTTATTGCAAAGTGCTTCTCCGGTCCTCCTCATTCCATAATCAATTTCATCAATGCTCTTTGTTCCTGCAGGATAACCGATTTCGGATAATAACTTTTTTTGCAAGCCAAGTAAGCCATCAGCTCTTGATGACTTCACTCGAACATCTTCAAGGAAACAACAACACTTTCCAAAATGAGAAGAGAGTTAATTGGTTGAAAACAACCTTGGCCAAAGTCGTTTTGCCGATGCCTCCCATGCCATAAATTTTAATGAGTCGCATACCATCGAAATTGATGTCTAATAATTTGCTTACTGCTGCTACTTGATCATCGATTCCAACTAAATGTTCGGTCACCAATCTATGTTTCGTCTTCAACTTTTCCACAACCTCTTCAACTACCAATTTGATCAGTTCCTCATGGCTGCCATGATGGAAAACCGTTTTAAGGATGAGCTTGGGCTTATATGTGTCGTTAATCTAGAATTTCCCTAATCGTATCGAATGGAACTGCGGTGATAGGCTCGCTCAAGAGCGGGTAGCCACATTTCAATATCGGATGAAGCGGGACAAATGTCAACACGACACAACTTTAAAATCCTCATTGATATAATAATGAGATATTCGTTTTCTTTTTAATTTCTCGCGCTGGGTTCATATATATTCAGCGTGGGGATAAATGTCTGTCCACCGTTTGTAGCCAAAGTCTACATGCCCCCGAATCCATCAAAGCCGTTGATTCTGTGGTTCCCGAGAGTGGCTTCAGGTAATCGATGGACAAGATTTTCTTTGGATGCAAAGATCCGGATCCATTGGAATGTTTCCCTGGCCACTCCGCGCATATGCTTCCTTCCCCTAGCGGGGCAAAATCGGAAATTACTCTGTCCCCCCGAGGAAAGCTCCCGGCGAATGCACGACGAGTCGGCTCCGGCGAACCTCCGTCGAGTTTCCGTCCACTCTCCGGTCCCGCCTCTTTCAAATCAACTCTCTCTACATATAAATAGAGTCGCCGTTCAAAACCCTCAGAAAAACCAGATTACTCGAGCCGGTCGCAATCGCAAGCGAGGTACTGTAGATCCTTCCGTTGTCTCGGTCGAGCGATTCATCTTGTGTCGACATGCGAATCGATCCTTGAGCTTTCTTGTAATCCGTCGGTCTTCTTCTGTCATGGCGTTCGTCGCGTCTTCGTAGCCTCGTACACTCCGAGATTCCGGCGGTCGCTGATCGTTTCGAAGTTTCAAGCAGAGGCGCTTCGCGAGCGCGCATAGTTTTCCGGTTGTGAAATCGATGAGACGCGAACTTTTCCGATGAGGAGTTCCTTTTGGAATCTCGCTTTGTTGTGCCTTGATTTTAGAAGACCTCTTTGTGATCGACGTAGATTGGCTTGATTCATCTGCTAAAACTCAACGCTATAGTTTCTTATGCCAAATTAGCACCCGTGTTCTTTTCTAAGCATAGGTTGAACTGGATTAGCCCTGTGCTTTGCCCCCTGTATTAACTGTTTAATGCTGCATTTGTTCATCCTTTGCAATTGCCATGGTGGATCCACTTGCGGTCTAGTCAAACTACTTTGGACATTTCATATTAGAAGTATGCGCGACTCGTGTCCCACTTGAATCAAGGCAGAGAAATCTTGAAACGGTCGTTACTGCTCTCAAATTGGAGATCCTTTACCTTTGCATTTGTGGAAGGATGAGAAATGAATCTTCAGAAACATGCGGCAGTGGCATGTATATATATGGGTGTTTTTGGTCACAACAGTTTTAAATTTAAAGCCTGCAACTCTCCACCTAACCACTTTGTATAAGTATGTGCTGCTCCCGTATGAACTGTTTATATGTCAAGTTGTGGGTTATTCTCTTTAATTGACCGGCTAAGGTCCCTCCTAGGCTAGCTTATATATTCTTCTGCAAAAGACAAAGTGCAAAAGTGTTATAGATGCTCTGTTTTAACAAAGATATGTTGCTTTTACGAAGAGAGGAGGTTGCTGTGTAGTATAGCCAACCCTAAGGGGCTTTGCAATTAATTCTCCCTTTTCTTTTGTAAATTCTGAGGGCCATTTAGATTCTCTTTTTTCTTATGCTATCCTCGCTCTTTCCCTTGCAGATGGCCGAATCACCAAAGGAGACTGCGGTGGTGAAGCGGAAAGAAGATAAATCATTACTAGGTACTCTGTAAGCTTGACAAATCTAAAAATACAGTTAATTCACTTCAGATGTGGAATGGTACCACAAGGATGCATATTTCTCTATTTCAAAGCCTAATTAATTTGTTTATGTTGTTATTGTTAGTTTTGTATGGCCTGACTTATGACTCTTTTGGATTTCGTGTTCAATAGTTAGTGCTCCTGGAAGTCATTGTCTGTGGCAGAAGATGATGCAGTGGATTTTAGCTTTGATATAGTTGGCAAAGTGCAAGACAAAGAAATTCAACTTTGATAAACTGTAAGTGAAACTTTAAGTATAGGAAGTTAGATAATAAGCCGGTATCGATGTGGACTCTAACGTTGATATTCTATCTTCATACTTGTGTTGGTTACATATATCCACCCCTGTACAGTTACCTCTTTGTGGAGAACAATGCCCGTGGTGAATAAGTGAGCCATGCTTTACATATCATTCAACCACTACAAAAATCATTAAAGTGGTGGATGATGGTGAAGATGCATGAAAGCTTGTTATAATCTTACTTGTTATGAGGGTGGGATATATCTCTGCTTTCTGTGGATTGATTGTTAAAAAACCATTTTCAGGGATGTCGATTTTAATCTGGATGCTGACTTTGACAAGTTATCATCATTCAAAGTGGACATGCCAGATATCGATTTCTCCTGCCCATCTAAGAAATCTCCAAACAACAAGGACAGAAATGTAGCAGAATCACCTGATGAGGGAAATTCCAAGAACAGATTGTCTTTCTCCTTTGGTCTTAATGAGTAAGACAGCTTCACAATGTATACATTTGGGCTTATTCTTTCATGACTTGTGATTGCACTCTAGGAACTTAGCAGTCATTTGTGCTATCCAGGTTGGATGGCTTTAATTTTGATTCACCCATGACTGAGGGAGAACAAGTTGGGAAGAAGGTTATAGGAAACAAAGGGAGATCGTCAGAGATGAATGAGCACCAGGGCTCAAAAACTCGCCTTCCCGAGGCAATTCCTGACTGTGCGGATGATGCTATGAAGAATAATGTTTGATCAACACAGTGTGTGGGTACATCAGAGAGTCAGATAGAAAATTCTGTAACTTCAACTTCTATGCCTAACCCAAGAATGGATGATTGGGTGCAAAGTCCGCAGCCTGTAGAAACTCAATCCCAGAACAATCTTCTTTCGGAAGGACAAACAGCACGTGGGCTCGAGAATCTGATTAACAAAGTTATTCATCAGATAAAACACTACCAAGAGAAGTATACATTCAGCCCCGGGCTGATACAAATTTAAGTGCATTCCAGAGCTTCCAAGAAAAAATTTGTCTATCATCAAATGCTCAACTTCCACTTTGGATGAAGAGCAGAGTAACAGGTAAGAAATGGTGGGGGAAGCCACATATTCTTGTGGGAACGTATGCTCAGGAGGTTTAACTATGTCACATGTTCCAGGAACAGAAGGCGAGGCAAATGAAAGCAATAAACCTTTTCTTGATACATGGAATGCTACTAAGGCTGATAAAGAAGAGGCCAAGCTTGACACTAATCGTAATCTGGGTAAAGTACTGCATGACAGTGAAATGACCCTACTTTATCCCTTACCTTTAAGTGATTTGTAGAATGAGAGGGCAGAAACTTATATTAGGATAATGTTGGCAAGTTTATGCCATTTAATTAGAGCAATGAGTCATTAATGTCTCCTTTCAAGAAACATGGACTTGATAGTTGATTTTATGGAGAAAGAACATGCATCTGTATTCCAAGGACGGCAATGCAAGTTCTTGTGATTATCAGTTTGATGCACTCACACATTGAGTTTTGGCTTCATGTTGACGAACTTGATGATAGAGAAAATTTGGTAGATCAACAGCATAACATTTTTGCATCTCTTTAGTTTGTTTTTACTACTATGTAAATGTCCCAAGCAGAGAGCTTGCAGCTTATATATTGTTCTCTTTCTTTACCTGTAGGTTGCCTGGACAAGCCCACTCAAATTTATTTAATAAATCAGAGGAAATTAAGAGTCAGTCTTCTCGAGATCTATTAACTGGGAGAAAGCTTGCTCAAATTATCAGCAAAAGACTTGCTTCTGTACATCTAAATGAAAAAGGGTGAAGATATTCTTTTTTATTCTAGTTTCTTTGATTGGACATTCCGTGCTTTATAATATCACATGGTTTATGCAATCTTCAAAAGGTTGGGAGACAATGCCAAAGATTCTCAAGTTGGAGGAAAGTTGCTGGTTGGTCTAAATTCACTTGCAAGGGAGCACACAAAAAGTCAATCTCCTTTGACTGGAAGCCATAACAGCGTGAAAGCCACTTCTCAAACTGGGGTGAGGCATCGGTACCCAATCAAGTTGTAACTTTACAATTGAATGAAATGTTGTTCAAATTCTACTGATTTCATCTTCCCATGTACTTCAGTTAAAAATTGCTGACAGTGAGTTAGTAATGTGTAAGTTGTCTTCTTCCCACTGCCACTCCCTCCACTCAGAGGGGATAAAAGGAAGAAATTTACTTCCTTCCCATAAAAAGTTGCCCTGTTTATCACTCTTCTACTATCCAATGGACATTCATCTAGGGTAAAATGAGATATTTTTTGTTCGACTGTACATCATTAGTTTCCATTGAGACATTGGACACTCACCTATTTGCCGTATATTACTATTTTGATCAACCCATGTAGATATATGTAAAAAAATCTTTTGATGCTCTGTGATCATTGGTTGCTTGGTTAAATTAGAGCCTTTTCAGCTGAAATAGTAAAGTTTTACTTGCAATTCTATTTCAAGTCCAAGCCTTCCATTATCATTTGCCAGGAAAGCTCATATTAAATTCACCATAATATGCTATAAAGAGGAGATTGACATCTTTATCTTTGTCTCTGGTAACATATGACTGGATTATCTAATAGAAGACTACAAGCCTGGAAGTCGCGTTCACCATCTGCTGTAGCATGATTTATTCATGATTGAGTTGAACCTTCTGAGTCACATGAAATGGGAGAGTGATATTCCTTCGAATAATATTTACTTTTCAGACCGAAATAACTCTTGTTTACAGAAAAATGTATCGATTTCATGTCATATCTGTTCTTTATATGGATATGATGTTGTTCATGTTATGTCATCCCTGTCTTAGAGACATTGCCAGCTCAAACAAGTAAATTTCATAAGTTGGATTAGACCTTTTTGACACAACACTATATTGCATATGCTTAACCTGCCTGTACTAAATTTTTGCAGTTTTCCATGCAAGACCGCCAATTTCAATGAGTTGTCAAAACTAGTCGAAAAGATATGCGACAATCCTGAAGTAACAAATTCAAGCGACGGATCTTACAAGGATTCAAGGATCAGAAATGTGGATGTGAAGAACAGTCTCTCTTAAATGTGCCACAAGGGCAATTCATCCATGTAGCTTGAAAATGATGAGGTCTCACCTGCATCCTAACTTGATGTCCTGGTTCCTGAAATCGTTCTTAGAAACTTGTAGACTCTTCAGTGCATTGACCCCACTAGACTGGTATGCTTGTCCGTCCTTACGTGCTAAAAATCTTAATCCGAGACAGTCTTCAAAATTCCACAATGTCTTTAAAACGTGTCCAAGTCCGATAAAAGAGTGATTCCTGAAAAATAAAATGATAACCAATATTGCGTGAAAGTTTCAACCAGTAATACATATCAACTACTTACTGTCTACTATGTTTAATCATTTTGTCAATGTATACTATGTAAAAGTAAATAGATAGAAGCTGTTCTAAATTCTTCGAAAGCTACTGATGTATATATATTTAGATTGCGGTATGAGACAGGATCTATACATAAGAGGAAATAATATCATATAAAAAAATATCATAAATCATGTGAGATTCGCGTAACAATGAAGGACAATTGTGTATACTGACTATGCACATCACGCGAATTCGATTTTCCGTATCACCAAATGCAAACAATTTCACATTGAAACCATCCACTTTGTCTCTGACTCATATCCTACCTGATCCACAAGATCCGCAAGATTTTTTTGCGGGTTTGACACTTTATATGCCTCAGATATAAGCTTCTAAGAGAGGGAAACAATATTTTATTGTCGGAAAATGACGGGGGGCTAGATATAAATCAAGTAGATAAAGCCTTCCCTCCTTTTTTCCCCAATTCTATGTAAGCGGAGTCATGGAAGCAGGTTAATGAAGTTTCAACTATGTGAATTTGCATAGGCACAAATTCAACTGGTTTTGTTCCTATTCCAGCTAAATTAAGAAGATTTTTATGTATACAATCGAGTAAATTACAGTAGAAGTTGAAATCAAGACTCACTAGTCACTACGAATGACAAGTTAAATGCATAGCAGAAATTGAATCTACACTCTACCACAAAGAAAATGTTTCACGACTACAAAAATAAATATCCGAAAGATCAACTGCTTTGAATCATGTTTGAAGTGGCCTTTTATCAAACTGTCAAAAACAGGGGAGGATGCAGAAATACATCATCCACCGATTAGATTCTCAATTTTTTTTCTTTTAAGAATGAAAAATCTTAAAAAGCATTTTAAGATGCTTTTCGAACACACGTCCTACTTGGCCGACCCCAACCACATGCAAATTCAAGTAACACTTAAATCCATCAAAGGACATAAGTCACTTGATTAGTGGATAGGTGGACAACGTAAGTTGTGTTCTCAAAACACCTCCGTTGGCAAATTTTTAAAAAAAAAAGTTGTGCAAAGAGTATCTGATTCTATTAGTGTTCTATCTTCACCGTAGAAATCGCAAGTCACCAAACTCGTCTTCAGAATGAATAGTTTTAAGCAAGAAATGGAAAACAAAGTGGAGTATATAACGTAAAAAATTCGCTAAAATAAACAATTCGTTTTATATAAAACAAAAAAAGCACTTTAATAAGAGACTTCAAGATAATTTATATATTTCTTCTAAAAATTGTAATTTGTCCTATTCCTTCCGATAAAAATTGACATTGTCTCGTAGACTTGCTCCACGTACAGAACTTTCTCATATATAGTAAAAAGAAAAGAAATGAGAAAACGTACCTTGCCAAAAAAAAAAAAGAAATGAGAAAACGTGAGCTGAAAATAAAACAAATTTATATAAGGTGGATTTTCAAATAAGTGAGAACAAATATTAATCGATGTTTGTTTGATTGTTTTCTTTTATTTCTCTCCATCATTTCAAAATCTACCTTAAAGTTGAATTCGTGTTTGTGGATAGTTGCGTCAAGAAAAAATCAAAAAGAAAAAGAGAGAATGATTTAGACTCACCTTATACCGCTTGAAGGAGTGGACGGAGCCTTCGAATCCTTTCTTAAGCCCTCGTAATTTCCCGCAATTGCAGATCCGTACGTGGCAATCATTTGGCAGTTTGGTGGTTGACACATCAATCAACCTTTCCAACGATCCGCATTCATAAACAAGTAAGTAGTCCAAAAACTCCAACTCGTCAACACCCTCGACAACCCGTAGCCCATTGCAGAATAGGATTTTTAAAGACTTCAGGTTCTTTAAGTTTGACAAACCACCGAGACTTTGCACATTTAGACAATGCCCAAGTTCAAACCATTCGCACGATTCCGACGTACCTACAACTTGAATGTCGAGTATCTTATGGCATCCCCACAGTACGAGACCTCGCAACTTATTTAAGACTCTCAGTGGGAAAATTAGTTTCCCTTCACAACTAATTGACTCATTAGCAGACTCATAAACTATCCTTTCCAAGGACTCGCAATAACTAATAAACAATGTCTCCAGTGATTCGAACACCCAAGAAAATTGGATCTCAACTAGCTTTCCACAAAATTCCACCTTGACATTTTTCAGTTTCGGCATTCTTGATAGCCTCAATTTCTCGAGGGATACACAATTTCGCACAAGCAACTCCTGTAGCTGTGGAAGTTGAAGCCCATCAAGTTGTATTTCTTGCATTGGAGACCCATACAGGTTTAAACATGACAAGTTTCTCAGGTTTGGACAGAGTGACCCAATTACATTGAAATGATCAAGGCTTAGCTTTTGCAGAGATGAGGGAAGTTGCGGAAAGGTTTGTAGGTCCAAACCAAACAAAGCAAGTTCGTTTAGCAGAGAAAGGGAAGCCATCTCAGGAGGATCTAGGACTTTGTGAAGTCTGACGCTCAATTTGGTCAGTTTGGATAACCTCCCAATCCACCACAACTCACCCGTAAGCAATTTATTTCCTACTCCTTTTTTTGGTGGAAATCTGTCATCTAGATAATCTCCACCGTCACTTAACTCCAATTTAACCAAATTAGTCAAGTTCGAAAGATCCGGGATTACCAACAACGATGTAGATGACACTCTTAGATGGGTCAAACTTGTTGGGAGCGTCGGCAACTCTTGAATCCTATCACATTCCACCAACTCAATTCTTTGAAGTCGAGGAAGCATGCTAATGGTCTTGGGAACTTCACTAATACCAGTCCGTGATAGATTGAGGATTCTTAAAAAGGGCAGACTTCCAACTCCAAAAGGAAGTTGACCTTTTAAAAGGCCATTATTGACTTGAAGCACTTCCAGATTCTGGAGCATTCCAATAGCATCGGGTAACTCCCACGAATTTGCTGAAAATAAGCCATGAAGAAACTTACTTTGAAAGTACAACTCACGTAATGATTTCAACTTCCATATGGAATCTGGGAGTTTCTCCATTCCAGCGCAATTTACGAAGAAATACTGTAGATTTATTAGGTCCCCTATTTCCTCCGGCAAATGTTCAAGAGAATTGCAATCATCAATCTTCAGGTCAATCAGACAGTTCAACTTCCCAATAGAGTTGTCGATTTTCCTCAAATTAGAACACCAGCAGAAAGCAAGCCTCTCTAAATTCGGGCATCCAGAAAAGTCTGGTGTTCTAGTTATGTTTCTACACCCCTTAAGAGAAAGAACTTTCAATTTTGTTGACATCTGTCAAAATGAATGCAATATTCAATGGATGAACAATCAAATATTACTTTCTAAGAAAATAAATAAAAATAAGCATATTACGCACCTTGATTGAGTTTCGTAATCTTGAATCATCTAAGAAGCCAACATCAAAGAATTCAAGAACGACTACATTCTTTAGATACATGCTGGTCCATTTATATATTTGCAGCGGATAATGGAAAGAAATCCATCTTAATTTGGAAAGATGATTTGCTGCGTCGCCAACAAGGGTTAATCCAGATAATCTAAGGAATCTCAAATGTTCAAATCTTCCAATCTCATTACTTTGAACAATGATGTCACGGGGACGCCATCTAGATGTATTAAGAAATAGTGCTTGAACGTTCTTGTTCATCTGCAAATGAGAATGGGAAATTGAGTGATATCGGTGTTCTATCTCATACAGCAAAAGGATTATAAAAAGGAAAAGAAAAAACCAAGAAGATGGAGCATCCTCAGTCAATGGAGTGGAAATTTTTGTTAGAAACTAGTTGGTTCTCCCTAGAAGTGCTTTACCTCCTTTCGTCTTATTGCATCAAGGCCTTCCTCCCCAATCCATAGCCTACTCCGCTCCCCAGGATTTATTGGATTTTCTTGGCAAACAATTTCCCTCCCAAGATCTCTGAGTTGATCGTGCATCCAAAACTTATTGTTCTCCACAATCTTTACCAGAGACATGTCAATGAGGAGAGCAACTCCAGTATCCGGGAAAAACTCACAATCTTTCCACATGTAGATTGCATTCGTCTTATCTTCACCGATGAAAAAGCATGCAATATCGAGAAAAATTTGTCGTTGCTCAAAATTTAAGGCATCATAGCTAATCTTCAACTTTCCAAAAACATCCTCGTGAGGTGCTTTTCTTAACTTTTCTGATGTCTCTTTCCATAATTCTTGCGTTTTTTGGTAGAGGAACGAGCCAATTACCTCAAGAGCCAACGGAAGTCTCCCAGTAGCATATACGATTTCCCTCGAAAGATCATTGTAATCATCTAAAGGCGAGTCTTCGTTAAATGCATGCTTGCTAAAAAGCTCAAGCGCATGATCTGTACTCAACACCTCCATTTCATACTCTAAAATTTGATACTTTGGTGGATTGATTCGCTGAACATTTTTATTTCTAGTTGTAATCAATATTCTAGATCCCGAATATAAAGTACTCTTTCCAACTAATTTCTCCACTTGTTCGTCGTTATCAACATCATCAAGTACAATGAGGACTTTCTTATTGCAAAGTACTTCTCCAGTCCTCTTCATTCCATAATCAATTTCGTGAATGCTCTTTGTTCCGGCAGGATGGCCGATTTCAGATAGTAACCTTTTTTGCAAGTCAACTAAGCCATTAGTTCTTGATGACCTCTCTCGAACATCTTCAAGGAAATAACAACACTTTCCAAAATGTGAAGAGAGTTGGTTGAACACGACCTTAGCGAGAGTTGTTTTACCGATACCTCCCATGCCGAAAATCTTAATGAGTCGCACACCATCGGAATTGACATCTAATAATTTGATTACAGCTACTACTTGATCATCGATTCCAACTATATTTTCAGTCACTGATCTATGTTTTATCTTCAACTTTTCCACAACCTCTTCAACTACCAAATTGATCAGTTCCCCTTGGCTGCCACAATAGACAATCATTTTAGTGGGGGAAAAATGTGAAATCATGATTACCTAGCTACAAATGATGTTATTCAAGCACATGATAAATTAGGCAATGATTTGATAAGTAATGAAACCTTAACAATCTAGAAGTGATCTTCTAAAAGTCCATATGGGACATTAGCATCACTCCAAAACATGCTTTTTACGCACTTCAGCACTTTGTGCGCCATGTCATGAACCGAAATTTGACATGATTCCAAGCACGAGATTAGCAATCTTGGGACTTTCGAGCAATATAGATGTATAAAAAGTTATGCATTTGAAATTGATAATTCATTATTTATGTTCGAGTGATGA
The DNA here is from genome assembly GCA_031216235.1 of Syzygium jambos. NCBI lineage: Eukaryota > Viridiplantae > Streptophyta > Magnoliopsida > Myrtales > Myrtaceae > Syzygium > Syzygium jambos. The sequence continues at coordinate 6,891,530 of CM062223.1, forward strand.
ATGTAGAAGCCGTGTCTTCAAGAGGAGAAATGTTTAATGTATCGGAAGATTAAATGATTAGATAGGAAATGCATGGCATTTCATGTTAAGCAGTTTCATGTCTTTTTCGTCCCACTGCCCACAAAGAAATATTATACTAGCTACCTAGCTATTAATATCCTTGTTAAGCAGTTTCATGTCTTTTTTATTTGTTTTTTGGCAGAAGTAGCAGACGTTCATCATTTAGTATAACTCCCACCTCAATCATACCAGAATTTTCACATCTATGAAATAAGAGTTAAGGAAAATTGGGAAAACAAGCATGATGAAAGCAACTAGCTTACCCTTTGTACTTCTTCACTTCCCAACCCTTTATTGCATCAACCTCCACGAGAGCCTCTCTCCAAGCATCTACTTGCTCATTGCTCAACTTCTTCTCGCGCTCCAAATTGAGTATAGCATCGCGATACAATGAGGTTTTTAGCTTAACATCATCAGGTTCGATGTCGAAGAAGATAGGAAGGATCACTTTATTACCCTCCGATTTGAAGGTATTTGCCACAATATGCGTGAGCTCGCGGAGGCACCATTGGCTGGAAGCATAGTTCCGAGAGAAGACGGGTATGTAAATCTTGGAGCTGTCGATCGCTTGCAAAAGCGATCCATGAATCCTTTCGCCGACCCGAAGCTCTTCGTCGTCTCTGAAGACACAAATTCCAGCGTTGGTCAAGCTATGAAAGAGAAAGTCGGTGAATCCAACCCGAGTATCGGGTCCTCTGAAACTCAAAAACACTTGATAGTCGCTTCCCGATGACATTCCTGCATCTGAGCTCGCCATAGCAGTAGTTTGCTCAGCTTAAGCAGATCTCTCTCTTTCTTTCTCTCCCCCTCTCTCCGGCCCGATGTTCTTGACAAAGAAGATGCCGCGTCAACACGTCATGAGGAAATAGTGGAGTAGTTAAAGGAAAACCAACGAAATCCTGTGGGTCTTATGAGAAAATGGTTGAAAAAGAAAGTCGTCGTTTTTTCCGACGAAGACCATGAGATCGAATGCTATTGGTGGATGATTAAAACGAAAAAGCAAAGTCGTGGGTAAATACTTGTGAAAACGCGTGCGTGCAGTAGCAGGCCCCATTGCCATGTGCAAAGGTTCGGCAAGAACGTGATTTTGGCACGACATGCACGGAAGTCAAGTAATCAAACTTTCATTATTTGTAGGTCTACCTCATTCCAAGACATTATACCTGTCGAAAAGAACAAGGAAGTCTCTGTTTTATGTACAAAATCAGTTCTTGTTTTGTTTCTTTTGAATGAGGGGATGCTTCTGGGAATCTTCCCTGAAAGCTTCATGGTGTGACATAGCTAATGTGAACACCTATTGAAGACAAGTCTCAGAACAGACTAATTTTAGACCAACTGAAATCACAAGAAAGATGTAGAGTCCGATCATCTTTTGCGAAGCCTTCTTTTGTAGATGCCGCTGTCATTGTCGTCATCAATGTTGAAACCGTTGTTTTTGCCGCTGCACCCAATTACATTCTCTTTTCGCAGTTCTAACGTTTCCAACACGAAGCAATAGACGGTGAGTAAGATATAAGCAGTCTCAGGATATCACAATAAATAATGAAAAAAATTTATTTTAAAAGTTTGCAAAGTCTGATGCTAATCTTGCCAAACCAATTCATGATATTAGCGAGGAATTTCGCTTATGGGATGATATTTATCTATTCCTTGAAATATCTCTGACCCGATATTTTTAAGGGTTAATACCACGAAAAATTTCAAATTGGTACACCAATGAGAAATTTATCCCAAACTATTTTTTTTACTACAAAAAACCCCAAGCCAATACACATGTGATAATTTTACCCCGAACTAATTTTTTTACTAGAAAAAATCTCAAACTGTACACATGTGACAATTTTATCCCAAACTAATTTTTTACCATAAAAAACCCCAAACTGGTACACTTGTGACAAATTTACCCTCCGTTGGCTTTCGTTAAATTTTACTGTTGAATTGTTAAGTTTGATGACGCGTGATTATTGATAGGTGTACCAGTTTGGGGTTTTATCCCTCTATTTATCACAAGTTTACCAATTTGCGATTTTTCGTGATATTAATCCAATTTAACAGACACTAATAAAGGGTAAATTTATCACAAATGTATCAATTTGGGATTTTTAATAGTCAAAAAATTAGTTTGGGGTAAAATTATCACAGGTGTATTAGTTTGGGATTTTTGATTGTCAAAAATTAATTTGGGGGAAAATTGTCATAAGTGTACTAATACGGGATTTTTGGTGATAAAAAATAATTCTGAATAAATTTATCATAAATAATCGATTTGAAATTTTTAATAATCAAAAAATTAATTCAAAATAAAATTATTATAATTATATCAATTTGAAATTTTTCGTAATTTTAATCTCCATTTTTAGCGCAAAAAAGAGGCCGCGTCATAGAAAATATGGGTGGTGGACAGAGCGGCTGAAACAGGAAGTCGTAATTTTTGACGACGAAGACCATAAGCTCAAATGCTATTGGCCGATGAGAGAGAGGCCACGTCCCGAGGGAAATTATTGTACGGCGAATAGGAAAAGCAATCAATGCGGCACGCTTTTCACCTAAGTAGCACCGACACGCGACACGCGACACGACACGACACGACACGCGACACGTTATTTCTCAAAAATACAGAATTCCGACACGTTGCGACACGTTATATATAAAAAGTAAATTTTTATATATACATGATAAATTAATTTGATTCAAATCGATAAATAAATAATAAGAAAAAAGGAGCCACCATTAAGCCACCATTTGTTAATATAATTCATTGTTTCAATTTAACAAATTCAACTACATTCAATTCCAATTATCCATAAAACTTAGAGAAAATAAAACAAGCAATCCACAAACCACCATCAAATTTAACATTTAACAAAAACAAAAAAACAAAAAAAGCAATCCACACATAAGCAGAACGCAGTAATCGAGCTTTAGCCTTTATCTGCTTTTCTTTTTACTTTTTTTACTTTTTTTTATAAATTTACGTTTTGACCCCTAAATTTTTGAAAATTTGTAAAATTAACCCCGTGCGTGTCGAAAATCACGTGTCGGATTCCCGACTCGCGTGTCGCCGGCGTGTCGGGTGCATTGACCGCGTGTCGGATCTCCGACACGCGTTGACCGCGTGTCCGAGCGTGTCGGCAGCGTGTCCGAGCATGTCGGAGCGTGTCGGACACGCGACACGTGTCGGACACGTGTTGAGAAGCAAAAATAGCGTGTCCGTGCTTCCTAGCTTTTCACCAACAAAAGAAAAACCCCACTCCATTTTCTGGATGATGAGGATGACGTGAAAATTCAGTATGATTGCATGGTCTCAGAAAAATCTGAGTTTTTTTGTTTCTTTGTTTTCTCTTTCTCCTTCTTTGGGTCCTCGCAACCTCCACTGATGAAGGTGCTCGAGTTCCTGTTTCGTTTCTTTTGAAGGAGGAGGGGATGCTTCTGGGAATCTTCCGTGAACCTGCGTGTCCTTCCAAGAAAGCTCCGAAGTGGGACATGGCTAATGTCGACACCTATCGAAGACAAAGTCCTCCTCAAAACAAATGTTCCCATTCTCGGAACAGATTGATTTTAGACCAATTGAAATCACAAGAAAGATGTAGTGCCCGATCATCTTTTGCGAAAGCCTTCATTGGTAGACGCTGCCATCATTTGTCGTCATCGATGTCGAAACCGTCGTTCTCGCCACCGCACCCAATTCCATTCCCTCTCCCCAGTTTTAACATTTCCAACATGAAGCAATAGATGGTGGCGAAGATATTAGCAGTCTCAGGATACCGTGATGAAGAATTTTGACGCGAATTTTATTTGCTGCAAAGAATGGAAAAAATTTATTTGAAAAGTGCTATATAAGTGTTGTAAAGTCTTATGCAAATCTAGCATCAGGTTATTACATGTCAATTCATGAAATTAGGGAGAAACTTCACTAATCTGACACTTACCTATCCCGTGAAAATCTCTCTTAACAAGCATATCGAGAGTAACCTCAAGACTCTTTAAGACACCTAGCTGCCTTAAAAAATTGGAATTGCGCCGAATCTTTGTCCAGATCAGTTTCCCCAGTTCATACTCCTTCAAATTCACCTTCATTGCTTCTATTTCTTCCTTTACACGTTCAACTTTTTCGTGCAGTTTATAAGGTCGTGGCTTTGTCCCCCGTCTAGTCCAATTTCATCCTAAAACTCTCGTAACTTCTTGTTAATAGGAAGAAGGCAAGTTCGTCGCGCATACATGCTTTTGACCTACACGTGACAGATGACTTATTCAAATTCATAAAGCTCGCATTCGGTTCGACCCTTAATTTTTTTTTTATCTTGTATAATTTATGCTTCAGACTTACAGGATATATTGCACATTTACCATGAGTGACTAACTTGCATTCTCCACAATAGTAAACCCGTGAGTCTAGATTTTTTTGGATGCAAAGATCCGGATCCATTGGAGTGTTTCCCTAGCCACTCCGCGGAAATGCTTCCCCTAGGGGGCCAAAATCGGAATTTTCTCTGTCCCCTCGAAAGAGCTCCCGGCGAACACTATGACGAGTCTGCTCCGGCGAACCTCCGTCGAGTTCCCGTTCACTTTGCGGTCCCGCCGATCTCCCCCCCTCTCTCTCTCTTCGACGCTCGAGCTCGCCGGCGGTCACTGATGCACCTAGGGGACCGGCGAACCCGTTATGCGATTGGACGAACCGACGGGCTTGAAGTCAATGATGTCGGATTGAGCTCAAATTTGATCGTCTGAAGCGAAACGGCGTGCTAATCAATACTCATAGCTTTTAGCTATGGTTAACGATGGATTTTCGCGATTCGGGGTCGTTGAGATGGTTTTTTTTTAATTATTTTAGTAATTTTCGAATTAAGGGTATTTTTGTAATTTTTGCATTTTTTTTGTCATTAGGGTTAACACCCTTTATAAATTTGTTTTTAGGGTTTTGAGAGGTAGTAGTTTTTGGATGTTTTGAACATTTATCGATTGTTAATCGATTGAGAGAACAATTTGATCCTCATTATTGTTTCGATTCTTCTGTTTGGCCTAATTTCTATCGCGTTTCGGTATCAGTCACATTCGCAGGCGAGGTACTGTAGATCCTTCCGTTGTCATGCGAATCGATCCTTGAGCTTTTTGTAATCCGTCGATTTTCTTCCGCTATGGCTTTCGTCGCGTCTTCGTTGTCTCGTACACTCTGAGATTCCGGCGTTCGCTGATTGTTTCGAAGTGTTAAACAGAGGTGCTTCGCGAGCGCACTTAGTTTTCCGATGGTGAAATCGATGAGATGCGGACTCTTTCGCTGCTCAGGGCAGTTGCACGCATTGATATTGCTATTTCACGGCATCTCTTTTCGTGGAAATGGCGCCATTGTACTGGATTGGCCATGTGCTTTTACCCCCTGTATGAACTGTTTAATGCTGCATTTGTTCATCCTTTGCGATAGCTACAGTGGATCCACCTGCGGTCTAGTTGAACTCCTTCAGACATTTCGTATTAGAAGTATCCGAGACTCGCGTCCCACTTGAATCAAGGCAGAGAAATCTTGAAATGGTCGTTACTGTTTGATTGGCCATGTGCTTTTACCTCTTTGTGGAGAACAATGCCTGTGGTGATTAAGTGAGCCATGCTTTACATATCATTCAACCACTACAAAAATCATTAAAATGGTGGGTGATGGTGAAGATGCATGAAAGCTTGTTACAATCTTACTTGTTATGAGAGTGGGATATATCTCTGCCTTCTGTGGATTGATTGTTAAAAACCTTTTTCAGGGATGTCGATTTTAACCTGGATGCTGACTTTGACAAGTTATCATCGTTCAAAGTGAACATGCCATATCTTGATTTCTCCTGCCCATCTGAGAATTCTCCAAACAGCAAGGACAGAAATGAAGCAGAGCCACCTGATGAAGGAAATTCCAAGAAAAGATTTTCTTATTCCTTTGACTTTAATGAGCAAGACAGTTTCACATTGTATATGTTTGGGCTTATTCTTTCATGACTTGTGATTGCAATCTAGGAACTTAGCAGTCATTTGTGCTATCCAGGTTGGATGGCTTTAATCTTGATTCACCCATGATTGAGGGAGAACAAGTTGGGAAGAAGGTTATAGGAAACAAAGGGAGATCGTCAGAGATAAATGAGCACCAGGGCTCAAAAACTCGCCTTCCCGAGGCAATTCCTGACTGTGCGGATGATGCTATGAAGGATAATGTTCGACCAACACAGTGTGTGGGTACATCAGAGATTCAGATAGAAAATTCTGTAACTTCAACTTCTATGCCTAACCCAAGAATGCATGATTGGGTGCCAAAGTCCGCAGCCTGTAGAAACTCAGTCCCAGAACAATCGTCTTTGGAAAGGACAAAAAACACTTGTGCTCAAGAATGTGATCAATAAAGTTACTCATCAGATAAAACAGTACCAAGAGAAGTACACATTTGGCCTCAGGCTGATACAAATTTAAGTATATTCCAGAGCTTCCAAGAAAAAAGTTGTCTGTCATCAAATGCTCAAATTCCACTTTGGATGATGAGCAAAGTAACAGGTAACAATTGGTAGGGGAAGCCACATATTCTTGTGGCAATGTATGCTCAGAAGGTTTAACTATGTCACTGTTCCAGGAACAGAAGGCGAGGCAAATCAAAGCAATAAACCTTTTCTTGATACATGGAATGCTACTAAGGATGATAAAGAAGAGGCCAAGCCTGACACTAATCGTAATCTGGGTAAAGTACTGCATGACGGTGAAATGGCTGTTTTTAGATTGACCCTACTTTTTCCCATACCTTTAAGCGATTTGTGGAATGAGAGGGCAATAACTTATATTAGGATAATATTGGCAAGTTTATGCCATTTAATTAGAGCAATGAGTCATTAATGTCTCCTTTTAAGAAACATGGACTTGATAGTTGATTTTATGAAGAAAGAACATGCATCTGTAGCTAAATGTTCCAAGAAGGGGAATGCAAGTTCTTCTGATTATCAGTTTGATGCACTCACACAATGAGTTTTGGCTATCATGTTGACGTACTTGATGATAATTTTCACAGTTCGGTAGAAACTTTGGTAGATCAACAGCATAACTATGTAAATGTCCCGAGCAGAGAGCCTGCAGCTTATATATTGTCCTCTTTCTTTACCTGTAGGGAGCCTGGACAAGCCTACTCAAAGTTATTCAAGAGATCAGAGGAAATTAAGAGTCAGTCTTCTCAAGAACCATCAACTGGGAGAAAGCTTACTGAAATTAGCAGCAAAAGACTTGCTTCTTTACATTATATGAAAAAGGGTGAAGATTTTCCTTTTTACTCTAGTTTCTTGGATTGGACATTCCATGCTTTATAGCATCACATGGATTATGCAATCTTCAACAGGTTGGGAGACAATGCCAAAGATTCTGAAGTTGGGGTAAAGTTGTTGGTTGGTCTAAATTCACTTGCAAGGGTGCACCCAAAAAGTCAATCTCCTTTGACTGGAAGCCATATCAGTGTGAAAACCACTTCTCAATCTGGGGTAAGGCACCTGTACCCAATCAAGTTGTAACTTTAGACTAGAATGAAATGTTGTTCAAATTCTATTGATTTCATCTTCCCATGTACTTCATTCAACAATTGCTGACAGTGAGTTAGTAGTGTGTAAGTTGTCTTTTCCCCGCTGCCTCTCCCTCCCTTCATAGGGAATAAAAGGAAGAAATTTACCTCCTTCCCATAAAAAGTTGCCCTGGTTATCACTCTTCTGCTATCTAATGGACATTCGTCTAGGGTAAAATGAGATATTTTTTGTTCGACTGTATATCACAGTTTCCATTTAGACATTAGACACTCACCAATATGCCGTATATTACTATTTTGATCAACCCATGTAGATATATGTAAGAATATCTTTTGATGCTCTGTGATCATTTGGTTGCTTGGTGAAATTAGAGCCTTTCTCAGCTGAAATCATAAAGTTTTACTTGCAATTCTATTTCAAGTCTTAAGTCTTCCATTATTATTTGCCAGGAAAGCTCATATTAAATTCACCATAATATTCTATAAAGAGAATATTGACATCTTTATCTTTGTCTCTAGTAACATATGACTGGATTATCTAATAGAAGACTATAAGCCTGGAAGTCGGGTTCACCATCTGTTGCAGCATGATTTATTCATGTTCGAGTTGAACCTTCTGAGTCACATGAAATGGGAGAGTGATATTCCTTCGAACAATATTTACTTTTAAGACTGAAATAACTCTTGTTTACAGAAAAATGTATTGATGTCATGTCGTATCTGTTCTTTACATGGATATGATGCTGTTCATGTTATGTCATCCCTGTCTTAGAGACATTGCCAGCTCAAACAAGTTAATTTCATAATTTCGATTAGACCTTTTTGACACAACACTATATTGCATATGCTTAACCTGCTTGCACTAAATTTTTGCAGTTTTCCATGCAAGACGGCCGATATGAATGAGTTGTGAAGACTAGTCGAAAAGATATGCCACAATCCTGAAGTAACAAATTCAAGCAATGAATCTTACAAGGATTCAAGGATCAGAAATGTTGATGTGAAGAACAGTATCTCTTAAATGTGCCACAAGGGCAATTCATCTATCTAGCTTGAAAATGATGAGGTCTCACCTGCATCCTAACTTGATCTGCTGGTATTTGAAACCATTCTTAAAAACTTTTAGACTCTTCAGCGCAGTGACCCCACTAAACTGATATGCTAGTCTGTCGCTGCGTGCTAAATATCAGCATCTTAGTCTTCTTTAAACACAACGTCTTTAAAGCGTGTCCAAGTCCGATAAAAGAGTGATTCCTGAAAAATAAAATGATAACCAATATAGCATGAAAGTTTCAACCAGAAATACATATCAACTGCTTACTGTCTACTGTGTTTAATAATTTGGTCAATGTATACTATGTAAAAGTACATAGATAGAAGCTGTTCTAAATTCTTCGAAAGCTACTGATGTATATATATTTAGATTGCGGTATGAGAAACGATCTATACATAAAGAGGAAATAATATCATATAAAAAAATATCGTAAATCATGTTTGATTCGTGTAACAATGAAGGACAATTGTGTATACTGACTATGCACATCACGCGAGTTCGATTTTCCGTATAACCAAATGCAAATAATTTCACATTGAAACCATCCTCTCTATCTTTGACTTGTATCCTACCTGGTCCACAAGATCCGTAAGATTTTTTTACGGGTTTGACACTTTATATACCTCGGATATAAGCTTCTAAGGGCGGGAAACAATATGTTATTATTGGAAAATGACGGGGGGCTAGATATAAATCAAGTAGATAAAGCCTTCCCTCCTATTTTCTCCAATTCTGTGTAAGCGTAGTCATGGAAGCAGTTAATGAAGTTTCAACTATGTGAATTTGCATAGGCATAAATTCAACTGGTTTTGTTCCTATTCCAGCTAACTTAAGAAGATTTTTATGTATACAATTGAGTAAATTATAGTAGAAGTTGAAACCAAGACTCGCTGCGCATCAAAAGTTAAATGAGTAGCAGAAATTGAATCTACACTCTACCAGAAAGAAAGTGCTTCACGACTAAAAAATATAAATATCCAAAAGATCAACTGCTTTGAATCATGTTTGAAGTGGCCTTTTATTGAACTGTCAAAAACAGGGGAAGATGCAGAAATACATCATCCACCAATTAGATTCTAAATATTTGTATTTTAAGAATGAAAAATCTCAAAAAGTATTTTAAGATGCTTTTGGAACACACATCCTGATTGGCCGACCCCAACCACATGCAAATTCAAGTAACACTTAAATCCATCAAGGACGTAAGTCACTTGATTAGTGGATAGGTGGACCACGTAAGATGTGTTCTCGAAACAGCTCTGTTGGCAATTCAAAAAAAAAAAGTTGTGCAAAGAGTATCCAATTCTATTAATGTTCTATCTTCACCGTAGAAATAGCAAGTCACCAAACTCGTTTGCAGAATGGATAGTTGTAAGCAAGAAATGGGCAACAAAGTGGAGTATATTACGTACAAAATTCGCTAAACTAAACTATTCGTTTTATATAAAACGAAAAGAGCATTTTAATAAAAGACTCCAAGATATTTTATATATTTCTTCTAAAAATTGTAGTTTGTCCTATTCCTTCCGATAAAAATTGACATTGTCACGTAGACTTGCTCCACATATAGAACTTTCTCGTCTACGATAAAAAAAAAAGAAAACGAGAAAACGTGAGCTGAAATTAAAACAAATTTATATAAAGTGGATTTTAAAATAAGCGAGAACAAATATTAATTGATGTTTGTTTGATTGTTTTTTTTTTATTTCTCTCCATCATTTCAAAATCTACCTTAAAGTTGAATTCGTGTTTGTGGATAGTTGCGTCAAGAAAAAATCAAAAAGAAAAAGAGAGAATGATTTAGACTCACCTTATGCCGCTTGAAGGACTGGACCGAGCCTTCGAATCCTTTCTTAACCGCTCGTAATTTCCTGCAACCGTGGATACTTACGTGGCAATCATTTGGCAGTTTGGTGGTTGACACATCAATCAACCCTTCCAACGATCCGCATCCACTAAGCGTTAATCGGCCCAGAAACTCCAACTCGTCGACACCCTCGACAACCCGCAGCCCACTGCAGGACGTGATGTCTAAAGTCTTCAGCTTCTTTAAGTTTGACAACCCACCGAGACTTTGCACATTTGGACAATTCCAAAGGTAAAATGATTCGCACGATTCCGACGTACCTACTAATTGAATGTCGAGTATCTTATGGCATCCCCACAGTGCGAGATATCGCAACTTATTTAAGACTCTCAGTGGGAAAATTAGTTTCCCTTCACAACTAATTGACTCATTAGCAAATTCATAAACTATTCTTTCCAAAGACTCGCAATTTTGAATAGCCAATTCCTCCAGTGATTCGAACACCCAAGAAAATTGGATCTCAACTAGCTTTCCACAATAATACACCCCGACAGCTTTCAGCTTCCTCATTCTTGATAGCTTCAATTTCTCAAGGGATACACATCTTCCCACAAGCAACTCCTTTAGCTGTGGAAGTTGAAGCCCATCGAGTTGTATTTCTTGCGTTGGAGACCCACAGAGGTTTAAATATGACAAGTTTATCAGGTTCGGAGAGAGTGACCCAATTACATTGAAATAATCAAGGCTTAGCTTCTGCAAAGATAAGGGAAGTTGCGGAAAGGTTTGCAGGTCCAAACCAAACAACGCAAGTTTGTTTAGCAGAGAAAGGGAAGCAATCTCAAGAGGATCTAGGACTTTGTCAAATCTGATAATCAATTTGGTGAGTTTGGATAACCTCCCAATCCACCATAACTCACCCGTACGCAATGTATCTCCTACTCCTTTTTTTGGTGGAAATCTATAACCTTCACGGTCACTTAGATCCAATTCAACCAAATTAGTCAAGTTCGATAGATCTGGGATTACTAGCAATGATGTAGATGACACTCTTACATGGGTCAAACTTGTTGGGAGCGTCGGCAACTCTTGAATCTTATTACATGCCACCAACTCAATTCTTTGAAGTCGAGGAAGCATGCTAATGGTCTTGGGAACTTCACTAATACCAGTCCGTGATAGATTGAGGATTCTTAAAAAGGGCAGACTTCCAACTCCAAAAGGAAGTTGACCTTTTAAAAGGCCATTATTGACTTGAAGCACTTCCAGATTCTGGAGCATTCCAATAGCATCGGGTAACTCCCACGAATTTGCTGAAAATAAGCCATGAAGAAACTTACTTTGAAAGTACAACTCACGTAATGATTTCAACTTCCATATGGAATCTGGGAGTTTCTCCATTCCAGCGCAATTTACGAAGAAATACTGTAGATTTATTAGGTCCCCTATTTCCTCCGGCAAATGTTCAAGAGAATTGCAATCATCAATCTTCAGGTCAATCAGACAGTTCAACTTCCCAATAGAGTTGTCGATTTTCCTCAAATTAGAACACCAGCAGAAAGCAAGCCTCTCTAAATTCGGGCATCCAGAAAAGTCTGGTGTTCTAGTTATGTTTCTACACCCCTTAAGAGAAAGAACTTTCAATTTTGTTGACATCTGTCAAAATGAATGCAATATTCAATATAGGAACGATCGAATATTACTCTCTAAGGAAATAAAATAGAAATAAGCATATTACATACCTTTGTTAAGTTTCGTAATCTCGAATCATCTAAGAAGCCAGCATATAAGAATTCGAGAACGACTACATTCTTTGGATACATGTTGGTCCATTTATATATTTGCAGAGGATAATGGAAAGAAATCCATCTCAATTCGGAAAGATGATTTGCTGCGTCGCCAACAAGGGTTAATCCAGATAATCTAAGGAATCTCAAATGTTCAAATCTTCCAATCCCTTTACTTTGAACAATGATGTCACGGGGACGCCATCTAGATGTATTAAGAGATAGTGCTTGAACGTTCTTGTTCATCTGCAAATGAGAATGGAAAATTGAGTGATATCGGTGTTCTATCTCATAGAGCAAAAGGATTATAAAAAGGAAAAAAAAACCAAGAAGATGGAGCATCCTCAGTCAATGGAGTGGAATTTTTGTCAGAAACTAGTTGGTTCTCCCTAGAAGTGTTTTACCTCCTTTTGTCTTATTGCATGAAGGCCCTCCTTCCAAATCCATATCCTACTCCGCTCCCCAGGATTTATTGGATTTTCTTGGCAAACAATTTTTCTTCCAAGATCTCTGAGTTGATCGTGCATCCAAAACTTATTATTCTCCACAATCTTTACCAGAGACATGCCAATGAGGAGAGCAACTCCAGTATCCGGGAAAAACTCACAATCTTTCCACATGTAGATTGCATTCGTCTTATCTTCACTGATGAAAAAGCATGCAATATCGAGAAAAATTTGTCGTTGCTCAAAATTTAAGGCATCATAGCTGATCTTCAATTTTCCAAAAACATCCTCGTGAGGTGCTTTTCTTAACTTTTCTAATGTCTCTTTCCATAATTCTTGCGTTTTTTGGTAGAGGAACGAGCCAATTACCTCAAGAGCCAACGGAAGTCTCCCAGTAGCATATACGATTTCCCTCGAAAGATCATTGTAATCATCTAAAGGCGAGTCTTCGTTAAATGCATGCTTGCTGAAAAGCTCAAGCGCATGATCTGTACTCAACACCTCCATTTCATACTCTAAAATTTGATACTTTGGTGGATTGATTCGCTGAACATTTTTATTTCTAGTTGTAATCAATATTCTAGATCCCGAATATAAAATACTCTTTCCAACTAATTTCTCCACTTGTTCGTCGTTATCAACATCATCAAGTACAATGAGGACTTTCTTATTACAAAGTACTTCTCCAGTCCTCTTCATTCCATAATCAATTTCGTGAATGCTCTTTGTTCCTGCAGGATGGCCGATTTCAGATAGTAACCTTTTTTGCAAGTCAACTAAGCCATTAGTTCTTGATGACCTCTCTCGAACATCTTCAAGGAAACAACAACACTTTCCAAAATGTGAAGAGAGTTGGTTGAACACGACCTTAGCGAGAGTTGTTTTACCGATACCCCCCATGCCAGAAATCTTAATGAGTCGCACACCATCGGAATTGACATCTAATAATTTGATTATAGCTACTACTTGATCATCGATTCCAACTAAATTTTCAGTCACTGATCTATGTTTTGTCTTCAACTTTTCCACAACCTCTTCAATTACCAAATTGATCAGTTCCCCGTGGCTGCCACAATAGACAATCATTTTAGTCGGGGAAAAATGCGAAATCATGATTACCTAGCTAGAAATGATGTTATTCAAGCACATGATAAATTACGCAATGATTTGATAAGTAATGAGACCTTAACAATCTAGAAGTGATCTTCTAAAAGTCCATATGGGACATTAGCATCACTCCAAAACATACTTTTTACGCACTTCGGCACTTTTTGCGCCATGTCATGAACCGAAATTTGACTTGATTCCAAGCACGAGATTAGCAATCTTGGGACTTTCGAGCAATATAGATGTATAAAAAGTTATGCATTTGAAATTGACAATTCGTTATTTATGTTCGAGTGATGAATGTAGAAGCCGTGTCTTCAAGAGGAGAAATGTTTAATGTATTGGAAGATTAAATGATTAGATAGGAAATGCATGGCATTTCATTATCCCATTCTTTTTGCTCCCACTGCCCACAAAGAAATATTATACTAGCTACTTAGCTATTAATATCCTTGTTAAGCAGTTTCATGTTTTTTTTTTGTAGACGTAGCAGGGGTTCATCATTTAGTATAACTCCCACCTCAATCTTACCAGAATTTTCACATCTATGAAATAAGAGTTAAGGAAAATAGAAAACAAGCATGTCGAAAGCAACTAGCTTACCCTTTGTAATTCTTCACTTCCCAACCCTTTATTGCGTCAACCTCCACGAGAGCCTCTCTCCAAGCATCTACTTGCTCATTGCTCAACTTCTTCTCGTGCTCCAAATTGAGTATAGCATTGCGATACAATGGAGTTTTCAGCTTAACATCATCAGGTTCGACGTCGAAGAAGATAGGAAGGATCACTTTATTACCTTCCGATTTGAAGGTATTTGCCACAATCTGCGAGAGCTCGCGGAGGCACCATTGGCTCGAAGCATAGTTCCGAGAGAAGACAGGTATGTAAATCTTGGAGCTGTCGATCGCTTGCAAAAGCGATCCATGAATCCTTTCGCCGACCCGAAGCTCTTCGTCGTCTCTAAAGACACAAATTCCAGCGTTGGTCAAGCTATGAAAGAGAAAGTCGGTGAATCCAACCCGAGTATCGGGTCCTCTGAAACTCAAAAACACTTGATAGTCGCTTCCCGACGACATTCCTGCATCTGAGCTCGCCATAGCAGTAATTTGCTCAGCTTAAGCAGATCTCCCTCTTTCTTTCTCTCCCCCTCTCTCCGGCCCGATGTTCTTGACAAAGAAAGATGCCGCGTCAACACGTCATGAGGAAATAGTGGAGTAGTTAAAGGAAAACCAATGAAATCCTGTGGGTCTATGAGAAAATGGTTGAAAAAGAAAGTCGTCATTTTTTACGACGAAGACCATGAGATCGAATGCTATTGGTGGATGATTAAAAAGAAAAACCAAAGTCGTGGCTAAATACATGTGAAAACGCGTGCGTGCAGTAGCAGGCCCCATGTGCAAACGATCGGAAAGAGCGTGATTTTGGCACGACATGCACGGAAGTCAAGTAATCCAACTTTCATTATTCATAGGTCTACCTCATTCGAAGACATTATAACTTTTCTATTTTCATTCCTCTTTCGCACAAATATTTTGTTTATTCTCTCTGGTCCTCCCTTTCTTGATACTCGGGCTAATAAAAGCGACTTACCTGTCGAAAAGAACAAGGAAGTTTCCGTTTTATGTACAAAATCAGTTCTTGTTTTGTTTCTTTTGAAGGAGGGGATGCTCCTGGGAATCTTCCCTGAAAGCTTCATAGTGTGACATAGCTAATGTCAACACCTATCGAAGACAAGTCTCAGAACAGACTAATTTTAGACCAGTTGAAATCACAAGAAAGATGTAGAGTCCGATCATCTTTTGCGAAGCCTTCTTTTGTAGATGCCGCTGTCATTGTCGTCATCAATGTTGAAACCCTTGTTTTTGCCACTGCACCCAATTACATTCTCTTTTCGCAGTTCTAATGTTTCCAACACGAAATAATAGACGGTGGCCTTTACCAAAAAAAAAAAATAATAGACGGTGTCTAAGATATAAACAATCTTTGGATATCATGATAAAGAATGAACAAATTTCATTTGAAAAGTTTGCAAAGTCCGATGCTAATCTTGCGAGACCAATTCATGATATTAGCGAGGAATTTCGCTTATGGGATGATATCTATCTATTCCTTGAAATATCTCTGACCAAATATTTTTAAAGGTTAATATCACGAAAAATCCTAAACTGGTATATTTGTGATAAATTTATCCCAAATAATTTTTTTGACCACAAAAAATCCCAAACTGATGCAAGTGTGACAATTTTACCCCGAATTAATTTTTTGACCACCAAAAACCCCGAACTTGTACATCTGTGACAAATTTACCCTCCATTAATTTCCATTACATTTTACTGTCAAATTGTTAAGTTTGATGACATGAGGTTGTTGATGGGTGCACCAGTTTGGGATTTTACTCCTCTATTTATCACAAGTTTATCAATTTGCGATTTTTCGTGATATTAATTCAATTTAACGGACACTAAAAGAGGGTAAATTTGTCACAAATGTACCAGTTTTGGATTTTTAGAGGTCAAAAAAATTAGTTTGGGGTAAAATTATCATAGGTGTACTAGTTTGAGGTTTTTTGTGGTTAAAAAATTAATTCGGAGTAAAATTATCACAAATATATCAAAACGGGATTTTTGGTGAGAAAACAAATAATTCTGGATAAATTTGTTATAAGTGTACCGATTTGAGATTTTTTTATAATTAAAAAATTAATTTAAAATAAAAATATTATAATTATATTAATTTGAAATGTTTTGTGATATTAAACCCCTATTTTTAACAGAAACAGATGCCGCGTCACAAGGAAATATGGGCGGTGGAGGGAGCGGCTGAAACAGGAAGTCGTGATTTTTGACGACGAAGACCATAAGCTCCAATGCTATTGGCCGATGAGAGAGAGGCCACGTCGCGTGGAAAATTATTGTACGGCGAATAGGAAAAGCAATCAATACGGCACGCTTTTCTCCGACAAAAGAAAAACGCCACTGCATTTTCCGGATGATGAGGAAAATGGCTCGCCCCATATGTAATTGATGACGTGGAAATTCAGTATGATTGGATATTCTCAGAGAAATCTGAGGTTTTTTTGTATTTCTTTGTTTTCCGTTTCTCCTTCCTGGGTCCTGGCAACCTCCACTGATGGAGGTGCTCGAGCTCAAATTTGTGTTTGCGTGACCTTGGGTTTTGAGTGGTGTGACCTAATATCTGAGTTGCATGGCCTCAAATTGAAAATTTTTTATGAGAAAAAAAAATCAAACTAGTGATGAATCTGACCTAGAATTTGTGTTTTTTTAAAGAATAGTGGGCCGATTTTTTCTTTAACATTGTCCATTATATTTCATCCGATATCTCTCTCGTAAAAGCTATGAAACCAGTCCGTGTATGAAAAATAGTCGAAGATACTTAGATTAAAGGCAGATGGTTTCGGACTAAAAAATATCCAGAGCTGAAGGAAGTTGTAGCAAAATCAAGATACATTGCTGAAGGAAGGATATTCAAAAGCATGTGCAGCAAGTGTCCAAGTCGAAGATGAAGACTTGTAGTCGAAAAAACAATGGCTGCTCTTGAACGCAACAATGTGGGGAAGAAAATGTCGAGAGTGGTGGCTAGTTGAAGGCAAAAGCGCAATAAGTTTAGGATTTTTACGGTAATTTTCTCACTTGTTCACTGTGCTCCTAACCCGATGGACTAGGCTTCAGTATGTAAACATCGGGTCCATTGTAACCACCATGGGCAAGATGCATATTTATGCGACCCTGCTAAGAGCAGAACATTTTCTCTCGTTTGCACTCCTGACTCTGTGTCTCGCATTACAAAGAAATGCGGTTGCAAAATGACGTTGTTCGGTTGACAACATGCAACATGCAATGGCATTGGTTCCCCTCCCTCTACTTTTTCCTCACGTTTGCGTCTCGATCGAGCCCAAGGAAACTGATACGAAGAGCTGATCGTCTTTTCGATCTAGACTTCGATTCCTGAAGACCCCGATGCAATCAATTGAGCCAATGACCAACTTGGTGTTTGGTCCATGAACACTTTCGATGCATCAACATCGTTTCACCCATCCCTTTACGACGAAATTCACTCTCACGACATGGAATTTCGAGTCTTTTGGACATCTCTTACAGTTGGATCTTTCGGGCTTGGCGCGAGGAAGCTTCTCTTTGCTGCGGCAGAGGTACGGCAGCATCGGAAGAATTTCGGGGGAGATGATCATGGATGCGTCTGGAGACAACAACTGTTGTCCATGTCAAGTTTGCCTCTCTCCAGCTCTCTCCGTTGGTGTATCGGACTTTACTAAACTGATGTTAGAAAATTAATTGTCCATGTCAAGCTAAGACAATTGCTTGTGTCGAAGTTGAGTTGAAATGTTTGACAAATGCAAAAGACATTAACATGTCTAATTCGTTGAAATATATCCCAAAACACACATACACTTGCACATCCAACCACAAACCATTAGTGGTATCAAATTCTAATGCTTCCGCACAATCCAACATTGATATCAATACCAAACACCAGCCAGTGATAAAATTCTAATTGTGCAAATGTGATATCACGAATTTAAGATAAGGCTACGACAAAAGGCGTGGCCAGAAAGAAAAGTTGGTTGACAAATTCTACTGAAGTCTGGTGTTATTCCATGGGATTTTTTTATATGAAGAAGGGTGAACATAGTGGCTAGTGGATTCAAGTCTAGCATTAGTTTAGGACGTTAGGCCGCAGGACCAGTAAAAGCCAGTCAAGTACCTAATACAATTTCAAATTACGAATCAAGAATAGCTTGGTTGGGCATTCACTACAAAAAGACTGATTTTTTCCGACGAAATTTCCAACGAAAAATTTGAAAAAATTCGTTGGAAAACGAATTTCCAACGAATTTTCCAACGAAAAAAAATTTTGTTGGTAATAGGTCGTCGGAAATTTTTCCAAAGAAAAATTTCAATTTTCGTTGGAAATTTCTAACGAATTTTATTTCGTTGGAAAATTCGTGGCTAAATTCGTTGGAAAAATTACAAAATTTTTTTTTGGTCGAAAAATCGTGAAAATTTTTTTCCAACGAAAAATTTTTCGTTGGAAAAATTACAAAATTTTTTTTAGGTCGAAAAATCGTGGAAATTTTTTTTCCAACGAAAAATTTTTCGTTGGAGAAATTACAATTTTTTTTTGTCGAAAAATCGTGGAAATTTTTTTCCAACGAAATTTTTTTTTTTTTCGAAAAATGGCCCTCGCCGGTGACGAGGCTTGGTGGCGTCGGGGGCGGCCCATGGTGGCGTCGGGGGCGGCCCTGGATGGCCGCGGCAGCGCCTTTGGGGAGGGAGCCGACGTCGCGGAGGAGGAGGGGGGGCAGCGGAGTCTCGGTGTCCATGGCGCCGGAGGAGGAGGAGGAGGAGGGGGGGCGGCGGGGGAGGAGGCGGAGGGAGATAGTGAAGGCGGAGGGAGAAGGGAAGGCAAAGGAGAGAGAGACTCTGATGGAGAGAGAGAGAGAGAGAGTGAGAGAGAAAAAAAGTGGAAATTGAGAGAATGGGCGCGAAAATTTGAATAAGAAAGAAGTAGGGTTTTCGTTGCAAAATTGGTGGGAAATTTCCCACCAATTTTGCAACGAAAATTGTACACACTAAAATAATTGCCCGGAAAATTTAAATTCGTTGGAAATCTCGTTGGAAATTTCCAACGAAAAAAAATTCGTTGCAAATTTCCAACGAATTTTCCAACGAAAATTATACACACTAAACTATTTGCACCAACGAATTTTCCAACGAAAATTATACACACTAAACTATTTGCACGGAAATTTGAAATTCGTTGGAAAATTCGTTGGAAATTTCCAACGAATTTTCCAACGAAAATTCTACACACTAAAATATTTGCCCGAAAATTGAAATTCGTTGGAAAATCCGTTGGAAATTTCCAACGAAAATTATACACACTAAAATATTTGCCCGGAAAATTGAAATTCGTTGGAAATTTCGTTGGAAATTTCCAACGAATCTTCCAACGAATATAAAAAATGCCGATCCGTACCGGCGTTTTTTGAATTCGTTGGAAAATTCGTTGGAAATTTCCAACGAATTTTCCTTTTCGTTGGAAAATTTGGCGCAAATTTTCCAACGAAAATTTTTCGTCGCAAATTTTCGTGGCAAAAATCCAATTTTTTTGTAGTGGTTGTTTATCAGCAGGGGAAAAAAACTAGAGGTTGATTAGGAATTGAATGCTGTGGGATCGTTTGGTTCATCGTGAAAGCATCATCAGCTTTTAATGTTGTGACGTGTGCTTTCAGTTTGTGTTGTCAACGTTAGTTTGATAATATTGGTAGATTAAGAAAACAATTAGTAATTTTTTAAGTACAAACAAGAGTTGGTACTTTGGAAAACTATTAGTAACTTATTAATATGTTATCGCGTTCTTTATTTTAACGTGTCGGTGCCCGCACGCCTCGCATCCTTAATTGGGAAAAAGTATTTATTCCCTCACCCTAGGGAATACCCCATGTTTTAGCGTCCGAGAGTTGAGACGAAAACTTTTAACGTCTTGCTTTGGACCAACTAAATGAATATATATGTGAATGATCAAACACCATCTGTGAAAAGAAGAATAGTGGCTCTCTTCTTTTCGAAAAGTTGAAATTATTATGACTCCTTGGAAGACCATAAAGCAAAGTGCTGGTAGTCGATGAGAAAAAGCAAACTGCTAAATGGCAGACAAGGAGTATTGGGCTCAAAAAAGTAAAGTGGGTTAACAAAAAAGCCCGAAATACTCTGATTGTCCTGCACGGGCAATGGCTTTTCCTTAATAAATTACTCAAGTAATCAAGTTAATTAAAAAGTTATGACAATTGATAATTGAATATACAAAAAGTGCTGTAGTTAATATCATGCTTTTGAAAAGAGAATTGTCAATTTTCTCTTGATTGGTAATTTACACAAAACGACAGGTGATGAATGCTCCGAACCAAATAATTAATTCGTGCAAAAGTGATATCACGAATTTAAGATAGGACCGGATGACCGACGAAAGGTGTCACCAAAAAGAAAAATCGGTGGACAAATTCTACCGAGATCTAACGATGAGGTTTTTTAACATGAAAGGATTGACATAGCGGCTAGTGAATTCAAGTCTAACGATGATTATAGGCGGCAGGACTAGTGAAAGCCAGTTGAGTAGCTAATACGATTTCAGGTTATGAAACAAGAATATCCCAACAAAGCATAGAAGAATAATAGAGAAAGGACTCGGCTTTCAGTCAGAGAGATCATTCTCTGCCGCCATCCACAATCCACAACGTACATAAAGTCCAGCCCAAGAATACGAACAACAGATTGGTTCAGCATTGTTTATCAGCAGGGGAAAAGATTAGAAAGTGGTTAAGATTCGAAAGTTGTGGGAACATGTGGTTCATGAATGCATCATCAGTTTTTAATGTTACGACGTGTGCGTTCAGTTTATAAGTAAACCGGACAGGTTTACTAACACCAAAGAGGCCCAGACTCCATTAGGTTCGGGGACATAGTTTTAGCATTCATTTTCCCCCTCATAACTTGGATGGCTATTCTTAATAGATTGCTGACTCTTGATGGAATGAGTGGAAGGCCGTCAATATTTCTTGTGCGTAGTGTGGTTCTTCTCTGTAATCCAGACAACACTTATTTTTCAATCGTTCTTTCTCTACGGAGGTCTGGGGCATTCAATGACCCATTTGAGGAAGGCAAGTCGAGATAGATTGGATTGTCCATCACTTGAAAATGCAGAGCTTTTGCTAAGACTCTTTTGAAACTAGCCTGGAATGGATAAATCTACCACCTTTGGAGGGAAACAAGTGAGATTATTCACAGTGGTTCTGCCCCTTGTGTGGACAGAGTTTTGCATTATGTTCTTTGCTCTGTGAGAACTGAGAACCAAGATGTCCATGCTTCTCGAGGGAAGGGTCTGACAAGACACTATGCTTGACTTGGAGAATCGATCGTTAGTTGTTTGTTGTTTCCTTTGTGATGTCTGGTGTTGTTCTGGTGTGGTTCCTTAGCTTTCCTTGTTTGATTGCCTTAACCTATTAGTCTCCTTTTCTGGGCTACCTTGGGTTGTCGACTTTTGTCCGTATGAGGTTGAGCCATATGTATTGGCAATGTGGGATGGTGATGGATTGTATTGGATCTGTTCTTGTTGTTTCTTTTGAATTAGGTGATGCTTCTGGGAATCTTCCCTGAAGCCGCACGTTCTACTTCTTCATTTTCTTTCTCCTCGTCTTCCACTTCCTTGCAACCTCCGCTGATAGTGGTCGAGTTAAAAAATGCGTTGCACAATCTTGGATTTGAGTCTATTATGATTTTTTTTTCAAAGAATCGTCTGCCACTTTCGAAGATAGTGGCTGATACTATGTTTCACAGCCTCTGCATTTTGGAGTTCCAGTATATCATGAAGTTGTTTATGAAGATGTGTTTGTGCCCAAATCTGAAGAATCTTATACTAAGTGTAGCACTAATTAAACATCTACCGCCCAAGGCAACCCAGCCACACATTGTGCTTCGTAGTGCCGGAGACAAACCAACGTGGTGGACTGACTACTTTAAAAAACCGGATCATTACTTAAATACGCCCCTTTGATTTTTGTGATATTCCGAGCATGTTGCGTAATATCTCGGACTTGGCTTGAAATTCTTTTTATAATGTCTTCCGTGCCTTTTTCGAGATCTTCGATGATCCCTTGCATCTTTTGTAGACGTTTTGCTGATGCACCTTCTTGTGTACCAGCGTTTCTTGTTAACAAAGTCCTATATGTCTCGGGCCATCAAAATGCTTCAGTAGTCATAGTTGTTCCAACTGAACGAGGCTCTGGCTCAAGCTCGCGCTCTGGTTTTACCAGAGGATGGTCGTTCTTGTGAGGCAATGTTGGCTATAGTTATAGTGGCTCCGGCTTGGCTCAGGCTTAGGCTCTGTATTTGGCTCTAGCTGAGCCTCTGGGTCTGATTTAAATAGAGAGTAGTTTAAACAAACGCCCAACACTAACCGATCGGGAACATGGCTTTGATTAATGGTTCAGACCGCCTTGCTCGGTTACGAACCTAGGCACTTCAAGAGATATGGGCAATGAGATACGAAATATAGTTTATTTAGTTTTGACGTGGAAGATTACCTTATCCCCCTGCCCATCATCTACCAACTATATATCCAATACGCATCCACACTAGCACATCAAACCACAAGCAAAGTAATAGTGGTATCAAAAAGCATGCTTCCACAATCAAACCAACAATTGGCATCAAAGCTCCAAATCTTTTAACAGAATCTTGCAACCGAAGATTTGAATCGCACAGCCTCAAATATAAGGTTGCACGCGTCAATTGCGGGTGGCAACCTCTATATATGGAGGTCAACCATAGGGCACATAGGGAAGGAAACGATCAGTGCCATCTTAGCAACGATTAGTTTGGATTCCAAAACTATTTGCTTTAATCTATGTGTTGTCAATGTTAGTTTGATAATATTGGTAGATTAAGAAAACAACTAGTAATTTTTGAATTACAAACAAAAGAGTTGGTACTTTGGAAAAACTATTAGTAACTTATTAATATATTACTATGCTCTTTATTTTAATGTGTCAGTGTCCATATATACATCTCGCACCCCTAATTGGAGGAGAGTTTTTATTCCCTCACCCTAAGGAATACCCCGTGTTTTAACGTCTCAGAGTTCAGACGAAATCTTTTAACATCTTGCTTAGGACCAACTAAATGAATATATTATATATATATATATATATATATATATATATATATGAATGATCAAACACCATCTGTGAAAAGAAGAATAGTGGCTCTCTTCTTTTCTAAATGATGAAATTATTATGAATCCTTGGGAGACCATAAAGCAAAGTGATGGTGGTTGACGAGAAAAAGCAAACTGCTAAAATGGCCGACAAAGAGTATTGGGGTCAAAAAAGCAAAGTTGGTTAACAAGAAATTAAGCCTGAAGATTGTACTGCATGGGCGGTGGCTTTTCCTTAAGATATTACTCAATTAATCAAGTTTAATTAATAAGTTATGATAATTGATAATTGAATATACAAATTGTGCTGTTGTTAATATCATGCTTTTGAAAAGATAATGTCAGTTTTCTCTTGATTATATTACTAATTTACGCAAAAAGACAGATAATGAATGCTCCTAACAGAATAAGTAACACATGCAAAACTACTATCACAAATTTAAGTTAAGGCTATGGTAACCGGCAAAAAGTGTGACAAAAAAAAAATTGGTTGACAAGTTCTACCGAGATCTGATCTTATTCCACGAGACTTTTTACATGAAGAAGGATGAACATAGTGGCTAGTGGATTCTAATGTCTAACGTTGGTTAGAGGCCACGGGACCAGCGAAAGCCAGTTGAGTACCCAATACAAGTTCAAGTAATGAAACAGAGAATATCCCAACAAAGCATAGAAACATAATAGAGAAAGGACTCCATTTTCGGTCATAGAGATCATTCTCTGCCGCCATCCACAACCCACAACGTACCTAAAGTCCAGCTGAAGAAGACGAACTACAGATTGGTTCGGCATTGTTTATCAGCAGGGGAAAAGATTAGAAGCTAGTTGATTCGAAAGTTGTGGGATCGTTTGGTTCATGAATGCATCATCAGTTTTTAATGTTGCGACATGTGCGTTCAGTTTATAAGTAAACCGGACATGTTTTCTTATACCAAAGAGGCCCAGACTCCGTTTTGTTTCGGAAAATAGTTTTAAAATTCATTTTGCCCTCATAACTTGGATGGCTATCCTTAATAGATTGCTCACTCTTGATGAATTGAGTGGACGGCCGTCAATCTTTCTTGTGTGTCGTGTGGCTCTTCTTTGGAATCCAGGCAACACTTGATTTTCAAGTGTTCTTTCTCTAAGGAGGTTTGCCGCAAAGTTTTGACATTAAGTGGTATTCAAAGACCCATTGGAGGAAGGCAAGTTGAGATTGATTGAGTTGTCCATCACTTGATAGGGCTGGGCTTTTGCAAGATCTCTTTTGAAACTAGCCTGGAATGGATTCATCTACCACCTTTGGAGGGAAACAAATGAGGTCATCCGCAATGGTTCTGCTCCTTGTGTGGACAGAGTTTTGCACTATGCCTTTACTCTGTGAGAATCAAGATGTCTATGCCTCTTGCGGGAAGGGAATCTGTGTCGGTATTATCTGACAAGACACTATTTATTGCGATGTCTAAGCATAGCTCCTCCTGTTGATTCTGGTACTGTTCCTTTGTTTGTCTTTGTTGATTGCCTTGAGCTTTCAGTCTCTTTCTTGGGCTATTTAGGCTTGTTGATCTTCTAACCGTTGTTACGATTCGGCGCACAATCAAAAGGAAATAGAGAGTAGAAGCGAGAAAGAGAAATCAAGTCATCCTTAAACTAGAGCGGGACCGCTTGAGAGTATGAACCACACCCTAACACCTGTATAGGGTTAGCCTTATCTTGGGGATGTGGAATGATGATGGATTTGTATGGGTTTGATCTTTCCTTTCTTTATTTACAAAATCAATTCTTGTTTTGTTTTATTTGAATTAGGAGATGCTTCTTGAACGTGCATTTTTATCCAAGAAAGCTACTTACTGTGACATAGGTAATGCGTTACCACGACGACGGTGATGGTGGTGAAACGTAATCGAAGAGTACTAAAGTCAAGCAGTAACCGAAAATGGAATTGAAATAGTGAGAGTTGTGTCGTTTAAGTTTCGATTACATTGGCAAAGAAGACAATCTTACTGTACAGTTTGATCATATGAGCTAAATATTTAAAAGTTAGAAAAGTAAATTTTTCTTTTTGGCAAGCATAAAAATTGAGCCAACTTGGTATTTTGGCACCATGATCACAAATTAAGATCTTTCGTTTTTCTCTGATTCTCACCTTTAGAGAAGTGAGAAAAGATTCAAGTTTCAAACTTTCTAGTTCATATGCCTTACAACCAAAGCAGCATTTTCGAATTTCTGTTTGAGCTAATATGTGATGAGATTCTCGACTACGATTCCCAAAGCCAAGTGCCATCGGTTTGTTATCTCAAATAAAGTCCATGAATGCTACTTTTCTTTCCCTGGCAAATTCTCTCTTATTCAAGCACATGATGTCTAATAGTTGACCACTCGTCTTTTCTAAAAGGAATTTTATCTAATAATTCTATGCATAGAGATTAACGACGACATGTGAAGAAATTGTCCAAAAATAAATGATAATTTCAAAATTCCCATGCTAAAAGTTAATATTTTTTTTGGTCGAATCGCTAAAGTTAATTGAGACGCATATAATTCTTCACACGATGTGTAAGTTTGAAAATGTGCAGATAACATGATTGCTCTTTTATACTACATCAAACCAGACGGTTGATAATCGCTTTTTCAAATTTAGAGTTGTTGCATTCGTAAAGCACAAGTGTAAATTCCAAACTTATCCATCAGTTAAGAGATTTCCTTTTAATGCTCCCACTAAACCAGTCGCGACATCATGCCAGAAACAAAACGAATTTGAAATAAAACAAATTGAATATCATCCCAAGAATAACATATAAAATAAGTCTTGTAAAATATACAAATTGATGAATATGCTTTGGCATGACAAACAAAAAGGGTTGGGCTCACACAAGAGCGTGGGTCCAATTTGGTGGGCGCGGGGGAGAAACTGGAGGGATCGAGCTCAATAATGAACGGGAAGCAAAATTCATTCTCCAGACGGAAATTCAAAACTGTCCCGACCACGGTCGAGATCTGTTCGGATCCAATACTTCGTGTAGCAATCGACGAACGGCTCTGTCGGTGCATTACACATTTGATCGACGGGAGGGTTAATGCTTCCTTGGACTAGAGTCCATGTGGTCCGGATCCGTAGAGGCCGTGGATCACGTGGCCGCCGATGTGGATCCACACGACAACGATCAGTATCTGTTCGGATCAAAGGATCCGGGTCCACGCAAGGCTTTATTATAGTCACGCGTGCGGGCTATTTGAGACAAATTAGAGCATATTGGGGGCAACTTCGTGAAAAATGGTTCCACAGGAGGGGCAGAATCGGAAATTTATTCAAAGCTGCTCTGTATATAAAGAGTTGCCATTCAAAACCTCAGAAAAACCAGTTGACTTCTCTCTAGTTAGGTACCGTAGATCCTATGCTTGTCTCGGTCTAGTAAATTCATTTTGTGTTAGTATGGGAATCGATCCTGAGCTTTTGTAATCAGTCGATTTCTTCGGTTATGGCTTCTTAGGAGTTTCGTCGCGTCTTTCGTTGCTCGTACCTCTGGAATATCGGCGTTCGCCGATCGTTTCGTAGTGTTAAACGTAGGTACTTTCACGAGCGCCTAGAGTTTCCGATGGTGAATGCGATGAGATGCGAAATAGAGGATTCGTTTGGACTCTCGCTTTGTTGTGCCTCGTCTCTCGCTGTCATGTTCGTTTTTGCGTCTCGATCCTCTGTCGCAGTAGAAGGTCCATCTGATTTCAGAAGATCTCCGAGCAACTCTCCCCCTGTCCACTTTGTATAAGTAAGTGCTGCTCCTGTGTGAACTGTTTATGTATCAACTTTTGGGTTCTTAACTTTAATGGACTGGCTTAGGTCCCTCATAGGCCAGTTATATATGGTTCTGCTGCAAAAGGTAAGTGGAAAAATGTCGAAGATGCAATGTTTTGACAAAGAAATGTTACTTTTATGAAGAGAGGAGGTGCTGTGTAGTAAAGCCAACTCTCAAGGGGTTTCCAATTAATGTTCCCTTTTCTTTTGTAAATTTCTGGCAGAATCACAAAAGGAAACTGCGGTGGTAAATCGGAAAGAGGATAAACCATTACTAGGTACTCTATAAGCTTTACATACCAACCGACCCCTTCAAATATCAACCAAACGATAAATGACTGTGAAGTTGCATGAATGCTTGTTTACAATCTCAATTCTTATGAGAGTGGTATATATCTCCTTGCTTTCTGTGGATTAAATGTTAAAAAAACCTTTTTCGGGGATGTTGATTTTAACCAGGACGCTGATTTTAACAAGTTATCATCATTCAAAGTGGACATGCTAGATCTCGATTTCTCCTGCTCATCTAACAGATCTCCTAACAGCAAGGACAAAGATGAACCAGAATCACCTGAAGGAAATTCCAGACAAAACTTCTCTCTCTCCTTTAACTTTAATGAGTAAGACAGCTTCACAATGTATTTATTTTTAGGATTATTCTTTAATACATAGGATTATATTTTCAACTGAATGGAAACATTTGGAACTAATGTCATGACTCGCGATTGCAATTTCGGACCTTAGCAGTCATTTGTGCTATCCACGTTGGATGGCTTTAATCTTGATTCATCCATGACTAGGGGTGAACAAGGTGGGAAGAAGGTCATAGGGAGCAAAGGGAGATCTTCGGAGATGAATGAGCACCAGGGCTCGAAAACTCTACTTCCTGAGGCAATGCCTGACTTATAAAATAATGCTATCATTGATAATGATCAATCAGCACACTGTGTGGGTACATCAGAAGTTCAGGTAGAAATTTCTGTTCCTACAACTTCTATGCCTAACTCAAGGATGGATGATTGGGTGCCAAAGTCCGCAGCCTGTAGAAATTGAATCCCGGAACAATCTTCTTTGGAAAGGACAAATAGCACGTGTGCCAAAAAATCTGATCAACAAGGTTATTCGTTAGATAAAACAGCACCAAGAGAAGTACACATTCAGCCCAGGGCTGATACAAATTTAAGTACATTCCAGAGCTTTCAAGAAAAAAATTGTCTATCATCAAAAGCTCAAATTCCACTTTGGATGAAGGGCAGAGTAACAGGGAACAAATGGTAGGGGAAGCCACATATTCTCGTGGCAACTTACGCTCTGAAGGTTTAACTATGTCACATGTTCAAGGAACAAAAGGCGAGGCAAATGAAAGCAATAAAACTTTTCTTGATACATGGAATGTTACCGAGGCTGATAAAGAAGAGGCCAAGCCTGATACAAATCGCAATCTGAGTAAAGTACTGCATGACAGTGAAATGACTGTTTTTAGGTTGACCCTACTTTATCCCTCACCTTTAAGTGATTTGTGGAATGAGAGGGGAGAAACTTGTATTAGGATAATATTGGCAAGTTTATGCCATTTAATTAGAGCTACGAGTCATTGATGTCTCCTTTTAAGAAACATGGACATTGATAGTTGATTTTATGAATATTCAGAAAGTATATGCATCTGTAGCTCAATGTTCCAAGGACGGGAATGCAAGTTCTTGTGGCTATCAGTTTTCTTGTGGTTATCAGTTTGATGCACTCATTCATTGAATTTTGGCTATCATGTTGATGCATTTGATGGTAATTTCTAGAGTTCAGTAAAAAATTTGGTGGATCAATAGCATAACATTTTTGCACTACTTACTTTTACTATTATGTAAATGTCCCAAGCAGAGAGCCTGCTACTTATATATTGTCCTCTTACTTTACCGGTAGAGAGCCTGGACAAGCCCACTCAAAGTTTTTCAAGAGATCAGGGGAAATTAAGAGTCAATCTTCTCGAGAACCATCAACTGGGAGAAATCTTACACAAATTAGCAGCAAAAGACTTGCTTCTGTACATCTAAATGAAAAGGGTGAAGATTTTCTTTCTTACTCTAGTTTCTTTGATTGGACATTCCGTGCTTTATAACATCACATGGCTTATGCAACCTTCAAAAGGTTGGGAGACAATGCCAAAGATTCTCAAGTTGGGGGAAAGTTGCTGGTTGGTCTAAATTCACTTGAGCACACAAAATATCAATCTCCTTTGACTGGAAGCCATATCAGTGTGAAAACAACTTCTCAACCTGGGGTGAGGCCTCTGTACCCAATCAAGCTGTAACTTTAGAGCTGAATGAAATTTGGTTCAAATTCTACTGATTTATTCTTCCCATGTACTTCACTTTACAATAGCTGACGGTGAGTTAATAATGTATAAGTTATCTTTATCCCGCTGCCACCCCCTCCCTTCATAGGGGATAAAAGGAAGAAATTTACCTCCTCCTTATATAAAGTTTCACTGGTTATCATTCTTCTGCTATCCAACGGACATACATCTGGGGTAAAATGAGGTACTTTTTGTTCGACTGTATTTCATAGTTTCCATTCCATGTGACCGAATAACTCTCACGTATGATGCTGTTCACGTTATGTCATCATTTTCTTAGAGACATTGCCAGCTCAAACAAGTAAATTTCATATGTTGGATTACACCTTTTTGACAAAACATATTGCATATGTTTAATCTGCTTGTACTAAATTTTTGCAGTTCTCCATGCAAGACGGGCAATTTGAGTTGAGTTGTCAAAACTAGTCAAAAGATATGAGACAATCCTGAAGTAACAAATTCAAGCGACGGATGTTACAAGGATTCAAGGATCAGAAATGTGGATGTGAAGAACAGTATGCCTCTTAAATGTGCCACAAGGGCAATTCATCTATGTAGCTTGAAAATGATGAGGTCTCACCTGCATCCTAACTTGATGTCCTGGTTCCTGAAATCATTCTTAGAAGCTCGTAGACTCTTTCGTACATTCACCCCACTAGACTGGTATGCTTGTCCGTCCCTGCGTGCTAAAAATCTTAATCCAAGACGGTCTTCAAAATTCCACAATGTCTTTAAAACGTGTCCAAGTCCGATTAAAGAGTGATTCCTGAAAAATAAAATGACAATCAATATTGCGTGAAAGTTTCAACCAGTAATACATATCAACTACTTACTATCTACTGTGTTTAATCATTTTGTCAATGTCTACTATGTAAAAGTAAATAGATAGAAGCTGTTCTAAATTCTTCGAAAGCTACTGATGTATATATGTTTAGATTGCGGTATGAGAAAGGATCTATACATAAGAGGAAATAATATCATATAAAAAAATATCGTAAATCATGTGAGATTCGCGTAACAATGAAGGACAATTGTGTATACTGACTATGCACATCATGCGAGTTCGATTTTCCGTATCACCAAATGCAAACAATTTCACATTGAAACCATCCTTTTTGTCTTTGACTCATATCCTACCTGGTCCACAAGATCCGTAAGATTTTTTTACGGGTCTGACACTTTATATGCCTCAGATATAAGCTTCTAAGAGAGGGAAACAATATGTTAATATCGGAAAATGATGGGGGGCTAGATATAAATCAAGTAGATAAAGCCTTCCCTCCATTTTCCCCCAATTTTGTGTAAGCGTAGTCATGGAAGCAGAAATTGCGTAGGCATAAATTCAACTTGTTTTGCTCCTATTCCAGCTAACTTAAGAAGATTTTTATGTATACAATCGAGCAAATTATAGTAGAAGTTGAAACCAAGACTCGCTGCGCATCAAAAGGTAAATGAGTAGCAGAAATTGAATCTACACTCTACCACAAAGAAAAATGCTTCACGACTAAAAAAAAGTACATATCCGAAAGATCAACTGCTTTGAATCATGTTTGAAGTGGCCTTTTATCAAACTGTCAAAAACAGGGGAGGATGCAGAAATACATCATCCACTGATTAGATTCTCAATTTTTTTTTCTTTTAAGAATGAAGAATCTTAAAAAGCATTTTAAGATGCTTTTGGAACACACGTCCTACTTGGCCGACCCCAACCACATGCAAATTCAAGTAACACTTAAATCCATCAAAGTACATAAGTCACTGGATTAGTGGATAGGTGGACCACGTAAGTTGTGTTCTCGAAACACCTCCGTTGGCAAATTTAAAAAAAAAAATTGTGCAAAGAGTATGTGATTCTACTAATGTTCTATCTTCACCATAGAAATCGCAAGTCACCAAACTCGTTTGCAGAATGAATAGTTTTAAGCAAGAAATGGAAAACAAAGTGGAGTATATTACGTAAAAAATTTGCTAAAATAAACAATTCGTTTTATATAAAACAAAAAAGCACTTTAATAAGAGACTTCAAGATATTTTTATATATTTCTTCTAAAAATTGTAATTTGTCCTATTCCTTTCGATAAAAATTGACATTGTCTCGTAGACTTGCTCCACGTACAGAACTTTCTCATATATAGTAAAAAGAAACGAAATGAGAAAACGTACCTTGCCAAAAAAAATAAGAAATGAGAAAACGTGATCTGAAAATAAAACAAATTTATATAAGGTGGATTTTAAAATAAGTGAGAACAAATATTAATCGATGTTTGTTTGATTGTTTTCTTTTATTTCTCTCCATCATTTCAAAATCTACCTTAAAGTTGAATTCGTGTTTGTGGATAGTTGCGTCAAGAAAAAATCAAAAAGAAAAAGAGAGAATGATTTAGACTCACCTTATGCCGCTTCAAGGACTGGACGGAGCCACTGAATCTTTTCACAAGCCCCAGTAATTTCCCGCAATCGATGATCCGTACGTGGCAATCATTTGGCAGTTTGGTAGTTGACACATCAATCAGCCTTTCCAACGATCCGCAATAAAAAACCACTAAAAAGTCCAAAAACTCCAACTCGTCGACACCCTCGACAACCCGTAGCCCACTGCAGGACCCGATTAGTAAAGTCTTCAGGTTCTTTAAGTTTGACAAACCACCGAGACTTTGCACATTTGGACACAAGAAAAGGTCAAACCGTTCCCACGATTCCGACGGACCTACAACTTGAATGTCGAGTATCTTAGGGCATCCCCCCAGTGTGAGATGTCGCAACTTATTTAAGACTCTCGATAGCAAAATTAGTTTCCCTTCACAACTAATTGACTCATTAGCAGACTCATAAACTATCCTTTCCAAAGACTCGCAATTTCGAATAGTCAATGCCTCCGGTGATTCGAACACCCAAGAAAATTGGATCTCAACTAGCTTTCCACAATATTTCACCTTGACACCTTTTAGCTTCCGCATTCTCGATAGCCTCAATTTCTCGAGGGATACACAGTTTCGCACAACCAACTCCTTTAGCTGTGGAAGTTGAAGCCCATCGAGTTGTATTTCTTGCATTGGAGATCCATAGAGTTTTAAACATGACAAATTTCTCAGGTTCGAAGAGAGTGACCCAATTACATTGAAATAATCAAGGCGTAGCTTTTGCAGAGATAAGGGAAGTTGCGGAAAGGTTTGTAAGTCGAAACCAAACAAAGCAAGTTCGTTTAGCAGAGAAAGGGAAACCATCTCAGGAGGATCTAGGACTTTGTGAAGTCTGACGCTCAATTTGGTCAGTTTGGATAACCTCCCAATCCACCATAACTCACCCGTACGCAATTTATCTCCTACTCCTTTTTTTGGTGGAAATGTACTATCTAGATGACGACCACCGTCACTTAACTCCAATTCAACCAAATTAGTCAAGTTTGAAAGATCTGGAATTACTAGCAATGATGTAGATGACACTATTAGATGGGTCAAACTTGTTGGGAGCGTCGGCAACTCTTGAATCTTATCACATTGCACCAACTCAATTTTTTGAAGTCGAGGAAGCATGCTAATGGTCTTGGGAACTTCACTAATACCAGTACATGATAGATTGAGGATTCTTAGAAAGGGCAGACTTCCAATTCCAAAAGGAAGTTGGCCTTTTAAAAGGAGATTATTGACTTGAAGCACTTCCAAATTCTGGAGCATTCCAATAGCACCGGGAAACACCCACGAATTTGCTGAATCTAAGTCATGAGGAAACTTACTTTGAAAGTGCAACTCACGTAATGATTTCAACTTCCATATGGAATCTGGGAGTTTCTTCATTCCATCGCAATTTACGAAGAAATATTGCAGATTTAGTAGGTCCCCTATTTCCTCTGGCAAATGTTTAAGAGATTCGCAATCATCAATCTTCAGGTCAATCAGACGCTTCAACTTCCCAATAGAGCCATTGATTTTCCTCAATTTAGAACAAGATATGAAAGCAAGCCTCTCCAAATTTGGACATCCAGAGAAGTCCGGTGTTTTGATTATGTTGTCACATTGATCAAGAGAAAGAACTTTCAATTTTGTTGACATCTGTCAAAATGAATGCAATATTCAATACAGGAAAAATCAAATATTACTTTC
The DNA here is from genome assembly GCA_031216235.1 of Syzygium jambos. Taxonomy (NCBI): domain Eukaryota; kingdom Viridiplantae; phylum Streptophyta; class Magnoliopsida; order Myrtales; family Myrtaceae; genus Syzygium; species Syzygium jambos. The sequence goes on from CM062223.1 coordinate 6,925,285, forward strand.
TAAGAAAATAAAATAGAAATAAGCATGTTACGCACCTTGATTAAGTTTCGTAACCTTGAATCATCTAAGAAGCCAGCATTAGAGAATTCAAGAACAACTACATTCTTTAGATACATGTTGGTCCATTTACGGATTTGCAGAGAATAACCGAAAGAAATCCATCTTAATTTGGTAAGATGATTCACTGCGTCGCCAACAAGGGTTAAACCAGATAATCTAAGGAATCTCAAGTGTTCAAACCTTCCAATCTCTGTACTTTGAACAATGATATCATCATGGGGATGTTGTCTAGATATATTAAGAGATAGTGCTTGAACGTTCTTGTTCATCTGCAAATGAGAATGGGAAATTGAGTGATATCAGTGTTCTATCTCGTAGAGCAAAAGCATTATAAAAAGGAAAAGAAAAAACAAGAAGATGGAGCATCCTAAATCAATGCAGTGGAAATTTTTGTTAGAAACAAGTTAGTTCTCCCTGGAAGTGCTTTACCTCCTTTCGTCTTATTGCATCAAGGCCCTCCTCCCCAATCCGTAGCCTACTCCGCTCCTCAAGATTTTGTGGATTTTCTAGGTGAACAATTTCCCTCCCAAGATCTCTGAGCTGATCGTGCATCCAAAACTTATTGTTCTCCACAATCTTTACCAGAGACATGCCAATGAGGAGAGCAACTCCAGTATCCGGGAAAAACTCACAATCTTTCCACATGTAGATTGCATTCGTCTTATCTTCACCGATGAAAAAGCATGCAATATCAAGAAAAATTTGTCGTTGCTCAAAATTTAAGGCATCATAGCTGATCTTCAACTTTCCAAAAACATCCTCGTGAGGTGCTTTTCTTAACTTTTCTAATGTCTCTTTCCATAATTCTTGCGGTTTTTGGTAGAGGAACGAGCCAATTACCTCAAGAGCCAACGGAAGTCTCCCAGTAGCATATACAATTTCCCTCGAAAGATCATTGTAACCATCTAAAGGCGAGTCTTTGTTGAGTGCATGCTTGTTGAAAAGCTCAAGCGCATGATCAGTACTCATCACCTCCATTTCATACTCTAAAATTTGATACTTTGGTGGATTGATTCGCTGAACATTTTTATTTCTAGTTGTAATCAATATTCTAGATCCCGAATATAAAGTACTCTTTCCAACTAATTTCTCCACTTGTTCGTCATTATCGACATCATCGAGTACAATGAGGACTTTCTTATTGCAAAGTACTTCTCCAGTCCTCTTCATTCCATAATCAGTTTCGTCAATGCTCTTTGCTCCTGCAGGATGGCCAATTTCAGATAGTAACCTTTTTTGCAGGTCAACTAAGCCATTAGTTCTTGATAACCTCTCTCGAACATCTTCAAGGAAATAACAACACTTTCCAAAATGTGAAGAGAGTTGGTTGAACACGACCTTAGCGAGAGTTGTTTTACCGATACCTCCCATGCCGAAAATCTTAATGAGTCGCACACCATCGGAATTGACATCTAATAATTTGATTACAGCTACTACTTGATCATCGATTCCAACTATATTTTCGGTTACTGATCTATGTTTTGTCTTCAACTTTTCCACAACCTCTTCAACTACCAAATTGATCAGTTCCCCGTGGCTGCCACAATAGACAATCATTTTAGTGGGGGAAAAATGAGAAATCATGATTACCTAGCTAGAAATGATGTTATTCAAGCACATGATAAATTATGCAATGATTTGATAAGTAATGAGACCTTAACAATCTAGAAGTGATCTTCTAAAAGTCCATATGGGACATTAGCATCACTCCAAAACATACTTTTTACGCACTTCAGCACTTTGTGCGCCATGTCATGAACCGAAATTTGACATGATTCCAAGCACGAGATTAGCAATCTTGGGACTTTCGAGCAATATAGATGTATAAAAAGTTATGCATTTGAAATTGATAATTCATTATTTATGTTCGAGTGATGAATGTAGAAGCCGTGTCTTCAAGAGGAGAAATGTTTAATGTATTGGAAGATTGAATGATTAGATAGGAAATGCATGGCATTTTATTATCCCATTCTTTTTCCTCCCACTGCCCACAAAGAAATATTATACTAGCTACCTAGCTATTAATATCCTTGTTAAGCAGTTTCATGTCTTTTTTATTTGTTTTTTGGCAGAAGTAGCAGAGGTTCATCATTTAGTATAACTGCCACCTCAATCTTACCAGAATTTTCACATCTATGAAATAAGAGTTAAGGAAAATTGGGAAAACAAGCATGTTGAAAGCAACTAGCTTACCCTTTGTACTTCTTCACTTCCCAACCCTTTATTGCATCAACCTCCACGAGAGCCTCTCTCCAAGCATCTACTTGCTCATTGCTCAACTTCTTCTCGCGCTCCAAATTGAGTATAGCATCGCGATACAATGGAGTTTTCAACTTAACATCATCAGGTTCGACGTCGAAGAAGATAGGAAGGGTCACTTTATTACCTTCCGATTTGAAGGTATTTGCCACAATCTGCGCGAGCTCGCGGAGGCACCAATGGCTCGAAGCATAGTTCCGAGAGAAGACGGGTATGTAAATCTTGGAGCTGTCGATCGCTTGCAAAAGCGATCCATGAATCCTTTCGCCGACCCGAAGCTCTTCGTCGTCTCTGAAGACACAAATTCCAGCATTGGTCAAGCTATGAAAGAGAACGTCGGTGAATCCAACCCGAGTGTCGGGTCCTCTGAAACTCAAGAACACTTGATAGTCGCTTCCCGACGACGTTCCTGCATCTGAGCTCGCCATAGCAGTAGTTTGCTCAGCTTAAGCAGATCTCTCTCTTTCTTTCTCTCCCCCTCTGTCCAACCCGATGTTCTCAACAAAGAAAGGTGCCGCGTCAACACGTCATGAGGAAATAGTGGAGTAGTTAAAGGAAAACCAATGAAATCCTGTGGGTCTGTGAGAAGATGGTTGAAAAAGAAAGTCGTCGTTTTTTACGACGAAGACCATGAGATCGAATGCAATTGGTGGATGATTGAAAAGAAAAACCAAAGTCGTGGCTAAATACATGTGAAAACGCGTGCGTGCAGTAGCAGGCCCCATTGCCATGTGCAAAGGTTCGGAAAGAACGTGATTTTGGCACGACATGCACGGAAGTCAAGTAATCCAACTTTCATTATTCGTAGATCTACCTCATTCCAAGTTGCATTATGACTTTTCTATTGTCGTTGCTCTTTTGCACAGATATTTTATTCATTCTCTCTGATCCTCCCTTTCCTGATACCGGGGCTGATAAAATTGACTTGCCTTTCGAAAAGAACAAGGAAGTCTCCGTCTTATATCTAAAATCAGTTCTTATTTTGTGTCTTTTGAAGGAGGGGGGATGCTTCATAGTGTGACATAGCTAATGTAAACACCTATCGGAGACAAAGTCTCAGAACAGACTAATTTTAGACCAATTGAAATCACAAGAAAGATGTAGAGTCCGATCATCTTTTGCGAAGCCTTCTTTTGTAGATGCCGCTGTCATTGTCGTCATCAATGTTGAAACCGTTGTTTTTGCCGCTGCACCCAATTACATTCTCTTTTCGCAGTTCTAATGTTTCCAACACGAAATAATAGACGGTGGCCTTTACAAAAAAAAATAATAATAAACAGTGTCTAAGATATAAGCAATCTTAAGATATCATGATAAAGAATGAAAAAATTTCATTTGAAAAGTTTGCAAAGTCTGATGCTAATCTTGCGAGACCAATTCATGATATTAGGGATGATATTTATCTATTCCTTGAAATATCTCTGATCCAATTTTTTTAAAGGTTATTACCACGAAAAATCCTAAACTGGTACATTTGTGATAAATTTACCCCAAACAATTTTTTTGACAAAAAAAAATCCCAAACTGATACAAGTGTGACAATTTTACCCCGAATTAATTTTTTGACCACCAAAAATCCCAAACTTGTACATCTGTGACAAATTTACCCTTCATTAGTTTCCGTTAAATTTTACTGTCAAATTGTTAAGTTTGATGATGTGAGGTTGTTGATGGGTGCACTAGTTTGGGATTTTATCCCTCTATTTATCGCAAGTTTACCAATTTGCGATTTTTCGTGATATTAATTCAATTTAACGGATACTAAAAGAGGGTAAATTTATCACAAATGTACCAGTTTTGGATTTTTAGAGGTCAAAAAAATTAGTTTGGGGTAAAATTATCATAGGTGTACTAGTTTGAGGTTTTTGGTGGTCAAAAAATTAATTCGGGGTAAAATTATCACAAGTATATCAAAACGGGATTTTTGGTGAGAAAAAAAATAATTCTGGATAAATTTGTTATAAGTGTACCGATTTGAGATTTTTTATGATTAGAAAATTAATTTAAAATAAAAATATTATAATTATATTAATTTGAAATGTTTTGTGATATTAAACCCCTATTTTTAACAGAAACAGAGGCCGCGTCACAAGGAAATATGGGCGGTGGAGGGAGCGGCTGAAACAGGAAGTCGTAATTTTTGACGACGAAGACCATAAGCTCCAATGCTATTGGCCGATGAGAGAGAGGCCACGTCGCGTGGAAAATTACTGTACGGGGAATAGGAAAAGCAATCAATGCAGCACGCTTTTCTCCGGCTAAAGAAAAAACCACTACATTTTCCGGATGATGAGGAAAATGACTCGCCCCATATGCAATTGATGACGTGGAAATTCAGTATGATTGGATATTCTCAGAAAAATCTGAGGTTTTTTTGTATTTCTTTGTTTTCCGTTTCTGCTTCCTGGGTCCTCGCAACCTCCACCGATGGAGTTGCTCGAGCTCAAATTTGTGTTGCGTGACCTTGGGTTTTGAGTGGTGTGACCTAATATCTGAGTTGCATGGCCTCAAATTGAAAATTTTTTATGAGAAAAAAAAATCAAACTAGTGATGAATCTGACCTAGAATTTGTGTTTTTTTAAAGAATAGTGGGCCGATTTTTTCTTTAACATTGTCCATTATATTTCATCCGATATCTCTCTCGTAAAAGCTATGAAACCAGTCCGTGTATGAAAAATAGTCGAAGATACTTAGATTAAAGGCAGATGGTTTCGGACTAAAAAATATCCAGAGCTGAAGGAAGTTGTAGCAAAATCAAGATACATTGCTGAAGGAAGGATATTCAAAAGCATGTGCAGCAAGTGTCCAAGTCGAAGATGAAGACTTGTAGTCGAAAAAACAATGGCTGCTCTTGAACGCAACAATGTGGGGAAGAAAATGTCGAGAGTGGTGGCTAGTTGAAGGCAAAAGCACAATAAGTTTAGGATTTTTACGGTAATTTTCTCACTTGTTCACTGTGCTCCTAACCCGATGGACTAGGCTTCAGTATGTAAACATCGGGTCCATTGTAACCACCATGGGCAAGATGCATATTTATGCGACCCTGCTAAGAGCAGAACATTTTCTCTCGTTTGCACTCCTGACTCTGTGTCTCGCATTACAAAGAAATGCGGTTGCAAAATGACGTTGTTCGGTTGACAACATGCAACATGCAATGGCATTGGTTCCCCTCCCTCTACTTTTTCCTCACGTTTGCGTCTCGATCGAGCCCAAGGAAACTGATACGAAGAGCTGATCGTCTTTTCGATCTAGACTTCGATTCCTGAAGACCCCGATGCAATCAATTGAGCCAATGACCAACTTGGTGTTTGGTCCATGAACACTTTCGATGCATCAACATCGTTTCACCCATCCCTTTACGACGAAATTCACTCTCACGACATGGAATTTCGAGTCTTTTGGACATCTCTTACAGTTGGATCTTTCGGGCTTGGCGCGAGGAAGCTTCTCTTTGCTGCGGCAGAGGTACGGCAGCATCGGAAGAATTTCGGGGGAGATGATCATGGATGCGTCTGGAGACAACAACTGTTGTCCATGTCAAGTTTGCCTCTCTCCAGCTCTCTCCGTTGGTGTATCGGACTTTACTAAACTGATGTTAGAAAATTAATTGTCCATGTCAAGCTAAGACAATTGCTTGTGTCGAAGTTGAGTTGAAATGTTTGACAAATGCAAAAGACATTAACATGTCTAATTCGTTGAAATATATCCCAAAACACACATACACTTGCACATCCAACCACAAACCATTAGTGGTATCAAATTCTAATGCTTCCGCACAATCCAACATTGATATCAATACCAAACACCAGCCAGTGATAAAATTCTAATTGTGCAAATGTGATATCACGAATTTAAGATAAGGCTACGACAAAAGGCGTGGCCAGAAAGAAAAGTTGGTTGACAAATTCTACTGAAGTCTGGTGTTATTCCATGGGATTTTTTTATATGAAGAAGGGTGAACATAGTGGCTAGTGGATTCAAGTCTAGCATTAGTTTAGGACGTTAGGCCGCAGGACCAGTAAAAGCCAGTCAAGTACCTAATACAATTTCAAATTACGAATCAAGAATAGCTTGGTTGGGCATTCACTACAAAAAGACTGATTTTTTCCGACGAAATTTCCAACGAAAAATTTGAAAAAATTCGTTGGAAAACGAATTTCCAACGAAAAAAAATTTTGTTGGTAATAGGTCGTCGGAAATTTTTCCAAAGAAAAATTTCAATTTTCGTTGGAAATTTCTAACGAATTTTATTTCGTTGGAAAATTCGTGGCTAAATTCGTTGGAAAAATTACAAAATTTTTTTTTGGTCGAAAAATCGTGAAAATTTTTTTCCAACGAAAAATTTTTCGTTGGAAAAATTACAAAATTTTTTTTAGGTCGAAAAATCGTGGAAATTTTTTTTCCAACGAAAAATTTTTCGTTGGAGAAATTACAATTTTTTTTTGTCGAAAAATCGTGGAAATTTTTTTCCAACGAAATTTTTTTTTTTTTCGAAAAATGGCCCTCGCCGGCGACGAGGCTTGGTGGCGTCGGGGGCGTCGGGGGCGGCCCATGGTGGCGTCGGGGGCGGCCCTGGATGGCCGCGGCAGCGCCTTTGGGGAGGGAGCCGACGTCGCGGAGGAGGAGGGGGGGCAGCGGAGTCTCGGTGTCCATGGCGCCGGAGGAGGAGGAGGAGGAGGGGGGGCGGCGGGGGAGGAGGCGGAGGGAGATAGTGAAGGCGGAGGGAGAAGGGAAGGCAAAGGAGAGAGAGACTCTGATGGAGAGAGAGAGAGAGAGAGTGAGAGAGAAAAAAAGTGGAAATTGAGAGAATGGGCGCGAAAATTTGAATAAGAAAGAAGTAGGGTTTTCGTTGCAAAATTGGTGGGAAATTTCCCACCAATTTTGCAACGAAAATTGTACACACTAAAATAATTGCCCGGAAAATTTAAATTCGTTGGAAATCTCGTTGGAAATTTCCAACGAAAAAAAATTCGTTGCAAATTTCCAACGAATTTTCCAACGAAAATTATACACACTAAACTATTTGCACCAACGAATTTTCCAACGAAAATTATACACACTAAACTATTTGCACGGAAATTTGAAATTCGTTGGAAAATTCGTTGGAAATTTCCAACGAATTTTCCAACGAAAATTCTACACACTAAAATATTTGCCCGAAAATTGAAATTCGTTGGAAAATCCGTTGGAAATTTCCAACGAAAATTATACACACTAAAATATTTGCCCGGAAAATTGAAATTCGTTGGAAATTTCGTTGGAAATTTCCAACGAATCTTCCAACGAATATAAAAAATGCCGATCCGTACCGGCGTTTTTTGAATTCGTTGGAAAATTCGTTGGAAATTTCCAACGAATTTTCCTTTTCGTTGGAAAATTTGGCGCAAATTTTCCAACGAAAATTTTTCGTCGCAAATTTTCGTGGCAAAAATCCAATTTTTTTGTAGTGGTTGTTTATCAGCAGGGGAAAAAAACTAGAGGTTGATTAGGAATTGAATGCTGTGGGATCGTTTGGTTCATCGTGAAAGCATCATCAGCTTTTAATGTTGTGACGTGTGCTTTCAGTTTGTGTTGTCAACGTTAGTTTGATAATATTGGTAGATTAAGAAAACAATTAGTAATTTTTTAAGTACAAACAAGAGTTGGTACTTTGGAAAACTATTAGTAACTTATTAATATGTTATCGCGTTCTTTATTTTAACGTGTCGGTGCCCGCACGCCTCGCATCCTTAATTGGGAAAAAGTATTTATTCCCTCACCCTAGGGAATACCCCATGTTTTAGCGTCCGAGAGTTGAGACGAAAACTTTTAACGTCTTGCTTTGGACCAACTAAATGAATATATATGTGAATGATCAAACACCATCTGTGAAAAGAAGAATAGTGGCTCTCTTCTTTTCGAAAAGTTGAAATTATTATGACTCCTTGGAAGACCATAAAGCAAAGTGCTGGTAGTCGATGAGAAAAAGCAAACTGCTAAATGGCAGACAAGGAGTATTGGGCTCAAAAAAGTAAAGTGGGTTAACAAAAAAGCCCGAAATACTCTGATTGTCCTGCACGGGCAATGGCTTTTCCTTAATAAATTACTCAAGTAATCAAGTTAATTAAAAAGTTATGACAATTGATAATTGAATATACAAAAAGTGCTGTAGTTAATATCATGCTTTTGAAAAGAGAATTGTCAATTTTCTCTTGATTGGTAATTTACACAAAACGACAGGTGATGAATGCTCCGAACCAAATAATTAATTCGTGCAAAAGTGATATCACGAATTTAAGATAGGACCGGATGACCGACGAAAGGTGTCACCAAAAAGAAAAATCGGTGGACAAATTCTACCGAGATCTAACGATGAGGTTTTTTAACATGAAAGGATTGACATAGCGGCTAGTGAATTCAAGTCTAACGATGATTATAGGCGGCAGGACTAGTGAAAGCCAGTTGAGTAGCTAATACGATTTCAGGTTATGAAACAAGAATATCCCAACAAAGCATAGAAGAATAATAGAGAAAGGACTCGGCTTTCAGTCAGAGAGATCATTCTCTGCCGCCATCCACAATCCACAACGTACATAAAGTCCAGCCCAAGAATACGAACAACAGATTGGTTCAGCATTGTTTATCAGCAGGGGAAAAGATTAGAAAGTGGTTAAGATTCGAAAGTTGTGGGAACATGTGGTTCATGAATGCATCATCAGTTTTTAATGTTACGACGTGTGCGTTCAGTTTATAAGTAAACCGGACAGGTTTACTAACACCAAAGAGGCCCAGACTCCATTAGGTTCGGGGACATAGTTTTAGCATTCATTTTCCCCCTCATAACTTGGATGGCTATTCTTAATAGATTGCTGACTCTTGATGGAATGAGTGGAAGGCCGTCAATATTTCTTGTGCGTAGTGTGGTTCTTCTCTGTAATCCAGACAACACTTATTTTTCAATCGTTCTTTCTCTACGGAGGTCTGGGGCATTCAATGACCCATTTGAGGAAGGCAAGTCGAGATAGATTGGATTGTCCATCACTTGAAAATGCAGAGCTTTTGCTAAGACTCTTTTGAAACTAGCCTGGAATGGATAAATCTACCACCTTTGGAGGGAAACAAGTGAGATTATTCACAGTGGTTCTGCCCCTTGTGTGGACAGAGTTTTGCATTATGTTCTTTGCTCTGTGAGAACTGAGAACCAAGATGTCCATGCTTCTCGAGGGAAGGGTCTGACAAGACACTATGCTTGACTTGGAGAATCGATCGTTAGTTGTTTGTTGTTTCCTTTGTGATGTCTGGTGTTGTTCTGGTGTGGTTCCTTAGCTTTCCTTGTTTGATTGCCTTAACCTATTAGTCTCCTTTTCTGGGCTACCTTGGGTTGTCGACTTTTGTCCGTATGAGGTTGAGCCATATGTATTGGCAATGTGGGATGGTGATGGATTGTATTGGATCTGTTCTTGTTGTTTCTTTTGAATTAGGTGATGCTTCTGGGAATCTTCCCTGAAGCCGCACGTTCTACTTCTTCATTTTCTTTCTCCTCGTCTTCCACTTCCTTGCAACCTCCGCTGATAGTGGTCGAGTTAAAAAATGCGTTGCACAATCTTGGATTTGAGTCTATTATGATTTTTTTTTCAAAGAATCGTCTGCCACTTTCGAAGATAGTGGCTGATACTATGTTTCACAGCCTCTGCATTTTGGAGTTCCAGTATATCATGAAGTTGTTTATGAAGATGTGTTTGTGCCCAAATCTGAAGAATCTTATACTAAGTGTAGCACTAATTAAACATCTACCGCCCAAGGCAACCCAGCCACACATTGTGCTTCGTAGTGCCGGAGACAAACCAACGTGGTGGACTGACTACTTTAAAAAACCGGATCATTACTTAAATACGCCCCTTTGATTTTTGTGATATTCCGAGCATGTTGCGTAATATCTCGGACTTGGCTTGAAATTCTTTTTATAATGTCTTCCGTGCCTTTTTCGAGATCTTCGATGATCCCTTGCATCTTTTGTAGACGTTTTGCTGATGCACCTTCTTGTGTACCAGCGTTTCTTGTTAACAAAGTCCTATATGTCTCGGGCCATCAAAATGCTTCAGTAGTCATAGTTGTTCCAACTGAACGAGGCTCTGGCTCAAGCTCGCGCTCTGGTTTTACCAGAGGATGGTCGTTCTTGTGAGGCAATGTTGGCTATAGTTATAGTGGCTCCGGCTTGGCTCAGGCTTAGGCTCTGTATTTGGCTCTAGCTGAGCCTCTGGGTCTGATTTAAATAGAGAGTAGTTTAAACAAACGCCCAACACTAACCGATCGGGAACATGGCTTTGATTAATGGTTCAGACCGCCTTGCTTGATTACGAACCTAGGTACTTCAAGAGATATGGCAATGAGATAAGAAATATAGTTTATTTAGTTTTTACGTGGAAGATTACCTTATCCCCCTACCCATCATCTACCAACTATATATCCAATAAGCATCCACACTTGCACATCAAACCACAAGCAAAGTAATAGTGGTATCAAAAAGCATGCTTCCGCAATCAAACCAACAATTGGCATCAAAGCTCCAAAACTTTTAACAGAGTCTCGCAATCGAAGATTGGAAAAGCATGGCCTCAAATGTAAGGTTGCACAAGTCAATTGCGGGTGGCAACCTCTATATATGGAGGTCAACCATAGGGCACACAGGGAAGGAAACGATCTGTGCCATCTTGGCAACGATTAGTTTGGATTCCAAAACTATTTGCTTTAATCTATGTGTTGTCAATGTTATTTTGATAATATTGGTCGATTAAGAAAACAATTAGTATTTTTTGAATTACAAACAGGAGTTGGTACTTTGGAAAAACTATTAGTAACTTATTAATATATTACTACATTCTTTATTTTATCGTACCAGTATCCACATGTCTCGCATCCCTCATTGGGGGAAAGTTTTTATTCCCTCATCCTAGGAAATACCCTATGTTTTAACGTCCTAGGGTTTAGACAAAATCTTTTAACGTCTTGCTTAGGACCAACTAAATGAAAATATAATATATATGTGAATGATCAAACACCATATGTGAAAAGAAGAATAGTGGCTCTCTTCTTTTCTAAAAGTTGAAATTATTATGACTCCTTGGAAGACCATAAAGCAAAGTGCTGGTAGTCGATGAGAAAAAGCAAACTGCTAAAATGGCCGACAAAGAGTAATGGGGTAAAAAAAGTAGAGTTGGTTAACAAGAAAGCCCGAAGATTGTCCTGCACGGGAGATGGCTTTTCCTTATGATATTACTCAATTAATCAAGTTTAATTAATGAGTTATGATAATTGATAATTGAATATACAAAATGTGCTGTTGTTAATATCATGCTTTTGAAAAGATAATGTCAGTTTTCTCTTGATTGCTAATTTACGCAAAACGACAGACAATGAACGCTCCTAACAGAATAAGTAATTCATGCAAAACTACTATTACAAATTTAAGATAAGGCTAGGTAGCCGACAAAAGGTGTGACCAAAAAGAAAAATTGGTTGACAAGTTCTACCGAGATCTGATCTTATTCCACGAGACTTTTTACATGAAGAAGGATGAACATAGCGGATAGTGGATTCTAACGTCGAACGTTGGTTAGAGGTCGCAGGACCGGTGAAAGCCAGTCGAGTACCCAATACAATTTCAGGGAATATCCCAACAAAGCATAGAAACATAATAGAGAAAGGACTCCGTTTTCGGTCATGGAGATCATTCTCTGCCACCATCCACAACCCACAACGTACCTAAAGTCCAGCTGAAGAAGACGAACTACAGATTGGTTTGGCATTGTTTATCAGCAGTTGAAAAGATTAGAAGCTGGTTGATTCGAAAGTTGTGGGATTGTTTGGTTCATGAATGCATCATCAGTTTTTAATGTTGCGACGTGTGCGTTTAGTTTATAAGTAAACCGGACATGTTTTCTTATACCGAAGAGGCCCAGACTCCATTTTGTATCGGAAAATAGTTTTAAAATTCATTTTGCCCACATAAGTTGGATGGCTATCCTTAATAGATTGCTCACTCTTGATGAATTGAGTGGACGGCCGTCAATCCTTCTTGTGTGTCGTGTGGCTCTTCTTTGGAATCCAGACAACACTTAACTTTCAAGTGTTCTTTCTCTAAGGAGGTTTGGCGCAAAGTTTTGACATTAAGTGGTATTCGAAGACCCATTGGAGGAAGGCAAGTTGAGATTGATTGGGTTGTCCATCACTTGATAGGACTGGGCTTTTGCTAGATCTCTTTTGAAACTAGCCTGGAATGGATTCATCTACCACCTTTGGAGGGAAACAAATGAGGTCATCTGCAATGGTTCTGCTCCTTGTGTGGACAGAGTTTTGCACTATGCCTTTACTCTGTGAGAATCAAGATGTCTATGCCTCTTGCGGGAAGGGAATCTGTGTCCGTATCATCTGACAAGACAATATTTATTGCGATGTCTAAGCATAGCTCCTCCTGTTGATTCTGGTACTGTTCCTTTGCTTGTCTTTGTTGATTGCCTTGAGCTGTTAGTCTCTTTCTTGGGCTATTTAGGCTTGTTGATCTTCTAACCATGCGCACAATCAAAAGGAAATAGAGAGTAGAAGTGAGAAAGAGAAATCGAGTCATCCTTAAACTAGAGCGGGACCGCTTGAGAGTATGAACTACATCCTAACACCTGTATAGGGTTAGCCTTATCTTGGGGATGTGGGATGATGATGGATTTGTATGGATTTGATCTTTCCTTTCTTTATTTACAAAATCAATTCTTGTTTTGTTTTATTTGAATCAGGAGATGCTTCTTGAACCTGCATTTTTATCCAAGAAAGCTTCTTACTGTGACATAGGCAATGCGCTACCACGACGACGGTGACGGTGGTGAAACGTAATCGAAGAGTACTAAAGTCGAACAGTAACCGACAATGGAATTGAAATAGTGAGAGTCGTGTCGTTTAAGTTTCGATTACATTGGCAAAGAAGACAATCTTACCGTACAGTTTGATCATATGAGCTAAACATTTAAAAGTTAGAAAAGTAAATTTTTCTTTTTGGCAAGCATAAAAATTGAGCCGACTTGGTATTTTGGCACCATGATCACAAATTAAGATCTTTCGTTTTTCTCTTATTCTCGCCTTTAGAGAAGTGAGAAAAGATTCAAGTTTCAAACTTTCTAGTTCATATGCCTTACAACCAAAGCAGCATTTTCGAATTTCTGTTTGAGCTAATATGTGATGAGATTATCGACTACGATTCCCAAAGCCAAGTGCCATCGGTTTGCTATCTCAAATAAAGTCCATGAATGCTACTTTTCTTTCCCTGGCAAATACTCTCTTATTCAAGCACATGTTGTCTAATAGTTGACCACTCGTATTTTCTAAAAGGAATTTTATCTAATAATTCCATGCATAAAGATTAACGACGACATGTGAAGAAATTGTCCAAAAATAAATGATAATTTCAAAATTCCCATGCTAAAAGTTAATATTTTTTTGGTCGAATCGCTAAAGTTAATCGAGACGCATATAATTCTTCACACGATGTGTAAGTTTGAAAATGCGCAGATAACATGATTGCTCTTTTATACTACATCAAACCAGACGGTTGATAATCGCTTTTTCAAATTTAGAGTTGTTGCATTCGTAAAGCACAAGCGTAAATTCCAAACTTATCCATCAGTTAAGAGATTTTCTTTTAATGCTCCCACTAAACCAGTCGCGACATCATGCCAGAAACAAAACGAATTTGAAATAAAACAAATTGAATATCATCCCAAGAATAACATATAAAATAAGTCTTGTAAAATATACAAATTGATGAACATGCTTTGACATGACAGACAAAAAGGGCTAGGCTCAGACAAGAGCGTGGGTCCAATTTGGTGGGCGTTGGGGAGAAACTGGAGGGATCGATCTCAATAATGAACGGGAAGCAAAATTCATTCCCCAGACGGAAATTCAAAATTGTCCCGACCACGGTCGAGATCTATTCGGATCCAATTCTTCGGGTAGCAATTGACGAACGGCTCTGTCGGTCCATTACACATTTGATCGACGGGAGGGTAAATGCTTCCCTGGACTATAGAGTCCATGTGGTCCGGATCCATCGAGGCTGTCGATCACGTGGCTGCCGACGTGGGTCCACGTGACAACGATCAATAGCTGTTTGGATCAAAGGATCCGGGTCCACGCAAGGCTTTATTACAGTCACGCGTGTGGGCCATTTCAGACAAATTAGAGCATATTGGGGGCAACTTCGTGAAAAATGGATCCACTGGAGGGGCAGAATCGGAAATTTATTCAAATCTGCTATGTATATATAGAGCTGCCATTCAAAACCTCAGAAAAACGAGTTTGACTTCTCTCGAGTTGGGTACCGTAGATCCTATGCTTGTCTCGATCGGTCTAGTAAATTCATTTTGTGTTGACATGCGAATCGATCCTGAGCTTTTGTAATCAGTCGATTTCTTCTGTTATGGCTTCTCAGGAGTTTCGTCGTGTCCTTGTTGCTCGTACCTCTAGAATATCGGCGTTCACCGATCATTTCACGTAGGTACTTTCACGAGCGCCTAGAGTTTCCGATGGTGAATGCGATGAGATGCGAAATGGAGGATTCGTTTGGACTCTCGCTTTGTTGTGCCTTGTATCTCGCTGTCATGTTCGTTTTGTGTCTCGATCCTCTGTCGCAGTAGAAGGTCCATCTGATTTCGGAAGATCTCCGAGCAACTCTCCCCCTGTCCACTTTGTATAAGTAAGTGCTGCTCCTGTGTGAACTGTTTATGTATCAACTTTTGGGTTCTTAACTTTAATGGACTGGCTTAGGTCCCTCATAGGCCAGTTTATATATGGTTCTGCTGCAAAAGGTAAGTGGAAAAATGTCGAAGATGCAATGTTTTGACAAAGAAATGTTACTTTTATGAAGAGAGGAGGTGCTGTGTAGCATAGCCAACTCTAAGGAGTTGGCAATTAATTTTCCCTTTTCTTTTGTAAATTTCTGGCAGAATCACAAAAGGAAACTGCGGTGGTGAATCGGAAGGAGGATAAACCATTACTCTATAAGCTTTACATACCAACCAACCACTTCAAATATCAACCAAACGATAAATGACTCTGAAGATGCATGAATGCTTGTTTACAATCTCAATTCTTATGAGAGTGGTATCTATCTCTGCTTTCTGTGGATTAAATGTTAAAAAAACCTTTTTCATGGATGTTGATTTTAACCTGGACGCTGATTTTGACAAGTTATCATCATTCAAAGTGGACATGCTAGATCTTGATTTCTCCTGCTCATCTAAGATATCTCCTAACAGCAAGGACAAAGATGAACCAGAATCACCAGAAGGAAATTCCAGACAAAGCTTTTCTCTCTCCTTTAACTTTAATGAGTAAGACAGCTTCACAATGTATTTATTTAGGATTATTCTTTAATACATAAGATTATATTTCAACTGAATGGAAACATTTGAAACAAATGTCATGAGTCGCGATTGCAATTTAGGACCTTAGCAGTCATTTGTGCTATCCACGTTGGATGGCTTTAATCTTGATTCATCCATGACTAGGGGTGAACAAGGTGGGAAGAAGGTCATAGGGAGCAAAGGGAGATCTTCGGAGATGAATGAGCACCAGGGCTCGAAAACTCTCCTTCCTGAGGCAATGCCTGACTTATAAAATAATGCTATCATTGATAATGATCAATCAGCACACTGTGTGAGTACATCAGTAGTTCAGGTAGAAATTTCTGTTCTTACAACTTCTATGCCTAACGCAAGGATGGATGATTGGGTGCCAAAGTCCACAGCATGTAGAAATTGAATCCCGAAACAATCTTCTTTGGAAAGGATAAACAGCACGTGTACTCAAGAATCTGATCAACAAGGTTATTCATCAGATAAACTACATTTTCAGCCCGGGGTTGATACAAATTTAAGTACCGTTCCAGAGCTTCCAAGAAAAGCTTTGGCTATTGTCAAAAGTTCGAACACTTTGGATGAAGAGCAGAGTATCAGGGAACAAATGGTAGGGGAAGCCACATATTCTCGTGGCAACGTACCCTCAGAAGGTTTAACTTTGTCACAAGTTCCAGGAACAGAAGGCGAGGCAGATGAAAGCAATAAACCTTTTCTTGATGCATGGAATGCTACTAAGGCTGATAAAGAAGTGGCAAAGCCTGACGCAAATCTTAATCCGAGTAAAGTAACGCGTGACGGTGAAATGGCTGTTGTCAGGTTGACCCCACTTTATCCCTTACCTTTAAGTGATATGTGGAATGAGATGGCAGAAACTTATATTAGGATAATATTGGCAAGTTTATGCCATTTAATTGGAGCAATGAGTCATTAATGTCTCCTTTTAAGAAACATGGACTTGGTAGTTGATTTTACGAAAATTCAGAGAGAATATGCATCTGTAGCTCAATGTTCCAAGGACGGGAATGCAAGTTCTTGTGGTTATCAGTTTGATACACTCATTCATTGAGTTTTGGCTGTCATGTTGATGCATTTGATGGTAATTTCCATAGTTCAGTAAAAAAATTGGTAGATCAACAGCATCACGTTTTTGCACTTCTTAGTTCACTTTTGCTATGTAAATGTCCCAAGCAGAGAGCCTGCAGCTTATATATTGTCCTCTTTCTTTACTCGTAGGGAGCCTGGACAAGCCTACTCAAAATTATTCAAGAGATCAGAGGAAATTAAGAGTCAGTCTTCTCGAGAACCATCATCAACTGGGAGAAAGCTTACTGAAATTAGCAGCAAAAGACTTGCTTCTGTACATTATATGAAAACAGGTGAAGATTTTCTTGTTATTCTAGTTTCTTTGATTGGACATTCCATGCTTTATAACATCACATGGTTTATGCAATCTTCAACACGTTGGGAGACAATGTCAAAGATTTTCAGGTTGGATGAAAGTTGCTCGTTGGTCTAAATTCACTTGCAAGGGAGCATGCAAAAAGTCGGTCTCCTTTGTCTGGAAGCCATATCAGTGTGAAAACCCCTTCTCAACCTGGGGTGAGGCATCTGTACCCAGTCAAGTCGTAACTTTAGAGCTGAACGAAATTTTGTTCAAATTCTACTGTTATTTTCTTCCCATCTTCACTTTACAATAGTTGACAGTGAGTTAGTAATGTGTAAGTTATCTTCTTCCCGCTGCCACCCCCTCCCCCTAGAGGGGATAAAAGGAAGAAATTTACCTCCTCCTCACATAAAGCTGCCCAGGTTATCACTCTTCGGCTATCCAATGGACATTCATCTAGGGTAAAATGATAAACTTTTTGTTCGACTGTATATCATGGTGTTGAGACATTAGACACTCACCTAATTGCTGTATATTACTAGTTTGATCAAACCATATGTTTCTGTCTGTGAAAAATCTGTTGATATTCTCCATCATTTGATTGATGTTGGTGAAATTATAAACTTTCGGTTGCAATTTTATCTCAAGTCTGAGTTCTTCCATTATAATTTTCCAGGAAAGCTCTTATTAAATTCACCGTAGTATGCTTTAAAGAGGATATTGACATCTCTGTCTCTGGTAACATATAACTGAATTATCTACTAGAAGAGTACCAGCCAGGAAGTAGGGTTCACAACCAGCCGTAGCATTATATATTCATGTTCGAGTTCAGCCTTGTCAGTCATATGAAATGGGAGAGTGATAGTCCTTTAAATAATATTTGCTTTAAGACCGAAAATAACTCCTGATTACAGAAAAGATGCATCAATGTCATGCCATATCATATCAGTTCTATGTATGATGCTGTTCATGCAACCTCATATCCTGTCTTAGATAAATTGCCAGCTCTTAACAAGTAGAATGTATATATTGGATTAGGCCTTTGACACAACATTCTTCTGCATATGCTTAATTTGCTTGTGCTAAACTTTTGCAGTTCTCCATTCAAGATGGGAAATTTGAAGGAGTTGTCCAAACCAATCGAAAAGATATGCATCAATCGTGAAGTCACTAATTCAAGCAAGAAATCTTTTAAGGATTCAAGGATCAGAAATGTTGATGTGAAGAAGAGTAACTCTCTCAAATCTGCCACGAGGGCAATTCATCTGCCTTGCTTGAAAATGACGAAGTCTCACCTGCACTTTAACTAGATGTCTTGGCATCTGAAGTCATTCTTAGAAATTATGCTAGTTCCGCCTCTGCGTACTAACCACTGTCGAGCGACTTTTCTTCAGAACTTCACGAGCGTCCAAAACATGTAGGCCAATCAAAGCGTGATTCCTAATAAATAAAATCACAACAAATCTTCCGTGAAAGTTTCAAAAGTGGAATGAAATGATTAAGATTATGCAGTCAAATCAATTCGCTATACATATCAACTAATGTGTACAGTGTTTCATCTATTTGTCAATGAATTCTATGTACAAGAAAATAGATAGAAGCTGTTCTAAATTCCTTGAAAGATATTTCATTATTCTTTTCTGGAATGAAGAATCTTAAAAATATATTTTTAGATACTTTTGGAACACACATCCTAATTGGCCGAACCCAACCACAAGCAAAATCAGGTAACACAGAAATCCATCAAAGGACATAAGTGACTTGATTAGTGGATAGGTGGACCACGTAAGTTGTGTTCTCGAAACACCTCCGTTGGCAATTTTTTTTAAAAAAAAAAAGTTGTGCAAAGCATATCTGATTCTATTAATGTTCTATCTTCACCGTAGAAATCGCAAGTCAGCAAACTCGTTTGCAAAATTAATAGTTTTAAGCAAGAAATGGAAAACAAAGCGGAGTATATTATGTAAAAAATTCGCTAAACTAAACAATTCATTTTATATAAAACGAAAATAGCATTTTAATAAGAGACTCCAAGATATTTTATATATTTCTTCTAAAAATTGTAGTTTGTCCTATTCCTTCCTATAAAAATTGGCATTGTCCCGTAGACTTGCTCCACATATAGAACTTTCTCATATACAATAAAAAGAAAAGAAAATGAGAAAACGTGAGCTGAAAATAGAACAAGGTTATATGGAGTAGGTTTTTAAAATAAGTGAGACCAAATATTACTTGATGTTTGTTTAATTGTTTTTTTTTTAATTTATTTCTCACCATCATTACAAAATCTACCTTAAAGTTGAATCCGTGTTTGTGGATAGTTGTGTCAAGAAAAAATCAAAAAGAAAAAGAGAGAACGATTTAGACTCACCTTATGCCGCTTGAAGGACTGGACGGAGCCTATGAATCTTTTCTTAAGCCCTCGTAATTTCCTGCAACCGATGATCCCTACAGTGCAATCATTTGGCAGTTTGGTGGTTGACACATCAATCAACCTTTCCAACGATCCGCATCCAACAACATTTAAGGATTCCAAAAACTCCAACTCATCGACACCCTCGACAACCCGTAGCCCACTGCAGGTACAGATTCTTAAAATCTTCAGGCTCTTTAAGTATGACAAACCACCGAGACTTTGCACATTTGGACAATCATAAAGGCAGAAGTATTCCCACGATTCCAACAGACCTACAACTTGAATGTCGAGTATCTTGAGGCATCCCCTCAGTGTGAGATTTCGCAACTTATTTAAGACTCGAGATGGGAAAATTAGTTTCCCTTCACAATTGATGAACTCATTAGTAGACTCATAAGCTATCCTTTCCAAGGACTTACAATTATCAATACACAATACCTCCAATGATTCGAACGCCCAAGAAAATTGGATCTCAACTAGCTTTCCACAAGATTTCACCTTGACATCTTTTAGCTTCCGCATTCTTGATAGCCTCAATTTCTTGAGGGATACACAGTTTCGCACAAGCAACTCCTTTAGCTGTGGAAGTTGAAGCCCATCGAGTTGTATTTCTTGCATTGGAGACCCATCTAGGTTTAAACATGACAAGTTTCTCGAGTTCGGAGAGAGTGACCCAATTACATTGAAATGGTCAAGGCTTAGCTTTTGCAGAGATAAGGGCAGTTTCGAAAAGGATTGTAGGTCTAAACCAAACAAAGCAAGTTCGTTTAGCAGAGAAAGGGAAACCATCTCAGGAGCATCTCGGACTTTGTGAAGTCTGATTCTCAATTTGGTCAGTTTGGATAACCTCCCAATCCACCATAACTCATCCGTACGCAATTTATCTCCTACTCCTTTTATTGGTGGAAATATATCATCTAGATAAAATCCACCATCACTTAGATCCAATTCAACCAAATTAGTCAAGTTTGAAAGATCCGGGATTACCAGCAACGATGTAGATGGCACTTCTAGATGGGTCAAACTTGTTGGGAGCGTCGGCAACCATTGAATCTTATCACATCCCACCAACTCAATTCTTTGAAGTCGAGGAAGCATGCTAATGGTCTTGGGAACTTCACTAATACCAGTATGTGATAGATTGAGGATTCTTAGAAGAGGCAAACTTCCAATTCCAAAAGGGAGTTGACCTTTTAAAAGGCCACTATTGACTTGAAGCACTTCCAGATTCTGGAGCATTCCAATAGCATCGGGTAACTGCCATGAATTTGCTGAATCTAAGTGACGAGGAAACATACTTTGAAAGTGCAACTCACGTAATGATTTCAACTTCCATATGGAATCTGGGAATTTCTCCATTCCATCACAATTTGCGAAGAAATATTGCAGATTTATTAGGTCCCCTATTTCCTCAGGCAAATGTTCAAGAGAATTGCACTCATCAATGTTCAGGTCAATCAGACACTTCAACTTCCCAATAGAGTTGTCGATTTTCCTCAAATTATGACACCGGTAGAAAGAAAGCCTCTCCAAATTAGGGCATCCAGAGAAGTCGGGTGTCCTGATTATGTTGCCACACCGATCAAGAGAAAGAACTTTCAATTTTGTCGACTCCTGTCAAAATGAATGCAATATTCAATGGATGAACAATCAAATATTACTTTCTAAGAAAATAAAATAGAAATAAGCATACAACGCACCTTGATTAAATTTCGTAATCTTGAATCATCTAAGAAGCCAACATCAAAGAATTCAAGAACGACTACATTCTTTAGACACATGTTGGTCCATTTATATATTTGTAGAGGATAACCGAAAGAAATCCATCTTAATTTGGAAAGATGATTCGCTGCGTCGCCAACAAGGGTTAATCCAGATAAACTAAGAAATCTCAAATGTTCAAACCTTCCAATCTCTTTACTTTGAACAATGATATCATCATGGGGACGTCGTCTAGATATATTAAGAGATAGTGCTTGAACGTTCTTGTTCATCTGCAAATGAGAATGGGAAATGAGTGATATTAGTTTTCTATCTCGTAGAGCAAAAGGATTATAAAAAGGAAAAAGAAAAACAAGAGGATAGAGCATCCTAAGTCAATGAAGTGGAATTTTTTTGACAGAAACTAGTTAGTTCTCTCTGGAAGCGCTTTACCTCCTTTCGTCTTATTGCATCAAGGCCCTCCTCCCCAATCCATATCCTACTCCGCTCCTCAAGATTTATTGGACTTTCTAGGCGGACAATTTCCCTTCCAAGATCTCTGAGCTGATCGTGCATCCAAAACTTATTGTTCTCCACAATTTTTACCAAAGACATGCTAATGAGGACATCAACTCCAGTACATGGGAAAAACTCACAATCTTTCCACATGTAGATTGCATTCGTCTTATCTTTACCGATTAAAAAGCATGCGATATCGAGAAACATTTGCTGTTGTTGGAAATTTAAGGCATCATAGCTGATCTTCAACTTTCCAAAAACATCCTCGTGAGGTGCTTTTCTTAACCTTTCCAACGTCTCTTTCCATAATTCTTGCGGTTTGTGACAGAGGAACGAACCAATTACCTCAAGAGCCAACGGAAGTCTCCCAGTACCACATACGATTTCCCTTGAAAGACCATTATAATCATCTAAAGGTGAGTCTCTTTTAAATGCATGCTTGCTGAAAAGCTCAAGTGCACAATCAATACTCATCAACTCCATTTCATAATCTAAAATTTGATACTTCAGTGTATTGATTTGCAAAACATCTTTATTTCTAGTTGTAATCAATATTCTAGATCCTGAATATAAAGTACTCTTTCCAACTAATTTTTCCACTTGTTCGGTGTTATCAACGTCATCAAGTACAATGAGGACTTTCTTATTGAAAAGTACTTCTCCAGTTCTCTTCGTTCCATAATCAATTTCGTCAATGCTCCTCGTTCCTGCAGGATGGCCGATTTCAGATAATAACCTTTTTTGCAAGTCAACTAAGCCATCAATTCTTAATGACCTCGCTCGAACATCTTCAAGGAAATAACAACACCTTCCAAAATCAGAAGAGAGTTGGTTGAAGATGACCTTGGCAAGAGTCGTTTTACCGATACCCCCCATCCCATAAATCTTAATGAATCGCACACCATTGGAATTGACGTCTAATAATTTGCTTACAGCTGCTACTTGATCATCGATTCCAACTAAATATTCAGTCACTGATCTGTGTTTTGTCTTCAACTTTTTTACAACCTCCTCAACTACCAATTTGATCAGTTCCCCGTGGCTGCCACAATAGAAAATAATCTTAGTTGGGGAAAAATGCAAAATCACAATTACCTAGCTAGAAATGATGTTATTCAAGCATCGGATAAACCATGCCATGATTTGATAAGTAATCAGACCTTAACAATCTAGAAGTGATCTTCCAAAAGACCATATTGAACATTAACATCACTCCAAAACATACTTTTTATGCACATGGAAATTTGTGCATCATGTCATGATGCGAAATTTGACTTGATTCCATAACCGAGATTAGCAATCTCCGGATTTTCAAGCAAAATAGATGTATAAAAAAATTATGCATTTGAAAGTGACAATTCATTATTTATGTTCGAGTGTCAAGCATAGAAGTTGAATATGGTGTCTTCAACATGAGAAATGTTCAGTTTAATGTATTGAAAGATTAAATGATTAGATAGGAAGTGCATGGCATTTCATTAATCCATTCTTACAATGAAATATTATTGTACCTACCTAGCTATTAAAATTCCTGTTAAGCAGTTTCCCCTTTTTTTTTTGCAGACGTAGTAAAGGTTCATCATTTAGTATTTACTATGATAAAACTCCCACCTCAATCGTACCAGAATTTGCACATCTATGATTAAGTGTTAAGGAAAACTGGGAAAACAAGCATATTGAAAGCAGCTGGCTTACCCTTTGTACTTTTTCACTTCCCACCCCTTTATCTCATCAACCTTCATGAGAGCCTCTCTCCAAGCATCTACTTTCTTATTGCCCAACTTCTTTTCTTGCGCCAAATTGAGCATGGCATCGCGATACAGCGGGGTTTTCAGCTTAACATCGCCAGGCTCTACGTCAAAAAAAATAGGTAGGATTATTTTATTACCTTCCGATTTGGAAGTATTTGCTACGATCTGCACGAGCTCCCAAAGGCACCATTGGCTCGAAGCATAGTTCCGAGAGAAGACAGGTATGTAAATCCTGGAGTTGTTGATCGCTCGCAAAAGCGATCTATCGATCATTTCACCGACACGGAGCTCCTCGTCGTCCCGAAAGACGCAGATTCCGGCATCAGTCAAGCAATGGAAGAGGACGTCAGTGAATCCAACGCGAGTATCGGGTCCTCTGAAGCTCAGGAACACTTGGTACTCGCTTCCCGACGAGGTTCCTGCATCTAGGCTCGCCATAGCAGTAGTTTGCTCAGCTTAAGCAGATCTCTCTCTTTCTTTCTCTCCCCCTCTCTCCAGCCCGATGTTCTTAACAAAGAAAGATGCTGCGTCAACACGTCTTGAGGATATAGTGGAGTAGTTAAAGGAAAACCAATGAAATCCTATGGGTCTATGAGAAAATGGTTGAAAAAGGAAGTCGTAATTTTTTACGACGAAGACCATGAGATTGACTGCTATTGGTGGATGATTAAAAAGAAAAACCAAAGTCATGGCTAAATACTTGCGAAAACGCGTGCGTGCAGTAGCAGGCCATAGGGGTGTTAATGGGTTGGGTCGGGTCGAGCTTTCATGATACCCGACCCGACCAAAAACCAGCAGGGTCGCACTTGACCCACCCAGACCGGGCCCAAGACCTTGCTCAGCGTACACCCCAAGGGCCGGGTCGAGCCGGCCCAGGTTGGGTCGGGTTTCGGTTTTTTTTTTCGTGGATAGACTTGAATTGTGAACCCACCTCAAATAAATATCAAACTTGCCCTAAGAATTACGGAAAGAAAGATTAATATTTATGGCAATAATAGCAGTACAGCTCTCTCATTCAAAAATTCAAGCAAAGTTCATATAAGCTCAACAATTAAAATACCAAAGAAGAAACTATCGCATGCTAAACCCACCTTGATAATCCTTCTTAAATCCAAAACCACTAGGCACAAATCACGACTACGAGTCAATCCAATGAAGATAGAAAGACCAAGAGTATAATAGTGATTGTGCAGAGGAAAGCAAACAGCAAGAACAATATAAAGTTCCAACAAACTAAGCATCCAGTAAAAGCAAAACAATCAAATGGCCCAATACAAAAGCTCCACATCAGGTATTTTCTATAATACCTTTAAACAAGGGAGATCAAAACAAAAAATTTAAAATTTAAAAACTCAACATAGCCAGATCATGTCCAAGAAGATAATAATGTATTAGTTCATTATTCAAAAACCACAATAGAATATGTGATAATTTAAGTACCATCAAAAGAATTAGCACCCAAGGTACGACCATGAAATACTCAGGAATTAGCACCCAAGGTAAGATCATGCTTTTACAAATTGACATACAGTTATAAGCAAGCATCCTATTACATTTTGTCTTGTCCATGAAGGTTTTACAAATTGACATGCAGATACAAGCAAGCATTCAACTATGTAATGAGGATGAAGGGAAAATAAATACAACACTCGCCTCTTACCTAACTTTAGATAGAAAAAATCTCAAGGAGGAAGGCTTCATCGCAGATATACCAGAGTGTTACTGTAATTTGTAATAGAGAACTGACACTCAATAAATCTCAGACCTACAGACCTATGGGTCCAGATCAATAAAAGTCTTAAATTTGTGCCCCTTTGCCACCAGAACAAAAACGGAGACCAGTATGGGCACTCAACAAGGAATCCTAATGATATATTAAGCATCTTTGAACTCTTTCTTAACCCTTCCCAGTAAAAGGGTTTCGCAAGACTAACGTAAGCAAGCAAAAGACCCACTTAACAATAAATTATAGCACGAGCAGACATCATCTCTTTCAACTTATAATGCATAAGCCATTCACTCTCTCATTTGCAGGTCAGCGCTAAGCAGTAAACCCTGCGGAAAAAGCTTATTCGAATATAATGCATCCACAAGCTCATCTATGATGGCCATTCTTATCATACCACAGTACTTCTAATGCTTCTGGAGATTTGACTTGATTCAAATCTTCTCGTTATAGTTGGCAGAGAACAAATGAAACTAAGCATCCTGAAAGAAAAGCACAAAGAACCTGTAAACATAGCAGAATTAAGCTCAACAAAAAGCAAGTTACATAGCAAAGAACCACAAAAATGATTCCCTGTGTAACGACCCATTTCCCGGGATAACTCTAAAATTTACCTGCGGAAGCAAACATACGAATTTCAAATTAACTCCCGTTTGTCCTCGAGGTGCTGCTGACTGCAGACATTACACATTGAAATCAAAACTTCGTGCTTCTATCTACCACGATGTTATCTCAAAACAAATGACCTTCCGACAGCTTCCAGTCGAAACAAAAACCAAACGCAAAGGCAAGATTCACAGAAAGAACGCCATTTACACAGACTCCCATTGAAACTTCACTCTTTGGCCAGAACAAAAGTGGTAATCGGACGACTGCGCAAAGTTCCGACCAACAGCAGTGCTTGTTCGCGGGAAGGAATGACAGAAAAACTTACCGTTCGAAGCAGCGCGAGCCTCTACTAGAGAGAGACGGAATTTGATGACCCACCCAAGTCAGCCTTCTCCACTCCTCCGGACGCCTCGTCCTCCGCCGAATCCCCGGCCAAATCCTTCGCCGGCGACACAATTGGACTCTGCCACGCTCGGATCCGGTCCTCAGCGCGCAGACGGTTCCATATGCACGAGCAGCATCGGTGAATAAACGCTTTGCTGGAGAGCGAGTGGAAATCAACGGATAAGGAAAGGGACTGAAGAATTTATGACCCGGGAAAAAACGGGACTCACCACCCCCAACGGGCATGGACAAAGAAGCGCAGATGCGGCGGCTTCACGGTGGCTTCACGGTGGAGGCTTGCAGAAGAAACTTGAAGGAAAGCGAACGGCGATGGAGGCGATCGATTTCGTCGCCGATCCGCTGGCTTAGATCTAGGGTTTTTTCATCTCGATTTTCTGCGCACAGGAAGAGGAGAGAGAATGGGAGAGAGACTGAGAGGGAGATGGTCGGCCCATCTAACCCCAACCTTTCGATACCCAAATTTTAGGCCCATATTCCAAAAAAATAATGGCCGACCTCAAAATACCCTAAATTTTAGGATCAGATCGAGACGCGGGTCTTTTTGGCTGCGTTTGGTTCAGCATTGGGAAGGGGCTTTCAGCCCCGAAAGCCCCTTCCAAAAAATGCTGAACCAAACGCTTAGCATTGAGCATTGAAAATGCTCAAAACTAGCATTTTCAATGCTGAAAGCCCAATGCTGGCCAGACTAGCTTTGGGCTTTCAGCCTTGAATCAAATGCCAAAATCATTTTTATACTTCCCAAACTACCCTCACTCAAATTTCAATATTCCGGCTTTGCCCTCTTGTTACTATTCATCTTCTTCACCAAAGGGACTCCGGCGAGGGCGAAGGGCCGGCGACGGCGAAGATCCGGCGAGGTCGCCCGACCCAGGCAACGGCCACCCGGGGTTGGGCGACCGCCCAGGCGTGGCCGCCTGGGTCCCCCGACCTCAGGCGACGGCCGCCTGGGTCGCGCGACCCAGGCCGCCGTCGTCGCCTGGGTCGCGCGACCCAGGCCGACGGCCGCCTGAGGTCGCGCGACCTCAGGCCTCGGTCACCCGAGGTCGGCGTCCCTCGCCGGGGGTCGCTCGGCGACGGGCGATGGCCGCCGGCGCCAGATCTGGCTCGTCGGCGGCCGTAGCCCTTCGCCGGAGCCGTAGCCCTTCGCCGGATCCGGCGAAGGGTATTTTTGCCTTTTTTTTAAAAAAAAACCCCAAAGCCCATTTGTGAAAAAAATTAACCAAATACCACTTGGGTCAAAGTAGCTTTGCAAATGAGTTTTTACCAAACGCCATTTGCATTTCCCATGAAGGGCTTTCACCTAAAGGCATTTGCATTCCCAAAGTAGCATTCCAAATGCTGAACCAAACGCACCCTTCGACACCCCAAGCAGGCTCCATTGCCATGTGCAAATATTCGGAAAGAACGTGATTTTGGCATGACATGCGCGGAAGTCAAGTAATCCAACTTTCATTATTCTCTCTGATCCGCCCTTCCTTGATACCGGGGCTAATAAAAGCGACTTACCTGTCGAAAAGAACAGGGAAGTCTCCGTCTTATGTACAAAATCAGCTCTTGTTTTGTTTCTTTTGAAGGAGGGGATGCTTCTGGGAATCTTACCTGAACCTGCGTGTCCTTCCAAGAAAGCTTCGGAGTGTGGCATAGCTAATGTCGACACCTATTGAAGACAAAGTCATGTTCTCCTACTCGGAACAGATTGATTTTAGATCAATTGAAATCACAAGAAAGATGTAGAGCCCAGTCATATTTTGCAAAGCCTTCATTTGAAGATGCTGCCATCATTTGTTGTCATCGGTGTTGAAATCCTCATTTCGTCGCCGCACCCAAATTCATTCTCTTTCGACGGTTCTAATGTTTCCAACATGAAGCAATCGACGGTGGCTAAGATATAAGTAGTCTCGAGACATCGTGATGAAGAATGAAAATATTTTTATTTGAAAAGTGCTGCAAAGTCTAATACTAATCTTGCTTGAGATTATTACATGCCAATTCATGAAATTAGCGAGGAATTTTGCCATTCTGATGATATTTTATCTACCCCCTGAAAATCTTTCTTAACAAGCATATTCGGAGTAACCTGAAGACTCTTTAAGGCTCCGAGCTGCCTAAAGAAATGGAATTGCGCTAAATCTTTGTCCAAATCAATTTCCCCAATTCACACTCCTCCTCCAAATTCACCTTCACTGTTTCTACATCTTCCTTTACACGTTCAATTTTTTCGCATAGTTTTATAAAGGCAGGGCCTTGTGCCCCGTCTCGTCCAGTTGCATCTGAAAACTCTCGCAACTTCTTGTTAACAAGAAGAAGATAAGTTTGTGGCGCGTATATGCTTTTGACCTACATGTAATAGATGGCTTATTCAAATTCATAAAGCTCGCATTCGATTTGACTAACATACTAAATATTGCACATTTAACATGTTTTATAAATTTATACACAGAAAGGAAGTATAAATAGTAAAAATAAGTTTAAAAAAAACAGAACTTAGATATTCAACATAAAATTCGGAGGTGTGTTCAACTCTTTGGAGCGAAGTGTATAGCAGAGCCTCAAAGAAACATAAATACTATTTTTTTATTAGTTTGCGAAAGACCAGCTTGGGCTTATGTGTTTGTCGATTTTGGATTTCCTTGCTCGTATCTAACGAAACTGTGGTGATAGGCTCGCTCAATGGTGGGCAGCAACATTTTTTAATAAAGATTGAGTCGGGTCGAATGTCAAACACAACGCAACATTAAAATCCTCATTTATATAATAATATGATATTTATTTTCTTATCAATTTCTTTAATTCCTACTCAAGCTCGCTCCAAGTTATTTCGACCAAAAAAGGAAAAAACGTTATTACTGACCCATAGTGCCTTCTTGGCGCGACGCTAGGCATATGAGATGGGCTCGGGTAACAATCGGTTAATAGTTTCTCGACTTCAGTACACATTTTGTCAGCGTGAGGGTGAATGCTTGTCTACCGTCCGTACCCGAGTCTACATGCCCCGAATCCATCAAGGCCGTTGATCACGTGGTTTCCCAAGTGCGCGGCCACGTGATCGACGGTCAAGATTTTTCTAGGCACTCCATCGGGATGTTTCCCTAGGGACTCCTGCGGAAATGCTTCCCCTGGAGGGGCAAACTCGGAATTTTCTCTGTCCCCTGAGGAAAGCTCCCGGCGAACGCTATGACGAGTCGGCTCCGGCGAACCTCCGTCGCGTTTCCGTCGCTTTCCGGTCCCGCCTCTTTCAAATCCGCTCTATATATAAATAGAGTCGCCATTCAAAACCCTCAGAAGAACCAGATTCTACTCCAGTCGATCTCTCTCTCTCTCTCCGGCGCTCGCGAGCTCGCCGGCGGTCACAATCGCAAGCGAGGTACTGCGGATCCTTCCGTTGTCTCCGTCTAGCGATTCATCTTGTGTCGACATGCGAATCGATCCTTGAGCTTTTTGTAATCCGTCGATCTTCTTCTGCTATGGCTTTCGTCGCGTCTTTGTTAGCTCGTACACTCTGAGGTCCGGCGTTCGCTGATCGTTTCGTAGTGTTAAGCAGAGGTGCTTCGCGAGCGCGCGCAGTTTTCCGGTGGTGAATTCGATGAGATGCGAACTTTTCCGATGAGGAGTTCCTTTAGGCTCAGGCTGTCGCGTTCGTTGCGTCTCCCATCCTCCGTCGCAGTAGATCCATTTGATTTCAGAAGACCTACCTCTTTGTGATCGATGTAGATTGGCTTTATCGAGTTCGTTCGAGCGTGGTCTGTTATTCTGGCGCATTTGGCTTCAGAAACAGGGTGGAACAAGCTTATAGATAGATTTGTGTTCAGAATTGCTGGAAGCCTATTACAGGTATGAGTAGGAGATTTGTCGCTGCTCAGGGCAGTTTCACCCGAAGATAGGAGAAATGGTGCCCTGATAAGTAGCTGTTCTGATGTATCTTTTTTTTTCAATAGCATTCATTTTATTAGAACTTCGCCATGCTGGAAATCAGATGATCTGAATGCGATAGGAGGACCTGTATATTTTAGGTTGTCATAAGACGGCTATTCATTCATTTGCTAAAACTCAATGCCATAGTTTCTTATGTTAAATTAGCATCCGTGTTCTTTTCTTGGAAGAGATTGTACTGGATTAGACCTGTGCTTTGCCCCTGTATGAACTGTTTAATGCTGCATTTGTTCATCCTTTGCAATAGCTATAGTGGATCCGCTTGCGGTCTAGTCAAACTCCTTCGGACATTTCATATTAGAAGTATGCGAGACTTGCATCCCACTTGAATCAAGGCAGAGAAATCTTGAGATGATCGTTACTGTTTTGTGGTGATTAGCCGTCCATCTCATCACTGCTGTCAAATTGGAGATCCTTTACCTTTGCATTTGTGCAAGGATGAAATATGAATCTTCAGAAATATATGGCAATGGCATGTATATATGGGTGTTTTTGGTCGCACCGTTTTTTTTCTTTAAAGCTTGCAACTCTCCACCTAACCACTTTGTATAAGCAATTGCTGGTCCCGTATGAACTGTTGATATGTCAAGTTGTGGATTGTTCTCTTTAATGGACTGGCTAAGGTCCCTCCTAGGCTAGTTTATATATGCTTCTGCAAAAGATAAGTGCAAAAATGTTATAGATGCAATGTTTTCACAAAGAGATGTTGCTTTTATGAAGAGAGGAGGTTGCTGTGTAGTACAGCAAACTTAAGGGGTTTGCAATTAAGTCTCCCTTTTCTTTTGTAAATTCTGAGGGCCATTTAGATTCTCTTTTTTCTTATGCTATCCATACTCTTTCCCTTGCAGATGGAAGAATCACCAAAGAAAATTGCTGGGGTGAATCGGAAAGAGGATAAATCATTACTAGGTACTCTGTAAGCTTGACAAATCTAAAAATACAGTTAATTCACTTCAGATGTGGAATGGTAGCACAAGGATGCATATT
Organism: Syzygium jambos; assembly: GCA_031216235.1. NCBI lineage: Eukaryota > Viridiplantae > Streptophyta > Magnoliopsida > Myrtales > Myrtaceae > Syzygium > Syzygium jambos. Next base: position 6,956,417 of record CM062223.1, read on the forward strand.
TCTCTATTTCAAAACCTAATTAATTTGTTTAGGTTATTATTGTTAATTTAGTATGGCCTGACTTATAACTCTTTTGGATATCGTGGTCAATAATTAGTGCAGCATACTTTGCATGTACTTGAAAATCAAAGTAAAGCTTTCTTACTGTTAAAATAGGTCTTCATCCCTGACTTATGTAGGTCATAGCTCAATGTTAAATCCGATTTCAACAGATGCTGAATTTGGAAAGGAGTTCCTTAGCTCCTGGAAGTCGTCATCTGTGGCAGAAGATGATGCAGTGGAATTTAGCTTTGATACAGTTGGCAAAGGCAAGACGAAGAAATTCAACTTTGATAAACTGTAAGTGAAACTTAAAATATAGGCAGTTAGATAATAAACTGGTTTGGATACTTGTGGTGGTTATGTATATTCACCCCTGTGCAATTACCTCTTTGTGAAGAATAATGCCCACGGTGATTAAGTTAGCTATGCTTTACATGTTATTCAAGCACTTCAAAAATCATCAAAACGACGGATGATGGTGAAGATGCATGAAAGCTCATTACAATCTAGCTTGTTATGAGAGTGGGATATATCTCTTCTTTTTGCGGATTGACTGTTAAAAAACCTTCTTCAGGGATGTCGATTTTAACCTGGATGCTGACTCTGACAAGTTATCATCATTCAAAGTGGACATGTCAGATCTTGATTTCTCCTCCCCATCTAAGAAATCTCCAAACAACAAGGACAGAAATGAAGCAGAATCAACTGATGAAGGAAATTCCAAGAAAAGATTGTCTTTCTCCTTCGATTTTAGCATGTCATGACTTGTGATTGCAATCTAGGAACTTAGCAGTCATTTGTGCTATCCAGGTTGGATGGCTTTAATCTTGATTCACCCATTACTGAGGGAGAACAAAGTGGGAAGAAGGTTGTAGGTAGCAAAGGGAGATCATCAGAGATGAATGAGCACCAGGACTTAAAAACTTGCCTTCCTGAGGCAATTCCTGACTGCGAGGATAATGCTATGATTGATACCGCTCAATCAACACGCTCTGTGGGTACATCAGAGATTCAAGCAGAAACTTCTGTAACTTCAACTTCTATGTCTAACCCAAGAATGGATGATTGGAGGCCAAAGCCCGCAGCCTGTAGAAATTCAATTCCAGAACAATCTTCTTTCAAAAGAAAAAACAGTACGTGTGCTCAAGAATCTGATCAACAACTTTTTTTATCAGAAAAAACAGCACCAAGAGAAGTACATATTCAGCCCGGGGTTGACACAAATTTAAGTACCATCCCAGAGCTTCGAAGAAAAGATTTGTCTATCGTCAAAAGTTTAAATTCCTTTATGGGTGAAGAGCAGAATAAAAGGGAAGAAATGGTAGGGGAAGCCACATATTCTCATGGCAACATGCAATGAGAAGGTTCAAGCGTGCCACATGTTCCAGGAACAGAAAGCGAGGCAAATGGAAGCAATAAACCTTTTCTTGATACATTGAATGCTGCTAAGGCTGATAACAAAGAGGCCAAGCCTGAGCAAATCTGAATGATACAGCCTGTATTATCCCAAGTATAGTACTGCATGACAGTGAATTGGCTATTTTCAGGTTGTCACATTTATCCCTTACCTTTAAGTGATTACAGGATTGAGAGGGAATCTATATTGGGATGATATTGGAGAGTTTCTGCCATGCCAAATTAGAGCAATGAGCCATTAGTGTCTCCTTTTAAGAAACATGGACTCTTGATGGTTTATTTTGTGAAAATTTAGAAAGCATATGCTTCCATAGTTTAATATTTTAGGATGGGATGCAAGTTGTTGTGATTATCAGTTTGATGCACTCATTCATTGAGTTTTCGCTATCACGTTGATGCATTTTATGGTGATATCGAGAGTTCAGCAAAAAGATTGGTGGATCAATAGCATAACTTTTTTGCACTTCTTAGCTCACTTTCAGTCATATGTAAATGTCCCAAGCGGAGAGCCTGCAGTTATATATTGTCCTCTTTCATTACCTGTAGAGAGCCTGGACGAGCCCACTCAAAGCTTTTCAAGAGATCAGAGGAAATTAAGAGTCAGACTTCTCGAGAACCATCAACTGGGAGAAAGCTTACTCAATTTAGCAGCAAAAGACTTGCTTCTGTACATCTAAATGAAACTAGGTGAAGATTTTCTTTTTGATTTTAGTTCTTTGATTGGACATTCCATGCTTTATACCATCACATGGTTTGTGCAATCTTCAACAGGTCGGGAGACAATGCCAAGGATTCTGAAGTTGGGGGAAAGTCGCTGGTTGGTCTGAATTCACAGGCAAGGGAGCAAACAAAAAGTCAACCTCCTCTGACTGGAAGCCATATCAGTGTGAGACCCACTTCTCATCTGTACCCAATCAAGTTGTAATTGTACAGCTGTTTGGAATTTTGTTCAAATTCTAGTATTTTCTTTTTCTCATGTACTTCATTTAACAGTAGCTAACAGTGAGTGAGTAATGTGTAAGTTATCTCCTCCCCACTACACTCCCCCACCCACACACAAACACAAATGAAAAAGAAAAAGGGAAAGGTTTACCTTTTTCCCATATAAAGGTGCCCTGTTTATTACTCCTGTTCTCTGACGGACTTTCAACTAGGGTAAATTGAGATTTTTTTTTCTTGTTTTTTTGATTGCATATCTTGGTTTGCGTTGAAAAATTGGACACTCTCCTAATTGCTCTATGTCACCAGTTTGATCAACACATATGTAGATATATGTGAAATTGCTGTATAGTACTTGTTTGATCAACACATATGAAGATATATGCGAAAAATCTTTTGATGTTCTTGATTATTTGCTTGCTGTTGATGAATTAAAGCCTTTACTTGCAATTGTCTCTCAAGTCTAAGTCTCCCTTTATTATTGGCCAGGAAAGCTCATTAAATCCTTTGAACTATGCTTTAAAGAGGATAGACACCTTTGTCTCTGGTAAAATATGACTAAATTATCTGCTAGAAGACTACAAGCCTGGTGGTAGGGTTTGCAATCTGCTGTAGCATGATATATCCATGTTCAGTTTGAACCTTTTGAGTCACATGAAATGGGAGAGTGATATTCCTTTAAATGATATTTACTTTTAAGACTGAAATAACTCCTGATTACAGAAAAGATGTGTCAATGTCATGTCATCAGTTCTATTTCTGATGCTGCTTATGTTATGTCATATCCTGTCTTAGATTGCATATATTGGATCAGACCTTTGACACAGCATTATTTTGCATATGCTTAATCTGCTTGCACTAAAATTTTGCAGTTCTCTATGCAAGACGGATAGTTTAAATGAGTTGTCAAAGCCAATTGTTAAGATATGCGTGAATCCTGAAGTCACTTATTCACGCAAGGAATCTTTTAAGGATTCAAGGGTCAGCAATGTTGATGTGAAGAATAGTAACTCTCTTAATTCTGCCAAGAGGGCTTTTCATCTTTCTAGCTTGAGAATGATGATGTCTAACCTGCATCCTAACTTGATGTCCTGGTATTTGAAACCATAGATATTTTTAGAGATCAAGATGTCAATATGTGGAGGGCCACAAGAACCAAAGAAGATCAACTTGGTTCTAATCCTACAGAGGACATCGGTTCCATGAGAGACTCTGGGCAAATGACGGCTATGCAAGGTGATGCAGCACATGCGTTAGCTCATCGCAACAAAAGCACCGAAAATCAGTCACTTCTCATTTCATCCTTTAAGCGGAAATCATATGAGGTTCCTTTCTGTTGTTTGCTCTTCACTTCCAAGTAATAACTTACACCTCTTCAATAGGGTGTTACAAATATACTCATGGGGATGCTATTTTGTGATGCATTAGAAGCCGTGAGTGTCAATATTGCAGGGATCAGATGCCAATTTAATGCCATTTAGTCCTTTAAAACGGCTCTCTCAGTCTCCAAGTGAGAAAAGGTGAAGAGTGTTAATAACTCCATTATCCTTGTTCCTGTGACTGGGTTTTGTTTGTGGAAGTAATGTTCTTACTGTTGACACTTTAGAAGTTTCAGAGAATCCTCCAAAACTGTTGTCACCAAACAGGTAAATCAATAAAACCAGCCACTTCTCAATTCGTAAGGGAAATCATCTGAGGTTCCTTTCTATTGTTTGCTCTTCACTTTCAAGTGAAACCTTAAACCTCTTCAATAGAGTGTCGCGAATATAATTAAGGAGATGCTATTTTGTAATGCATTAGAAGTCGTCAGTGTATGTTGCAGGGATCAGCTGCCAATTTGATGTCATTTAGTCCACTGGAATGGCCCTCTGAGTCTCCGAGTGAAAAAAGGTGAAGAGAGCTACTAACCCCACTACCCTCGCTCCTGTGACTGGGTTTTGTTTGTGGAAGTAATGTTCTTACCCTTGACACTTCAGAAGTTTCAGAGAATCCTCCGAAGCTGTTGTCACCGAACAGGTAAATGGACAGAACCTTCTTAAGGTTTTCTATTTCAACAGAGGGTCGAAACTCGTTCCTTGCTGGTTTCTTAGATTATACGCATCAGGTTTGCAATCATGAGAACACCGAACAAAGCAAAACCAGCAGTGGGTCTGGTGACCATCCTAAATTTCAGCTTAAGATTTCTCCTAAGGCGAGGGCAACCAAAGTTGGAAGTCCATTGGTCATGGAAACTGATGAAAGTGTTCAGAAGGCTGAAGCTTATACAAAGGAACTTGAAGATGTAAGTGAATTGCGGCTAAATTATTTTTGCTATAAGTGTGTTGATTATGCACTTTTTGGCTTCGGTGATCAATTATTTGCATATTGTAGAGTATAGTCAGAGACCATGAAGATTCTAATTGAGAGACAATAATAGTGCTAACAAGCCACTAGGAAAAGAATACACAGGTTGTCAAGTTACATGGAGTAGTTGCACATAGACAACTTTCTGTGGCTTACTGGATGAGTGGTTGAGATGAGTTTCTTTTTAATTATTTCTTTTATCCATTTACTTATTATTTTCTTTGGTGGGGTTAGTTGGGGGGATGAGGGATGAGCGAGCCTGAGCTTCTTGAATTTGTACGTTTCACTACTGGATGTTTGCTCTTCACTTCCGATAATTTGGTTGTGGGTTCATTGACATTATGCATCATCACTTATTGAATTTGTGCAACGAGAAATCAATTGATGAAGAAAACCTGCCTAATATGGAAATTGTGATTTCTTCTACAGTCCAACCTAATTATCCTTAAGGATGAATCTATAGTACTTTATAGTTATTTTCTATAATTAAAGTTCTATCATAAGCAATTGAGTTTTTGGAAGGCCATTGGAACCTAGACTGAGCATATTGCAGAGAAGGGCATTGAACTGTTGCCTCTTGTCTATTCTACCATCTTTGTGATCCTTCTGCTGTTAATATATTGGCTGCCTAAGGGAATGGTCCTGCAGATCTGCAACATGCTAAAGAAGAAGTAGGAAGAAGCTAAAGAATTGCTTGTTCGAGCACTTGTGAACAACAACAATCTGTTAATGCTTAATCATCCCATCTACGAAGAACAGATATCCTTCTGGTTCTTTGGGCTGTTCATGATATGTTCTTTTCCCCCTTTGGCATTTCTTTGCAATTCCTTAAGTAAAGCACTTCAGTAAAATGAGCAACCTGCTCTGATACCAATTGTAGAGGCTAGCAAAGGTCACCTAGAGGGGGGTGAATAGGTGAACCTAAACAGTTTTATAAAATTTATGCGGAAATGAAACAAATCACAGAATAGTCTTAATAAAATTCAGATTCAAGTCAGATTATATAGGAGATATACTGATGTGCAGAATATAAAGTGAGAGATAAGGAGAAGAGAATCTGCACACGAGTTTATAGTGGTTTGGCTTATAGCAAGCCTACGTCCACTCTCCCACGCTTACAGCCTACTGGCTGGATTCCACTAAACAATCAAGAGGAATTTACAGATTTTGAGTGATATCACTCTCGTGTATGATAGGGCTCTCTATCTCACACAATCACTCTTACAAAGTAACCCTCAAGATCTAAATATTTTGGCTCAGAAAGACAAGAGAACTGATTGGAGTATGCTCAGACTTTGGACTTGTTGATTCTTGATTCTGTTCTATCCTTCAACTGCTCGTTGATCTCCTTAAATATTCCTCTTCATCCAAACTAGCCGTTGGACATCATTCAGAGGATCATCTTCCAGTCTTCATCTTGGACAGATTTGTAAAATAAGGATTGAGTAGCCGTTGGATGACAGATTCTGAATCCCGCTGATTCTGGTCGCCCATACAATCAGAATCTTGGTTTCCATAAGTAGAGCTTTGTCCGTAGTAAAGCATTCTTGTCGTAATATTTGATTGTCAATCAATTCGATTAAGATTGAAACAATCAAAACTTTCCTTCTGTGAAATCCATACCAGATCACTAGCTGTTATGTTGAGTTTTGTGTTCTGCGTTTGAATAATTTTGGCGTCTGCTTCTGCTTTTGAAAAATTTCAGCGTCTGCGTCTGAATAACTTCTGCGTCTGTATCTGAAAAATTTCAGCGTCTGCGTCTGAAAAATTTCAGCGTCTGTTTCTGAACTTTAGATTATGTGGGACTTCAAGGAACTTATTTTTTCAGTTTGTAAAGTCTGTAAAGCTTCCTTCTGAATTTCCAAAACATATGTATATACATACCTGGAATAAAATAGTTCAGAATAAGTATCAGATTCACAATTACTATGGAAGGTTTTGTTAACATCAAAATTAGTAGGAGTTTTCCTCAACAATTTCCCCCTTTTTGATGGTGACAAAACTTTCCTGCAGATTGAATCAATTTGAAACTAATTTGAGGTAGATAAGCATATTTAGCACATGAATAAATTGAGATTGAAAGATCAAACACTGTTGATGTCTTTGCTTCCTTTGTGCCTGCATATTACTGCATATAATTTCTCCCCCTTTTGTCATTAGCAAAATGAAAAGCAATAATAGAGAGTATAAAGCATCTATATTAAGCAATCAATTTAGTCTAACAAGAAATATTAGTGTATATTACAAACCAATTGAAGGAAATAGAAATTGGAGAGAAAAGCTTTTGCTATTGTTTTGAGGGAGTACGAATCAGTTGAAAATTATCCAATATCGAGACAACCTCCTCAATCTTCGAATTGCATTGACTCACAGCCTTATCCAAGTTGGATGAGCATAGAGTAATGGCTTCCTCAAGTTCTACTTTGTCTACTGCTGCTTGGACTCGTTGAGTGTTGTAGTTTTCCTCAACAAATTTTCTGTAGATTCTTTATGTCTTGTTCTAGTGCAGCTTGCTTGTCCTTAATCTCGAGCAGAATAAAGAGGATGTTCTGATTTTCTGAAGGCTGTTCTTGGACATTTACTGGCTCAGACTGATCGAATCCCATGGTTGCTTCTTCTGGAATCTCCCCCTGAACTGGTGCCTGTTCTTCAGAAACATGTTCCGTAGGAGTTGGTTCTGAAACATTTGGAGTTGGTTCAGAAACATGTTTTGGAGCATTTGCATGGCCTGTATCAAGATGTTCTGCTTCTGCTTCATCACTTTCATCATGCAGAATAATTTTTCTTTTCTTGCTATACACCTTTAGTGGGATTGGAGATTCTTTCTTCTTGCTTGCTGATCCTGCCCCTTTTCTCTGCCCTGTCCTATTGACACTTGACTTTTCTGCAGATTTTGCCTCAGATTGATGAGCCTCTTTGCCCTTTATTCTTTCCCTTATATCATTAAACTGCTTCATTTTGGAGAGCATTCTCTCTCCAACAAACATACAGGGAATAATATTCTGGCGCAATTCATCAGGAATCAATATATTTAGGAACATGAAAATTCGAGAAATTAATGCACCATAGGGCAATTGTCCCTTGTCCTTCTGTAACGCCCTGTACATATGGAAGATAATGATATGAGGAAGAGAAAAAGGTTAACTTTTCAAGATGGCCCAGATAAGCTTGATTTCTGATTTGGAGAGGTCAGTTTTGGAGGCAGCCTTGGGCTTCAAGCAATTTATAATTATCTTGTGCAGAATCACTGATTTTCTGGATAGGTCAGAGTAGGAGTGATGCCTGTTTGATCCTCGAGCAAAGTTTGGGTTTTCAGATGCAACCTTGGAAGCTTCCTCAAGATTTACTTCCAACGGAGTAAACTTGCAGTATTTTGCTCCAATTATTCTTGCCAAAACATCTGCCTTTAAATCAAATTTCTTGTCGCCAACAGTGAATTGGAGCCAGTTGGGCGACAAAGTAGAGAGATTGGAATAGAAATAGGCAGTTAGTTCAGCAAAAACATTTGCAGATTGGAGGCAAAACTCATAAATGCCCAGCTTCTCAAAAAGATGCTTGACTAGAATGTCAGCCTTATCTAAATAGTCAAAATCCACAGTTCTGTGATTCATAATCCCACGAGCAAGCAATAGTTTATAGCAGACCTGATGCTCAGAACTTCTGAACAATCCTCCTGTACCTGGCACATCAGATGCCATTCCTATCTTCATTTCAAAAAGCTCAAAAAGTCGAGCATCATCTTCAGGAATAACAAATTTATTTGCACTAGCAGATTTAGGGCTAATATGAGCAGATTGTTTGCCCGAGGGGGTTGACGATTCCCCGACCTTTTCTTTGTCCTTTTTGGAAGAGGGTTCCTTTGGTGTAGTGCTGGTCGGAACATGGGCAGTATCAATACAAACTTTAGAGTAGTTTTGTGTAAGATGTTCTTCAGAGACGAACCCGTTGTCTCTTAGACACTCTCGCAAAGAAGATGCAGAGGCATTGTTTCGCTTCAACAACTGATAAGTGTTCCACACATGCTTGATGCTTTTGAAGCAAAAATCTGATTTACCAGAAGGTTTGGGTGGAGACGATCGTTGAGGAGGTGTCGCTTGAATAGGGTCTTCACGACGGTCTGATTCTGTATCTGAGATTTTCATATACTCCGCCGGTGCAGTAGATTTGGAGTCTTGGTTCAGAATACGTGAAGATCTTCTCTTGAACGACATTTTGATCACTTCTGGAGCAGAAAGTTTCGATCTTTGAAGGAAGGAAGACGAGGAGAGTCTCTGAATATTGGAGGTTTTGAAGAGGAAAAGATCGTACTGAGGGTTTTGAAAAGTGACGGAGAGGTTTATAAAGAGAAGGACGGGTTTTAGGAATAAAAGTTATTTTTAGAAAGTAAAAAATAAGTCCAGACGAGTGGGGAGGAAATAATCTTTCTAAGGCATAAAAGATCAATACAATATCATGATAATATTTTAAGCACAATTAATCAGATAAATTTGGATACGTACCTGATTTGCTTCCAAAGATAATATATGTGAAAATATTCTGCCAAAAATATTCCCGCCAAATTTTAAACTATGTACGTACCGTTTCTTGAGAGTCTGGGAAATGTTCAGACCGAAGACACTTGAGTCTGAAAAATTCCTGTCTGTCAAGCACTTCAAGAGAATGGATAAGTAATGCAGAGTTTGTTTCTAATATGCTCAAATGAGAATTTGTCAAGAGGCTTTGTAAATATATCAGTTAATTGATTCTTAAAATCAATGAATTGAATATTTACATCGCCATTTTGAACATGATCTCGAATGAAATGATGTTTGATATCAATATGTTTTGCACGAGAGTGAAGAATGGGATTTTTGGACAGATTAATAGCACTTGTGTTGTCACACTTGATTGCAACACTTGATTCTTCAACGGCAAAATCTCGCAATTGCTGCTTCATCCACAGAATCTGTGCACAGCAACTTCCCAATGCTACATATTCGGCTTCTGCTGTAGGAAGTGCGACTGTACTTTACTTCTTCGAGTACCAGGATACCAACATATTTCCAAGTAGTTGACATGTACCTGTAATACTTTTCCTGTCCATTTTACATCCAGCTAAGTCAGCATCTGAATATCTAGTAAGAGTAAAATTTGAATCTTTGGAGTACCAAAGACCTAGCATTGGACAAGTTCCAATATACTTGATTATCCTTTTTACTGCAGAAAGATGCGATTCTCTTGGGTCTGATTGAAATTTCGCGCACATACAAACACTAAAAAGAATGTCAGGTCTAGATGCAGTAAGATATAATAAAGATCCTATCATGCTTCTGTATACTTTCTGGTCCACCTTCTTACCAAATTCATCCTTATCCAGTTTGGATGATTGGGACATTGGAGTGTCTGTTTTCTTACTGTTTTGCATTCCAAACTTCTTGACTATCTCCTTGGCATACTTTTCTTGACAAATGAATGTACCTTCTTTTGTTTGTTTCACTTGTAAGCCAAGAAAGAATGTTAGTTCTTCTATCATGCTCTTCTCGAATTCGTTCTGCATACTCTTAGAAAATTCCTTGCAAAGTAATTCGTTAGAAGATCCAAAGATTATATCATCAACATAGATTTGAACAAGTAGAGAATCCTTACCCTTTCTCTTCACAAATAAAGTTGTATCAACTTTACTTTTGGTGATACCATTTTGCAGAAGGAAGTTACTTAGCCTTTCGTACCAAGCTCTGGGTGCTTGTTTCAGACCGTAAATGGCCTTTTTGAGTCTGTAGACATAATCAGTCTTCCTTAGTTCTTCAAAACCAGGTGGTTGTTCCACATATACTTCTTCTTTAATATATCCATTTAGGAAGGCATTTTTTACGTCCATCTGAAACAGTTTAAAGTTATGAAAACAGGCATAAGCTAATAATAGTCGGATGGCTTCTAACCTTGCAACTGGTGCATAAGTTTCATCATAATCTATGCCTTTTTCTTGAGAATAGCCTTGCTTTATTTCTTGTGACTTTTCCTTTGTCATCCAGTTTGTTTCTGAACACCCATTTTGTTTCAATTACTGGATGGTTTTTGGGTCTTGGCACAAGCTCCCATACTTCATTGATTCTGAACTGCTGAAGTTCCTCCTGCATAGCTTTTATCCAGCTTTCATCTGATAAAGCTTCACCAATTTCTTTTGGTTCAATTTCTGATATCAGTGCCAAGTTGTTGATGTTCTTCTTGTGTTTGGATCTGGTCTTGATACCATCTTCTATTTCTCCAATGATGAGATTTTTTGGATGACTGGATTTATGTTTTCAGTTTTTGTCAAATCTTTCCTTCTGAATATCTGTAGATTATGAAGGTTCTGATTGAGTCTGAACTGTATCCTTATTTCTTTCTTCTGTAGATTCTACGATCTTTGGAGATTCCTGATGAGTTTCTGATTGCTCTTGAATGTTGGGAGATGGTTCAGATTCAATTTTGTGAGTCTGAATATTTTCTTCAAACTTCACATTCATTGATTCTTTCACAGTCTGAGAATTCATGTTAAAAACTCTGTAAGCTTTGCTTGTAGTGGAGTATCCAAGGAAGAATCCTTCATCTGCTTTCTCATCAAACTTTCCAGGGCGATCATTTGGATTTTTAAGAATAAAGCATTTACAACCAAACACACGAAAATATGAAATGTTGGGCTTTCTACCTTTGAAAAGCTCATAGGGGGTTTTCTTAAGAATGGGTCTGAGAAAAGCTCTGTTGATGATATAACATGCTGTAAATACTGCATCTGCCCAGAATTGATAAGGAATCTTGCTTTCAATCAACAATGTTTTTTCCATTTCTTGCAAGGAACGATTTTTCCTTTCCACAACACCATTTTGTTCTGGTGTATATGGAGTAGAAAAATTATGTTGAAAGCCATTTTCCTCATAAAAATCCGAAAAACTTTGATTTTCAAATTCTCCCCCATGATCTGTTTTAATGCAGAAAATGGAATAGCCCTTTTCATTTTGAACTCTTTTTGCAAATTTTGAAAAGTATGAAAATGCCTCATTTTTATGAGTAAGAAAGAACACCCAAGCGAATCTTGTGAAATCATCAACAATAACTAAACAGTATTTCTTACCACCAATACTTTGCGTTCTGGTTGGTCCAAACAGATCCATATGAAGAAGCTGCAGAGCACGATCAGTGGAAACATGATGTATAGATTTAAAAGAACTTCTTACTTGTTTTCCTAGAGTGCAAGCATTACATAATTCTGTTTTCCTGTATTTCAAATCTGGCAAACCTCGAATTAGTTTCTTGTTTGAGATTTTTGAGATTTGTTTCATACTGATATGCCCCAACATTCTGTGCCACAGATCTTCATCCTCTTTGATTGATATCAGGCAATGAGTGGAGTTTGGATTGACATCTAGAAGATAGATATTTCCATGTCTTCTTCCTGTAAATGTTTGAGAGGAGTCTTTGCTTGTTCCTGAACATGTATCTTCTTGAAAGTTGATTCTGAAACCTGTATCATATAGTTGGCTTATGCTTATCAAATTGTAGTTGAGTCCTTTTACCAATTAAACATCATTGATTGTGAGTCCTCCAATTTCAACCGTTCCTTTGCCAATGATTTTTCCTTTGGTATTTCCTCCAAAGGAAACTTTTCCACCATTCAGATTATGTAGATCAACAAATATGCTTGGATCTCCTGTCATATGTCTAGAGCATCCATTGTCTAGGTACCACTTCCTTTTTCTCTTTGTGATTACCTGCAAGAATTAGAACATCTCAAGTTTTCTTTGGTACCCAAACTTGTTTGGGTCCTTGAGCATTAGTATAGGCTGTCTTAACAAAATCTCTTCGAATAGGTCTCCAGACCTTAGGACATTCATTCTCAAAATGTTGTGGATCTCCACAATTTGAGCATTTGAGAGCACTTCGGCCAACAGGTTTTACAAAATTCTTTTTGAAATGGTTTTTATAAGCTTGTCGAGGAGGTCTTTGTCTTAATCTCTCCTTGACTTTTGGAAAATCAATCAAGCTGTCACTTTCCTTTACAAATCCCAGACCTGATTTGTTATAGTAAGGAATTTGAATGGAAAGGATATGCTTCAAGGTATCTGAACCTTTTGAAAACTTGGAAGTAATTTCTGAAATTTCCTTTTTCAAAACGGTATTTTCTTTGGAAAGAAAATCTCGATTTTCCTTGATTTTATGGAATTCTTTTTAAAGGAAATCGATTCTTTTTTTTTGAGAAGGATCCTGTTGCCTTAGTGATGAAATTTCCTTTTTCAGAGAAGAGATTCTTTTAAGAGCAGTCTTAAATTCAAAGCATAATTCATCAATATAATTTGATACTTCAATAGACATCTCAGTAGGTTTTACCTCGATTTCCACTTTGGGATCAGAATCAGAATCTGAGTCTGAATATGACTTTGTCATTAGACAGAAATTTGAGATATCTTCATCACTGTCTTCGCACTCTGTGTCACTCCAAGTTTCTGCCTTTAAGGCCTTCTTTGCTTTCTCAAATTTGGTCTTCTTTTTCAGAAGTGGACAATTAGGCTTGATATGTCCACGTTTCCTACAGTGAAAGCATATTATATCCTTTGATCTATCTGTCTCATCGATAGACTTCTTATTTTCGAAAGGCTTCTTCCCTTTGAGATTTCTTCCTCTGATTTTCATTTTCTTATACTTCTTTATGAAGAGTGTTAGTTCTTCATCATCAACATCTTCATCTTCAAAATCTGCATCAGAATCAATGTTAGTTTTTAATGCAACTGACTTATTACCTCTGGTTTCAATCTCCTCGTTTCGTTTCTCAGTCTCATATGATTGAAGAGTTCCAATCAACTCATTCACTGATAGAGGCTTGATCCTTTGAGTCTCACGAAGAGATGTTTTGATGTTGTCTCACTGATTTGTGAGTCCTCTCAGAAGTTTGTTGACTTTCAATGCATCTGGGACTGGTTGTTCTTGATAGGCAAGACCGTTTACTATGTCAGTAAACCTGTCATAATAATCAGCAATTAATTCTCCAGATTTCATTTTGAAGGATTCATATTGACCAAGCAAAATATTGATTTGAGTTTCCTTGGCTCGATCTATTCCTTCATAAGTAACATAGAGAGTATCCCGGATTTCCTTAGCAGATTCACAAGCAGCAATTTTCTTATATTCAACAGGAGATAAAGCACAGTAGAGAGAATAAATTGCTTTTGAATCTGAAGTTTCTCTTTTGGATATCTCAGTTTGAAATAATGGAGGATCTGCTGCTTTGCTTGCATCTGCCTTTTCTTTTGAATCCGAAGACTTTGGATTGACTCCTTTGATTATGACATCCCATTGCATATGATCATTTGACTTAATGAATGCCTTCATCTTGTTCTTCCAGATACTATATTCCTTGCCATCGAAATATGGTGGTCTGTTGTTGCTCTGACCTTCAATGAGCCCTGGAACACCATAGCTAGTCATGTAGATCGTTAGCTCAGAAGTAAAGCACTTCAGTAAAATGAGCAACCTGCTCTGATACCAATTGTAGAGGCTAGCAAAGGTCACCTAGAGGGGGGTGAATAGGTGAACCTAAACAATTTTATAAAATTTATGCGGAAATGAAACAAATCACAGAATAGTCTTAATAAAATTCAGATTCAAGTCAGATTATATAGGAGATATATTGATGTGCAGAATATAAAGTGAGAGATAAGGAGAAGAGAATCTGCACACGAGTTTATAGTGGTTCGGCTTATAGCAAGCCTACGTCCACTCTCCCACGCTTACAGTCTACTGGCTGGATTCTACTAAATAATCAAGAGGAATTTACAGATTTTGAGTGATATCACTCTCGTGTATGATAGGGCTCTCTATCTCACACAATCACTCTTACAAAGTAACCCTCAAGATCTGAATATTTTGGCTCAGAAAGACAAGAGAACTGATTGGAGTATGTTCAGACTTTGGACTTGTTGATTCTTGATTCTGTTCTATCCTTCAACTGCTCGTTGATCTCCTTAAATATTCCTCTTCATCCAAACTAGCCGTTGGACATCATTCAGAGGATCATCTTCCAGTCTTCATCTTGGACAGATTTGTAAAATAAGGATTGAGTAGCCGTTGGATGACAGATTCTGAATCCCGCTGATTCTGGTCGCCCATACAATCAGAATCTTGGTTTCCATAAGTAGAGCTTTGTCCGTAGTAAAGCATTCTTGTCGTAATATTTGATTGTCAATCAATTCGATTAAGATTGAAACAATCAAAACTTTCCTTCTGTGAAATCCATACCAGATCACTAGCTGTTATGTTGAGTTTTGTGTTCTGCGTTTGAATAATTTTGGCGTCTGCTTCTGCTTCTGAAAAATTTCAGCGTCTGCATCTGAATAACTTCTGCGTCTGTATCTGAAAAATTTCTGCGTCTGCGTCTGAAAAATTTCAGCGTCTGTTTCTGAACTTTAGATTATGTGGGACTTCAAGGAACTTATTTTTTCAGTTTGTAAAGTCTGTAAAGCTTCCTTCTGAATTTCCAAAACATATGTATATACATACCTGGAATAAAATAGTTCAGAATAAGTATCAGATTCACAATTACTATGGAAGGTTTTGTTAACATCAAAATTAGTAGGAGTTTTCCTCAACACCAAATACTTATCAAAAATTGTTGAAGGTGAAAAGAGAATAATTGAACTCGAGACCTTGTGATCTAATATTATAACCTTGATGGAGCTTGCGACGGCTTGTTGCGATTGCTTGAGTTTATCATGTCGTAAATTATATTTTATCATCTCAACTAGTTGCAAAGATTTCTAAGTGGATCACTCGTTAAGGCCCGAGGAAAAGGACCTTTTGTCTTGCTGGCCAAAACACAAAAGAAAGGGACGGCAGTCGGTGACGACGTGAATCCAACAAGAGAAGGCCAGGATTGGAAGCCTCAAAGAAAGTTGAATAGCGACAAAAACTAGATCCGACAAATTGTCGAGCACATCCGGACTGAAGATAGAATGGACTGACATTACTACTGACGTGGAAAGCCAAGATTGAATGTCACTCTGGTCAGACCACGTAATAGGACAAGGAAGGCTTTCGTAACTACTCGTGAAGCAGGTAATGAATGAAGTAGCTGACAAGTAAGTTGATTTGACATCACTTAGTAACTCCACTGGTGGGGAATATATGTTTAACTTTATAAAATTTGCGAAAGGGTTCTGAGTTCCTATCAGATTGGCAAATTATGGGAAGGTCTGTTTCGTCACTTCGAGATTCATTTTTTTAACAGGGAGAAAAAACTTGAGGGTGTGTTAGGGCTATAAATACCAAGTGATTGTAGTCCTCTCCCAAGCAAAAACCTTACACTGTAATCAGATCAGAAGCTCGATGGCTAGGTTTGGATTATGTCTGTGCCTGATGCTGATAGCCTTTTCCTGGACCAGCTCCGAGGCTTCCACTCTTGTTCGCGAATTCAGAAGGTCGACGGTCCATGTTGAGTCTCTTAAGACGACAACGGCTCATGACGAGTTCAAGAAAGTCGAGAGTTATTATGGGTCCAAACGGGTTAGTCCCGAAGGTCCTCCACAGCACCATGCTAAAATCCCTCTATAAGCTAGGATGAGATGTAAATGCAGCAAATGAGATGGGACCATGCAGTCGTTGTGAAGTGTTTGGTGTGAAATTTTCGTTTTCGTTAAGCATTTGATATTAAGCTAGTGATTATTGGGGCTGAAGCTAGCGAACGTCCATGATGCTGCAGTTGTATTGGGCCGGGTTTGCAGTGAATAAATTATCGAATATTATTAACCATGTTTAGACATGTATCTGGGAAAAACGAAGTTTTAATAGCATGATTTAGCATGCCACGACACTCATAGCATAAGCGGAGAAACTATTCATTTCATGTATTTATTGTAAAGATGCCATCACATAAGGGCATGATCACTTGCCAACAAGCACAATTCTGAATACAGTGACCAACATCAAACTCCAAAGCGACCTACGACATCATTTTCCCCACGTACTTTCCCCAATTAATCCACAGACGTTTGGGATTGTGCCTCATCGTTGCACCTGTTGGAAAAGTATTTGCAACGTGATACTGTTTGTTGTGATCATAAAAATAAAACAGAAATAATATAGTTGAGAAAGCGATAACATTCAACTCTAGCAAACGCAGCCACACGGAGTGAACAGGTTATTGCCCAACTTTGTGTTGGTAATTGACTGAAGAAGTCCTCGGGCCATTTCTTGAAGAGATGCAATATCGGAAATGAGGAAATGCTTTGAGCAGGAGAGTTCCTTCACCTGGTGTGATGAGGCAGAGACGTGAGCGGAGCCCCTGTGGATTCTCACCCGAAGTAGCCTTGGCTGGCCGCTACAATCATTTGACTATACCCTGCATCATGTGAGAAAGAACTGAACGGATTCTAATAAAAGTAATTAGAAAGCGAGGTACGGCTAACCGAATTTCCTTAAGATGATTAGTTTCTGCCAATGATGTTAAACAGCTTTACAAAATTATGCCTCCTAAGATATAACACCTAGAACTCGTTTGAATTAGTACCATACAAACAAGACTTTATTGAACACTTCTCGAAACCGTCACGCCTAGAGAAAAAATAAATTGAAGAGAACGTTTATTCTATTTTCTACACTCTCTATATTCCATGTACACTATCTTCTATGGAATGAAGAACAGACGCTATCTTCTATTCTTCTCTTTTCTCTATTCTTCCCCCATCAAATGAAGAATAATTCAATTCTATTTATAGAATTTAAATGGACATGAACCAAACAGACACATGAACTAAAAATATACATGAATTCAAGAGATACATAAATTTAATTGATACATGCATAGAAGAGATTCATGAACTCAAGAGATACATGAACTGAAGATATTCATGAATTTAACAGATACATGAAGTGTAATGATATGTGAACTGAAGTGACATGTCTCGTTTGCTCACATACATTAATCCATTAATCCATAATTACAACAGCACCCACATGAAAAATTGTGCAAGAATCTGAACATGGATTCATTTACTCGACCATTTATAAGGGATGAGCAGAAAATGCCCGACAGCATAGGACATGGTCGAAATGTCCGCTCAGCTCTCCGAGGTTGAGAACACGGGGACGATCGGGATGGCCGAAGTCGAGGGCTATCGACCATCTCAAAGGGAAGAACAAATGGCGGATTGGTGAAGAGGGACTCAGACTAGCCGTGTTATACCAAACACACATTGGCCGAGCCCTTGTCAAAGCTCGGTTACAACCTTTTTTCCATGGCCATCAACTCAGTATGTATTTTCAGGAAAGATAATTGCATAATAAATCAGTACCAAAAGTAAGATAACGAAAAGTGTTTCTACTTTGGACTGAGAAAAAACAAATCTAAAAGCCATTCTTGAAATAATTTTTTTTTGGTAAGGTTCCTTGAAATAATTTTAGTTATCATTGTATCTTAAAATTATTTTTTGAAGTTTCATGTTTTTGAAGATACCAAATGTTGACTACTGATGGATAGTACATATTTCACGTAAAATAAAAGCTTACATATATCAAGGTCATTTTCTTGCTTGCGCAATTATAAATGATCACACTAAGAAATAAATGTTTCCTGTCATTATTAATCTGATAGGGTAATTAAGAGAATTGTTTTGTAAACTTGTACATAAGAGAGGAAATAAGACTAGTAAAAATAAGTTTAAAAAAAAACAAAACTTAGATATTCAACATAAAATTCAAGAGGCCCGTTCAACTTTTTGGAGCGAAGTGAATGGCAGGGCCCCAAAAATACATAAATAATTTTTTTATTAGTTTGCGAAGGACGAGATTGGACTTATGTGTATTGTCGATCTTGGATTTCCCTACTCGTATCTAATAGAACTATGGTGATAGACTCGCTCAGCAGTGAGCAGCAACATTTCAATAGCAGAAGCGGCGGAACAAATGTCGGCACAACACAACTTTAAAATCCTCAATTAAATAATAACAAGACATTCATATTCTTATCAATATCTTTAAATTCCTACTCAAGCCAGGTTTAAGTTTTTTTTTTTTTTTGGGCTAAAAAGCCAGCTTTAAGCTATTAATGGACCGCGGGTGCCCTCTTCTTGGTGCGACAATAGGCATATGAGATGGGCTTTGGATAGCAATCGGTTAATAGCTTCTCGAGTTCCGAACATATTTTCTCGGCGTGAGAGTAAATGCTTATCTATCGTCTGTAACCTAAGTCTACGTACCCCGAATCCATCAAGGCCGTTGATCATTTGGTTCTTAAGTATGGATTCACGCGATCGGTCCGTGTGATCGATATTCAAGATATTTTTTGATGCAAAGATCCGGATCCATTGGAATGTTTCCCTGGCCACTCCGCGGATACGCTTCCCATAGAGGGGCAAACTCGGAATTTTCTCTGTCCCCTCGGGAGATCTCCCGGCGAGCGCACGACGAGTCAGCTCCGGCGAACTTCCGTCGCGTTTCCGTCGCTTTCCGGTCCCGCCTCTTTCAAATCCGCTCTATATATAAATACAGTCGCCATTCAAAAGCTCTCAGAAGAACCAGATTCAACTCCAGTCGATCTCTCCCCCCCTCTCTATCTCTCTCCGACGCTCGAGCTCGCCGGCGGTCACAATCGCAGGCGAGGTACTGTAGATCCTTCCGTTGGCATGCGAATCGATCTTTGAGCTTTCTGTAATCCGTCGATCTTCTTCTGCTATGGCTTTCGTCGCGTCTTCGTTAGCTCGTACACTCTGAAATCTCGGCATTCGCTGATTGTTTCGAAGTGTTGAGCGGAGGTACTTCGCCAGCGCGCGTAGTTTTCCGATGAGGAGTTCCTTTAGGCTCACGCTGTCGCGTTCGTTGCGTCTCCCATCCTCCGTCGCAGTAGGTCCATTTGATTTCAGAAGACCTCTCTGTGATCGATGTAGATCGGCTTTATCGAGTTCGTTCGAGCATCGTCTATGATTTTGGAAGTTAGGCACAGCGAAGAACTTCTTTCTTAATTACTACATTTATCTATTATCCTGGCGCATTTGGCTTCAGAAACTGGGTGGAACAAGCTTATAGATAGATTTGTGTTCAGAATTGCTGGAAGCCTATTACAGGTATGAGTAGGAGATTTATCGCTGCTCAGGGCAGTTTCACCCGAAGATAGGAGAAATGGTGCCCTGATAAGTAGCTGTTCGGATGTATCCTTTTTTCAATAGCATTCATTTTAATAGAACTTCGCCGTGCTGGAAATCGAATGATCTGAATGCGATAGGAGGACCTACGTATTTTAGGTTGTCATAAGATGGCTATTCATTCATTTGCTAAAACTCAATGCTACAGTTTCTTATGTTAAATTAGCATACATGTTCTTTTCTTGGAATAGATTATACTGGATTAGCCCTGTGCTTTGCCCCTGTATGAACTGTTTAATGCTGCATTCGTTCGTCCTTTGCAATAGCTATAGTGGATCCACTTGCGGTCTAGTCGAACTCCTTCAGACATTTCATATTAGAAGTATGTGAGACTCATGTCCCACTTGGATCAAGGCAGAGAAATCTTGAAATGATGGTTACTGTTTTGTGGTGATTAGCTGTCCATCTCATCACTGCTGTCAAATTGGAGATCCTTTACCTTTGCATTTGTGCAAGGATGAAATATGAATCTTCAGAAATATATGGCAGTGGCATCTATACATATGGGTGTTTTTGGTCGCACCGTTTTTTTTATTTAAAGCTTGCAACTC
Organism: Syzygium jambos; assembly: GCA_031216235.1. Classification (NCBI taxonomy): domain Eukaryota; kingdom Viridiplantae; phylum Streptophyta; class Magnoliopsida; order Myrtales; family Myrtaceae; genus Syzygium; species Syzygium jambos. The sequence continues at coordinate 6,976,851 of CM062223.1, forward strand.
TCCACCTAACCACTTTGTATAACCAAGTGCTGCTCCCGTATGAACTGTTGATATGTCAAGTTGCGGATTGTTCTCTTTAATGGACTGGCTAAGGTCCCTCCTAGGCTAGTTTATATATGCTTCTGCAAAAGAGAAGTGCAAAAATGTTATAGATGCAATGTTTTCACAAAGAGATGTTGCTTTTATGAAGAGAGGAGGTTGCTGTGTAGTACAGCAAACTTAAGGGGTTTGCAATTAATTCTCCCTTTTCTTTTGTAAATTCTGAGGGTCATTTAGATTCTCTTTTTTCTTATGCTATCCTCACTCTTTCCCTTGCAGATGGCAGAATCACCGAAGGAAACTGCAGTGGTGAAGCAGAAAGAGGATAAATCATTACTAGGTACTCTGTAAGCTTGACAAATCTAAAAATACAGTTAATTCACTTCAGATGTGGAATTGTACTGCAAGTATGCATATTTCTCTATTTCAAAACCTGATTAGTTTTTTTAGGTTATTATTGTTAATTTAGGATGGCCTGACTTATGACGCTTTTGGATATCGTGGTCAATAATTAGTACAGCATATTTTGCACGTACCTGAAAATCAAATTAAAGCTTTCTTACTGTTAAAATAGGTCTTCATCGTTGTCAATGAGTAGGATCATCATTGTCAATGAGTAGGATCCTTGCTTGTACACATTTCTGGCCATGTCATATGAAAGTCAGATATGTAGGTCATAGCTCAATGTCAAATCCGATTTCAACAGATGCTGAATTTGGAAAGGAGTTCCTTACCTCCTGGAAGTCATTGTCTGTGGCAGAAGATGATGCAGTGGAATTTAGCTTTGATACAGTTGGCAAAGGCAAGACAAAGAAATTCAACTTTGATAAACTGTAAGTGAAACTTAAAGTATAGGCAGTTAGATAATAAACCAGTATGGATGTGGACTCTAACGTTGATATTCTATCTTCATACTTGTGTTGGTTATGTATATTCACCCCTGTACAATTACCTCTTTGTGGAGAACAATGCCCATGGTGATTAAGTGAGCTATGCTTTACATATCATTCAACCATTTCAAAAAATCATCAAAACGATGGATGATGGTGAAGATGCATGAAAGCTCGTTACAATCTTGCTTGTTATGAGAGTGGGATATATCTCTGCTTTCTGCGGATTAACTGTTAAAAACCTTTTTCAGGGATGTCGATTTTAACCTGGATGCTGACTTTGACAAGTTATCATCATTCAAAATGGACATGCCAGATCTTGATTTCTCCTCCCCATGTAAGAAATGTCCAAACAACAAGGACAAAAATGAAGCAGAATCAACTGATGAAGGAAATTCCAAGGAAAGATTTTCTTTCTCCTTCGATTTTAATGAGTAAGACAGCTTCACAATGTATACATTTGGGCTTATTCTTTGATACATAAAGTTATATTTTCAAGTGAAGAGAAATTTCATGAATTGTGATTGCAATCTAGCAACTTAGCAGTCATTTGTGCTATCCAGGTTGGATGGCTTTAATCTTGATTCACCCATGACTGAGGGAGAACAAAGTGGGAAGAAGGTTCTAGGAAGCAAAGGGAGATCATCAGAGATGAATGAGCACCAGGGCTTGAAAACTCGCCTTCCTGAGGCAATTCCTGACTGCGAGGATAATGCTATAATTGATACTGTTAAATCAACACGCTCTGTGGGTACATCAAAGATTCAAGTAGAAACTTCTGTAACTTCAACTTCTATGTCTAACCCAAGAATGGATGATTGGGTGCCAAAGCCCACAGCCTGTAGAAATTCAATTCCAGAACAAGAAAGGACAAACAGCATGTGTGCTCAAGAATCTGATCAACGGGATTATTCATCAGACGAAACAGCACCAAGAGAGGTACATATTCAGCACGGGGTTGACACAAATTTAAGTACCATCCCAGAGCTTCCAAGAAGTGATTTGTCTATTGTCAAAATTTTAAATTGCACTTTGGGTGAAGAGCAGAGTAACAGGGAAGAAATGGTAGGGGAAGCCACATATTCTCATGGCAACATGCAGTCAGAAGGTTCAAGCGTGTCACATGTTCCAGGAACAGAAGGCGAGGCGAATGGAAGCAATAAACCTTTTCTCAATACATTGAATGCTACTAAGGCTGATAACAAAGAGGCCAAGCCTGATACAAATCTTAATGATGCCTGTATCATCCCAAGTAAAGTACTGCATGACAGTGAAATGGCTGTTTTGAGGTTGTCCCATTTATCCCTTACCTTTAAGTGATTATAGGATTGAGATGGAATCTATATTAGGATGATATTGGAAAGTTTCTGCCATGCCAAATTAGCGTAATAAGCCATTAATGTCTTCTTTTAAGAAACATGGATTCTTGATGGTTGATTTTGTGAAAATTTTGGAAAGCATATGCTTCTGTAGTTTAATATTTTAGGATGGGATGCAAGTTGTTGTGATTATCAGTTTGATGCACTCATTCATTGAGTTTTTGCTATGACGTTGATGCATTTTATGGTGATATCCAGAGTTCAATAAAAAGATTGGTGGATCAAGAGCATAACTTTTTTGCACTTCTTAGCTCAGTTTTAGTCTTATGTAAATGTCCCAAGCGGAGAGCCTGCAGTTATATATTGTCCTCTTTCTTTACCTGTAGAGAGCCTGGACAAACCCACTCAAAGTTTTTCAAGAGATCAGAGGAATTTAAGAGTCAGTCTTCTCGAGAACCATCAACTGGGAGAAAGCTTCTTCAATTTAGCAGCAAAGGACTTGCTTCTGTACATCTATATGAAACTAGGTGAAGATTTTCTTTTTGATTCTAGTTTCTTTGATTGGACATTCCATGCTTTATACCGTCACATGGTTTATGCAATCTTCAACAGGTTGGGAGACAATGCCAAGGATTCTCAAGTTGGGGGAAAGTTGCTGGTTGGTCTGAATTCATTGGCAAGGGAGCAAACAAAATGTCAGCCTCCTCTGACTGGAAGCCACATCAGTGTGAGATGCACTTCTCAACTGGGGTGAGGCATCTGTACCCAATCAAGTTGAAATTGTAGAGCTGTTTGGAATTTTGTTCAAATTCTAGTATTTTCTTTTTCCCATGTACGTCATTTAACAGTAGCTAACAGTGAGTGAGTAATGTGTAAGTTATCTCCTCCCCGCTGGCACTCTCCAACCCACACACAAACACAAAAGAAAATGAAAAAGGGAAAATTTTACCTTTTTCCCATATAAAGGGCCCTTTTTATTACTCTTCTGTTCTCCAATGGACTTTCAACTAGGCTAAAATGAGATTTTTTTTTCTTAGTTTTTTGATTGCATATCATAGTTTGCTTTAAGACATTGGACACTCTCCTAATTGCTGTTTGTTACTAGTTTTAGCAACACATATGTAGATATATGTGAAATTGCTGTATATAACTTGTTTGATCAACACATATGTTGATATATGCGAAAAATCTTTTGATGTTCTTGATTATTAGCTTGCTGTTGATGAAATTAAAGCCTTTTCGGCTAAAATTATAAACCTTTACTTGCAATTGTCTCTCAAGTTTAAGTCTCCCTTTGTTATTGGCCAGGAAAACTCATTAAATCCTTCGAACTATGCTTTAAAGAGGATATTGACATCTTTGTCTCTGGTAAAATATGACTAAATTATCTGCTAGAAGACTACAAGCCTGGTAGTAGGGTTCGCAATCTGCTGTAGCATGATATATTCATGTTCAGTTTGAACCTTTTGAGTCACATGAAATGGGAGAGTGATAGTCCTTTAAATGATATTTACTTTTAAGACTGAAATAACTCCTGATTACAGAAAAGATGTGTCAATGTCATGTTATCAGTTTTATGTATGATGCTGTTTATGTTATGTCATATCCCGGATTAGACATTTCCAGCTCTAACAAGTAGATTGCATATTTTGGATTAGACCTTTGATACAGCATTATTTTGCATATGCTTAATCTGCTTGCACTAAAATTTGGCAGTTCTCTATGCAAGACGGACAGTTTAAATGAGTTGTCAAAGCCAATTGTCAAGATATGCGTGAATCCTGAAGTCACTTATTCAAGCAAGGAATCTTTTAAGGATTCAAGGGTCAGCAATGTTGATGTGAAGAGTAGTACCTCTCTTAATTCTGCCAAGAGGGCTTTTCATCTTTCTAGCTTGAGAATGATGAGGTCTAATTTGCATCCTAACTTGATGTCCTGGTATTTGAAACCATAGATATTTTTAGCGATCAAGATGTAAAAATGTGCAGGGCCACAAGAACCAAAGAAGATCAACTTGGTTCTAATCCTACAGAGGATATCAGTTCCATAAGAGACTCTGAGCAAATAACAGCTATTCTAGGTGATGCAGCACATGCGTTAGCTCATCGTAGCAAAAGCACCGAAAATCAGTCACTTCTCAATTCATCCTTAAAGCGGAAATCATATGAGGTTCCTTTCTGTTGTTTGCTCTTCACTTCCAAGTAATAACTTGCAACTCTCAATAGGGTGTTACAAATATACTCATGGGGATGCTCTTTTGTAATGTATTAGAAGCCGTGAGTGTCTATATTGCAGGGATCAGATGCCAATTTAATGCCATTTAGTCCTTTAAAACGGCTCTCTCAATCTCCAAGTGAGAAAAGGTGAAGAGTGTTAAAACTCCATTATCCTTCCTCCTGTGACTGGGTTTTGTTTGTGGAAGTAATGTCCTTACTCTTGACTTTTTAGAAGTTTCAAAGAATCCTCCAAAACTGTTGTCACCGAACAGGTAAATCGATAAAACCAGCCACTTCTCAATTCATAAGGGAAATCGTCTGAGGTTCCTTTCTATTGTTTGCTCTTCACTTTCAAGTAATACCCTACAACTCTCCAATATAGTGTCGCGAATATAATTAAGGGGATGCTATTTTGTAATGCATTAGAAGTCATGACTCATGAGCGTATGTTGCAGGGATCAGTTGCCAATTCTATGTCATTTAGTCCACTAGAATGGCCCTCTGAGTCTCCAAGTGAAAAAAGGTGAAGAGCGCTAATAACTCCACTACCCTCGCTCCTGTGACTGGGTTTTGTTTGTGGAAGTAATGTTCTTCCCCTTGACACTTCAGAAGTTTAAGAGAATCCTCCCAAGCTGTTGTCACTGAACAGGTGAATGGACAGAACCTTCTTAAGTTTTTCTATTTTAACAGAGAGTCAAAACTTGTTCCTTGCTGGTAGCTTAGATTATACATGTCAGGTCTGCAATTGTGAGAACACCGAACAGAGCAAAACCAACAGTGTGTCTGATGACCATCCTAAATTTCAGCTTAAGATTTCTCCTAAGTCGAGGTCAACCGAAGTTGGAAGTCCATTGGTCATGGAAACTGATGAAAATGTTGAGAAGGCTGAAGCTTATACAAAGGAACTTGAAGATGTAAGTAAATTGCGGCTAAATTATTTTCGCTCTGAGTTGCTTTAATGCACTTATTGGCTTTGGCAATCAATTATTTGCATATTGTAGACTATAGTCAGAGACCATAAAGATTCTAATAGAGAGACAATGATAGTGATAACAAACACTAGGAAAAGAAAATACGAGGTTGTCAAGTTACAGGGAGTAGTTGTCCATAGACAACTTTCTGTGGCTTACTCGATGAGTGGTTGAGATGAGTTTTCTTTCGAATTATTTCTTTTATCTGTTTACTTATTACTTTCTTTGGTGGGGTGGGGGGTGGATGAGCTAGCCTGAGCTTCTTGAATTTGTATGTTGCACTGCTGGATGTTTTGTTCCACTTCGGATAAGTTGGTTATGGGTTCATTGACATTATGCATCTTCACTTATTGCATTTTTACAACTAAAAATCAATTGATGACGAGAACCTGCCTAATACGGAAATTGTGATTTCTTCCACAGTCCAACCTAATAATCCTTGAGGATGAATCTATAGTACTTTATAGTTATTTACTATAATTTAAGGTCTATCATAAGTAGATGAGTTTTCAGAAGGCCATTGGAACCTAGACTGAGGATATTGCAGAGAAGGGCATTGAACTGTTGCCTCTTGTCTGTTCCATACCATCTTTGTGATCCTTCTGCTGGTTATACATTGGCTGCCTAAGGGAATGTTCTTGCAGATCTGCAACATGCTAAAGAAGAAGCAGGAGGAAGCTAAAGAATTGCTTGTTCGAGCACTGGTGACCAACAACAATCTGTTAATGCTCAATCATCCCATCTATGAAGAACAGATATCCTTCTGGTTGTCAATGATTTCACAGGATGTTCTTTGGGTTGTCCATGATGTGCGTCTTTTCTCCTTTGACATTTCTTCGTAATTCCTTAACCAGATTAAACATCCGTAGGGTGCAGAAGTTTGCATCACAGCTCATGTCCAAGGACATTCACATTTGAAGTTGCATCAGATGAGGTATCTACTTTGCCTCTCTCTCTCTCTCTCTCTCTCTCTCTCTCTCTCTCTCTCAAACACACACAACACACATGAGCGAACAGGAGTCACACCCAAACCGAATCACAGGAGATCATGGAAGATGCATGTATGTGCCTCTACAAACATTTGAATTGCCCACGTGCTCAGACACTCCTCTGAACACGTGTGCAATGATGAATCAGGTAAGTACATGCTAGGTTGTTTCTCAGACTTCTGGATTACAGCTTGAAGAAGCATGCCGGCTTCCAGCATATATTCAGGGACAGTCTTATGTTTTTGTGTCCTGTTGGTTCGGGATGAAATCCCGAGGACATTTCCAGGTGCCTTGCTGAATCTAGACTACATTTTTTTTCTCCTTGTTTTCATGGGATGCCGTCAAGTTCAATGTTTCAAATATGGGACCAACTTCTTAAACTTTACATTCATAATTGTTTGATCTCGGCTTGTTATTTCCTTTCAATTGAGAGACCCGGTTTCCTCCTGGAGGTCATTATAAAAGACACCTCCGTATCTCGACTTAGTGTTTTCTTAACAGCGGGAAAGCCAGGGTAGTGCCAATACGAAACTTTGGATTGTGCGACACTTGAACTGTCAAATGATGCCTAACCTATTCGATAATTACTGAAGGTGGCAAAAATTATCTTCTTTATCTTCATTTATTTTATTGACCACCTCTACGCAAAAACCGATAGAAAGTAAAAGGTCCAAAATTGCTGTCAAGAGTTCTCCAAGATATCGGGTTCAATTACACGTGCTCCCGGAAATGTACTGAAGAAGAGCATGAATGGCATTGCTTTTCTTATGGTTGGCGTGCACGATTAGTAGTTCCGAAGGTTTAAGCTATCAAAGGGTGCGCTATGTTTATATCTCAATACCTCCTGGTGCGAACGCCCGTAGATAGAAGAATGAAAGTACGAAATGTGCTAACCTAAAACTTTTCCAAAATTATTGAAGGTGAAAAGGGTGAATAATCAAACTCGAGACCCCACGATCCAATATCAAAACTTACATGGATTTTGCAGCAGTTGGTTGCAATAGCTTAAGTTTGTCGTGTTGCAAAATATATGTTAGGGATAAATACATTAACAGTTTTAAAACTTGTCGTGAAAGTACAATTGACTATTAAAAATTACAAAGAGTACAATCAAGTTTTACAACTTATCAAATTGGTGTAATCAAATTTAACTCTGTTCAACTTGAGTAACGGAAAATACCAACTTGACTTTTTTTAATATCTTCTCTTTTTTACGTGGCGATATCGTGGCTAAAACACAAACATAAAGTTAAAACGACATCATTTTGGTCAAAATCCGATTATTAATACAAATTTTATTTAAATCGAAATGTCAAAATAAGCTAAATTTAAATAAAAATAAGGATGACGGCAAAATGGTGAGGCCGCCCCACCATTGCTAGAAAGGGCTGGGGATATTGTAGTGGCCGCGGCGTGGGCCCTGCAAGCCCTCTTCATTTTGCCTTCTTCCATCCTTTTTATAATTTACTTTGTTTTTTTAGTCTAGTATTTAGATTAAAAATCATATTTAGATTATAACGGGGTCGTTTTAGCTTTATACTTCATGTTTTAACCATGTCAATGCCATGTGAAAGAGAAAAAATAATAAAAATAAGTGAAGTTAGTATTTTCTTTTAGTCAAATTGGATGAATTTAATGGAAGGACTTCATTACACTTATTATAAGTTTTAAGACTCAATTGCACTTGGCCCTTATATATTATATCTCAACAAGTTGGCAAGATTGCTAGGTGGATCATTTTTCAATACCCCAAGAAAAGGACATTTTGTCTTGCGGGCCAAAAACACAAAATAAAGGCCGACACTCGTGAGGACGTGAATCCAGCAAGAGAAGGCGGGGATTGGTAGCCTCAAGGAAAGTTGAATAGTGACAAAAACTAGATCTGACAGATTGTCGAGCAGATCAGACTAAAAGGTTGAATGGACCGAGACTATTGAGGAAGAAGCAAAGGTTGAATCTCGCACAATTCCACCATATAAAAGGACAAGGAAGGCTTTCGTAACTACTCATTAAGCATGGCACTAGTAACGAATGAATGAAGTAGCTGACAAGTAAAGTTGACTTGGCATCACGTGTTCAAGACTCCACTGGTGGGCAATGTGTTTTGACTTCATAAAATTTGCAAGAGGGTTTTGTGAGTTCTTATCGGATTGGCAGATTGTGGGAAGGTCTCTCTTTCGCCACTTCGATTCATTATTTTTTGTTAACAAAGAGGGAGAAAATACTAGCGGGTATGTGAGGGGAGGGCTATAAATACCAAGTGATTGTAGTCCTCTCCCAAGCAAAAAAACCACACATTGTGATATGATAGGAAGATCGATGGCCAGGTTGGGATTATGTCTGTGCCTGATGTTGATAGCCTTTTCCTGGACCAGCTCTGAGGCTCGCACCCTCGTCCATGTCGAGTTTCCTAAGACAATGGTTCGTGATGAGTTCGAGAAAGTTGAGAGTCAATACGGGCCTAAACGGGCTAGTCCGGAAGGTCCCGATCCACAGCACCATGCGATGATTACTCGTAAGCTCGGATGAGACGTAATCGCAGCAAGTCATTTGGGACTCTGCAGTCACCATGAAGTGTTTGATATTATATTCTCGTTTTCTTTAAGTAGTTAATGTCAAGTTAGTATCCAGTGAATCGTGGATTAATCACAAGAGAGTGCATTGTTGGAGGTGAAACTAGCGGATGTCCATGATGCTGCAGTTGTATTAGGAGCGGTTTGCAATGAATGCATAATCGGATATTATTAACCATGTTTAGACATGTTTGGGAGAATTGAAATTTTAATACCATGATTTGGCATGCAACGACACTCGGTAATGTTAAGCGGAAAGATAAGTTATTCCGTGAATCCACGAACACTTAATTTATAGATGCCATCACATAAGGGTATGATCACTTGCCAACAAACACAATTCTAAATATAGCGAGCAACATCAACCTCTACAGCGATCTAAACATCATTTCCCTATGTACTTTCCCCTATTATATTGCATATGTCTGGGATTGTGCGACATTGTTGCACTTATACATACATAAATACTGTAGTATTTGTTTTTGTAAGATTTTGTGGGACCACTGTCAATTGTTTTAAAAGCTTAAGCTATTAAATAAAGACGTGATTTTAATATTTAAATATCATATCATTCCCTCTCACGCTTAGTCTAATCTTTTTTCCTAATAGAAAGCGTAGACAAATTTAATTAGGGAGACAATTGGGGCCTCGAAAGATTTGAGCTTGGGACCTTCGGTTTTGATACCATAAAAAAAACAAAGAATTGAGTCGAAGAAGCGTACTTTTCATTGATTTGTTGTACAATAAAGTTGAAGGTTTCACCACCTATAATTATGGTATCAGAGTCATGTAAGGACACACTAATATTTGCTTGTTAAAAAAATTGTACCATCATGTCGCCTCCTTCTTCAAACCCGAGATTTTCTCTAACATCAACGTGGCAAATTTTATTACATTAAAACTCAATGAAAACAACTTTTTACTTTGGCAGTATTGTCTCTAATTGAAAGTCAAGACCTACTTGGTTCCCTTACTTGAGAGATAGTTGCACCACCGCAAACTCAAACATCAGAAAATGCAATCGAAGTCAATAATCCAGATAAACATCATGGGTGCGCAGTGACTGCCTCGTAAAGTCCTGGATTGCGTGCACAGTCTCAAAACAGGTTCTTGGACTTCCAATGGCAGCAGAAGTATGGAAAGTTCTCACCGATCATTTCAAGCAAAGCTTGGTAACTCATGAACTTGACCTCCTTGGACAACTTTAACGCATTAGAAAAGAAACTAAGCCTTTATCTGTTTATCTTCATGACTTTAAATCTATTTGCGATCAATTGCATTCAATTGGTAAACTTGTGTCGGATGCTAATAAAGTCTTCAGATTACTTGAAGGACTTGATGATAGCTATGAGTCATTCAAAAGGACTATGTTTAGGCCTTATCCACTAGATCATGCTGAAGTGGTTACACAACTTCAAAGTTATGAGTTACCAAACAAGCACACTTCAACTATGCTCCCGAATAGTTCAATGGCATTTATCTCGCAGCGACGCAGCAGTGGCTACAAAAATGGAAGGGGTAGAGGACCCACATTAAATTCTAGGGGTCGTGACTTTTCTCAGGCAAACCAGAATGGTTGGCACTTTTCAGGAAATTACTATACTACTCAACAAACCAAAACCATTGGTGCACCACCAAATTCAAATAGTTGAAATTTACAGCTTTTGCGGTTTGATGATTTGATTTCAGTAAATAAATCCACTGGCACTTTATGTACAAGCTGTTAGATTAGAAAAAGTTCAAGATTACCATTTTCTTTATTTGATTCTCAATGTTTTCATATGTTGGAGAAAGTACATCGTGATATTTGGGGGTCGAGCCCAGTTCCTTCATTGTAGAATTTTTGATATTATGTAATATTTATTGATTATTTCTCTCGATACGTTGGTCGTATTCATTGAAGCGAAAGTCAGATTTCTTTGAGATTTTCCTATCTTGTCAGAAATTATTTGAAAATTGGCTTGATAGGAAAGTGAAAGTTTTTCAATCTGATGGAGGAGGTGAATTCATGAGCTATAATTTTCTCACGCATTTTTGTGAATGTGGCATACAACAACAATTCTCTTGTATAGGTACACTATAGCAAAATGGTGTTGTTGAAAGGAAAAATCGATACATTGTTGAACTCAGGCTTGCTACATTATTTGAGGCATCTATGCCACTTGACTATTGGGTGGAAGCATTTACGACAACAAATTATTTCATAAATTAGCTTCCTTCAGCTTCTCTGGGCAACTGAAGTCTATACTCGGTCTTATTAAAGAAGGACCCTGATTACTCATTACTTTGAGTATTAAGCCCTAGTTGTTGTCCATATTTACGCAACTACACAATGAAAATGTCCCTTCTTGAACAAGAACCATGACATGAGATCCAAATTTTACAAGCGTTCTTTGCCATGTGTATATTTGGAATACAGTGAAAAGCACAAAAGGATATTGTTGTCTTCATCAATCAACCAATCATGTTTACACATCTCGACATGTTATGAGCATTAATTTCCTTTTGCCTCTTCTTCTTAGGTTACTGCTACGACCGAGGAGAGCTATTGTAATGGAATTCAACTTTAAGTCCATCATAAACAAAAACTTCCGGTGATTATTGGACTATATCCCAACCTAGTCCAGAAGTTGATCAAAATGGTTGTTCATTGCTAGATCTTGATTTTGTAAATGAATTTGCATGTCTATTTGCTGAGATAGAACCAGACTCAAATGCTTCATCGACTCAATTTTTTATTTTCTTTATGTCAACCAGGGTGTTTTAAGGCTAAATGGTCAGTGCATGGCTTGAGAGGGATATATGATAATGCTATATTGGCATATCTAGGGTTCGGCTTCGAGATCCCAGCCTTTGAATGTGCAACCATGGGATGCACTGAGGATGTATAAGCTTGAGATTGGCATTGAACTAAAGATTCACCCTCTGCTAGTGGTGACACATGATTAGAGAGAGTAGTTGATGAAGCTTTTGAGTCTAGTTCTATCTTAGCAAATAGACATATACCTTGCAAAGTTAAGATATGTTGGTGAACAACCATTTTGACCAACTTCTAGACTAGGTTTGGGCATAGTCCAATGATCATCAAAAGCTTTTGTTTGTGATGGACTTAAAGTTGAATTCCATTGCAATAGCTCCTCCTCAATCATAGTAGTAACTTGAGAAGAAGAGGAAAAAGGAAAATATGCTCATAAAAAACATGTCGAGATATATAAACACGACAGGTAAATTGATGAAGACAACGATATCGTTTGTGCTTTTCATTGTATCCCAAATATATGCACAATAAAGAGTGCTTGTCAAATTTGTTCATTGTGTAGTTGCGTAGATATGTATAACAACGAGAGCCAAACACTCGAAATGAGTAATCATGGTTCTTCTTGAATAAGACGGAGTATGTACTTCGATTGCCCAAGAAAAGGACATTTTGTCTTCGAGGCCAGACACAAAGAAAGGACACTCGGTGAGGACGTGAATCCAACGATTGAAGGCCGGGATTGGAAGCCTCTTAGAAAGTAGAATAGCGACAATAACTAGATCTAACTGATTTTCTAGCATTGGTAATGAATGAAAGTAGCTGACAAGAAAGTTGATTTGGCATCATGTATCCACGATTCCACTAGCGGGGTATGTTTTTAACTTCATTAAATTTGCAACAGGGTTTCGTCAGTTCCTATCAGATTGGCAGATTGTGGGAAGGTCTCTGTTTCGCCACATCGATTCAGTTTTTTTAATGGAGAGAAAGAAAAAACTAGAGGGTATGTGAGGGTTATAAAAACCAAGTGACTGCAGTCCTCACCCAAGCGAAAACCACACATTGTAATCTGATCAGAAGTTTAATGGCCAGGTTGGGATTATGTCTGTGCCTGTTGCTGATAGCCTTCTCTTGGACCAGCTATGGGGCTCTCGCTCTCGTCCATGTCGAGTCTCCTAAGACAATGGCTCGTGATGAGTTCGAGAAAGTCGAGGGTCATTACGGGCCTACATGGGCTTGTCCGGAAGGTCCTGATCCACAACACCATGCTAAAATCACTCTATAAGCTCAGATGAGACGTAAGCGTAGCAAATGATATGGGACTTTGCAGTCATCATGAAGTGTTTGATGTTTTATTTTCTCATTTTAGTTAAGTAGTTAATATCAAGTTGGTGTCGAGTTAATCGTGGATTGATCTCAAGAGAGTGCATTGTTCGGGTTATGTCCATGATGCTGCAGTTGTATTGGGAGCGGTTTGCAATGAATACATAATCGAATATTGTTAACCATGTTTAGACATGTGTTTGGGAGAATTGAAATTTTAATACCATGATTTAGCATGCGGCGACACTTGGTAACGTAAGTGGAAAGATAAGCTATTCCATGAACACATAATTTAAAGATGCCATCATATAAGGGTATGCTCACTTGCTAATAAGCACAATTCTAAATATAGCACCAACATAACGTCTAGGATTGTGCAACACTGTTGCACACATATGAAGTTTGCCATTGGGTTTGCGTTCCTGCACCAAAACGCCCACCGCCCGGAAACTAGGTAGGTTAGTCGCCAAATTCCATCCATGAGATATTCACCAAATACCGGAATAGATTAGGAGGCTCACCAATCTACTATCAGCTTTGATACCATTTGTTGGGAGCGTGAAGCAAAAGCCCAATACCTTCACTCGGGGAAATCCCCAAGAGGGAGCCTATGTTCGAGCCCATCAACATATCAAGTTGGATCTACCTTCACTCAAAAGCTTAGATCAATGAGTTATAGACCAGCATAGATATATTAACTGCTCTACACCACACCAATTATCTAAGGTGGGAGTTTTCTAACATAATTTACACGTGAATCTCAACAATGGCAAAGTGTGTGATGTTATTTTTGAGATAGGAAGTTGCGTGAATGTTCTCGCAGCATGAATAGTGGGAAAGTTGAAGTTGTTGATGAAAGATCTTCCTAATTACCCTTAAAATTACGGTGGCTAAGGACGGGAAATGAAGCCAAAAGTCTCCAAGTGCTGTTTAGTCCAATTTTCTATTGGAAATAAATTTCGAGGCAAAGTATGGTGTGATGTAATTTCAATGGATGCATGTCACATGCTATTTGGACAACCATGGCAGTATGACTGTCAAGCTAGCGCAATGGATATAGAAACATTCATTCCTATGAGAAGGATGCCGTAAAGATTACTCTTGCACCATTAAAGATTGATTGTCACCCCAAGCAGGCAAAGGAAGAAAGTGTTTTAACATCCATGTTTGGATTCATAAAGGCATATGAGGAGATGCATGTTGCCTGTGCATTCGTAGTACTTGACCGATGAATCACTCGAATTGCCAGAGGCAATCGAAGTACTACTTCAAGAATTTAGAGATGTTCCTGATGAGATTCCGGCTGGTTTAATATCCATTTGTAATATTCAACATTGCACAGACTTTGTGTCTGGAGCAGTTATCCCCTAAAAAAAACAGCTTATTACACGAGTCCTAAGGAGCATGAAGAACTCCAATGCCAAGTGAAAATCCTTATGGAGAAAGGCTTGGTTAAAGGAAGTGTTAGTTTCTGTGAAGTGCCAGTGTACTTGTCCCTAAGAAAGATGGATGGTGGCGTATAGGTAGTGATAGTCGATAATATCGTTTTCCAATTCCACGCTTGGGTGATTTACTTGATCAACTAGATGGAGCACGTGTCTTTCTGAAGATATGTCTTGAGAAGCAGATACCATCAAATTCAAATATGTCTTGAAGGTGAGGTTAAGGCTGCTTTCAAGACTCGTGACTGAATATGTAAGTCGATTGTCATGCCCTTCGGCCTTTCAAATGCTTCAAGTACCTTTATGTGCCTAGTGAATCAAATGTTTAGGCCTTTCATAGGGAGATTCCATGTTGTACATATAAGATTTGTGAGATTACTGCCGATTATTCTAAAAGAAATTGGGAAGGCAAATAATGTCCTAGAAAGATGTGAACTCAAAATCTTATGAGATTTTGTGGAGTTACTGCTGACTGTTTTAAAAGCTTAAGTTGTTAAATAAAAGAGTAGTTTATTATTTAAATATTCTAATAGTACATACCACTTGACATCCTTATTTACAACAAAGATAAGGAAGAACACTTGACACATCTCCAATAAGTATTCCAAGCATTGAGAGACCAAAAGTTATATGTTAATCTCAAGAAATGTCACTTCTTTATGGACAAGGTGTTTTTCCCTGGATACGTGCTGTTTAGTAAAGGAATAGCGATGGATCCTAGCAAGATTGAAGCTATATCACTTCATGGCCAACGCTCCGAACACTTCATGAGATTCGAAGCTTTCATGGCCTCGCTTCTTTCTACGGGAGATTGATAAAGAATATCAGTTTCATTGCTTCAACTATTATTGAAAAAGGAGAGAAGTTTCAGTGAAACGAAAAGGCACAAAAGAGTTATGAACTCTTGAAAAAAAAATTACTTAAGCTCCTGTTTTAGCACTGTCCATCTTTGAGATTCAATGTGATGCTTCTAATGTTGTCATTGGTGCCATTCTCAGTCAAGAAGACCGTCCATTGCCTTCTTCAGTGAAAAACGCAACGATGCCAAGCTAAAGTGTTCAATTTATGGTCTTCTCTCGTTTATCTTTTCTATGTTTTTCCCTTTTATCTCTTTCGATGGATTCCTAGGTTTCGTGAGTGATCAAGAGTGTGCTGTATTAATGGAGTGGCCTACCAATGTGGTGATTCGGCTAAGAGAAGCGTAGATTATCAAGTCTCGCCTTTCTACCCTCAATAGTGGGGTTTTCAACCTTGCCAAGATTGAAATTTTTGTTGTTCATATTCTCGTTGAATACATCCCAACATCGTACAACACTCTCTTGATCACCTTTTTTTTTTTTTGTCGAGCTCTCTTGACCACGTACGAACCATAGAAATCTACCAAAATGGATAGGGAGAAAAATAAAGAGATGATGACAAGGCACAATGCCCAAGAAGTAACAATGACATCAACGGCTTAAATTTGAAGATTGGTTGGACTAGATACTTCAATAGTTGAAAATAGAGCTCTAGGCGACTTTTCGAAAATGAAAGTAGTTAAATCATACTATGCGCCTAATATGTTTACGTTGAGAGTGCGTAACAGAAATCCAATACTTTCACCTGGGAGATTACCAAAAGGAAGCACAAATTCGAGCTTGTCAGCATATCCAATTGGACTCTACCTTCATTCAAAAGTTTAGGTCAATGATTTATGAGTCAACTAAAATATATTAACTACTTAACATCATATCAATTCTCTAATGTAGGCCTATTCTAATACAACTCAAATGTGCATATCAACATGTAACTCAATCCTTGGATGACGACATAGGGACATGCTGGCAATAAGAAAAGTAGATTTAACTTGTGTCATCTCATTTTGGCGGTGGTGGAATCCATCAAATAAAGCCTAAGCTTAAAAGGTGTACTAAAGAAGATATACATGTAGATCTACATCATGCTCTATCTCATAGTTTCCTGCTTAGCTCAGCATCTCTGGCTTCATTCCCTATCTATAAACAATTCCTTCAAAAGGTTATTTGCCGCCTTCTTGTCAACCATCACTAGCTTGGTGCTTATCCTTCATCGATTTTGCACGGCGATGACAATGCACCTTAACCCATTCCTAAAACCTTTAATTTAACCGAGTCTCACCGTAATGAGTGAGTTTGATTGGTTTTAAGAGAATTCTCTCTTAATTCATTGAGCTATTATTTTGGACCAACATTTTTATAAGATCAAAATATGTAAGACTCAATTTTTCCGAGGCTCCATATAATATGATTTAGTGATTCGAAACTTCGAAAAAGTGAGCTTGACATAAGATATTGAAAGAGGAAGTATGCAATTTGGGGTTTTTCATTTTTGGTAACATACTTGGTTGTCAGTCGCGTCAATCATAAATTAAAGAAACATTAGAGAAAGAGACAATAAATCCGACATGTACCAAGGAAAGTCAAAAAAGAAGGGATGCTTTCACACGTTGCGATCAAATCCAAGTAGGGACCAATTACACGTGAGTTTCTTTGCATTCCAACGTCAGTGATGAGCATGAGCAAATGCAAATACAGGTAATGCAAGCCACGTGTCAGAGTATCATTGATTGCCTTATCGTATTCCCATGAGTAACACGTAGCAGATGCCGATATCTAGTCAATCAGGCCAACCGGAAAAACTGTCACTCTTAAGCAAGAAGACAACTTCCAATTGGCAATCTACTGTACTAAAGAAGATGATGACCGTGAACTTATCCAAACTCATTTAATAATTAGCTGCTCATTCATCTCTCTCTATATCTAGGCAACGATTGCAGCCATTTCCAGCACTCGAAGAGAAGCTATAACCCAAAATTTATCAGAGACACTATCATCTACACGTGGCATGGAATACAGGATGAATTGCGTGTTGTGCAGCCTCTTTGTTTATCGTGATCTTATCTGCGAGGGTTGAAGCTCGTCCGCTGCATCAGTTTCTGAAGGAGAATAACGTCGTTGCACAACCTGCGAAGTTGTTTAAGTTTGCCAATAGAGTTGCCTTGGAGAGAGGAGGAGCTGTTCATAGAGATGAGCAGCACTATCAATCAATGAGAGCAAGTCCTGGTGGACCTGACCCGCAGCATCACTACATAAATGTCTAGTTATATCTTGAGATAGATTAGTCAAGTTCATTTCGATGAGGTTGATAAATTGGTGCTTATACAATTGTCTCTTTGTTTTCGTATCATTTTCTTTTGGGAAAATGACATAAATGGTCTTGAAGTTTAACCACATATGCAATGTAATCCCTGCACTTTTAATTTGTTTAATATGGTCTTTGGATTTTTAGAACATGTTCAATTTAGTCCATGAACTATATGAAAATATTCAATGTCATCCCTGAATTTGAATTAATAAAAAGACAACATTGAACATTTACATATAGTTTAGGCACTAAGTTGAACATGGACCAAAATTCTATGGACCACATTAAACAAATTAAAAGTTCAGGAACCATATTACACATCGAACTAAAGTTTAAGGACCACATTAAGTAAATTAAAAGTTCATGGACCATATTGCAAATTGGGCCAAATTTCAATGACCATTTATGTCATTATCCCTTTTATTTTCTATGTATGCGTTGGAAGTAGGGGTGAGCAGTTCCATGTTCCATACACCTAACCTGGAACCTTGTATGGAACCTGAAACCTACCTATGGGAACAGGTTTCTTATTTTTCAGAATCTAGAACCTATCATACATACCTTGGAACTTGGAACCTACCTTGTCACAAGTTTCAGGGTCGGTTCCAAGGTATACACAAGTTCCACATATATTATTAATTAAACTATTGCAGTGAATCATTATTTTTAATAACCACCACTTGCTGCTACGTTCCATTAACCACAACATATATTTAAAGACACGAAAATTATGAAACATTAACAAGTCATAAAATGAAATCTTAGATTAATGGTTCCAGATTATACACTTATCATTTAACACTATGGATCATCGCAGGATCACACGAAGAAACAGACCAAGAAAAAATACAAAAAACTTGTTTAAGGTTTCAGGTTCTAGGTTCCAACTACTTGGAACTTACCCGTTGAAACAAATTCTTTAATTTTTGGAACCCGGAACCTACTCTGCATACCTTGGAATCTGGAACTTACAGGTTTCCACCAATCAAGTTCTCATATTCCCGGTTCTATCCTGAAACCATGCTCACCCTTAGCTGGAAGTAGTTCCTTATCCCACGTTCCCAACGGTGTCTTAATAAATTTCAATTGTCAGTTCACATAAATGATGTTTATTTTGAAATATGTGACTAAATACATGCATAGTTGAGCTTTGTTGGGACTTTAAAGGGAGCATTGTGTGGGATAGATAATATCTTCGTGCGCATGTGGCATCATGTAACTCAGTTAAAGTCAAGAGACAGTGTTACCTTATGTTGCATAATCACAATTCATCTCACAAAGGTAGGAACATATCTTCTAGAATGGCATTGATTCTGTGTTCTTATTGTGGGAAGAAGGAACAACCCATCTTTGTACATGAAAACCCTATCTATGGTGATTCTGACAATTACATTCAAATGATATCATGTGTTGCATTGTTTTGCTTGCTACGCTTTTACTTCATATGGAGAATCAGATATAAAACTCAAAGTGAATGAGATGAAAGAAGGATCTAGCAGAGTTTTCTTGCTATGCTTGCTTCATTTGGAGAATCAGATATAAAAGTCAAAGTGAATTATAGAGATACGGGGCTGAATATAGCATGGAGAAAATTTAGAAACACTCCAGATTCTCATGATTATGAGGGTGAAGATGAAGTGGAATAGTAGACCAGTTTCAGTAGAATCTCAGAGATGTTGAGACATCTACCCTTGGAGGAAACAATGTCTCTCTATTGGAACATACAGAAACTCAATTTTAGCACGACTTGTTTGAGGGATTGACGTTTGAAAAATCCCAGAATCCAATATCTAATAAAGAGCTTTGTGGCTGCAAGGACAGGACACACGGCATAAGATCAACATGTAAAACGATGAACATAGACCTCTTTTTTTTATAACACGAGGAAGTCCGATGTTACTGATGCCGTTTTAGTTTTGGCTAAGGCATTTTCTACAATTAAGCTTATTGGTTTAGCCTTCATTTCGATCTATTTTTCTCTTATTTAATTGAAAATTGTATAGTATTCTTGGTGACGTGAAACTCAAGACACCGTTCAATGTGGTTAGTTTGTTATTCTACAATTGATATTTAATTGCAAACTTTCCTGATCGACGGTTTTGTAGTCAAATATGCTGTTTATATCACTAAAAAGTGGATTTAGGAGTTGCTATAACAAAGAATCTGTGCACTTAAGAGAATCGATGTCCCTTGCTTTTGGAACTATCTTTCTTTCTTTTTTTTTAAACGCCGAATCTAAGAACTTTTTCTTAGGCTTGTCAATAAAGAGGGCCGCAATTTCCCCATCCCTGTTCCTTTAATTAGTCTTCTAGTTAGTGGGTTACAAATATATAAAGTTAGCCTTCTAGTCCACTAATCAAAGAACTAGTTCCTTGAACCCGAGACTGAGGAGAATAAGATGACTTGACCTAGGCAAGTCTAACCCGGTAAGCTGGGTCGAAGGAGGCCAACCGATTTGCGCTTTGAGTCTAGACAAGTTCAATGGGCCGTTAGTCCTTTGATTTAGTCCAATTGAAAATGTGGCTCAACCATTTTGATTGATCAAACAAGATCTACCCGTGTCACGCATAAGCAAGTCAATTAAGTAATTAATTGTTGAAAACACTATAACCATTTTGACTAATAGGGGAAGACCGACTCATTTTGACTAGATAGTCTTAAAATCATTGTCTAAATATGCCATCCAGATGGGCATGTTTGTATCGGGCCATGACCAGGCCCTCCAGTTACCAGGGGAGAGAATATCCAATGCTAAGGAACTTCATGTCCACATAAACATCAATTCAAGAATGGGAAATTTGCAAGACTAACTCCCTATTTGTCCACAAGTGACGATATCTTCTATAGACACCACAAGGTCTAGTAAGCAAGCAAAATTCTCGATTAGTATCACCAAAAGTTTATGATCATTGGAAAAAATTCCATTTAGCCCTCGAACTTTACGTTTCTTCGCAAATACCTCACGTGTTTGCGACATGGATCCTTTACCCCGCATAGTACAATCCCCTTGACGCCTTACTAAAATCTCAATTATTGGTACGTCAAAGTGAAATCGTTATCAAGGACCAAGACTTGTTGGGACACTGAGAGAAGTATCGTACGAGATAGAGAATCTTCATGCACGTGTTTGAGTCCGTACTTGCATATTTTACTATTTCAGCGTAGATTCTGGTTTTATTTTGGGTCAAATTAATAAGCAGAATATACTGAATGTTAATTCTCTTGTATCCACTTACCCTATTGCCTGGTTAGGAAAAGTTTATATTTTGTACATGTGTTGTACAACCTGGCAATACAAAACAACTAAATACAGAGTTTTTTAAAATTGGAACTCAAAATTAGTCAAAACTCACAACAAGGAAGGGTTTTAAAAGAATGACTCATATATTTTGTCACCTAGCAAAAAAGAAAAAAAAAGACTCATATGTTTTGTCTCATAAGTTCAACCAAAACAAAAATTAGTCAATCTTCTAATTACTGCTTTAACCACTAAGTAGTAGATGTTTGATTATTGCAATCTTGTGGTCATCCCGCATCACTCGTTCTTGCACCGCATAATAACAAAAATGGGCCTAATACTCTAAAAAACTTCCAAATTTAAGTCATGTCCAAATTCTACCCTAAACTTTTTTTTATCCTATTAAAAATCCCTAACTTTTGGTCTTGTCACAATTTCATCCTAAAATTTTCACAATCTCATAAAAAACCACAAACTTTTACTTGAGTCACAAATCTTACTCATTAACCCTCCGTTCAAAATTTCTCGTTGACAACCAATAGATGAAAAACTCCCAAGTGCAAGCTCTCCGACTATGAGAGATAGAACATTCGCAAGCACAAGAGATCGAAGACTGAATGCAAAATCACCAAAGGCGATGTTGACGGAGGGTTAATGGAAAGCAGATTTGGAACTTAAGTAAAAGTTTGTGATATTTTTTGAGACAAAAAAATTAGAGTGAAATTAAAATTGGACCTAAAGCTGGAATTTTTTTATGAGATAAAAAAAGTTTAGGGTAGAATTGATATTTAATCTAAAGTTGAGGATTTTTCATGGGACAAAAAAAATTATGGTAAAATTGTGACTAGACCTAAAGCTGGGGGTTTTTTATGGGATAAAAAAAATTTATGGTATAATTGGGACATGATCTAAATTTTGAGATTTTTTATTATAGAAAAGGTAGAATTAGGACAAGAGTTAAAGTTTTAGATTTTTTAAGGTATTAGACCAACAAAAAATGGCAGGTGGATCTGTTTTATTTACCATTATTTTCCTTCATCTTGGTTAAATGAAACTTCTTCTGACCAGTCTTTTGATCGATGGGCTATAAGCATGGATATCACCCGTATTTATATATAGTTGAGTTGGTATATGAGTGATGTGCCAGTAATTTGTAGCACACCGATTAAAGACTGAACTTTTTAATTTAATTGTCTCTCCATACTCGCCTATGCATCGATGAGGGTCGTACGGCACATGGATGAAAAACCGCCACCTCATGTGTTTGCGACATGGATCCTTTACCCCGCGTTGTATTACTCCCTCAAATCCTCAATAAATCTCACTTATTAATGTGTGAAATGAGATTGTTGAGACTTGTCACCCTTTAGGCCTCAATAAATCTCACTTTTTGGCTTGTGAAATGAGATTGTTGAGACTTGTCAAGAATATTCAGAAGAGTATCACGTGGAATAGAGAATCTTCATCCACATGTTTGAGTCTACACTTGCATCATTTGCTAGTTGAGTGTAGACACCTGGTTCATTTTCGGTCAAATTAATAAGAAGAGTCTACTACATGCGAGATAAGAACACTACAAGTGACATAACTTTCGTACGACGTTCACTTAAATGTTATAACTTTTTTTTAAACCACTTAAGTGCCATAACTTCTAAAAAAATGTTCACATGAGTGTCACAACTTTCAATTGACTATTTAAGTATAAAAAATTTTAAAAAATATTCACCCAAGTGTCGGAAATTCAACGTGCCATTGTACTTGTGGTGAACATTTTTTAAAAGTTATGTCACTCAAATGATTGATTGAAAAGTTAATTGGCACTCAAGTAATCGGATATATAGTTATGGTACTTAAATGAGCATCGCACATTAGTTATGGTACTCAAGTAATAAAAAAAAAAAATTATGGCACTCAAGTGAGCGCTGTGCGAAAATTATGATACTTGTGATGTTCTTATCCCACTACATGTCAATTATCTTGTATCCACCTTATCTTATCGCCTTGTTAGGGAAAAGGTACATTTTGTGCACTTGTTGTACAACATGGCAATGATATGTAAAGATACAAGTCAATTAAAAGAGCTATTTCAAATTCGAATGCAACATTAGTCGAAATTTGTAACATCAAGTGGCCATTGTGATTAGCTTGTAACACCAATATCAATGATGCAATTGATACAGCATGATTTCTCTCTAGACTCTGGCTAGCTTCCTAGGTCTATAATTGATGCGGGAGCATTGGGTTTTGTCAATCGATTCAGGTTGAAGTTGTCGATTAGTCGAAAAAGTCATTGATTTGGTTTACAAGTTGTCGATTTCACGATTGCCAATCGACTATAAAGATATCAATATACAAGTTTATTGTCGATTTCGAGACTCCCTATCAACTACATAATGACCGGAGGGTGTTCTCATATATTTCTATTACTATTTGGTGATCTCCTACGAGGACTATTTGGCTTCCAAGGATGATAAACAAATTTAGAGTATAAGTTTAATCATTTTACATTTGGACAAATGTAATTACTTTTAGATTTATGAGTCTTAAATGTGTTGTAGGTTTCAAGAGTCAAAGTTTAGGTCTCTAGGTGTTTTAATACATTTTCTAGTTCCTAGGTCTTTATTGTGTTTTCTAGTTCCCATGTCAATGATGTTGGGTAGTTTTCATATCTTCAATGCTTAGTCTATTTCCTATGTAATAATTCCTCTATATAGCAAGGCGAATTCTCAATGTAAAAAAGTCGAATTTGAATATTGAGAATATATGAGATTTTCTTCCGTGTGAGCGAATATTTTTGAAAAGTGGATAACTCCTATCTCGGCATTTGTATCCTTGGAAGATAGATTCTTCCATGGTGGTGAGGCAAAGAAACACTGTATTCTTGGCTGGTGATATTTTGTAGGCTTAGTTGGTGAGCTTTTCCTATCCCAAAGTCCCGTATCCTCGGCTAGTAATTTTCTGTAGACCTTGGTGATGAACTTCATCAATCCGATCGCGATTCTTGGTTGATGGTGCATCCTGTATACCTTGATTCTGGTCGCATCTTATCCTACTTCTATCCCTTCATCCATCAACATCACTCAAAGCGACTCTTGCCCCCACACCCGCATCAATAATTACGGCAAATCCTTCTTTAGATCCTATGTACATATTTAATTCTAGATATTCCCTTTACACATGTTGCAGTCACCAAGATTAACCGCCGGATAACATCCAATAAAAGGTTAAAGCAGGATCTCTTTGATTTGCTTTCTACAGATGGTGGTACCTGCTTTTCACTCTTAAAATATGCGGAATTGGCCGAACCCACTTGATTTCGGCGTCACTACGATCGATTTCGCAAATTGAAAGGATAAATAAACTGATAAAAGAAGGGTAGCTTTTGGTCCACACCACTCCACAATCTATTTTTAAAGAAAACGTATGAATCTAACTTATGCTATAGAGCCACTTTTACCGCCCACCCAATGATTGTGGTGGTCAAACAAGTTTAAGAATGAAAGTAATGTCAAAATACATGCTTTGGATGGTCGTGCGTTGAAATGAATCTAGGATTCCCATTAACGATATGAGCCATGTAACCACACGAAAACCTACATTTCGAATACCCCAATTTGGCGCAGATGATTGATGCGCTAAGTGATTTCCAACCCAGCAACTGAAAGATTTCGCTTATTCAAATCCCATTAACTACGTGCAAATTGCTCTAAAGATGAATTCATTAGTTTGCAGGATATTTCATGGGCCTCCAAGTAGTCAGGTCTCTCCACTTACGTCCTTGGATTATCAAAGAAATACATCTTGGGTTAGTTAAAAGTTATTGTAGATCTATGTTGACTAATGCAAATCATCGAAATTTTGTGAGACCACAATTAACTATTCTAAAACTGCTAACTAAACAATTCAAGTTATTTATTCTAGAATTTGAAATCTTATATCCATAGTCAACCATTCTAAGCTTTTTAGAATAGTTTATAATTTTAAAACAATTGACAGTGGTATCTTAGAATTCCATAAGGTATCATAGTAGTAGTCCTGCGTACAAATTTTTCTACACCCTTTATCTGCCTTTCGGATTTTATGCTTTGTTCTTTGACCAAATTGCAGCCCACACATGAGTTTAAAATTTTCGGGCATACGAAATTTTCAATGTGGGATCTTAACTCTTCAACGTGCCTTTCCTATCTATATGTACAAGTGTAAAAGAGATGTGACTGTGTCAGTCTACTGCTAAAAGTACAAGATTATTCACCACACTAGTTAAACTAGAGACTATAATAACTTTCTATCTTTACTTAATTTTTTACTTCACTTTGGTCCTAAGTTCAAATTTTTTCAAATTCTTTATTTTTTTCCAATCATATATTATTAATGCTACGCATATTAATATGTATCTACACAATTGATTTACTAAGTGATATGCCAAAATGCAGAAGGATCTTATTTGACAATTTATAATAGTTTGATACATCACTTGATACATCAATTATGTATACTAATTTTTAGCAAAAATAGCAAGTCTCATTACATATTCGCACGCTTATATCTTATGTCAAATCTTAGCCTATGTGTGAGGAAGAATATTAATCATTCAGATATTAACCTACTCCTCCTTGTAATAACTTAAATTTTTAAAACAATGAGAGAATGTCTACAGACTAAAAATGCAAATAAGATCATTAGTCTCATCATTATCCAAGGTAATCTTAGTTTCTCATTTCGAAATTCGAGTCGGCAGATCCATAATAAATGAAATATTAAAACATCAAGCGGAATGGGGATCACGCTTGGATGCACTTTTTGAATCAGGACAAAAAGGCATTATCGCACGTAAAACACATCCTATGGCTCCAATATGATTATACTTGCCTTTCTTCAAAAGCCAACCATATTAACTAATTTCCATTGTGCAATTCTTATGTGTAAACGGCTGTCGTGTTGTCCGAAAGGCGACATGCTTATCGACTAGCTTATGTGTTTTTCAATAAACCAAGAATAATAGCCAAAGCAAAAAGGGGGAAAACAGATGTTGCGCCGCCGGCAGCATTACCGTGCGATTGTCATGTCGACTTGCTCGTCACTCCTCATTCAAAACTCGTCGACACACAGATTTTGTCTCTTGTCGTTACGAGAATCCAAACCTAGATTCAAAGAAGCATTAGTCATGATCTACCTTTCCACATAACGCAATAAGCATATGGTGGGTGGCAGATACATACGTGGCTTTGCATGCATGCATGCATGCATGTATGTATGGATGCATGTATGTATGTATGTATGTATGTATGTATGTATATTGGTTAATACAAAGGGCTAATACAATTAGCTAGTCAGGTTTTGTGACCGAGATGAATGATCGAACCTATGACAACACGTTCAATTAGGCAACAAAGTTAGATCATAATTGTTTGTCTAGATACCAAATGGGTAGGTCAGTTCAATCTCCGAGCTGTTCTCGATTTCAAATGGTTTTCAAGTTCTACCTTTAAACAATGGTTGTGTTCGGGTCAATAGGTTCAATCATATTTGGTTTCACCTTCTTTAGGTAAGATTAGATTTCGAAAAATTGTTCCAAAAAATGCTAAACCTATTATATAGAGGCAAATTCAATTCTAAACATTTCAATTATGCAAATTTAGTCATAAACCTTTTAACGAATTGCCAATATAATCCTAAACCTTTTGACGATATGTTAATTTAGTCCTAAACATTTTGACGATTTGTCAATATAGTTCTTTCGGCCAATTATCCAAATATATTGGGGAGAACTCGGTAACAATTCATCAAGAACCAAACCCAATCCAGGATCAATATCTCCCCTAAAACTAAACCGACCGAAATCGACTTAACCTCAGCAACAACCAACAATATTTTCAGCAACACAACCTCACAATATGTAAATATAATGCTAAAATGATAAGGAGACAAATGCAACAACAACATCAAGATTTAACGTGGAAACTCAGTGCGGAAAAAATCACGGACCACCCAAAAACTTTCACTAATCACAAAAAATAGTAGGATACATAAAGTCTTCTTCTCTAGTCACACACTAGAGGCACAATATTAACAATACAACAATATTTCCATCACCACGAAGGTTGATTTACATAAATGGAGATGAAAATCCTAACCGCGATTAGAGAATGCGGAGGAGGTTGTCAACGAACAAAACAGATCAACTCATAGTCCTCAGTCTCACAAACAACATACTAAATTTTAGGAAATTCTATCAACGTTTAACCTTCAAATTGGAACTGCAAAGTTGCGCCCATTTTTCTTCTTTCTCTGCTCGTGCTCTCGGTGAGAAACGCAACTCACTCTTTTCTCTCTCCTCTCTGGGGCACACACTCACGAAGCTGCCCATCTTTGTCCCTTTTGCTTTGCTTTTGACCTTTTGACCTTTGTTTTTCTTTTATTAATGTTAGCTGGGCCGACAATTATCCCGATCCAATTTAGATAACTCTAGGTCATTGGGCCCACTTGTATTACAAATAATTCGGGTTCGGGATTTTTCGGGTTTAGCCATGTCAATATCGATTATCACACGGTTGCACTAAGTTTGTGTAATTTTGGGTTTAGTTTAATGTTGGTTTAAGCTTTGCATTTTTCCCTTTGTGGTCATTGAATCTTTTTAATTGTTCTTACGTGTCAAAAAATACACACAGCATAAGTCCAAAGGAATTGACAAGGAACCCCAACACTTTAAAAATATCGCATAGTTAGACCAATACGATCCCAGTCAATGTGTGGAGACTACAATGGGGCTCACGGGATCAATGACTATGATGGTGTTGATCTATAGAGACTAACTCCATGCGATAACATCTCCTCGATAATACTTATGCCCAATTATTGTCCTATAGTATGGAAGTGTATAACAAATGGGACAGAAATCCAATTATTTGATAGAGGACCTAACTAAAGTTGGACGGTAGAAGGAACGACCACTTCTAGTTACAAACATTGACATTTCCACAAACTTGTCGTGAAATGGCATTGAAATGATTTGCAAAGTTCATAATGATTAGTGAAGAAAATTGATCTACGTACATCGATCTAAGTCGAGAACAACTCGCCATAGCGATTCCATATTCAATTTTCCTGACATATTGTGTCATCTTCGCAGATTGTGATCCTCGTTTAGCTAAGCAGAATCCAAAACTTGAATAAAACCATCAACATACGACTGACCGATCTTTATGAAAATGAAAGCACCTTTTGCCCCTTCCATTGTCCGTGCGGCCACATATGCAAATGGTTTTTTTTTTTGCCTCAAGATCAAAGGCTGTGTTGCCTTTTTGCCATTTGGTAGTGTCGGCTGAGATTCGAGCCCAATCATCAGCATTAACTTCAATCGTGACTAGACAGACACCACGAGAATATCGCTGCAAAGAATGGAGAAAGACATGCTCTAATACTTTAGTAACAAGGAGGGCGAAGAAAGATAAAGAGAAGACAAAAGTATAAGTTGACGGCAATCGTCACATAAAGCCATCTGAAATCTCCATTCAGGGAAACGACACAATAAGGTTGTCCCATCTTCAGGCATGATTAAACTCTCTTAAGGGTCTTCTCTCGCATGTTCACTATATATACTGGCAATCTACGGGAATTATTCATCGGCTTGTCTTCCTAGATAATCCTTCATTACTACAGTGTTTTGCTTGTTATCACGTTCAAGCTCGTACCAATTCTGCGAGAAAATGGCGAATTTACTGGCAACAATGCGAGTTTCTGCATTGATCCTACTCATTGTCTCGGCGCATGCGAGTGGTCTTGAAGGAATAATGTTGTCTCTCGACCGAAAGGCCATAACGAAGAGGGTTGATAGTCTGTCCTTATTTCGCAAACTAGGGTTTTGCAACGTGACGCCGAGCAAGAGAAGGGCATTGGCGGACACGGAGAGGGCTGCACCGGAAGGACCCGACCCTCAACATCACTACATACCTCCAACATTTTCGTAGAACGGGATGAAGATCCTCTATCCGTATATAATGTCTCCAATGGTGTCTCAACAGCCTCAGCTATTAATGTACCTAACCACCGCTTTAAAAATAAATTGCATCCACATAAATTAGCGTCGAAATGATTGAGAAACCATATGGAGACACAGATGAAGATA
Source organism: Syzygium jambos (assembly GCA_031216235.1). Taxonomy (NCBI): domain Eukaryota; kingdom Viridiplantae; phylum Streptophyta; class Magnoliopsida; order Myrtales; family Myrtaceae; genus Syzygium; species Syzygium jambos. Next base: position 7,005,893 of record CM062223.1, read on the forward strand.
GAGGATCCGCTGCAGCTCCCATGGCATGGAGATGAAGCTGTCGAGAGCTGAAATTTTACGAGTTTGATCTACTTATGGGTGCTAAGCTATACTCAATTTCATGTTGGGTTTATATTTTCTAAGTAAATGATCTTGTAGCGAAGTTGATACTGCAAGAGTTGATTACAGTGCAAAAGTAACACATTGGAAATATATTAAGAGATTCATATCAATAGCTTTTGGGTTTATTGTCACAATAATTCCAGCATTTGGCAGAAATACTTATCCAAACACGCTAGTCTACATACATACATACATACATGCATGCATGCATATACAAAGCCACGTATGTATCTGCCACCGTATGCATATCCAGTTATGTGGAAAGGTAGATCAAGACTAATGCTTCTTTGACTTTGATTTCGGATTATTGTAACAATAACAGACAAAATCTGTCTACGGACAAATTGATTTCGAATGAGGAGTGGCGAGCAAAACGACGAGACAAATTGCATAGTAATGCAGCGGGCGGCGTAACATCCGTTTCCCTCTTTTTGCTTTCGCTATTTTTCTTGGTTTATTCAAAGGACAATAGCTGGTGGATAAGCATATCTTCCAACACAACAGCCGTTTTACACATAAGAATTGGATAATGAAAAGTAGTTAAGCCAGTTTATGGAATTTGTTGTGCATGCGATACTGCCTTTTCGACTTGATTCAAAAGGTGGATCAAAGCGTGACAATTACCGTCTCTAGTTTGTTATAGATTGTGCAAGTCTAATTGTAGGACGATCCAGAATTTTCTTCACTAGATAAAAGGAAATCGTCCAGTTATTCGCATATGCAAGTCTTATAAATCTTGTAGGATCGTTGCCAATTGTGCTAAATGCTTAAGTTGTCAAAGGGAGGAATATGTTAATATCTGAATGATTGACATTACTTCTCACACCTGAGCTGAGATTTTACATAAAGATCAAAGCGTGTAAATATGAAATGGAAAATGCCATTGTTACTAAGATTAGTTTCCATAATTGACGTACTAGTTGATGGGTCAAAGTGTTATAAAATTGTCAAATATAATCCATTAACAGGCTAACACATTACTTAGTAAATCAATTCTATAGACTTAGCAAAGTGCCTTAGTGGTACCTATTTTTCATGATTTCCCCGAGCAAGACAAAACCCCCTTCTCGAATGGAGGAGGTAGTTTGGATCATCTGACTTAGAATCACATGCTTGCATCACGGATTGCTTCATAGGTGTTGACACCAAAAAATGATCAAGTCCTTTTAATTGACATGACGCCGACTTAAATGAATATAGCTTGGTGTTTAGTGCAATTTAATTATCAACAAGTTATTGATGGTGGAAACACTTGTCAATGACTATGATTATCGATGACCATGATACAGGTATTGGCTTACGATGGCAATTGGTTGACAATGGTTACTTAGCAAATTTGAATGTGTTGAATACAAAAACTGAAGACAAAGTGAAGATGCCAAGATGAAGATATAGATTTGCGGTTAAGTCCAGTGGTAATTGAGGAGTCATAACTACTTATAGATAATGTTGACTTGCGATCATGGAGCTTAAAATTATCACTACAAAAAAACTGCATTTTAGCGACGACAATTAGCGACGAACAACCGCAAATTTTCGTCGCTAAAATTTTTTAGCGACGACTTTTGCGACGAATAAAATTTCGTTGCGAAAAACCATGTCGCTAAATTAGCGACGAAACATATGGCAATTCGTCGCTAATTAGCGACAAACTGACTCGTCGCTAACACATCTGTCGCTGAAATCAGATATCGCAACTTAGCGACTAGACACACCATTAGTCGCCATTTAGCGACGAACTACACATGGCGTCGCCAATATTTTAGCGACTACAAGAGTATGATCGTCGCAAATTTTTGCGACGATATTTTTCTTGTAGTCGCAAAAATGTCCAGAATGCATGGAACTCAGTCTCGCATATTTAGCGACAACAATGTCTACTGCCGTCACCAATTAGCGATAACTCTATCCCCCGTCGCTAATGACGTCCCGAATGCATATATATTATAGCTCTCGGCCACTTTTAGCGACGACACTGTCATCTACCGTCACTAATTAGCGACGATTAGATCGTCCGTCGCTAACGTTGTCCCGAATGCAAAATGGGTATCACTCGGCCGCTTTTAGCGACGACACTGTGATCTACCGTCACTAATTAGCGACGCTTACAGTGGCCGTCGCTAACGATGTCCCGCATTTATATAGATAGATCACGGCCACTTTTGGCGACGGGTATGTTTTCTTCCGTCGCTAAAAGTGTCCCCGAATGTAAATTTAATAGGTCTCGGCCACTTTTGGCGACGACAATGTGTTCTTCCGTCACTAATTAGCGACGATTAGATTGTCCGTCGCTAACGTTGTCCCGAATGCAAAATGGGTATCACTCGGCCACTTTTAGCGACAAGGTAGTCGCCGATTCGTCGCCATTTAGCGACAAACGCAACTGTTCGTCGCTAAATCGTCCAGAATAGCGACGATAGTATATCGTAGCGTCGCTAAAGCTGTTTGAACGATTAATATGTATTTTTTGTGTTTTGTTCAGTTCTACCTGATAAGTCATAACATTCAACGCAAAACGAAATATAGAAGCAACAAGTAAATATCTAAGAAAAGTACCCATATCAAAAAAATTAAAATGTATATATTGCAATTATGTTCAGCAAATGTATCTAAACAATTATCATTCGCACATATCAAAAATGTTCAGCAAATGTATCTACTCTTCATGGTCTTCATCGGGTGGGGGTGCCGGTGGAAGTCCAGTCTGCTCGGCTGCTTCATCCTCATCGTCTTGCTGCGAATGCTGACAAGTGGAATGGCAGCCTTCGGCTGTTGTTATGAAAAGATGCGACTCTAGGATGGAGATGTGGTTTAAAGGAGGTTAAGAATAGCCTACAAGGATGTTAAAAGGAAAGTAAAAGGAAAGATCTTGAGTTTAGGAGCTTGCCGAAAATTTCACACGGAACATAGAACATGTAGATATAAAGTCCATAAAATCAACCTGATGGGAAAAGCTTGGTTTTTCTTTTGTATAATGACAACTGACATTACATCCATATCATAAACCGGTTAAAGTAATATTATTCTAGCGAAAGAACATATTTAAGGATCAGCCTTCATTACCAATCGCAACAGGTAAAAACTCTAAAAAACCATTATATCAGTTCTCCCTAAACAGCAGAGTATGTTGCAGCTTTTAAAAAATGCAATGTGCCCACATACCCCCACTCCCCAAACAAAGAAAAAAAGAGAGAGAAATGAGCCCAACCTAACCCCCCACGCCCACCTCCAACACACAGACACATACACAAAACCAAAGAGGAGACACGCCCATAGATGGACGACAGACACACGATCCTGCTCAGGCAACAACATGAGAGAATGAACACTACCACATCTACGCAACTACGCCCGTCCACATGCACCCACCTACGCCCATAGACGCAAACCTGCACCAAGACACGTACGGCTTGCAGGAGTGACAGCAAGTCACTATGCATGACAAAAACTCAGTTCATACAGAGAGATGTAAATGGTCACTTTGAGTAAGATATTATGATTTTTAACTTTGAAATGGCAAAGGGCATTCTTAATCAATTCAGAATTCTCAAGGGCACACCTCTCATTTGTTTCGACAAATTTCTAACATCCATATGCATTAAGATGCATGGCAAAAAAAAAGCATTCTAACGAGGTTCCGATTACTCAGTACGTTCAAAATGGACTAGCATGTTGATCACGAACCTGGGAATCAGTAACTGCTTCTGAAGTTTTCACTTGATCTATTGAGGAAGTAGGGACATCACTGTAGCCACCAAGAACAAGGACTCTCTCAGATGCAGCTATGGATATGGATGAGGTGTCAGAATCCTAAGAAGACTTTCCGGCGAATATCTTCCCTACAAATAGGCACCAGGTTAACTTCACATGTAAGATAAGGAAACCAGTCATCACTCATAGATGGACAACTATCTTTGGGAAACAGTAGTGCTCCTGATAAGAAAATCAGCCTTCACAAATGACTAGTCCATGAATACAGGCCCCATAGGGTAAAGAAGGAACATTGCTAGGGAACTAGACTCAAGAATCTTCATCGTTATAACTATCAGTATCCACATATCATGAGGAAGCTCTAGCATGCCATCTTAGTTGTCTAGCTTGACTTTTTCTAATTGTATTCTTTGGCCTAACTTTTTATCTTTCATTTCAGACCACAACCAATGGACTTACAAAGAATCATGTTCCATCACTTCCATTCCCAATATGCGGAGACAATGAGTCCACGTCCGCAGACTGTGGTCAAGTAAATGTAGGACGTCGAACTCTAAAATTGTATCTAAAGAATCCAGGAAAGATGACTTGAGCCAAGTTAAAGATTCGAATAAAACTACCCATACGCTAAGCTCTCTGACAATGACTATGAAACGAAAGAACAGTGTGATATTTTTTAAAGTAGTAACATACAAAAATCCGAACAAAGGCACGCCACTCGGCACTAAGGACAGAAAGAGACATTGACCAACCAGTGATACAAAAATTACTTGCACAGCTGAGGATCCAAAAACCGTCGAGGATAAAAAAAGCTTCGAGCTAAAGGAAGCGCATGGCCCCGCAAAACACGTACGCATTGCAAATTAAGCAGGCAGAGCAGAGGTGGTTAAGCATTCAATCAGGCGAACCGTTTTTTTTCACTTCCCTCGCACTACATTCAACTGAACACTGAACGAAGCAATCGCTCGCTCGCTCGCTCACAACAAGTCCAACATTCTCGATCCACTTCCCAGGCAGATTGCACTAACATTCACAACCGAAAATCACTTTTAAAGCAAGCGTGTAGCTTTATCACTCCAACGTTCAAGAAACACAAGGAAAGGGCAACCCAGATCAGCAAAAAAGCCAAAAACCATCGAACAAAGTGCACAACCCAACCACGAGAGAGAGAGAGAGAGAGAGAGAGAGAGAGAGAGAGAGAGAGAGAGCGCGCGCGTGAGAGGGAGGCCATGTTGTTCAGCAAGAGCGAGACGCCAGAGCTCCTGCGGTGGCCATTGAAGCCGGAGGGAGAGGACTTGCACACCGGCGGTGCGGAGGGGAACCGATCAAAAACCGATTGTTCGGGCCGAGAACTTACAGCGGTCGTCGGTGGCGGGCGGAGGAGCGGGCGGCGGGGAGCGGGCAGCCGAGCGGGTGGACGAGCGGCGGGGAGCGGGCGGACGAGCGGCGGCGAGAGGCCAGACGAGCGGCGGCGGGCGATCGAGCGGCGTCGGAGGTCACAGGGAGAGCGAGAGTAGAGGAGAGATAGAGAGAGACAGACTGGGCAAAATCGATTTCGAACTTAGGTTATCGTGATTCAGCGACGGCATAGCCACGAATCGTCGCTAATTGGCTACCAATTAAAACCTCCGTCGCTAATTGCGACGGTATAGCGACCAAGTAGTCGCTAAAACGCCTGAATCAAATCCATAACTCGGCCACATTTGGCGACCAATCAGCGACAGCATCGTCGCTACAATTTCAAATATTATGATTACTCATGGCCACTTTTAGCGACGACATGCGCTCCCCGTCACCAATTAGCGACGAAGATATGTGATCCGTCGCTAATGATGTCCCCGAATGCAAATTGTAAAGCTCTCGGCCAAATTAGCGACGAAACATATGCCAATTCGTCGCTAATTAGCGACAAACTGACTCGTCGCTAATTTGAGACGAGATTGCGACAACTTAGTCGCTAAACTGTCCAGAGATCAAGAAACGTAAAATGTAACATTAGATCACATTAGCGACGAAGTAATTACGATGCGTCGCTAAACTGTGTTTTTGCGACTACCTAGTATTTTCGTAGCTACTTAGCTATGATAAAAATGCCGTCGCTGAATGTAGTCGCTATTTAGCGACAGAAAAGCGTGATCGTCACAAATTGGCGACGACATCTTTATCTCGTGGCTATTTAGCGACGAATTAGCGACTAATTGTCTGTTGCCGTCGCTATTTTCGGTAATTGGCGACGAAATTAACTTGGTCGCTAATTTCGTCGCCACGTAGCGACTATTTGCCTTTTGTTGTCGCTAATTAGCGACGATACTGTTGTCGTCGCAAATATGTTGTAGCTAAATTACAGTTTTTTTGTAGTGTATGGAGATGCAGTTGTAACCATTAATTTGAATATTAATAGCTTGTAAGTGCTTACACTTTGTAATAGACCATATAAAGCCATGTTAAATTGTTGTAAAAGGATCCACGATCATCCACACAAATATATATGTATTTTCTCGGTTACCAATTTTTTAGTTTTCAGTACTTACATTTCTCTTTCATTTAGATTTAATTTGATCTTTGTTAGGCAATTCACTTTCTATCCGAATTTCTACTGAATCTGATTCCTTTGGTGAAAGGTATTTCGCTACTTGGGTCAATTCTGGGTAAACAATAGGGAATCGGCAAACGAGAGTGAATATTTCCTCTTCAAAATCCGTAGGATTCTGAAACGAAAGCGATAATAAACCATGGAGAAAAAGCAGAAGAAAACAATGATGATACCAATGGTGATAGAGACTCATCAATAGAGCACAAGAAAATTGCAGAACTACTATCGAAAAGTTGTTCCATTTCCCTTACCAAAAAAAAAAAAAGTTGTTCCTTTTCTTTCGCGTTAGTTTCTTTTTCACAACTGTAACTGCTACGGAAAAGTTGCACTAGATAGTCACGTATTGTGACTCATATTCTATTCTAGATCTTAATGCTTCAAACTCTTCTTCATCTCGAGCAACAAGAGAATGCTCAAGAACCACGTTTGAACGACAAAAAAAATCCAAGTGTGGAAGGATGCAATAACCAAAAGCGCTAGCAACTCTTACAACAAGATAATGAACCTTTGTGGTTAATATAAAGGACTAATTAATACAATTAGCCAGTTAGGTTTTGTGACCCAGATGAATGCTCGAACGTATGACAGCATATTCAATTAGACAAAAGAGTTGGATCATAATTGTTTGTATAGGTGCCAAATGGGTAGGTCCTTCAATTTCCAAATTGTTCTCGATTCAAATAGTTTGCTTTCCCTGTAAGCTTAGCCTAGAAGATTCAATCTGCCATGGAGAAGACGGTTGACAGGGTTGATAGCCGGTCCTTGTTTCGCAAAATAGGGTTTCTCAACGTGAAGCCGAGCAAGAGAAGGGCAATGATGGACAAGGATAGGGTTGCACCGGAAGGACCCGACCCTCAACATCACTAAATACCTCCAACTTTTTCCTAGAATGGGACGAAGATCCTCTGTCTCCATATCATGCCTTTAATGGTTTCTCAACAACTTCAACTGTTAATTTACTGAACCACAACTTTAAAAATAAATTGCATCCGTATGGATTAGCTTCGAAAATATGGAGATACCATATGGGGACATGGATGATAATAGAAAGTCCGCTGCAGCTCTCATGGCATGGCTTGATGAAGCTGCTGAGAGCTGAAATTCAATGACTTCGATCTACTTACGGTTGCTAAGCTTTACTTAATTTCATGTTGAGTTGATATTGTCCGAGTGACTGATCTTGTTAGTGAAGTTGATAATGCAAGAGCAAATTACAGTGCAAAAGCAACGTATCCAGAATATATTCAGAAATTCACATGAACAGATTTTCGGTTTATTGTCATTAAAATTCCAGCATTGGGAGAAATAGTTATCCAAACATGCTTAATTATGGTGATTGCATCTTTCTGCACTTCGATTGTTTGTCACTAAAAATATGATTCTCAAGCTTCATTTTTAGAGCTCGAGAATAGGAAGAGTTTTAAGTATTAAGATCTAGAACAAAACAAGTGACAATTCGGGATTATCTGGTACAAATTTTTCATAAGAGTTCCAGTTGTGAATAAGAAGCCCATGCGGAAGAAAATGGGACAACTTTTCCATAGCAGTTCTGCAATTTTCTTTTCTTGTAAACTATTGATGAATCTCGATTGGTGTTGATAACATCATTGTTTTCCGATTGAGAATAAGGGTGTCTTGCTCGGGGAATTATGAAAACAGGTACTTCTAGGGCACTTTGCTAATTCTTCAATAGTTCTCCCGTTATGAGCCTGTTTATCTAGCGAAAGCAACTTAATAAGCCTCCTCCTGAGGTCATTGATAAAGGAGTTGGTCAAATTGTTAGGAAACAATTAAATCTCAGCATCGAGCTTAGGTAGTTGGCCATGATGGAGCTTTGTTGCCACGCACACATTAACTTGCAGATCATGCACTAGCATCGAGCTAGTTGGCCATGATGAAGCTTGTCGCAGCACATTGGTTCTATCTTGTCGCTGTGCACAAGGATCGTTGATGCAAAGGAGCTCCAGGGGAGGTGCCTCCGCCAAATCTTGTGTCACCCTCAATGTCTCAGCTAGATCCCGATAACGATGACAAAACCTCGAACAAGATGTCACATACAATATCGAGACTTCATCGAGATCGAGAGAGAGAGAGAGAGAGGATAGGATCGAGTCATAGCAGTTGAGGTAGATGATAAGAGTGATAGAGGGACGGACGGCATGAAGGGTTGGATGGTCTAGTGTTTAGCTTTGGACTGGATGTGGGCGAGGAACCAATGGAGTGGACAAGTATCAACGTTTAGTGAGCAAGTTTGGAGATTTAGATTACCAAATATGACTATGGATCCCATCCAATGTACTTATAGATCCATTGATGAGGTCGGTCTCCACATGAGGTACAGAAGTTCTATGATCCACATTTATTGATGTACAAGCATTTATATCATAAATATTCGGAAACTAGGCATCATAGTTGACCGAAATAACTGTCCTCTACAAAAGACTAGACCATGACAGATCATGAAGATAGTGTTAGTATTATCCAAACCCTAATACAAAGAAGCAAATTGACCCAAGCTATAACAAAAGTCTTTTTCAGTTTTCAAAAGATTTGAGGGGATTGCTTGGATCAATATCACTAATCAAGGGGAGATCAACTGGCAAGCTTTCCAAGCTCAAGCCCACATCCCTCAGCTTCATGATCACTTCATCAAACACAATCCTATTCCCAGTCTGTGTAAGGTGTAGACCATCCCTGCATTTTTTGTTTGCAAAAAGTACATAAAAATACGAACTAACAATTACATAAAAAGGCCTTACCCAAAAAAAAAAACAATTACATAAAAAGACGGGTGCATAATATTATTTACTCAAGGCAGATATCGGGTCAATGAGAATATATTGAGTAATCACTTCAAACTCGGCATATTGTACGATTGTCACCAGTCCAACGTCTTTCGAGAAATAAAAGCCTAATTCTTTCTGGAAGCAGGCAATCTGCCGACTAGAACAGCATAATCAGCAAATTAAACCTAAAAATTGATTTAGATTTACATGGACACCCTCTCTCTTCAATTAAAGTAAAATCTGCTCTCTCTGGAGAAGAGTCAATTATATCCGTAATTTTTTTTTCAGCGCATATGCAGTATGTTTACACTTTAGAAGAATAGAAAGAAATCACAATGATAAGAGCAATTAACAGTTTCTGCCGTCACCATATAGAATTTTGAACCACCGGAATGTCGCAAGAATGTGGCCACAACATGCGAAATTGCATTCTAATTCTTTGACTGAAATAGATATGTTGTGTAGACTAGTCTAGTACCTTAGACAGGCCTTTCCCCAATCTGGGAACCGTTGCATTTTGGTCCAGAGATCGACAACTGGAAACCCACATTCCGCTGCTACAGAAACACAAGCTTTAGCATACACACCGGCAGCTTCATTAGTTCTTTCAGGCATGCCCATCGGATTCTCGACATAAGGAAATCTGCATCACCATTGAATTCTACTCAAAAGCTCTCTCCATCATAAGCTACTTCTAGATAAGTCAAATCACCAAATTCAGCAAATGGACATATGTCACCGCACAACACCAGTAATGACCCAAAGGCAAAAGTAGTATTAGTACACAACATCAGTAAGTGCATGAGAAGCATTGAAACTTTAGGTGCCAAAGAATATGTACTTGAGGCGAGCATCTTCATCGATTGGAGGAGGAGAGATGAGAAGAATCTGAGTCTCGGGCCATCGCTTCTGAAAATTGGTAAACGAAAGAGATCATGAAACTGAGGAGAATATCAGGAACACAGTTACATGATGCTTAGCTTATTCCATTTACAATTAATAGAAACGAAACAAAACTTAGGATCAGGGAATTCTACTTGATTACGTCTCTTAGAGACTAACAAACTTGGTCCACGGATCTTCATTTTAGATAATATTTATGGCGTAGGAAGCTTCGAATTCAGTTTAATACTTCTGCAACTGCAGAAGCCAGTTCACACAACAGATTGAAGGGGAAAGCACAACAGCCATTGAGCAAATTATGACCATGAATACATGATCCCTCCTAGGTCATCTTTGGATGAAGCATATGAGGATTAGGGTTTTCAGATCAACAAGCTCTAAAAAACTTATTCACTTAAGAAGCCCATATATATTTATGTAATTATGTATGCATATTTTGTAGCTTTAATCATGCTAATACTGCGCATTCGCAGTTCCTTGCTTGAGTAGCCATTTAAGAGTGATAAGATGATCACAATACATCTGTCAGTCCCAGGCTTCATTACTTTATCAATGGAAAACAAATACTTAAGTGTCCTTGAAGACTGTAACCAAACATCACCTGCTATTTGAATTGTATAAAGTGCACATTTAAATTACATGGCATAAGAAGTTTGATTAGCCATGCCTAATAAAAAAATTAAGCTTGATGTTTTTTAATCCTAAGAAATCATCAATCATATAACTGTAGATCTATTAATCTATCGGGACAGTGACTTCAAATATGTAAAATTAACCTAATTGGAAAAGACTGAATGGCCAAGCACTGAAATAACAATTGCTATGAAGCTGCTAGTAGAATGGGAACCCAGTAACACTGACCAACTCAAATCAGACCACCATGTTTCAGAACAAGAGAAGTTATATTGCGCTTCTTGAGAAAAGTGGCTGTCAGAATCAATCAAATACAGGATAACAACATCACCAAGACGACACCGATATGGTTAGACTTAGAGTGTGTAAAATACTTCCTGGCCATGACCACCGTGTCATCGAGGGACAAAGACAATTTCACGGTTTCTCTGTTCTAAAAACCATACCAACTCGCTAATGTAGGGATGGCAATGGGGTCAACCTTCCCCCGGCGCCTCAAAAGAGTAGCCCGGCACACACCCCGTGCGGGTTGATCTGTTGACGTGGGCAAGGCGAGAAGCATGAAACAACTTCAAAGGAACGAGATATTAGGAGATGCTGTTAGCAAATATATCTGTTAAATTCTAGATGAGGTCAGAGAGATATATGGTGAATGAAACTTAGTAATGACATTATAGCTCATGACGAAAGACAGCCAAAAAAAGAGAGCTAGAAAATGTGGACAATGCCGAGAAGGAAGAGCCGGGCGGGACCGTGGGGAGATTCTATTCCCACCCCATGCCTTGCGTGGGCAGCGATTTCGTCCCCCGTCTTGCCCCCACACCACCCTACGGACGGGGATTTTCGCCATCCCTAAGGCACTATGAGCCATTATTGTAAACACCAAAATCGTGGGTCCATTGACATCATAAAGCTCATCAACACCGAGCCTATAGAAGGAGTCAAATAATTAAATCAACAAAAGGAACCACGCTCATGATCCTAAGCATGCAATTCTTTTGATAAGAAAAGATCTCGTGATAGGCTGGACCATCCAACTACACTAATTGCGATGCGATGCAATCTCTCGACTTTTTGTCAAAAAGGAGGGCAGTGAGAGTGACAGGCGCTTGCTCTCGCACTCGAGCTTGATCTCACCACCAAAAGATGAATCGAGCCCCATTTTCATAGAAGCAGAGGTTGCGTGGGAAACATCAATAGCGACAACTGGGCCTCACGCACCCAGAGTCTTTTTGGCACCATCCCTTTTTATATAAATTAGAAAAACCGTTGCACGCGTTCAAAAACATCGAATGATTTGAACCTGATAAATCTCATTAGACTTATCACGTCATGTTTAACGAAATGATCTCGATATGCATTCACCCGAACCATATGCTAACAATTTTTTTGATCCATGATCTTTATTAGAAAGTCCAAACCCAAAATTTAAACCGTTGCCAAACGATGCAAGACTATATTTCAACATCCATCTTACGTGCAAAGCCAGATTTGGCGCTGCACCTGAAATTTGACTAATTTGACTAATAGGGATGGATACACATAAGTGAAGAGAATAGCACTAACTCTCATACCATATTAAAAAGTCCAACAAAAATACTTAAGTTGATAGGTGGAAAGAAATTACATAAATCTATGAAACTTGTAAGACCTGTTGTTTAACGATCTTGATCTGCTCACATCTTTCTTTTCCTAGACCAACCGCTAAAACTCGGGGATGCATTCGCTAAGATGCTTATGGGTACTCCCGACGTACGTTAGCCCACCCCGTGTGAGCCGCATGCGAGCATTAGTCATAAATAACACCTCCCCCAGTTATGGCCACTGTAGTTCTTGGGTGGACTTTTTTGGTTTTTTTCTTTTGGGATTAATTTTGGGTGGAGGTGTCAGAAAGAAGAAAGAAGGTGGAAAGGTGAGGCATTCCACTTTCACTTTGTAGTGGGATTTTTACGTAAAATGGAAGTCAAGGAAACGAGTAGAAGAAAACGATAGGAATTAGGTTGAGCCCAACAGTTTTCAATCTCTACAAATTTAAGATAAGATACAAGAATGATATTATTATTAGTCAGTTTCAAGTTTATCATTTTTTCGTCGATAGTTTCTAGAACGACGAGAATTTGAGGACTTATAATAATTTAACAACCTCAGTTTTTTTACTGTTCCAAGCATCCCTAATCCATCGTCCCCTCATCCAAACACATCAGATGCATGGATGATATTTGGACTTTAAACCCATTTTGATTTTTAGAAAGAAGTCATACAACAAAGTTAAAAAGGAATGGATTCAAAAAATAAGGTGCCGAACTATAAATAACTGCTAAAATAACTTGAACATGCTCAAGCATCTAAGCGAGTTGGCTATATCCCTTTACAAATGAATTTTGTGAAGAATTATAGTTTGTAAGGTTTTTAGGAAATTCAAAATTGCCAACAATAATGTTGTCTACATGTGCACCAAACTCTAGGAATAGTAGCCTTAAAAATATTAAAACATACGCCGTCAGTCTTATAATATAAGTTTTATTTTATCTTTTTATATAGAAGTCACTCCCTCCAACCAGTCACTCCTCTTGTCCCTACCTGCACCATCCTTCATCACACCGTCGTCTCTTCGTATGCGACTGATGCCACTTAATTAAACTTATTAGGAACAACGACGCCAAGTGGGTATGTGCGTGCATCGACAACTATAGAGGACAAGAAAATTCACAGAGATGGTAACGCACCTTGAAAGTGGAGATGATGGAGTGGAGGTTTTGCTTGTATTCATGGAGGGGCACGTGCTGGAAGGCGGAGCACCGATCTGGGAGGCAAGCGTCGTTCGCCCCGAAGAAGATGGTGATCACGAGCGGCGCGTCGTCGCTGCCGTCTGCCGCCGGGAAAACCTTGTCCAGCACCTTCAGAGCCCACCTCGTGTTGTAACCACTGTACCCTCTCAGCACCACATCCGCCTAAGTGATCCACATTCAACTTAGGGTTAATCAATCTAAATCACTCAATATAAACTTCCAAAATAAAAGAATAAAGAACTAAATCAGTATATATCACAATCAAATATGAGGCCACGACACTCGAAGGAAGCGTTTTTCCAAGACAAGCGAGACAAAAACAATAGTTACGTCACGAATTAAATTCATTTTATCTTTCTTCTCGAAAAAGACGAAAAAACCAGACGAGGAAACTGTTACCGTCCGAGAGAAATGGTGGGCAAGCAAAGCGCCCCAACCACCGCCGCCGAAGGACTCTTCTGTGATGGAGTCGCCAAAGATGTAAATCTTGGGTCTCATCTTTTCTTTCTCCTTCCTTCTTCTCCGCCGGAACTGGACTGCGTTGGCTATTTCAAATGGAGGAGTTCCTGCAATTTACTTCACGAAGCAGCACAGCTGAGGAACCTGCAGAATTGATAACAATCGGCAATCGGATCCTGCAACGCGATCCTCGCATTTAATTCTAATGCGTGAGAGGGTGAGAGACGCAACCAGCTGAATCAAAGCCCTCGGACCTCGGACACTGACCTGACGATGTGAAAAGCAACCTCTGTTTAGCTTGGCATCAATGAAAGCCTCGCGCCTCGTTATTAATTGCACGCCACGGGGTTGGTCCTTACTACTAGCAGTAGAGCCCCAGAGAGAGAGAGGGAGAGAGAGAGAGGGTTTGAATGTTGAAGGCTTGGTGAGACTGAGGATGGGCCAATGGCTGCGCCATAAAATATCTTCGTTTACGTTACCCTCCTGTAAAGAAATCTTCTCCTTCGCAAGTGCACACATTGGCCCCGGGGGATTAGAAGAATTACGTCACTGCCATTCTTGACCCACTTAGCATTGTAACTGTGATCTCGAGCGCCCGTGATGGAACTCCATGTCCCAGAAAGAAAGTGGAATAGAGATTAGAAGGAAGATGTGGGAGCTGAAGCACAAAAATTGGAGTCTGATGAAGTATATTTGTGGAGATTAGAGATTTTCTTGTTAGAGAATATCGTTAGAGATATTATTAGATATTAGAGATATTATTTAATACTTTGTGATTCCCTAAAATAGCTAAATTCCTGTCTTATATATATTGTTCGGGTGTAAATATCCTCCTTTAATAACTTGTAAAGTTAAGCCAATTGAGTAAATATGTAATCTTTATTAGTTATTTTTTCCTCTCTCTTGAAAATTCTAAAATAATTACATGGTATCAGAACCACCAAGAAAGAAGGAATTAAATCAAACCTTAGCATTTTCTTCCTAATTTAGCCTTTTCTTCCTTTATGCCGTCTTTAGTAGTCTTATCTTTAGTAACTTCCCGATTTTGTCAACACTCAACAATGCTTATTCGTTGTGGTACCCTCTTCTAATTGCGAGTATCATTGACAAGCCAAGTGGACATCCAATATCCAGGCAGTTGTGTGCACCGGAGTCGAGCATACCTTCATTTGGCAAAAGTACACTACAAGTGCCATAACTTATGTACGGCGCTCACTTTAGTGCCATAACTTTTTTTTGGATCACTTTAGTGCTAAAATTTTTGAAAAACGATCACTTAAGTGCTAAAATTTTTTAAAAACGATCACTTAAGTGCCAACTCTGGTGACGTACACAATTTTTCGCCGGAAATCTGATGTGGCATTTTTTTTATTAATTTCTGAAGCTGACGTGGCTCGCCGGAGTCTCGCTGGAGATAGGCACTTAAGTGATCGTTTTTCAAAAATTTGAGCACTTAAATGATCGTATTTCAAAAATTTTAGCACTTAAGTGATCGTTTTTCAAAAATTTTAGCACTAAAGTGATCCAAAAAAAAGTTATGACACTTAAATGATCGTTTTTCCTCCGACTTGGCACTAAAGTGATCCAAAAAAAAGTCATGGCACCAAAGTGAGCGCCATACACAAGTTATGGCACTTATAGTGTCCTTTTGCCCTTCATTAAGCATCACCATGGGGTGATGTGACATCTCAAAATTTCGTTTAACGAACAAAGTGAACGAATAGATAGTGCCGACAAAAACGTTTATCGATGAAAGTTGGGAAGTGTCAATTTCGGGAAGTTCGGAAATCACTACGTCATCATCATTGCCATCACTATTTTCACCACCGCGTCACCATGTCATCGCCATGCTAGCCACCGCGCGACCCGCCCCTCGCTGCGCCATCACCGCCGGGACACCGGCCGCTAACATCCCTATCCACTTCTGCCGCTGGCCACTTCCTTTTCATTTTCCAACCTCCACGCCAACATCACCATAGATGCCACCATCAGCCACATCACGTCATCTATTCATGCCACCACTTGACACCTAGCTCTCCCATGCTCACTCATAACCGTTTTCTCTTCCCCTTGAGCCACCTTGCCACTCCCTCTTCTTTCCTCTTGCCACCTTGCAGCCCATTGACCACCGTTTCTCTTCTTCCTTCTTGCCACCTGCTCATGCCGCTGCCTGCCCCACGTTGCACTCGGTCGCCCACACTCTCGAACGCTCACGGGGAACCAGCAACTTTCTTATTTCCTTTCCTTCACTTTTCTTCATCTCGGGCAACACTTACCACTCACGCTCACTCGCTCGGCCAACGTTTGTACCGCACAGACGCTCATCACTCCGCCCAACGCCAGTCGATCAACGAAGATTCGCGGAAATCCGAGTATCAATAGGCAAGTAAATGTTTTCTAATCTATGCTGTGTAAATCCGTTATTGCTCGGCATGGCCCTTGCATGTGCAACTTTCGGTTTGAACTTGAGTAGGCCTTGCATGTGTAATTTTCGGTTTGAATGGTGATTTCACGCGTTATTCGTGGATTTAAGTTGTGAATTAAACTTATTTTGCTGAATCTTGATGGAGATGGATGGTGCATGAGGAGGTTAGCTTCTGGTTTGGGCGTTTCTTGAACAAAAATTCGTGGGGTTCAAGTTTTGGGTTGCTTCTTGAACTTTTGCTTTGATTTCCAGAATCGGTACTGCTGGAACATTACCGTTTTCCATTTTTATAGAGCTTTTTGTGGGTTGAATTTTGGGAAATTTTCTATGAAAGTTGTTCAAGACATCTTGGAGTATAACATACTTTAAATTCAGATTTTTCTGAGTTCAAATAGGTTGCGCGAAGACCCTAGATCTTACTATGTTAAATCTCTCCAGTACAGTAAAATCAGTGACCTCTATATCTTCTCAAATTTGTATAAACATTTCCAATTCGAAATTGGACATACTTCCTTCACAAAAGTTGTTAAATAAATCCATGTCTACACCGTATAAAGTTTTCAAAGTGTTTTGAAAAGGTTTGGTCTGCAAAACGAGTATTTCTTGAAGTTCAATCATTCTGTTCCAGCCGGCCAGTTTTGATCTGACTTTGAGCTAATAAACGAGGCATTTACAAAAATATTTAGACTTCAAATCCTCATGAAAAATGTTTATCAAGGTATCTTCTGTGACATATCCAAAATTTAGAATTTTTGGAGTTCATATACTATTTATTTAAATAAGATTTCAAAAACGGCGCAAAGCTGCCCAGTTTTACCCTTTTGCAATTATTCACTATTTCTTAGGTGAAAAATGTTGGAATCTCAATTTGATGTCTGCTAGAGATGTTATGTACACACTTTGAGCTTTTCTGGTGAGATGTTTCCTTTGCATTAGCAATTACAAATGACATTTCTAAATTGTTGCACTATATACACTGAGACTTGTGGAATTGTAAGCGTGACTATTCTGTCGGTCCCTATGACGACGATGCCTCGGAGTTGGGATGCCTGAAGGGGTAAGTGGGTTCCTCCGGATGCCTGAGGAGTAACAGGGGTCCCCAGATGTCCTCATAGTGCCGTGATGGGAGCAAAATACCCAGAGGGTAACTAGGTTCCTCGGAGAATGTTGCGGCCTGAGTTATTGAATCAAAAGTGTTCGTTTGTATTTCTATGTTTCAACTGCATTTCTGGTTCACTTGTACTAGGGTCTTCCTTTTTATGCCAACTGACTACTTTGGTTTTGAAGAAGGTACTCAAACAAGTTGATTTTAAAAATGATTTCATATATTTTACATTTGGAGTTTTCCTCGCATGTGCAGTGATAGGTTTATATAGTATAGATTGGTAAATATTTTACTTGCCAAGTTTATGCTCACTAGTTGTCAACTATCCTCTTTCATATTAGTAGCCATGCCGATCCTGCCTGCCTCTATCTCGATTAGCTACTGTGCCCTTATCGATTTATCTAGTCATATTACTAAGTTTGTGGATCCTAATTTCCAGAGGATGGTGGAGTAGCATTTTTGGAGACCAGGCAATGATTTTTTGACATACTATGGGTGATGGATAGGTGACGCTGTACATATGTGCTTACAAGTTGGGAGGATATGACTGACGGAACTTTTGATGTAGTTAAGGGCGGCAGGACCCTTTTTATTTTCCCAATGTACCCCAACCTTTGTGGCCTAAGTACATAAATAAGAAATGAAAATGAGATCGCCACATTTATATTTTCCGCATGTATCCCTTTAAATTTTACATGTCTCAAGTTGTTCTTTGATTTTACACGCTTCTGCATGCATAAAAAGTGAAAGAATACATTAACAGCATTAGAGGTGACGAACTGAGGGCGTCACAAGTCCTTACCAAAAAAAAATTGAGGGCATCACAAGAGATGTCATCAAGTATCTAGGTAGCTATGAGCATCGAAGTCAAGCAAGCGCACCTTCATCGAGTAGCCAAAGATGAGCACTATGGGGTGATGCAGATTAGTTTGCTGCAATTCAAGTTGGTGTTCACATGATTCTATCAAGGTTGTTTGAGAAATATGTTAACTTTCTAAGCACGTGTTCCTTTAGCGCTTGTCAAATTCAATTTGTTTAGTGTAAGGTCCGGCTTATGCCGCATATGATCACAGACTTTTGAAGAAAGTTGCACTAGCCATATGCAAGCTAGCTGGATGCTACAACTTGAGGGGGAGTGACGAAGTATATTTATGAAGATTGGAGACTTCCTTGTTAGAGAATATCGCTAGAGATATTATTAGATATTAGAGATCTTATTTAATATTTCGTAATTCTCTAAGATAGCTAATTTCCTTTCCTATGTACATTGTTCGGGTATAAATACCCTCCTCTAATAACTTATAAAGTTAAGCCATTTTGAGTAAAATGTAGTCTTTATTGATTCTCTTTTTCTCTCTCTTGAAGATCCTAAAATATTTACAAAGGCTTTTCATAACTTGACCTACAAATGGATTTGGAAAAGGAAAAAGTTGGATGATGAGTCTCTATCTTTTTGCCGCGTGCTCATCGAGTAGTTTGATCCATAGGATACACATTTGTATCAAGATTAATATCACGAAAAACCTCAAATTGGTACACCTATGATAAATTTACCCCAAACTAATTTTTTGACCTCCAAAAACTTCAAACTAATACACCTGTGATAAATTTACCATTCGTTAGTTTCCGTTCAATTTTATTGTCAAATTATTGAGTTAGATGACACGTAACAATTGACGGATATATCAATTTGGAGTTTTATCCCTTCGTTTGTCATAGGTATATCATTTTTGTAATTTTTCGTTATATTAATTCAATTTATTGGAAGGCAAATTTGTCATAAGTGTATCAATTTGGGATTTTTGATGGTCAAAAAATAGTTGGATTATATTTATCACCCGTGTACCAGTTTGAAGTTTTTAGTAGCAAAAAATTTATTTAGGATAAATTTATCACGGGTATATTAATTTAGGGTTTTTCATGGTATTAATACCTCGTATTAATTGCAACATCATCAACTCCATCAAAGTCCAAATCATCCGACGACAGCTTGTTCCGAGGGTTGCCTATAGACATTCTTGATCACCAAAACAGAAAATAGGACCATGTAGATCACATAGAATGCATAGCCGCAGGACAGAGTCTGGTCTTGATTGCAATCGTGCCCCTGTGTTCCTCCCAATTATAACGTCTACATTCATGCAATGCAACGTTTCTTAGTACATCTAACATTTTTTCTTGTGAACATATTGATTAAGGTGAGTGCGCACTGATGAGGATGCTAGTTGAGCGCTCCCTGCGTTAAAATCTTCCAGTTGGGTTGACCTTCATCTTCTCTTTGTTGCTCGAATGATGATGACCAAGCTTAAAAGAACTTGCTGAGCCCGCCCATGTGAGCCCAGTTTCTTTCTCAGCCCTCTCATTTTGTGGACAAGCTGGGCAGCATCAATGCATCTATCATGTGCTGGATGAGATGGAAACATCTGAACCCAATCTAAGTGTTTAATAGAAGTAAAGAAAAAAATAGAAAAACAAAAAAAGAAAAAATGACATTTCATTCACAAACTACCAATCGTGCCATGTAGTACCGCTAGCGATGGCTAGATCGCTATGTTAGCGATTTCCAGTGATAATCAGCCAGAAGGACTATAATAGAAAATTATCAAAAAATTTAAAACTAAATTAGTAAATTTAAAAGGTTTAAGACTAATTTGATAGCTTTTCCCTGTTACGTACATGATGTCTTCTTTTTCATTAGTCAAGCATATCAATTATCGTCTGTCTGTCAATCAGCAACCCAGCAATGAGAGACATTAAACCAAATGGAATCATCTACACATGTGATTCCTTGTCACTATCATTCATTTATTTTAGTGCACAAAGCCACATTAGCGTTCTATTTGATATATCTGCTAGCAAATATTCCATCAATGTCACATTCCCTGAGCTCAATCCAGTCAAATTATTAAGTGCCAATACAATTATTCAATGTTCTCAAGTCTTTTGGGGTTTGTTTCGAATCATACATTGGCCTTCAATTTCCATCCTCTACAATAATCTTTTTTTTTTAAGGAAAGCATTTCTAATTTCTCTGTCTTATCTTCCTTTTTTATTCCTATTATTCTACCGAAAATATTCCAAAAAGTCTTAAACCTATTGCATTTTTACCAATGCAGTCTTAAACCTTTCAATTTTGTCAATTGAGTTATAAACATTTTTATCTTTTGCTAATTGAGTCCATCCAACTACTTTTGATCAGAAATCACTGACATGGACGTCAACCTTCTTATGTGGCACGATCGGTGCTAACGTGGACATTTTTCTAATTTTTTATAAATTTTTGAATTTTTCTTTTTTTTCCTATTCTTTTTGCTAATGGTTGACGAATGGCCACTAGGCCACAAGCGGTGGCCGACGAGGCCGACCCTCACTAAGGCCACAATAGCCTCACTAAGCGTAGCCTTGGCCCATGCGATGTCGGGCGAGATGGATGAGGGTTAACCTCGCTAGGCCTCACCTAGGTGAAGGGCAAGGCTGTCATGGCCTGGGCGAGGGCCCTCGCCCACTTGCATTGCCCCGCGTCATTGGGCAAGGCAACGCCTAGTGAGGTTGTCGTCGCTTGGGCGAGGCTCAGCCTCCCCAGATCTGGCGAGGCTAGTCCTTGTCAGTCACCACTTGTGGCTAGTGGCCGATCATCAACCAATGGGACAAAAAAAGAAAGGGAAAAAAAGGAAAAAAAAACATAAAAAAAATACCAGAAAAATTATTTAAAAAATTCTAAATATTGTAGAAATATTATTTAAAAAATGTCCATATTAGCATCAGCCGTGCCACGTATGACGGTTAGTGTCCACGTCAGCAATTTTTTTGAAAAAATTAGCCATATGGACTCAATTGACAAAATGTGAAAAAGTTTATGACTCAATTGATAAAATTAAAAGGTTTATGATTGAATTAACAAAAGCGCAATATATTTAGGATTTTTTGAACAATTATTCATTTACTTTAGTGCACAAAACTACATTACCATTCTATCTAACATATCTGTTATCAAATATTCCATCAATGTCACCTTCCTTGAGCTTAATCCCATCAAATTTTTAAATGCCAATACAATTATTCAATGTTCTTGCGTCTTTTGGGGTTTGTTTTGAATCATACAATGACCTTCAATTTTCATCCTCTACAATCTTATTTAAAAAAAAATTTCCAATTTTTCTAAAGTTAATACCACAAAAAACCTCAAACTGGTACACTTGTAACAAATTTACCTAAAAAAAAAATTTTTACCACAAAAGATCCAAACAGGTACGCCTGTGACAATTGCACCCTCCGTTAGTTTTCGTTAAATTTTACCATCATATTTCTGAGTTGGATGACACATGGTAGTTGATCGGTGTATCAGTTTGGAGTTTTACCCTCCGTTTATCATAAATATATCGGTTTAGGATTTTTCATGACATTAATCCAATTAAACATACGGTAAATTTGTCACAAATATACCAGTTTTGGGTTTTAGGTGATCAAAAAATTAGTTGAGAATAAATTTTTCAAAAGTGTACCAGTTTGGGGTTTTTAGTTGTCAAAAAAATTAGTTTGGATTAAATTTATTATAAGTGTTCCGATTTGGGTTTTTCGTGATATTAACCCATTTTTTTATCTTATCTTCCTTTTTTAATACCTGTCCTTCTATTTTTCATACAGTGATTCATCTTTCTTTACCTTTATCTATGGTGATGTTTTAGTGTTTTCTCATTGTTTTAATACAACTAGAGGAAGATGGATTGACCTATGAGAATTTACATCTACTGTGGTATAAGATGTATAATTATGTACAATGTTATTTATATTTCTTTGTTTTACCCTAGGTAGGAACCAATTTAAACAATTTGATGTTTACTTTCTTTTTCTCTACCTATGCACGCCAATGTTCTTGGAAAACCCTTCTTTCTCTTGGAGTGTAAGTTTGTGCAAACCATTTTCTTTTCATGTCATTCTTCTTTGACTTCTTTTATATTTTTGCGGTCTATCTTAAGAAAAAGTTCTGAAACATATAATTGGAAGTTTGAATATGTCGGCGAGCTTGGCCTCGGAGGTGTTCTACTTATACCAGTGAATAATCATGGAAAATTTACCAAATCAATCCTAAAATTATTGTACAGATATAATTCAATTCTAAACTTTATAATTTTTCCAATTTAATAATAAACCTTTATGCGAAATTTCAATATAGTTCTTCCGATCAATTTTCATTAGAAATCGCTAACGTGGTAGTCTAGACAACGCTAGCGTCATACGTGGCACATCGTCACGTCAAAGATTTCTTGCTAAAATTAACCAAAAAGACTATATTGGAATTTTGCACAAATTTTAGAAATTAATTGGCACAATTGAAAAGTTTAGGACTAAACGGGCATTCACACAATATGTTTAGGACTAATTGAAGAATTTTCCAAAATAATTGTAAATTCTTTTCTAGTATTATAGGGTCAATCCTATAAGTTGGATGCATTGCTTTTCAAAAACAATTATCTCATGATTTGTTTTTAAATGGATAAGCTTGTTGAACTAGAAGGAATTTCATATGAATTTCTTATAGGTATTTTTCCTCCATCCATTTCTGCAATGTTCAACTTCAATGAGCTACTCTTATTAAACTTGAATTCTATTATTCCCTTTTCGTATCCAATAATTTTTTCAACTTTTTTATTTTTATCAATCTTTGAACCTTTTCTGATTGAAAATTCTATCTTTCTAAGGCTCCGTTCGTTTCACGAAAAATATTTTTCGGTGTTCGGGGGCGAAAAATAAACTAACCCCAGAAAATATTTTCCCTCAATGAGTGTAAACATGAAGAAAAGTAAGGACAATTTTTTCCTCTTTTGAAAAGCAAAAAACATTTTTAGCTGGCCTCCTTCTTTCCTCACCGGCTGTTGGGGCCATCGCCGCTGGTCACCGGTTGCCGCCCACCGCCGTCGCCGCCGATCACCAGTCACCGGCCCCTACTGCCGCTGGCCGCCGGTCGCCGAACATTGAAAAATATTTTCCGAACTTTCTCAAATTTTAGCCGAACACCGGAAAATTATACCATTTTCCAAGAAAATGACTTTCCGAAAAATGTTTTCCAAAAATATCACATTTTTCGTCAAACGAACCGAGCATAAGAGTTGAATCTCATTTCATCTTATTGTCTTTGGTACTACTATGTTTCTTTTTGCAGTACTTGCACATAGAGAAATGGTTTCCCCTTTAACTGAATCTAACAAATGTTTTCTTGGACCAGTTGTGGTTGACAGAACCTTGTAATACTTCATATATATTAATCTTACAATTTAAGACCCTCCATTCATGTCGAATCATAGATAAGCTAGCGTGGGATGTGCTAGCTCTTATTACCAAACGCAAGGTTCTACTGGCCCAATTCCAAGTATCCTAGTCGTCCACTGCCTTAGAGAGTCCAATCAAATACTAGATTGGATTGCCAAAGCCCGAAGAGTCAAGACCCTTCCTTGTAATTCGCTTTGTAATCCTCCTCACGCTTTTTGGGATGATTGTGTCCTGAAGTAGAGCTGTGCCACTGGATCGAACCACCCTAAAAATTGATCCGGTTCTAGATTCTCACCGGAACTGGTTCAATTTTAGGTTCCAAAAATTTGAAACCGGTGGGAATTGGTCCGATTCCCTATTCTTAGTGAAGAACCATCCGAAAACCGGAATGAATTCAGAACCAATTTCATAGAACCTAAAAACCCTAATTTTTCTCTTTGCATCTTTTGTTCTCTCTCTCTCTCTCTCTCTCTCTCTCTCTCTCTCTCTCTCTCTCTCTCTCTCTCTCCAATATCAATTCTCTCTCTCTCCCTGTTTTTTTTTTGCTCTTTCCAATATCACTCAGACATTTCACGACTATCTCTATCTCGCTCGTGAATCAACCTCCTCCTTGCTCGCTCGCTCGCGGCTTGCCCTCTCTTGCTTGAGCGTCACAACCCTTGCTTGTTCTTGACTCTCCTGTGCTCGTTGACCCTCGTTCATTGTTTACTTTGACTCGTTTTGTTGCTCATCTTATTTTGTTGTAAAAAAAGAAACAAAAAATAGTAACAAAAGAAAAACAAGTTCTTAGGTAGACCTTGGAATTAGACTAGAAAACTAGTGTAGATTCTAGCATCGAATCTAAGGCAAATCAGGTAAGGTCCAGGTCCAAAAATTGAGAATTGATTCTAATAGAATAGGTTCCAAGTCAGAAACCTACCTAACTTGGAACCAATCAGCCCTATCATATAAAAGCCTATATTGTTTGTACTCAAGTTATTAATAGAAGGAATGAAAGTGGGCTGTTCCCTATAAAAAAAATCATTTTGAATCTTGAAATTTTTTTTATTTACCATTGATGTTCTTGTGACATTTGGATCTATTATTGAAATAGCAAAATTTGAATAGTAATTGAAGTTTATAGCCATCACACAATGTTGATTCTACAATTCCTAGTAAAGACTCTATGAACTTATTATGCTTAAACACATGATGATAGAAGTGCTTAATCCAACACTACAAAAAAAGTTGGTTTTAGCCACGAATTTTGCCACGAAAAATTTGGCAAAATTCGTCGCTAAACGAATTTGCGACAAAATTAGCGACGGAAAAAAATCCGTCGCTAATAGGCCGTCGCAAAATTTTGCGACGGAAAATTTCAATTTTCATCGCTAATTTGCAACGAAAAAAATTCGTCGCAATATTCGTTGCTAATTATTCGTGGCTAATTTGCCACGAAACAAAATTCGTCACAAAATTCGTCGCTAATTATTCGTGGCAAAATTCGTAACTAATTTGCGACGAATTTTATTCGTGGCAAAATTCGTCGCTAATTTGTCACGAACTTTATTCATGACAAAATTTGTCGCTAAATATTCGTGGTAAAATTCGTCGCTAATTTGCCACAAACCGTATTCGTGGTAAAATTCGTCGCTATTTTTTTCAAAATTTTTTTTGTTGGTCACGAAATTGCGACAAAATATTTTCGTGGCTAAAATCGTTGCTAATTATTCGTGGCAAAATTTATCGCTAATTTGCAACGAACATATTTCGTGACAAAATTCGTGGTTAATTTGGCACCAAATTTTTTTTTTGTCAATTTTTTGCGACAAACTTATTCGTGGCAAAATTCGCGGGTAATTTAAATTACCCACCAAATTGAATGTATTTCATTTTCTTATTCGATTTTAAATGTAATTTAAAGCAAAATTAATTTCTAAAATTTGTATTTAACATTGATTAAGCACTTAATAACATCAAAATATTATAATAATATGAAAATGAAATACATTCATCTACATTTTCCATGTACTTGAACATATAGCTCAATGTAATCAAACTATTATAATAATATGAAAATGAAATACATTCATTTACATTTTCCATGTACTTGAACATATAGCTCAATGTACTTGAACATCCTTGGCAAATCTCCCCCTCCGCATACCAACACATAGGTCAATGTACTTGAACATAATCCTCTCAAGGGTATTTTGCCATGCTCGGGATCTCTTTGAGGTAATAAGATCATGAAGTTCTTGCAGAGCATCTTGCTTCTTCTAGGATCCATGCAGAGCATTTTCTGGAATCCAGCAATTGCATCGGTGATAAGAATGCTGGATTGGCAACTTAATATCACTTCATACATTTCATTACATTGGTTCAAGGCACCAAAGGAGACATGATCTCAACCCTTATCTACAATTTTCAGTAGAGGATGGTCCATTACCAGTTTTTATAGGTTCACTGATAGCAAGACATACAATAAGGTCAACAGTGTAACGATCACTCGCCTATCAAGGAATGCAATCAGACATCCATGAAGATATTTTTAACCCACCTTTGCAAACGCAGGGTGTAGTCCACTGTGAATAAGTCTAATGCATTAGCCATTTAATGGGGAAAAGACAAAGACAAGAAGTGTCGGGGTATCTGAACAATATAATGCATAAAAAAATCCTAGAGGGTGGATAAGTAAAACTTCCGGCTATCTCTCACCTTAAGCTCTTCACAAATGTCCAGTATTCTAGTCATGCAGTCTGGATCAAGACCCGCAGCATCAACAAACCCCTCAACACAAGAATCCGGTTAACATGCCAGAGGTAAAGGATCATGCCGACACCCCCAGCATTTTTCATTATCATGGGAAACATGGCAAGGGAGACTTCAGACTGCAGGAGATTATATACAGTCTACAAGCACAGGAATACATAGATTCAAATTCAGGATGATTATATCAAGACAAACGATGAAAAGTGTCAATGCACTTCCAATTGCATACATTAATATGTGCCATCATTGCAAGAAGCAAGACTTCTGGACAGTATTTGAGAGGGTATTCAAGCATTGCGTGAACAGATCCAGCGTAACCAGCCTCAGCAATTTGACACAACACATCTAAGAGATCAAGGCACAACCAAGCATGATTTGCATGTCCAAGCTGGAGCTTATGACCATTTATCGCATCAACATAAGCCTACACAGAATTTTACCATATAATTAGAACCAAATAAACAATAAAGGGAAGGATTACAAGTTCTATAGCGCATACCAGCTGCCTCACAGAATGAGCAAAGGTAAATGCTTCGGGAGGAGCTGACATAGCATATTTTAAGAATGATATCTGGCCCTCAATATTCTTCTAGATAGACCCACATATGGCCTTGAGAGGAAAAGGATCCTGCACAACCCAAGTTCAAGATTCCATAAACTTCAGCAGATAAGTTGCTAGGGCTCATAATAGATCTTCATGTTCAGGCAAAATAATTTCCAAAAACCAGACAAGACATGCAAACACACCTGACAAGCACATCGATAAACAGACATGAAGAAAGAAAATGCTTCCTCATTAGGCAAGTAGAATCCTTCATGACCCAAGCTTTCAATTATTGATAACCAATTGATTCCAGGCGCACTGTATTCAAAGAATTGCTTCTAAAAGTGTACTATACGCATACCATTAGAGCCAAAGATTGAATCAGAAATGTCAAACTCACAAGCTGCTTGATTGAATCTACGAGAATATCAATGTTCCAAGAGCTTGGAGATGGAAGATCAGACCAACTGCTGTTGCCAAGTGCCACAGCAAAACTCAAAGCTGTGCTGTGATTATCTTCGAGACCAACATGAGTACGGGCAATAGTACCTTCCATCTCAGCAAAAAAAAAAAAGAATACTTGAATAAGCCAATGCACGCTTAAACAGATTATAGGAGAGATCAACACAAGAGAAATTTAATTATTCGGGAGAGTTCAGATTGCTGAACAAAGGAGCAAGTACCCATCAAAGAATATCCACACTTTAGCGAAATCGATAGCATAATAGAATGAAACATTTTCCCTGCCCATCGTCATTAAATAGCCAACCAGAGAAAACATCCAAGCTATATAGATGACTATGACCACGAAACCGTCACAGCCTAATTATAGCAGGAGAAAAGAGCCACATCATGAGCGATCACTATGTAATGTACTTCTCACCTAATCTCCCAGATGTCTCAACCCCAGCAGCGTCTCGACAGGCACTCATGGCGCTCATGCGTAGCAAGCAACAAATCACGACACTGTCCAAGAAAAATCAAAAGCTCTTACCTGTCGCTCCACTCTTCTCATCCTTCTCTTCCTCCGCATCCTTCATCTCCACCTCCTGCACCTTCTTCTCTTCCTCCACCTTCTTAGCCGCCGCCTTCGCCTTCTTAGCCCTCTCCCGCTCCCTCTCGACCTGCCTCAGCTTCTGCTTCTGCTTCTCCCTCACCGCCCTCAACACCACCGCGACGTCCCTCTCCGCCGCCTCATGCGCGAGGAAATCGCTCCGCTCGGCCACAAACTCGAAGGCCTCCTCTCCTCGATGAACCCCAGCGGGCTGGACGGATCGAACCTCGCTATGAACTCCGCCGCGGCAGAGGAGGAGGCCGAGGACGAGGACGAGGCCGAGGGCTTGGCCTCAGGTTGCTTCTCCTCTTCCTCCTCAAAGTCAGAGATGATCGCCATGGACGGTGAGCTCCGGGAGGGATCAAATCGGAGATTGCTCTTCTCTGGCTCCATTTCCTCTAGGGCTCCGGAGGCCGTGGGCGAGGAGGAGTCGCGAGAGGAAGTGCGGGGGGGTGGGGGGGGGAAGGGGTACCTAAAACCCTAGCGAGCGCGAGAAGTCTGGGAGTGCGGGGGGTGTGGGGGAGAGGGAAGAAGGAGAAGGAGAAGGAGAATGAGAAGTGGAAGCAGATCTGATTTGATAGAGAAACGAAAGAGAGAGAGAGAGAACGGGGGGAGAGGGCGGGCAAATTGGGACTAAGGGCGGGGAACTCGAAATTTGCGACGGACTATTTAAAATTCGTGGTAAATTTATCATAAATTTTAACCATAAATTTAATAAAAAAAATGAATGTAGGTAAGTGCATGGGCATTTTTTAAAATTCGTGGCTAAAATCCGTGGTAAATTTACCACGAATTTCATAAAAAATGAACGTAGGCATGTGTATGGGCATTTTTTAAAATTTACCACGGATTTTAGCCACGAATTTCATAAAAATGAATTTTTGGCATTTTATGAAATTCGTGGCTAAAATTTGCCACGGATTTCATGAAAAAATTACTTAGGCATGTTTGTGGCCATTTTTTTAAAATTTGTGGCAAAATCCGTGGCAAATTTGCCACGGAGTTTACCACGAATTTCATAAAAAATGAATTGTTGGCAATTTTTTATAAAATTCGCTGATAAATCCGTCGCAAATTTGCCACGGATTTAGCCACAAATTTCATTTCTACTAGCTCACACACGCCTAATTCATTTTTTTTCCCGACAATAACATTTAATTAACAATAATAGCAATAATAACAACAACAACAACAACAACAACAACAACAACAACAACAATAATAAATATGACAACAACAATAAACTCTTGTCATAATAATAATAATAATAATTACAACATAATTAGTAAAAAATCTCAAAAATCTAAATCTTCATCTTCACCTTCGTCTTCATCTTGATCTTGATCTTCTTCTTGAGCATCATTGTTGTCATCATCATCATCATCATCATCCTCTATCTCAAAATCAAATTCTACAACACCTTCTAAATTTGATTCGCAAATTTCAATTAGATCTACATCTATCATTGCTCCACATGGATTTCGTAGATTAGAAATGTTATATTTCTCAGTTTGAACCGCGTTACAAACTTCCTCTTGTTGATATGTTGTATCCTTCCAATATTCCTCGATTTTTCTTCGTGCTTTGGTTTTACATACAACCCACCAATCAGCTTTGTCACGTTTCAAACTAGGATATGATACATAATATACTTGAATTGCTTGTTGTGCCAACACAAATGGTTCATATTTCATATACCTTTTCTTGTGATTTATTTCAACCAAATTAAATTTCGTATGCACCTTCATTCCTTTGACGAGGTCGAACCACATGCACTTAAATAACACAACCCGCATTAATGGTCCAGGGTACTCTATCTCGATGATTTCATTCAACAAGCCATAAAAATCATCTTTTGAACTACCACAATTGGATGACCGAACACACATACCATTATTCATTGTGGATTTTCTCATTCCATATTCTTGAGTGTGAAAATTATACCCGTTTATGAAATATGCTGGCTAAGTTCGTATGCTTGACTGTGGATCCCATGACAGATAATATAGCAATCCTTGCTCTTCAACTTGATCATGATTACTGTGAACCTAAGATCACACACGCAAAGTCAATAATATATATTTAAATGACGTATAAAATATTAATAACTTGGTTTTGGTCTATAGGCATCTTATATATGTTTTGAACCATGCTGCAAATTGTTCATCGCACAAACGGTCAAACTCATTTAGTAGTAGTCCATACATTGAATTTTGAAAAATCCTATTAACAATTTACATTTATATATTAGTAAATATTTGACACGCAATACATATATTTGCAAATATACACTTACTGGAAGTATGGCTCCACTTCTGGACAGTTCAGTAAAATATATGTATGGGCTGCCTGTCATTCTTCATCTGTTAAGCAACGAAACTTACATGCACCACTTGGTCGATCGAGATAATTGAAAATAGAGAATGATTTGCAATTGAGATCGATGGGACCCTCATCATTTCTTCCTGCTCTCCGTCTCTTGCACTGCACGTGCGGCTCAAAATAGTATGATGCAAATGTTATCACTTTTTCCATAATATATGCATTACAAACTGAAGCTTCAACACATGCCTTATTCTTTACTTTTTTCTTCAAATGATATAAGAACCTTGTTGCAATAGAAAGAAGTTTATCAGAACATAATATAAAATAAAGTATTTTAAAATTTATTTTGAAAAAATTTTTACCTCTCAAATGGATACATCCATCGAAATTGGACGGGACCTGCAACTTTGGCCTCATAAGGCAAGTGAACTAAAAGATGCTCCATTAAATCAAAAAACGATGGAGGAAATATCATTTCTAAATTGCAAAGAATAATTGAAATGTCTCTATCCAGTTTCTCCATGTGTGAGCATTTAACACTGTTGAGCAAATATCATGAAGGAAATTACGTCGCAAAATTAGCGACGACAAAAAATCCGTCGCTAACTCCGTTGCAAATTAGCAACGAATAATTTTTCGTCGCAAATTCCGTTGCAAATTAGTGACGGATTTTTTTCTTGGCAAATTCCGTCGCAAATTAGCGGCAACATTTTTTTTCGTCGCAAATTAGCAATGGAAAAAGAATTCATGGCAAATTTCGTCATAAATTTGCCACGAATTTTTTTTCGTGGCAAATTCTATCGCAAATTAGCCACAAATTTTTTTTCGTGGCAAATTCCGTCGCAAATTAGCGACGACATTTTTTTCATCGCAAATTAGCAACGGAAAAAAAATTCGTCACTAATTTCGTTGCAAATTAGTCACGAATTTTTTTTCGTGGCAAATTCTGTCGCAAATTAGCCACGAATTTGTTTTCGTGGTAAATTCCGTCGCAAATTTGCCATGGATTTTTTTTGTCGCTAATTTGCGACGAATTTTTTTTTCATTGCAAATTCCATCGCAAATTAGCCACGAAAAATTATTCGTCGCTAATTTCCGTGGCTAAATCCTTGTTTTTTTGTAGTGCAATCCTTGTGGGGTTTTAAAGCAGTTCACACTAATCATATATGTAGTTAATTGAATTATCTTGTATGATCATTCAACGTTCCTTTTGAAGCAATTGAAAACTTCCATCATTTTCGTTACTAAGATTGTTTTTCAATAGTTTTAATTGCATAATCTGTCCTAAAATTAAAGCTTCGTTTTTCCTTGCATACATGGTGTCCATCTATCTATGCTATATTCCAATTTTATAAACTTTTTGTCAAACATTCTGTCTTGTTATTTCCTCGGAGTTCTTAAATTTGTTCTGCTTACTCAATTATCTTTCCTCAAGCTGGAACTCATCCATGAATTAAATACTCCTTCCATTAAACAAATTTCTAATAAATACTAGTCCTGTATTATATTATATATTATTTTCCAACGGTTTATATCCTAATCTCTGCCCAAACACAACTCTTAATTTCACAAGGACTTACAAAGATTACACGACTTGGGTGATATTCCAATGCAACAAGACTAGCAATATTATTGTTTGTTATAGCTGTTACATTCAATCCTTGAATAAATAATATTTCTAAGAATTATGGAAGCAAGGACAAAAGAAGTAAAGAACGGAAAACTAAGTCTTCCTCTTCCAAAAAAAAAACAGTTAATATATATGAATTGGGATAAGTGTATAGAAACTCCTAAAATTTATTACAAAGGTATTATCGAGTCTTAAAACTTACAAAAAAAAATAGTACAATCAAGTCCTAAAACATGTTAAATTAGTACAATCAAATCTTTCTATTAACTCTGTCCAATTTGGCTAGCAAAAAATACTAATGTGACTTTTATTATTATTATTTTCTCTATCTTACGTAGTGATGACATGGCTAAAAGGACGTCATTTGGGTCTAAATATGATTTTTAATACAAATTTAATTTAAATTAAATTAAAAAAATAAGCTAAATTAAGAGAGAGAGAGAGAGAGAGAGAGAGAGAGAGAGAGAGAGAGAGAGAGAGAGAGAGAGAGAGAGAGAGAGAGATATATGGGTGAGAAATCAAGCGACAAGGGCTGCCCCACCATCACTGTAGGTGCTCACTGCAGTTGGCGAGGGTCACCGGCCATCCCCCTTCTCGGCGATGGCAAGGCGAAGGCGGTGAGGGATGGTTTCTCACCTCTCTCTTTGTATATTTTATTTAGCTTATCTCTTAATTTAATTTAAATAAAATATATATTAAAAATCAAATTTGGACTAAAATGACTTCATTTTAGTTTTATGTTTTAGCTATATTATCGCTGCGTAGGACAGAGAAAATATTAAAAAAAGTCACGTCAGCAACTTTCGTTTGTCAAGTTAAACGGAGTTAATCGAATGACTTAATTGCATTAATTTTTAGGCCTAATTCCAAAAAAAAGCACCCACTTTAGGTTGGGGGACAATTCTGGCCCGAACTTTTTTTGTTCCATAAAAAAGCACCAACTTTAAGTTGAGGGACAATTCTGGCCCAAACTTTTTTTGTCCCACAAAAAATCACCAACTTTCATCATGATCCCAAATCTGGCCACATGCTGACTTTCACTATTATTTGAAAAAGTAGGTTATGGTAATGAGCTCGGCGAATCTCGTCCATGGTGTTTGTCGACAGGCAATGGTCAGTTTCAAATTACGTTTGGCCAGAAAGATTCAATTTAGAAATATTTTTGACTTGTCAGTGCAGTGAAGGAAATAAACAGTTTTACCGTTATTCTTCAAATTGTGGCTTAAAGAATAAGATAATAAATATTACTTTAAATCCAGTTAGCAAGCCACGTGAATTTATTGCTCATGTGGAATAGTCAAGTTAGATAATCGATGGTTTTAAATCAATGGGGGCCAGATTTGGGATTTAAGTCAAAGTTAGTGCTTTTTTATGAGACAAAAAAGAGTTGGGGTCAAAATTGTCCCTCGACCTAAAGTTAATGCTTTTTTACGAGACAAAAAAAGTTCGGACCAAAATTGTCCTTTAGCCTAAAGTTGGTGCTTTTTATGAGACAAAAAAAAGTTCGGGCCAGAATTGTTCCTAAACTTAAGTTGGTGCTTTTTTTTTTTGGAATTAACTCTTAATTTTTGTAAGTTTTAAAACTCAATTATACTTTTGTAACGAACTTTAAGATTTTTAATACATTTATCTCTTATGAATTTTGACGGCAAAATACAAATGAGGTAACTTGCTGATTGTGGGGTTCTGTACGAGGTAGGAAAAGATTGAGTGGATGTAATGGCAATGAGTTTAGTTTAGTTTGGAGTACGCCTGTGGTATTTGTCCGAGGAAAACAGAGACATGCCCACGAAACCAGAAGCCGTCGAACATCAACCCGGACGTTGTGATCGAGGAAACCATTTACCAGCTTCGGTTTCTCAGGTGTGGCGGGCGGTCTTAGATCTCCCGAAACTATCGGTTATTCTACAATATCTCCAAGGACCCGTCTTCAGTTCAACACGGGAGAGATGTCTGCGATCCCCTGTTCTCTATTCCGCTAGAGTCCACAAGATTCCCCTCGCTTTGTGGACCGAAAAGCAGAGACATCCCATGGCAATAATCAAAACCAAGGACCAGCTAAACCCCACTATCAAACGCCAACTTGATCGCCTCCAGCCAATCGCCTCGCTTACCCTCTTCTCTCGCTTTCGGATTACCAGGTTCGCGAACTTAGCCCACTGTTTCTTGTAGATTTGCATCCCTGCACGTGCCTGTTTGCTCAAATTCATCTATAAGATCACCAAGAAGGCAAGAACCTAGGACCCCATCAGAGCAATCGCTTCTTTTACTGTCCAAAACTTACTCTGCACTTGAAGCTGAAGCGCAGCTGACAATTCTTGGTACTCATGGATGCTGCTAATCACGTCGGCTCGGCGGCACGGCCCATCTCGGCTCCGTGCGGCGGGACCCTGGGCAGCCACCTGGCCCGGCGGCTCGTGGAGATCGGCGCGAGGGACGTGTTCTCGGTCCCTGGCGACTTCAACTTGACCCTACTGGACCACCTGATAGCCGAGCCGGAGCTGAACCTGATCGGCTGCTGCAACGAGCTGAACGCCGGCTATGCGGCTGATGGGTACGCGCGAGCTAGGGGTGTGGGCGCGTGCGTGGTGACGTTCACGGTTGGGGGTCTCAGCGTGCTCAATGCCATCGCAGGGGCTTACAGTGAGAACTTGCCTGTGATCTGTATCGTGGGAGGGCCTAATTCCAATGACTACGGGACGAACAGGATCTTGCACCACACCATCGGGCTGCCTGATTTTACCCAAGAGCTCAGATGTTTCCAATCAATCACCTGCACACAGGTAATTAAAAGATTTATGGGTGTTTTCCTTATCGTTAAGATTGATAAATGTGTGAATGCTTCATTGCTTAAGTTTGCTCATCATGTGATAAGTTCCAATTTATGCTTAGCCAGTATTTGGTAGGTTTTTTAGTTCGTGTTCTGAGTGTTAAATTAGGTTGTCAGATCATATTCTCTGATCGGTTCAAATGCAAAACATTGTAACATTGGTTGAACAGGGTTAAAACTGTCCTGCAAACATGTTAAGTCGTGTGTCAATTCGGGTAACAAACCTATACCCATATTTTCTGGCCAATATTGGTAGCGTTTCTGTTATATGTTTCTGTGTGTGAGTAAGAAATCGTCTGAGTTGAGTGCTACGATATTTGGATGCTTGATTGACCGTGAAGAGAAAACATTGTGCTATAATGTGGCAGGCAGTGGTGAATAACTTGGATGATGCGCACGAGCTGATTGATACCGCAATCTCAACGGCTTTGAAGGAAAGCAAGCCGGCTTATATTAGTATAAGCTGTAATTTGTCTGGGATTCGCCACCCTACTTTTGCCAGAGATCCAGTTCCTTTCTCTCTTATGCCAAAGTAAGTTTTTTCTGTCTTTATGTGTTATCGGTTCTTTCAAAGTTTAGATGATTACCGATTGAAACATGATGAGCTCATATGTCATCGGATGCTGATTGGGTTGCAAAGCACTGGAGATCATATCTCTCTGTTTTGTGTTTTTCTTTTAATATAATAACAATATATCTAGCTTTAGGAAGTTACGGACAATGTCTTATGGATTGGAAACAACATTTAACGTCATAAGAAGTCATACAATCCTTTAGCTGTTCATTTAAGAACTCTGACTTCTTAGTGCTCTAAATGAGGTAAAACAGAAAAGAAAAAGATTTTTATGGAGAAATTCCTTGATATTGTCTTAAGGAACCATTGTCTTAAGGAACCAAGTTTCACTAAAATAATTAAGCGGAATTCTGGTCATGTTCGGTATTCACTGGTCTTTCTGTTTGTGCAATCTGGAAGGATTGTCTTCAGGAAGCACCGGAGTTTGTTTACCAAGCAAATTTCAAATGTATCTGTTTTCACTTGTTCCACTGCAATGTATAGAATATGCTAGAAATTGACCTTCAGGTTGATAACTCTGGCACTAAATGAACTTGTCAGGCCATGTAAAATTTAATATCCAAATTCACGTGATGGTTAAGTATATTGTAAGCTTGTGCAAACCTCATGTGTCTCAGAGCATTTATACCTGGGCTGTCGAAGCTGGTTTTCTGTTCAATGACTTGAGTTGCGTTACACTTACTTTTCCGGATATCTTTCTCCTTGCACAATTACTAGAGTTGCATTACACTTACTTTGCCGGATATCTTTCTCCTTGCACAATTACTAGAAACTAGGTTTCATGCTAAGAATAATTGTTCTGTTTCTTATGTTCTTGTTTCATATAGTCTCTACTTGATGGTGCAGGATAAGCAATCCAATGGGCCTGGAAGCAGCAGTCGAAGCAACTGCAGAATTTCTTAACAAAGCTGTCAAGCCCGTCATCATTGGTGGGCCGAAGCTCAGGGTGGCCAAGGCCCAAAAGGCATTCATGGAGCTCGCGGAGGCCACCGGGTATCCAATTGCCATTATGCCATCGGGCAAGGGGCTAGTTCCGGAGCATCATCCCCACTTCATCGGAACATATTGGGGTGCTGTGAGCACAAGCTTTACTGGGGAGATTGTAGAATCAGCTGATGCCTACATTTTCGTGGGTCCCATCTTCAACGATTACAGCTCTGTGGGCTATTCCTTGCTGATCAAGAAGGAGAAACTGATCATAGTGCAGCCCAATCGTGTGACTATAGGGAATGGCCCTTCCATTGGGTGGGTTTTCATGGCAGATTTTCTGAGCGCATTAGCCAAGAAGCTGAAGAAAAACAGCACTGCTTTGGAGAATTACCGCAGGATATTCGTACCTCCAGGCATGCCTCTCAAGTGCGAGAAAAACGAGCCTCTTAGAGTCAATATTCTGTTTAAGCACATTCAGGTAAGGTGCACGGAAGTATATCGGTCAGACTTGAAATTTTCTTAAAGAAGAAGCTACTTGCACGTGAAAATGCATAATCAACTGTTGGCACTAGCAGTAAATTTAGCAGCTTCAATTACTTTTGGTAAACGGTTCAAAGTGCTGGTACCACTTCCAGACATGCCTTTGTCATGCATCTTCTTAACGGATTTGTATTGTTGCTTCCTTGAAAATGGAGAGGACTCACTGAGCCTATATCTGTTTACCCTCAGTTAATAGATTATTCATGTCTCTCCATAGCTTAATGTTCTAGGCTTGAGCACTAAAAAATCACTTCTGTAAATGCAAAAGGCATCAAGTCGGATGATTCATTTTCTGACTTGTCAAACAGGAAATGCTCGCTGGGGATACTGCAGTTATCGCTGAAACTGGAGACTCTTGGTTTAACTGTCAGAAACTCCGGTTACCTGAGAATTGCGGGTACTACAAGTTGGAATTTCAACATTTTCTTTTTCAATCTAATAAATTTCCTCATTTTGTTTGTGGATGGTTGTGTCGAGGTTCATCTAACTTAAATTTTTATATAAACTTCATGTAGGTATGAATTCCAGATGCAATATGGATCTATAGGTTGGTCGGTGGGTGCCACTCTAGGATATGCTCAAGCTGCCACCGATAAGCGTGTGATAGCTTGCATTGGTGATGGAAGTTTCCAGGTCAGTTACAATCTCCATGTAGAACCTTACAAAAGTTTTAAACTTTTGCAGAAACATCAATTGGGACATGCCTGAAATACTTGAACAACAGAATAGTGAACTGTTGGATAACTATACAAATTGAATGACAATTTGGGGAGGTTTTATAGCGAATTTGTAGCAGAAGCTTTTTAGCTGTATATGCCTTCTAAGATTGTGTAGATTGCACTTTCCTCATGTGAAGATGAATCTATCTTCAACCTGAGCAGTTGATGAAGAAACTGCCTAGTAACAACTTACAAAGTAAATTTCTTTATGCATTGGTGGATATTTTCTTGTTAAACAAAGTGATCATCTTAATTTCACAAACCATTCGGAAGATTACACGATCTTTTTTCTAGTTTCCATCGGGCATTTTATACTTTGAAGGGACCTTTTCAAGCGATTTATCTTCCCCTTTACTCAGGTCACAGCTCAGGATATATCGACCATGATTCGATGCGGACAGAAGAGCATAATCTTCCTGATCAACAATGGGGGTTACACAATCGAAGTGGAGATTCATGACGGCCCTTACAACGTGATTAAGAACTGGAACTACACTGGTCTCGTGGACGCCATTCACAATGGCGAAGGCAAATGCTGGACAGCAAAGGTTAGCTTCAGCCCACGATGTTTTCATTCTAATTCTAACTAACAACAATGAGGAGGATGTCTGGCAACCCTATGAACTCGTTCCCTCTCTGTAGATTCCTTTCACTTCTCTTCCTATGCTTATTTTGGCTATGAAAGGCATTGTGATGGAATGTTGGGTCTGCAAATGCTTCAAAGAGCCAAACTTTTTATTGACTCGTGTTGCGAAAACAGGTTCGCACAGAGGAAGAGCTAATAGATGCGATCGCCACAGCGAGTGGGCCGCATAAGGATTGCTTGTGCTTCATTGAGGTGATCGTGCACAAGGACGACACGAGCAAAGAGCTGCTAGAGTGGGGGTCGCGCGTTTCTGCCGCGAACAGCCGTCCTCCTAATCCTCAATAATCTCACCGTAGTCCTACATTGATTTGAGAGAGAGAGGATCCCTTGTGAAGAAGATGAATGCTGATATACGAGAGCTTTCTGTATGATGTAAATTTATAACCAGAGTGAATTGTAGAATAAAGCTACTGGAATACCCTCCTGTGACTTCCAGAGGAATCACCATCGCTCCTCTGTTCCTTCAAGATTATCAACCTTGGTGATTACAGGGGAGTTTTTATTCTTTCACACATTCGATTTTGATTCCCCGCAAACTGACACTGAAGCTAATTCAGCATACGAGCGCAAACGTGCTCGCAGTTTCCTGAAAACAGCACGCCGGGTACTCAGGATTTGTAGTCGTTGGATCATAAGCTAACAGCTCCAAGAAAATTTTCAATTTCCAGATGCTGCAACACTATGTGCAAACATTATGCCAAAATGCGCTACAGAAGCTTCCTTCTTCATCGCCGATTATGAATAATAATGCATAATTTTACGCGCAAAAGAAGGACCTTCACCCTTAATCCTTGGGAAAAGTAAGACCAGATTGCAGATCGGCAGCAGATTAGGTAAGACATGATGATGAAGGAGAATTACACCCTTTTGAATAACATTTGACGAGGTTATGATCTGAGCGAAAACATGATCATGTATAAATCAGTATCCGTAACTTAGTCATTTTATATCAAGTATGGTAGGAACAAACCTTGACAGTGTCCGGCTAGGATGTTTCCCAGAGTTTTGACCCGGAGGGTTTAGGGGGGACTCTCTCCGGTTTAGGGTGGACTCTTAGGAATGGCTTAACTTACTCCAAAATTCTTTTTAGTGGATTTGGCGTCGGTCTACGTCCTTAGTATGCCACATGGCATCCTGCCATAGGCTTATGTCCTCATAGCACGTGACAAGCTATCATCGACCCATGTACCCTCATAAATGCGGCACGCCATAGTTGGCCGCGTGACCTCATTATAAGTGGCAACATGTTAACAATTCATTTCTCTAGACTTATATTATACACAACAAAGATCCGATCAGCCGACCACTGTAGTATCCTCAGTATAAGTATCTGTCAATTCATTCATTTGTGAGACTAGTTCAGATATTTGGTCAATTGAGACCTCCGCTTAACTACTAGTCGCGCTCATCACCCGCCACCCGGCATTCAAAGTGCCGGAAGGATTGTATTACAGCTCCCCTTCGTCACGTGCGGACCCACTTCGTAAGTTCAGTTTAACTTTCGCATGATATTAACCCTTCCGCAAAGTAATGAAATTTTGGGATGCAAATTCAGATAATTTATAGCACTATGTATTTACTTTAATTGGGTTATGATCAACAGAATTCAGATAATTGTTATTTCAATTTTAAACCTATTGTACGGATTCTAACGTAGTTATAAACTTTTCAATTGTTTCAACGTCATCCTAAATCTTCACATAGAAATAATATAATCCTTCCGGATAATTTTTGTTTGAAAATGCTATGTGATGGTCCAATTATTACTAGTCGTCCTACGTGGCATGCCCAACGGATTGCACAAATTTTTTTTAATAATTTTTTTTGTTTCTTTTATTTTCTTTTCTCTTTTTTTTCCCTATTTCCCCTCATCCCATTTCCTTTCCATACAAAGGTGGAGTATTTGGCGAGCCCACATTGGTGTCTCTCGATCTTGAGCCACAGCGGGGTGATGCCGCTTTGTCGCGACCACTGGACCCAACCCTCTTCAATTGTCGACACAAGGGAGGAGAAAGGGGTGATAAGGCAGCCCGATGAGCTCATTTTAGTGGCCATGAGGCTTAATCGAGAAGAAGATGAATCGTACAAATTCAGAAGATGAACAAATAACTAGAAGGAAAGAAATGAAGAAAAGAGAAAAAGATTAGAAAATTTAAACAAATAAGCAAAACGTGTCGTTTCAAGTAAAGTTATCCATGTCAGGTTACCCAGCCAAGCCATGTGAAACGATTGGCATAGCCATCGATGATTAGACCATTATGGGAAAAGTACTAAAAAAATCTTAAACTATATTGGTATCAATTCAGTCTGAAACTTTTCAATTTAGCTAATTTAATTCTAAACATTTTGCATTTGTGTCAATTGAGTCCATCTAACTAATTTTGGCAGGAAATCGCTGTCGTGAACGGCGGTCGTCTTACGTAACACAGCCAGCTCTGATGTGGATAATTTTTGTTAATTTTTTTTTACAAAAATTGAATTTTCAATACTTTTTAATTTTTTAATCCTTTTTTCCTTCATCTTGGCTAGGAGGGTGCAAAGGCCCTCCCCTAGGGCCTTTGCAGCCTCGCTGGCTACAAGCGAGTCCGCGAAGGCCCTTGCTAGCTAGATCTAGGCAAGGCAGACCTCCCCTAGATCTAGTGAGGGCCTGCCAAAATGAAAGGAAAAACAAAAAAAAGAAATAAAGAAAAAATAATAAAGAAAAAATAAGAAACAAAAAAATTGTAAAAAAATTCAAAAGATTATTAAAATGTCCACGTTAGTGTTTACCACTCCACATAGGATGACTGACGTCTGTGTTAGTAATTTTCGATCAAAATTGACCGTATGGACTCAATTGGTACAAGTGCAATATGTTTAGAACTAAATTGGTCAAATTGAAATGTTTAAAGCTAAATTGATACCAATGCAATAGATTAATGACTTTTTTGGTTAGCAACTTCAAGTGATAATTAGTCGCAAGGATTACATTAAAATTTCATGCAAACATTTGAGACTGAAAAGGAAATTTTCCCCAATAAAATATGACAGTAGGTATCAAACAAGAATGCTTCAACTTCAACTCACTATTTACTCTAATGCAATCCATTACACCAAGATTTCATAGTTTGGACTATCAAACTTGAGTGGTTATTGCGATACTTTAGCTAGATGAAACTGAAAACTAGACCCTTGGGTATCCGAATATGTGAACCTAATCTTGTGTATATGTGCTTCGAACTATATATATTCCTTTCTAATCCAAGCATAATTAGGGGTGAGCAAAAGGAACCACCTGGCTTGAACCAAATTGGATTAATATATATATTTTTAATTTTTTACAAATATGTAAAAACTAACAAGCCCTTAAACTAATCCTTGACTACACAAACCCTTAGACTCAGTCACTCTCTCCTCTCGCACGCACGACTAAAACCCTAATCTCAGTTGCTTGCCTCCCTCTCGCTCGACTGTCGCCTCCCTCTTGCAGTCTCACTTTCTCACTCGACTCTATATCTTTCTATGCACTGGTGTTTCTTCCATTTGGTTCTCGGCTTATAGCTGGGAGCAGCGTCGAAAACCAAACGGAGTGCCTGCTATTATAGAGGGGAACATTTCTTTCTTGATTCCACAGTTGGAGGAAGAATGAGAGTAACTTTCATTGGAGACTGCAGTCGAGGCGGTGCCTCTGCTGCAACACGCCCTAATTTATGTTCTGTGTTTGCTGATTTAGTAGAGCATCTCGGACTTCAGAGACTGAGAGTGGAGCGTGTGCTTTCTCTTTCCTGCTTAAGACCATTTCTGGATTAATGAGGGTGGCTTGGGGAGTGATGCCGATATAAATTTACGAGAAACAGAATCGATTGAACCATATGTGTAAAGTACTTTTATTTTTGTACAACATTCATGCCTCTCGCTTCCGCACTCTAGATGCAAAAAATCAATTGGCAGGCTGTTCCTGCAATAGCAATAACTATAAAAACAATGAGTCAAGACAAACTGACGTACATAGAGAGAGAGAGAGAGAGAGAGAGAGAGTTAAAGGGGTGTTCCCATTTTATGAAAAAACTAATTGGAGGTTTACGCTTAGAAGGTATAATGAGAGAATATAACAGCAAATAAAAAAAATAGAACATACCACTAGTTATATTGGCCCACCTAGGAATTGGGAACCTTGGTCCCTCTGGTCCAATTTGCGGTTCCTAGGTGGGAACCAGACCAACCCGAGAACTAATCACCCCTAAGCATAATAGAGATGGCGCTTCTTCCAGAGGTGAGTCTGGATATCCCATCAAATGTTGATTTGGTCGAAGCCCTTTGCTACCTTGTTTGTGAGATTTTGTGGAATTATTATCAACTGTATTGAAAGCTTAAGCTATTAGATGAAGACATAGTTTAATATTTAATTATTCTAACACTCTCCCTCATACTTAGTCTGGTCTTTTGGCTTAATACTAAGTGTGGACATATTTAATTGGGGAGGCAAATGAAGTCTGAAAAAAATTGAACTCGTGACTTCTAACTCTGATATCATGTGAGATTTTTGTGGGATCACTGCTAACTGTTCTAAAAAACTTAAACTGTTAGATGAAGGCGTATATGCCATGAAAAATGATTGCCCAATTTAAAAACCTTGGTGGCTATTTTTAAAGAAAGGTTTTATAGACATATAAATGGTAATTCATGAGAAGTCATGTTTGGATGCCATGTTTTATGTGTCAAATGGGGCAATGATATTTTAAAAATGAGAGTGTACAAAGTTTGACTGGTTAATTATATGTACGTGTTCACGTGTGACTATTCATTTTTACGTGTGAAAGTGCAATATTTTGACGTATGAGCACGGACCATGTCTACATTGGCTAATTGAAAAAGATAGCAATTGGGACTTGAGCGGTTGCTGTGCATGCATGGTCACATAAAGGTTCTGTCTATACCAGGTGGTTTTCGGGGGACGATGCCCGATGGATTTCAGATGCCGTCTGATGCCGCATGTGGCAAGGGTTCCAGACGATGCCGAGTCGTAGTGGAGGCTGGATCGATGCTTCTTTTTGAAATGCTGTCTGAAATCTCAGTAGTAGGAGTTCCAAACGTTATCGTGCCCAATGGAGCTGGACAATACCCGGTCATGCCGGAAGACCGCCTTCCTTTGGGATGTGCCGTGGCCCGAGGGGTCGTTTAATAATCAGAACTATCATGAGTGCAATGTGCATCGATGAGTGTGACGTGCTTGAGAGTGATAATTGATTATGTCTGCGTTATTAAATTGTTATTGTGCATGGTTATGTAATGAAATATGCTAGAATATGCCTCTTGAATATGTTCATTATTGTGACCCTGTTATATGCTCGTTGGAGCAATTGCCATGTTAAGATAGTAGTAAAAGGGTGAGATAACTGCCTTATGTAAATAGTTAAGGCAAAGCGAGGGCTTTGCTATTGATCTGCCATCGATAGTGATTTGCATGCTTAGAGCAATCCAGAGGCAATGTATTCTTCTAAACGAAGTTTAGGGAGTTTACTTGTTGAGTTAAATTTCTCTCATTGTTGTT
Organism: Syzygium jambos; assembly: GCA_031216235.1. Lineage (NCBI taxonomy): Eukaryota > Viridiplantae > Streptophyta > Magnoliopsida > Myrtales > Myrtaceae > Syzygium > Syzygium jambos. Next base: position 7,049,739 of record CM062223.1, read on the forward strand.
AACCATTTTTCAAGTGCTCAGGTATGAGTATGCATTGCGTTCCTTGAGAACTGGTTGTTTTAAGGGGAAACACCTTTTGAGGTCATCCTCATTGATAAGGGAGCTAGGATAACTCTCAATCCCTTTTTAAGCCATAAAAGGAAAAAGATCCGAGTAGCGGATTTGCAGTTACTTGACTTCTAGAATGTTAATGTTGGAATGGGCAAAAGTACACCACAAGTGCTATAACTTGTGTACGGCGATCACTTTGGTGTCATAACTTTTTTTCGGATCACTTTGGTGCCAAGTTGGAGGAAAATAGATCACTTTAATGCCAATTTGGCCGGAAATCCGATGTGGTATTTTTTTATTAATTTTTGACACCGACGTGGCTCGCCGGAGGATGAGTCAGTGTGTACAGTCATCATTTTTTATTTTAAATAAATTTTTTCAGCGTGTACAGTTAGCATTTTTTATTTTAAATAATTTTTTTCCTTTTTTTTTTTTCTCTTCTTTCCTTTTTCCTTTCTTTTCTTTTTTTTCTTTTCTCCCCTCGCCGACCGGCCACCGGCGAAGCTCAGGAATTGCTGGGCGAAGGCGGCCTTGCCCATGGCCAGCGAGGGGCGGCCTCGCCAGATTTAGGCGAGGCGACCCTTGTCGGTGATAGGCGAGGCCGCCCCTCGCCGGATCTGGCGAGGGCAACCCTCACCGGCATCGAGCGATCCTCGTCGGCGTCAGGCGAGGGTCGCCCTCGCCAGATCTGGGTGAGGCGACCCTCGCCGGTGATAGGCGAGGCCGACCCTCGCCGGCGTCGGGCGAGGGCAGCCCTCGCCTGGGCCGGCGAGGGTCGCCCACGCCCGACTCAGGCGAGGGCGACCCTCGCCCGCCTAGGCGAGGGCTTCCCTCGCCCGACGCCGGCGAGGGTCGCCCTCGCCAGATCTGGGCGAGGCGACCCTCGCCGGCGATAGGCAAGGGCTTCCCTCGCCCGACGCCGGCGAGGGTTGTCCTCGCCAGATCTGGGCGAGTCGACCCTCGCTGGCGACAGGCGAGGCTGCCCCTCGTCGGCCTAGGCGAGGGTTGCCCTCGCCGGATCTGGCGAGGGTTGCCCTCGCCGGATCTGGCGAGGGCTGCCCTCGCCGGATCTGGCGAGGGCGACCCTCACTCGACATCGGCGAGGGTCGCCCTCGCCGGATCCGGCGAGGGGCGGCCTCTCCTGTCACCAGCGAGGGTCGCCTCGGCCAGATCTGGCGAGGCCGCCCCTCGTCGGCCATGGGTAAGGCCGACCTCGCCCAGCCCTTCCCGGGCTTCGCCGGTGGCCAGCCGGCCACCGGCAACCGGCCAGCGAGGGGAGAAAAGAAAAAAAAGAAAAGAAAGGAAAAAGGAAAGAAGAGAAAAAAAAGGAAAAAAATTATTTAAAAAAAATGCTGACTGTATACACTGGAAATAATTATTTAAAATAAAAAATGCTGACTGTACACGCTGACTCATCCTCCGGTGAGCCACGTCGGCGTTAAAAATTAATAAAAAATGCCAGTCGGATTTCCAGCCAAATTGGTACTAAAATGATCTATTTTCCTCCGACTTAGCACCAAAGTGATCCGAAAAAATGTTATGACACCAAAGTGATCGTCGTACACAAGTTATAGCACTTGTGGTGTACTTTTGCCTGTTGGAATATGTGACATCCCGGATTTTGACTCAATTTTGGGATTTAATAAACGTGTAATTCGTCAGTGTGCTTATAGTAAAATCTCGCCCGGGAACTGATCACTCCCGGTTATTGTTTTAAATTTTGAGATTTCGCTAAAATCGCACTCGATCGAATTTGGCCGTTATTTAGACCCCGAACTTGACAGTCGATTTTCGGGAGTTTCGGGACGAAATAAATTGGACTGTGTCGAGATTATCGTGGCCAACATCGAGATTGTCAGGAATAGTGGAAAAGTGGATTTTTGGACCGGGTGCGGATTTGGACTAGTAGACCTCCCTCGTAGTGTGTCTTGGGTTATTTTATTTTAGCCATTTGCCCTATATATTATTATTGGGATTTACTGTGGACTGTTGACCATTTTCCGAATTTGAATCGGGACCGTTAGGTCGATTTTTAGTTCGAACCGTGTCCGTTGGATCGCGATAATTACCTTTGACTTTCTCTCTCTCCTCCTCTTTTCCCGCTCGCGTTTTCCCCCTGTCCCGTCTATCTCCTCTCTCCTCTCTCCTCTCTCTTCCGCCGCGCACGTTTCCCCCCCTCCGCGTCTGTCCTCTCCTTCTCTCTCTCTCTCTCTCTCTCTCTCTCTCTCTCTCTCTCTCTCTCTCTCTCCTCCCCATGCACGTCCCCTCGCGCACGTCCCACCTGCCCCCTCTCTCTCCTCCTTTTCTTCTTTCCTTCTTTTCTTCTTCTCTGGTTCTTCTTCTTCCGCCCGACGGTGACTGTTTCTGCTTCTGCTTCTGCTTGCCCGAACTGTCGCCGCCGTCGCCGTCTGCCTGGCGCCGCCGCCCCACCAGCCGCCGGCGCCGCCGCCCTCCTCGCGCTGCTGTCGCGCTGCCGCGTCGTCCGGCAGCTCCGCCGACGCCGCCATCCTCCCCTCCCGGACGAGCGAGCTCGGCTCGCCGCCGTGCTCGATGAGGCCCGGCCGCCGTCCAGCCGTCCGGCCAGCTCCTAGCCCCTCGCCGTCCGCCGTGCTGCCCAACCGCCGCCGGTCTGTGCCCCCCTCAGCCCCCGTCTCCCTCTCCCTCTCGCCTCGTCACCTCGGCTGGCCTCTCCCCCTCCAACTCGCCCAGCCCACCGACCAGCTGCTGCCCGCCGCCGTGGTGTCGCCGGCCAGCCAGCTCGTCGGCCGGCCAACCAGCCGGTCAGCCAGCCCCGCCGGCCAGCCAACTTAGCTCGCGGTCAAGTCGCCCTGAGCTGTGGCCGGATCGTTGCCCGCGCGACAAGTCGCGCGCCCGTGCCCGCGCCCGTGCTCGTGCCCGTCGGCCAGTCGCGTTTCCCATCCGCTCGCCCGTACGCCCCGGGCACGCCGCGCGTTCGCCGCGCCCGCGCGCCAGGCACGCCGATCGGCCATTGCGCCCGCATTGGCCGGCCAGCGCGCCCGTGTGGCCCACGCCCGCGCCTAGTCCGAACTGTTCACCCGGGCTATTCTGGGCCCGAGCCGACTTTTCCTGGGCCAAAACTTGGTAAGTGACTCCCTAAACCTTACCTAGTACTTTGGGTATCATTAGACTTGTCTAGGGGATAATTAGTACCTGTTTAAGGGCTAAACGCGGATTGTGGGCAATTTTAGTACGTGCATAATTAATAGATTAAATTGCGAGAATGGTGGGGCTTAATTAACGACTAATGATGGTGGGCTAATTGATAATATTGTTGTGGCATTCGTGGGTGGGCTTGATGTTCGTATGGGGTAGACGTGAATGATGGATTTGTGGGTAAGTGTGATGGGCTGTGATGTGAATTGGATTTGTACTTGGGTATTTCATTGACTTGTCTCGGGTTTAGAACGGCTAGGGCGTATATAATTTAATTATATTATGATATGATTTGTGCTACTTGAATTTGATTAATTATATGCTTGATTGAGTGATCGCGCGTGACCGACTTGAACGTCGGGTTTGTGGATTGAGGTGGCGAATTGTGAATTGTACTGAGTTGTGAGCATGGGTTGTTTAATGCAATTGGTGTGAGATTGATTGAACTGAATGACGTGTGCTTGCCTGTCGATTTTAAGCTCGGATCGATCGGAGGGCTACGGACTTGGGACGTGTTGACGGCGGTCCGTGTGAAGGCTTGAATGGCCAGTGTGCCAAATGGACGCGGGCTTGATACGTGTTGACGGTGGCCCGTTATAGGTGTGATTGGACCGGTACGTGTTTACGTCGGTCATTGGAATTGATTGAATAGTGTGGCTTGGGACGTGTTGATGGCGGCCACTGGAATTGATTGAATGATATGGCTTGGGACGTGTTGACGGCGGCCATTGGAATTGATAGAATTGTGGGGCTTGTGTGCCTGTGAGAATGGACCTGAGGCGCAGTGGCGCGGGTCGTGAGAAAGATGTTCGGTCACGCATGCGATTTGAGTGTGATTGGAATTGGCTGGTTGAGCGTGTGACTGAATTGGCTGGTTGAGCGTGTGATTGAATTGACTGGTTGAATTGGTTGGATTGATTGAGTGCGAGTGTGGATGGTACTTGAATGATTGTGTTATATTACTGGGATATTATTTCATTATCCTGACTAACTAATATGCAGAGTGGGTAGGTGATTGGATGGCGAGATAAGTCCATTGATGTGAATTAGGTATATTATCGGTTTGATTGCATGTACGACTTGTCTGGATACGCATTGGCCTACGTAGGGTATAGGGGGTTGCTTATTGAGACTCGTTCTCACGGTTATTATATAACCATTTCAGATCCGCGACCATGAGTGATTGGAGACGCTGCAAGAGTATCTCGGAGATCGAGGACGGGTCAAGTACTCGGCATTTTGAGTTCCCCTTTCTGTAGAGGAGTTAAGTTTGCGACTATTGTCCCTTTTGCAGAATTGTGGTTCTACTGTTGTGGCTTAGTTTAGGGACTGTCCTTTGTGGACGTCGTATGTATTTGTCAAGTGTATGAATTGCCGTTATTGTTTCATGCTATCGCTATCCCCCTTGTCATTATTAATTGTCCGGGTGGTTTCTATTTGTTTCCGCGTGTGCTTAATCTATGATATTTTGGGTTGGGTCGGCGACGTATCTGGGACGTCGCATTCAATGTTCGACCATCGAGGGATGATCGCGCGCTCGTAGGGTGCGGGGCGTGACAGAATATATATAAAGTATGTTTTGGTTGCAATGAGTTTTCCTTGCTATCCCTTTATTATGTGTTGGGAGTTGTACACGTTTTCACATGCGTTTAAGGAAAGATAAAAAGAATGAGACGGCGACGCATCCTGGGACGTCGCAATATAACGACCATGGAGGGATGTTAGCGTTCCCAAGGGAACAGGGTGTGACAATTGTGGACGTCCACGGAAGCCCCCCCGATGGTCACAGGTCGGGTGTCCTGTGAGAACCCCACCAAGACAATCGCCGTGGCATCGCTAGTGTTGAAAAAATATTATATAACATGAAAAATAAGAATTGTTAGAAATTTGTTAGAAAAGAAAAAAAAATAAAATCAATTGTTTGACACGTGTAAGCATTGTTTTTAAGGATAATTACGGCTCTTGAAGTACGAAACTCGGTGCAATAGCCTCTAGTGGCTATCATCCCAAGATATAACAAACATTCTTCTATACTCAACACTGAATATTAAAAGGAACAGGAACAACGTTATGTGTATAACCTAGTGAAGAAAAAGAAAAGAATATTCTTGTTTTGATAGATTGATATCACTTTCAAAGTAACTATTTATAGGTAAAAGAAAGAGAATATGACCGTTATATAGCTATTATAACATGATGGAGAATTTATGAAGAAATAAATTAAACGTTACAAAACCGTTATAAATTCATTATTAAGCCGTTAGAAAACTGTTATACAGCTGTTGCAAAATTGTTACAAAATGATGGCTTTCATGGCGGTCATAACTAGACCTGTCAAAATGGGTCATAAACCCATTTCTTAACCCATATATTAGTAGATGGGTCATAAATGGGTTAGTTATATTTAGTAAATGGGTCATAAATGGGTAGAAGTTTAACATTAGTGTTAAATGGGTCATAAATGGGTTGTAAATGGGTCATAAATGAATTTACAACTGATTTAAACTCAACTCGTTTCTCTCACCCTTACTCAATCTTGCGGTTACTCACTTCGCACTCTCATCTCAATTCGGGTATGAATTTTCCTAGATTTAATTAAATATGGACGTGTTTTAGCAATATGGGTCTAATCGGGTATGGGTTGGGTATGGGTCGGGTCGGGTATGGGTCAAAAAAATTGCATTGTGCATAAATGGGTCATAAACGGGTTAATGGGTCAATTTGGGTCGGACCATTTATGACCCGACCCGACCCGACCCACCCATTTGATAGGTCTAGTCATAACTATTATCAAAGCCATTACTTTTTAATATTTCAAAAATGCTTAAATACACAACAATTGGTTAGACTTGGGCTGAGCGCCCAACCTGCTTCTAAGGCGGAGTCTGGACAAACCCTCAATAAGATGGATTCGGGCGGCGTTGCTCACTGTGGCCATCTCCGTTGCAGCAATTTGATCACGGGTGAGGGAGAGTTTGCGAGCCGACCCGGCTCGCGAATCTGATTGGCCCGCTTTGTTCTGAGCCGGCCTATTTTACTTTGGGCTAGGTTTTTATTTTCAGTGGGCTAGGCTAGATGAAATTGGAATCAAGGCTTAGGTTTAGTTTAGGGCTTGGAGGAGTAGGCCTCGAGTGGACTGGGCTCATATTTTGACCCCAATTTGAGTTTAAGGACCAGGCCGGCAGAACCCGGGTCCGGGCCTCGCCCGACATGCACGGTGATTTGTCATGACTTGGAGATCATCCTCTATCTAGTCGTGCAATTAGTTTGGTGGTCAGTGACTTGACGCATGCACGAGAGAGAGAGAGAGGCAGATCACGCACGACGGTTGCGACGACAGGGCAATAGGTCGTGGATCGCCCGACATGGATGGAGGCTGGAGGTGACATTGGGGGCCGACATCGGCAGAGGTCTGTATACAGTGGAGTTGAGGAGGATAGGGGTGGAGTGGGAATGAAGAATATGGGAAAAGAAATTTGGAACGAAAGAAAATGTAACGAGAATTTGTGCTGATGGGGTCGCTCGGATTGAGGTCGGTGGCGATCACGAGCAATGACAACGGCGGAGGAGGTCTATATTCGGTGAATTCAAGGAGGGGAGGCTTAGAATGAGAGAAGAAAAATGGTAAAAAATGAAAGGAATAAAAAGAAAATAATGTGAACAAATTTGTGCTATCCAAAATCGTTAGTATTACTATGTCAACCCTTCAAAAACGTAAATTTCTGAGGATCCGATCATAAATCAGTAATTGAGAAAAGTTAGATAGTTAATTAGTTGCGTGGCTCGCAATAGCAACGATCTGTATTCATGACTCATTACATGCATGATAATCCAACAAGAAAAGGTTACAGGATGGAAGTCTGAAACAAGAAGAAACAGGTAGAATAACATGAGCATAAGTTCATCTTTGACATTAGAATCGAAGCTTTATGCACTGTCCCTTCGGACTTCTAGTTAACGAGACGTGGAGAAGTGAAGGGACCATCAAGTAAACCCTTGGCCAGGTGCCGATACGCCGCCTCGGTGTAGTGAACTCCGTCCCAAAGTATGTAAGCTGATGGTTCTGTACACATGGTTGTGCCCTTGGAACCGCACATCTTCATGGCGTCAAAATTGAATGGTCCGCCAGCTCCACAACAAGCTTTCTGTATCAAATTACCGAAACCTGAAAACAAGAGGACATTGATCTCACTACTCACCCTTATAAGTTCATCAAGAGCCACAAGTTTTCGATTAATTTTGATGCCATGTAGTGACATATCTGCGCCACTCTATTTTGCACTAAACTTGCGATACGTTCCAACGCGCTTTGGTCATCATCTTGAATTATTTTTAGTTTATGTTGAGCAAGCAAAGGGAAATTCAACACAGTGTGCAAAAAAAATAATTCTTTTTTTTTTCCAGAGAACTTCTCTACATGGAAAAAGGTTTGAATTACTGCAAAAAAGGACAAAAAGGTAGGTGTTTAGGGAAATCAGGTGAACCATATTAAACCAAAAGTAGGATAAATCTTCTATTTATGTATATGCCTATTCACCGTCGATCATGAACTAAGATGAAAGGAAACTCACCATACTGTTTTGGTGATTCAAAGAGACGCATGGCATCTCCATAATAATCCGCATAGATGATCCTTGCATGGCTATATTTTTGTCTCAAAAGCTGCAACTCTCGCTGGAGAATATCGTTGTGGTACTTGGCGAATTCATTAAAACGATTGAGACAACCAGTTGTCGTATTCACGTCGTCCTTGGTAAAACGCGGAACAGTTGCCAGGTATGACGTCGAGCAACCTATTGGTAAATTTCCTGGCACTACCAACTCCACCGCCCCTTCTTGGATGAGCATCTAAAATAATCACATGCCTTGGAAATAAATTTATTGGAGTAGTAAGAAAAGGTTAACCACGTAGATAGCAACTCGGTTTTGTAAGATGTTGAACAAGTAGTATTGTGCTCATGTTACTTGCAAGAAAAGAAAGGGCCATACGCTGATTGCATTGGTGATGGCTCCAACAACATCTGGGACAATGGGACGGAGCTGCTCAAAGGTTGCACCAAGGGCGAAAGCAAGATTGTAGTCGTTTCCACCAATCTCCCCCACTAGAAATAAAGACTTCTTGAAATATGTATCGCAATCTGCAAAAGAAAAGAACGAAAGCAAAAATCAAATGATGAAATGATTCAAGTAATTGAATAAAAGATGGTAATGACTGGAAATATTCCTATACTATAGTCACTCAATGAGAGACTGGTTTTATTTTCATTTAATAGTGCAAGAGCACGGAGGTAGAAACCCATCTGCCTAGAGACCCTTAAAATGCTCTGCAAACCCCATAAACCGATAAAGTTAAGGCCTTTGGCCTAAACAAGTGACCCTGATCCGGAGTAGCTTGCATATAGTTGATGGAATTTAAACGAATGACCTTTAGTTTCTGAGTTGAAAATACAAAGTACACTAACTCTGGGTGATTATACTAGGAAAGATTTACGGGCTACATATACTTGAGAACTACCAAATCACCTCAATGGATGACCATATCTTGAGTGAATAAGATCGATGACACAAAATGGACGTACACAAAAGTTATTGCTGTATAGTCAGTCCTCAATGAGAGCATACAAAAATAGGGTTTATATCTACCTTGTTGTGTTGTGCAAAGAGAAGATTTGAGTTTCTTGAACCACTGTAGCTGAACGCTTAAGGAATAATTTGTCATGGGGATCGTTCGAATGTGTCGAGCTTCAAAGAATGTCGGATCAAGCGCTTTGGCACCAGCAACTGCAAAGTTAACTCCACCGCGAGCATCGACCGAGCCGTTGACTACCTCAAGATATGGCTTCAGATAGGGTAACCCAACTGCTTCCGCTGCATTTTCATATACGAAACGTAGAAAAATACTCTTTCTTTGAGCGTGGATATATACTGCTAAAGATCCAATATTTACTACAAAAACAGCGGCCTTCTGTTTTGAATGCCTGTTCTTTTCCCTAACACGAGCATGCATCTACAAAAGCAAAGAAGAGTCAGGAGAACTACATACCAATGAAATCAATTACAAGACGTCCATCAGAATAACGACCAGTTGGATGCCCGAAGAAGGTCTTGCCATAAGGATAATTCGGCACGGTTGGAGATCCCTCCGCGGATCGGAGGTAGTTCCCGGTGTCGCTTAGGGAGTCGCCGAAGTTGAAGATCGACTCATACTTATGCAGGATCGTCGAGTTGGCCTTCAAAGCAAGACAACATTGCAGAAGGACCAAGATTATTGCAGTATATTTCATGGCAACCACTCGAGTGTTTAGACAGAAGAGAACTGGAGATGCTAAGAGAGTTGGACAACAATTTTCTGTGCCCTCTTGCTAATTTCAATTGGTGAAGTTTGGGGTCTTCAAGGTGAGCTTAAATAGCCGAAGGCAGTTCATATGCCCTTTGCTTATTATAGAAGGTGTAAGATGGAAGGGCGACAAACAATATGGGGGGCATGAGAACGACGTTTTTTGGTTATCGAGTCGTTTTGTTGTAACCTCTTACTTGTCATTCTATGAGATGACAAGGGTTGTTGATTCTATAACTTCTGTTCCATTGTTGAGACTGTTGTTATCTCAATTTGTTACATCGTTTTGATCCTCCTCCAACATTTTTCTAGAAACCATTTATCAAAACCCACGAAAAGAATGTCTTCTCGTCACTTGCCACGTCGCCAACTTTTCCTCATATTCAAGATCTATGAAAAAGATTGAAAATATTTTTCTTTATCTATGTTTGTTTTTGCAAATTTGAGTTTAGAAAAGATGGGCAAAGTGATTAATCATCTTTAAAATTTAATAAACGTTTCTAAGGAAATCGACAAGTTTCTTTTGAGTTAGTGATTCTATTTTGCTGCTTTTGTTTATCTGTGTTACGGTATTTAATTTGCTCTAGAATTATTTATTTTTGCAAATTATTTTTGCAGCTGCTGAAATATTTAATGATATTTTTTCAGCTCCAGAATGATGTATTTTCTCAAATTATATGCCGAGTCACGTGGTTTTGAATCAATCGATCTAACTATAAGTTGTTTTCTTGTGTAATATTGTGTCCAGAATCAAATGCAAATTAACCCTTGGCCTCATGTTTAAATATGTCCATTATAGGCCCCAAACATGGGCATGTCCTCACCAAATAATCTGCTAAACTTAACTTGCAATAGGTATCGGAAAGGTTGAGTTCTTAACATCTTTGTAGTTTCTAATGCAGTGCGCAGTTTTTGAGAAGTTCTGTCGTGATTATGAATTGTTTGGCCGATTATTCTCACTATTTAAATTGATTTAGGTTTGTTAATCTGCATAAATTTGTAGTTGTTGTTTTAACTGTCGGTTGAATTCATCAGAATGACCATTTTGTGGTTTTTTTGTCAACTATTGTAGGATTACCAGATTGCTGAGAGGACAGAAAAGGAAGGAAAAGGTTGCCTTATCGTTGTGAATAAGTGGGATACGATACCCAATAAAAACCAGCAAAGTGCAACATACTATGAGCAAGATGTTAGGGAGAAGCTTCGCAGTCTTGATTGGGCACCGATTGTTTATTCAAATGCAATAGCTGGTAACAGTGTTGAAAAGTAGGTTCCGATCCCATGTTGTTTTGATCTAATCAGATGTTCTTTGTCTGTTTGCAACTTTATTGTAAATATGCGATCTGAAGGTTTATTGCTGAATTAGAAAGCATCCCCATTTGGCAAAAGAAACAATCAGTAATATAGCGAAACTTGGAGTTTATCCTGCTCAATTTTGCTGGAAAAAATTAATCCTGCTCATTGAATGATAAAAAACCAAATTTCTGTTGTAGGATCATTGTTGCTGCTGGCACAGTGGAAAAGGAAAGGTCGAGAAGGCTTAGCACTGCTATACTAAATCAAGTGGTGCAGGTGGCAGTGGCTTTTAAAGCACCTCCACAGACTCGTGGTGGAAAGAGAGGGAGGGTTTATTACTGCACTCAGGTTCGTTCTATGGTAGCGCAGCTGAATTATCTTGTGTTTTTCATCTAGACAACCTTGATATATATTTTAATGCCGTCAGCGTGTTTATTGCTATAGCAACTAGCAATTTGTCATGCCTCTTCTAATGTTTTAGCTAATGGTCATCAAACTGATGCTGCTTGTGACATTCTGGATTTTGACCCAATTTGGGATTTATAAAATGCGTGATTTGTCAGTATGCTTATAGTAAAATCTCGCCCGGAAACTGATAACTCTCGGTTATTATTTCAAATTAGAGATTTCGCTAGAATCGCACTCGATCGAATTTTCGCCGTTATTTAGACCTCGAACTTGACAGTCAATTTTCGGGAGTTTCAGGACGAAATAAATTGGACGGTGTCAATATTATCGTAGCCAACGTTGAGATTGTTAAGAATAATGGAAAAAGGGGAGTTTTTGACCTGGTGCAAATTTGGACTAGTAGACCTCCCTCGATATAGTTCGGTTTAATTAATTTGGCCTTTATCCCTTTTTATATGTGAGGCTTATTATGGACCGGTAGATCGTTTTCGATTTTGAATTTAGGCCATCGGATCGCGTTTAATATTAGAATGAAATTTATTTTGTTTATTTCTTCCCCTCTCTCTCTCTCTTCCTTTTCTTTCTTTCTTTTTCCTTTTTCTTTTCTTCTTCTTCCTTCGCTGGCTTGCCCCCGACGCCGCTGCTCTGGCTTCTGCTCCTGCTTGCTGCTCGCTCGACCACGCCTTGCCAGCGACCAGCCCAGCCACCGCCGCCTACCGCCTTGCGTCGCCGTCGCCCGACCGAGCCGCGCCGCCGCTCGTCGCCCGCGACCGCCGCTCGCCGGCCTTGCCGCGCTGCACGCGAGCAGCAGCTCACCGCTGCATCTGCCGTAGTCCGGCGTTGCCCAACCGTTCGCCGACCTGTCCTCCGTCGCCCGGCTGCCCGAGACGCCGCCGTGCCACCCCCGGCTGCCGCGCGACCTCCTCCCCCTTGTTTCTCTCTTCCCCGGCGCCTTCCCCTGTTTAGGGCTCCAGCTTCGCCGCCGCCGCGTGTCGCCGTTCTGGCCGCCGCCGCCGCCTCGCCTCCGCCACCCAGCCTTCCCCCAAGCCACCGATCGCCACCCCACCGCCTGGCCGGCCAACCCAGTGCCTCCCCGCCCCTTCCCCTGTTCTGCCCTCGCCACCCCTGTTCTCGTCGCCGCCGTGGGCCGCCGCTCGAACGCCGGAGCTGCTGCCGTTCCGGCGAGGCCCCGGCTCTCCCTTGTTGCCGCCGAACTGCTGCTGCCTCAGCCGGACCTCCTTGGCACTCGGCTGTCGTCGAGAGCCTCGCCGATCGCCGCCGTTGCTGCTGTTCCGGCGATTTTCCTCGCTGCCCAGCCTTGTTTTCTCGCTCAAGTTGGGGTAAGCGACACCCTAAACCTTGTCTAGGACATTGGGTATCGTTAGACAAGTGTAGGGGCTGATTAGTGTGGATTAGGGGCTGTTTGGTGGCTGTAAATGTGGCTGATTTGTGGTGAAAATGTGGCTGTTTAATGGCTGTTAATGTGGCTGATTTGTAGTGAAAATGTGACTGTTTAATGGCTGTTATTGTGGCTGTTTGGAGGTTGTTAATGTGGCTGATTTATGGTGGAATTGTGACTGTTTGTGGCTGAGGGTGGTGGCTGAATTGTGGTGCAAACGTGGGCTGAATTGTGGCGATTCTAGGGCCGTTTTGCGTGATGGTTTGTAGGATTGATTGGTGCTCGAAGTGGGGCCTAAATATGTGATAGTTCGTGTGTGAATTAATGTTCGATTAGTGGCAATTGGCATATGTTGTTCGTCGTTGAAGCGAGTGTGTTTGAGTGTGATTTGATTATGTGAAAGTTCGTTTTTGAGAGGTCCTGTGGGGTGTTGACCCGGGACAGAGCCCGAATTGATCGGAGGGCTGACCTGTAGGGTGTTGACCCGGGTTGTGTGAAAGTTCGTTTTTGAGAGGTCCTGTGGGGTGTTGACCCGGGACAGAGCCCGGATTGATCGGAGGGTTGACCTGTAGGGTGTTGACCCGGGTCGTGTGAAAGTTCGTTTTTGAGAGGTCTTGTGGGGTGTTGACCCGGGACAGAGCCCGGATTGATCGGAGGGCTGACCTGTAGGGTGTTGACCCGGGTCGTGTGAAAGTTCGTTTTTGAGAGGTCCTGTGGGGTGTTGACCTGGGACAGAGCCCGGATTGATCGGAGGGCTGACCTGTAGGGTGTTGACCCGGGTCGTGTGAAAGTTTGTTTTTGAAAAGTCCTGTGGAGTGTTGACCCGGGACAATGCCCGGATTGATCGGAGGGCTGTCAGCCTGGAGCGTGTTGACGCGGGTGGCGAGAAAGGATCTACGGGGTGTTGACCCAGGTCATGAGAAAGTTGAATAGATGAGCATGTGTTTTGAAATTAATTGAGTTGGGTAATCGTACGTGTGTATGGTGTTCGAGTGATTGTGATATGTACGTGAAATGTTATTGTATTATAGTGATTTGACTAATGTGCAGAGTTAGTGTGTGATTTGAGGCAAGGTAAGTATATTATGTGAAGATTGTTATGTGGATAGTTAGATTGCATGTTTATACTCGTCTGGGTACGCATTGGCCTATGTGCGGTTTAGGTTGTCTGCTTACTGAGATGTATTCTCATGGTTGTTAACCAAACCATTTCAGGTCCGCGACCGTAGTTGATTGGAGACCCTGCAAAGATAATCTCGGAGATTGAAGACGGGTCAAGGGCCCTGCATTTTGAGTGACCCATTTTGTAGAGTAGTTAAGTTGACGAACCACGGTCTCTTTTGTTTAATGTGGTTTGTCGTTTTTTTTTGGCCTAGTTGGCAGCGACTTTTGTGAACATTGTATGTATCTACCAAGTGTATGAACTGCAAGTTTTGATTGTGCTTTTGCTACCCCTTCTTCATTGTTATATGTCTGGGTTATTTCATTTTGTTTCCGCGCGTGTCTAATCTCTGATGTTTGGATTGGGTCGGCGACATGCCTGGGACGTCGCATTCAATGATTGACCATGAACGGGATGTCGCGAGTCCGTGAGAGTCCGGGGCGTGACACTGCTACTTTAGCAAATCATGAGGTATATAGTAATAAATGCTGAAGTTCATTAACAGAATTTTAGTCTCAAATCTTAGAACCAAGGTTGTTTCAGTTTTAATAAATTTTGATGGGATGAATTTTTGTGTTGGCAGGCTACTATCAGGCCACCAACATTTGTTTTCTTTGTAAATGATGCCAAACTTTTCTCCGAGACATATCGGAGGCATATGGAGAAGCAACTGCGATCAAACGCAGGGTTTTCAGGTACCCCTATTCGGCTTCTGTGGCACAGCAGAAAGAAAATGGAGAAAGGTTAGTACATTCAGAAGAATATTTGATAGTTGATGAAACTAGGAGGGAGGGAGGGATCAGATATCGATCAAGTGCTCTTTCTACAGAAATTTAAAGCATGAATTAATTTGGACGGGTGCTGATTGATCTTTCAGGGAGGGCTTCAAAGGATGTCAGTGCCGCACCAGATAGAAATTTGGCCGTTACTGCGTGAACAGATTCATCTTCGGAAGCTTTACTCCAGAAGCTTAATGAACAGCTAAATGCATTGTTGAACCCGGAGAAGCTACATACCAAGTCACAGCCGTTGACGACACTGTTTGTCGTTCCTCGCGGACAGATTCGTGCTTGTGGTTGTTCTCCTGACGGCAGTGAAGGTTGTGCCCAGAAAGGAGTAGAAAAAGGCAGCCATATACATGGGGCGTACGCACGCATACTTGTTATGCACTTGTTTGCTTCGTGCTCACCGCATGTGCCCGTGTAAGTGTTATTATGTGGTGGTGAAAAGTAGTAAATTGGTTCTCTGTGTTCTGGACCAATACCATTTATAACCACGAACGCCCTTAGGAAGAAGCACTAGAAATGCTGCTTTTTGGAAACTTCTTCGGTTATTAATCTCCAATGTCATTTTAGCGAGTTATCTGCCTTGGCAATAGATTTTTTCATTTTGGTTTTCCGAGCAGACGCCATCTTTTGATAGTCGTTATATTTCTACTTGCAGCAAGGTCTCATCTAATTTAGGACACATTGTGTGAATTGACAACTTCCTCTTTTCAACAATCTGGCCATAAAAAGGTTGTTTCTTTTGGGCCAGAAATTTACTTCCCCTTTTCCTGAAAGAAAAATTGAATTGTTTAGTGTTATGTGGTTCAAGAGGAAAAGAAGGATTTCCATTTGATTTTGATTCCCGAGCTTTGCGTGGAGTCACTAGTCTAGAGCAGTCTTTGTAGCATTCTTCCATCGAAACTACTTCTCTTTTTCCGGTTTTGTGTTTCATCGATAGATTTTTTACTTTTTTTTCTCGACAAGCAAGATAATCTTTACTTCTTCACTTAGGGAAGCTGCCCGGTGAAATGAACCTCGACCAGAAATTGTAAATCCTGATGATTTTGAGAAAATTCTTCCCGATTTAGATTGCAGTCTTCCAGGACTTAAATGCCAGGAATCAGAAATCTGTGGCCTTGAATTGTAGTTCTCTGAGCAAGACGGACTTTGAACTAAAGATCAGCTCGGGAAATAGATGAAGTTAAGCTTTAATGGAGTTGTATCCAGGGTTCATTCGGAAGGAACAGTAAGTTTTGTTCATATGATATGATCCGAAATGTCTGATGACACGGCCTTAATTTTTTGCGGGCGTGATTAATCTCTCGCTCTTCCTTAATACACAGTATGTTGCTACTGCTTGTCAAAGACAATGAGCTAAATCATCGAGTTAAATCAGTAGTAATGCTACATACTCTAAGGCAGGTTTACCAAATTAGTTCACAACACTATGGCAAGCTGCAAGTGCCCATTTCTTGCTTCATATTGAATACATACGCAATAAGAGTCGCATCATTTTGTAAACTAATTATGTAAAGAAGAGTTAATACATGCGACACAAGACATGAAAATGAAATTTAACCTCACTGAATCGTGACAAAATACGTGAAGACAAACAAAAAATTTGCAATTGATGCTGGGTGACCAATTTTCCTCCAGCTTGGTCCAATCTTTCTCTCGGTCACCAGATCAATCGGAGATTCGGATGTCTATAGAGAGAGGGGAGTGGTGCCCTCATTTGCTGGCCTAAGCAATTATGTTGCTGATGGAATTAGCCTCTTCTTTGGCAGTCTCCACCAAAGCGTCCTGCAATTAAGAATTAGTCGGGTGAACAGAACCTCCGACTCCGAGTAAAAGGACACGAACGCACCTGTCCAGCGATGAGACGAGCAACAGTTTTCTTGCTCAACTCCTGATGTTCGCCAGCCAGCAGTAGCTCGTCCAGAATGTAATAAGCCTAGTAATTTGAGGTTCAATGTCAGAATCACATATATCAGAGAGAAGGGAAGGTAGCTAAAATGGCTGTGGGGCAGTTAAAGCATGCACTAAGAGCATGTAAGGCCAGTTTGAGCAGAAACCATCCATCTTTTGCGTGGTTAAGACAAAAAAAAATGTGAAAAGAGGATCCCAGCAAGGTAGATTTAGTGTCCGTACCTTGTGGAAGTTGAAGATCAAGTCCAGCTCGCACATCAGTCAAGGAAACAAAAGAGGGCACCGAAACAAAATGCAAGTTTGTCAAACCAATTTCAACTCATAAAAGAAATATGCATCTTGCTCTTCATTCTTCAAGATAAAAAGGCTTACACTTCCGAAGTAGCGATCTAAAGTTTCCACATAGCGATGGATTATTTCAAGAACCTCCAGCTCATTGTCTTCTTGGTCGATGCACATACAGAAGTAAAGGCTGGCATACCTAACCACATCAACAAACGATATAACAGATTGCTTATTTCAGTTCTTAAGCAAACTCTGTTGCGCGACTCATTGCCAACTACTGAATTATAGTAGGTACAGACAGCTAAATGACTTTGCAAAAACTGTAAGCATACCTTCTATAAACAACTTTCAATCCTCTCCACTCAACAAAGTTGCAAAGTTGGGGCCCTCTTGTAAGTACTTCACCACTAATCTCTCGAATAACCTAACAGCATGAGCATACATGAATAATAGTATTTTAACATGGGTATACTTTCCCAGCAGCGCGATGGAGACAACGAATAATCAGATGAAGTGGGATTTATTACTAACTAAGCGCAGTTCAGAAGTTCAAGTGACATTTTGTAGGGTCTATTGAGGATTTGAATTAGCATATGCACAAGATATAGCACATATTACGTATTGTTAGGGAGCGCAAAGCAGAAGCCCGATACCTTTCGCCTGGATAGATTATCCAGAGGGAGCCTAAGTCCGAGCCTGTTAACATATCTAGTTAGACTCACCTTCGCTTAAAAACTTATGCCGATGAATTATGGGCCAAGTAAGATATATTAATTGCTCTAAATCACACCAATTCTTCGATGTAGGATTCCTTTAACACAACTACACGTGCATCCAAACACATATTAGCAAATTCTATCCCTATGAAGACTAACATTAGCAACTAGAAATCCTCGCCAAATAGCAAATAAAAAGGCTAATGGAGGCGGCATTGATATAGCATGGTTCATGGTTCCATCAGTAATCGATGGTGCAACTGCCAAAGGTCATCCAGTGAAGGGAATATCTATGACTACTCACTAAAGGGTGCTGTCCATCAATTATCCAATGAGGGAGACAAGCTCGGTGGGTTCCCCACTTATTTTTTATCGACGAGTCTAGAGTCCCTATTGATAACTCTCAAACAACTAGATCATCATAAATGACCAATCTTAAAGGGAGCACTAGAAGTGAAATTAGAGTAAGATAGCGAAGCGACTCTCATTTACAATTCTCGCACCAACAAGCATCAAGAGAGCAAGTTTACTCTAATGATCCTTACAAGTTTACTTAATGTTGTATTTTAGGCCATAAACATATAATTTCCACATTCTTATGGTATCATTTTTTGCACAGCCTCGGAAGTATCCCTTTGGACATGGTTGCTTAGCCTCCTTTTAAGCGAAATCCTAGTCATGTTTCTATTAAATAACACCCTAAGCCGAAAACAACAAACCAATTGCATGCTTAAATTTTATCAAGCTTTCTCAAAACCCCTTTGACAAAAAGAAACTTGAACGGTATTACCTAAAATGCTTCTAACAGGGAAAATAACTGAAAACAAATATTTCATGGGACAAAATTGCCAGTTTCATAGACTTTTTAAACTTTGCAAAAATGCGAGATTGATAAACTTATCATTGGTGCTACTGTGAGTGTTCTTTCTTTCCATCTCTCCATCTCTCCATAAATCAGCCAATTAAGAAGATTCATGCGCTCCTTCAAGAGAATAACTTTTACTATCCATATCCGTGATGCAACTGTTGTAAGTCTTGTTTGAGTCCAACACTTCATGTGTAAAGGAAAAGCGAACACATGAGGTGATGAGAGAATGCAGGCCACATACTCAAAAGCTAGAACAAGCAAAGGATTTTACTGGAACACCACTCTTCCCTAGATTATATTTTCCACGTACTTTTAAAAATGCAGTTCGAGTATTTCTTTTTAGGTCATGTTTTCAACTTGTCCATATTTAAGTCAACCACAGGGAACATGATCTACAGACTGTAAAAAATGAAATCGCCTTAGTTCTTCCTTCTAGGAGAAGGTGAATACCACTTTGTCAGCCTCACTTTACCCTGCCTACTTAGGAGAAGCACGAACTGAATCTGAAAATCGAGGACAAATTAAAGTAATTATGCTCACAGCACAACGTGCAATCCAAATGCTTACATCTCCTATAATCAGTCAACAACAAATCCATTCCATGCCAAAACAGACACCAATGGAGCAATGCCCTCAAAGATGCAATATTTAAGGGTCCTACGCAAAATCGCGACTGACCCACGAAGTCAGATGCTCCAATCTGTACCAGATCTAATGCAATTCAACAACGGATGAGAATAAGCTATCGGCTCTTTCTGGGGGATGACAAGATCTCATCAAAAGAATCAACAGTTTCACAAAGACTACACAACAATCATCAGATCAACCAAAGTGAAAAAAAAGTAATCCAACCAGAGTCTCTATAATGGTTCCTTGCACATCTTATCTTTGGTATGATACACTTAATTTAGTGGTCTTTTTATCATATCACGGCTTCTGATAATAGAAACAACAATTACCCATCAGCAAATAATAAAACAAAATAACAATATAAACAACAATTACCCATCATATATACTTACTCGGTGTGGACATTTTGTTGAACATGTTGGGTGCACTACAAGAACAAAGGTAAACACAAAAGTCTTCTCATCCGAAACTTACGCATCAAACAACAACAGCCCATATCATCAAAAATCAGTTCCAAACACAAAACAAAGAAGAACAGGGATGGTTTTGTACCCTCCCGAGACCACCATGGCTAACGACAACGGGCGAAGGTGAGCGAGGTTCGAACACAGTGAGGAAAAGGGCTCTTTTTTTTTTTCCTTAAGCGATTTTCTCTCTTAAGGATGCACAAAATCAAGGTAAATAATCGTCAACAAATTTCAAGCAATAGTCAACAGTAGCAGAAGATGCACAATTCAAGATCAGCGGAGCTTATCGATGGGTGGTGCTCAACTAATCACCTCAATGGAAGGTGGCAGGGGAGGAGGAGGAGGAAGAGGAGAGGATGAACGGGCAACTAAGAAGACGGTTAGTGCCAGTGAATGCGGAGATGGCGACGAGGATGGCACGGCGACGCCGTTGACAGGGAGTTCAACTTTGCCTATTTTTTGGGTAGAAATGCAGAACTGAACCGAGATACGAACTGAACCGAAATTTTTGTGCATTCCGATTTGGTTCAGTTTTCCGTTAGGATAATCAAAGCTAACCATTATTTTTTTCAATTCGGTTTATTTCGGTTCGGTTCGGATCGAACCAAACTTCGAACCGAACCGAACCGAAAATAACCTTCTGTTTACCCAAAAGCTAAAATGGCTAAAACTAAAACCATAACAGGTCGTCATTTCTCTCTTCTAACGCATCTCTTTTATCGTCTCTTTCTCTCTCTATTTCTGCAACTCTCTTCTTCCTCGGCTGTCACTCAAATCCTCCATTTTCTTTTGCTTGCTCATCTTTATCACCTTGTCCTGGTGAGCCACGTCCTTCACTTGCTTCGTTTGACTTGTGATTGCAAGAGGCCAAAAGAAAAAAAAACACAGATGGTATCTTGACCAAGCAGCAACAGAACTTGAACAAAGTGAAACATAAAACCCACGAAAGGGGAGAAGGAAAAGGAAGGGAATTTCTACTATTTCTCGACCCAAGGTTGAGCTCTGTAAAATCGACACCATTCTCGAACTCCTGAAGAAGAAACCCTCTTATTCCCCCCTCTCTCTCTTCCGTGAGAAATTTTCTAGCTCTAATTGATTGATTGAGCTCTACAACAGCATGCCCCTCGCAGAATCGGAGCAAAGGACGGAGCTCCGGCACATCGTGTTTGGAATCGCTGCCTCGGCCAAGCTCTGGGAACAGAAGAAATCGAGCCGTGAAAAAAAAGAAAAAAAAACAAAAAAGAAGAAACCGAAAACCGAACCGAACCGAACCAAATCGATTTTTCGGTTCGGTTTATACTCGGTTCAAACGAGATTCAGTTTGGTTCAAGAATGCACTCTTAAATTCTTAATGGTTTGGTTCAGTTCGGTTCGGTTTTTCAACAAAACCAAACCGAACCGAAACGAACCATTTACATCCCTACTTTTGGGTCCTCCGGGTAGAACCACGGCTCGACCTCTCTCCGATGACTTGTTCTTCAGAGGGAGCCCTCCGACCACGACTCCATTCCACTAAGCCTCCGTCCTTTTCCAGCAGCTGAGGGGGAGTGTCTGGCGGTGCTCGCCGGAGGTGGTCGGAGGATTTTCCAAGACTGAGAGAGGAGAGAGACGAGAGGTGTGAAATTTGAAATAAAGTGAGAGAGAGAGAGAGGGGATGAAGACAAAGAAAGAAGAGAGAGAGAGAGTGCGTAATTAAAGAGGAGAGAGAGAAGGGGGGGGGGACGCCAACAACTCGGAAGCTTTCAAGTTTTTCTCCTTTTTTAATTTTCACGTCAGTAACACATGTCACTCTTTTAATAGATTATATATGTAATAAAAGTAAGTGACGTGGTGATATCATACCACCGAATATTTTCTCACCATGTACCCTCATAAATGCGGCATGCCATAGTTGGCGGCGTGACCTCATTATAAGTGGCAACGTGTCGACAATTGATTTCTCTTGGACTTATATTATACACAAGAAGATCCGGTTAGCCGATCACTGTAGTATCCTCAGTATAAGTATCCGCCAATTCATTCATTTATGAGACTAGTTCAAATATTTGGGCAATTGAGAGCTCTGCTAGTCGCGCTCATCACCCGCCACCCAGCTTTTAAAGTGCCAGAAGCATTGTATGACAGCTGCTCCTCTCGCGTGCGAACCCACTTCGTAAGTTTAGTTTAACTTTCGCATGATATTAACCCTTTCGCTAAGTATTGAAATTTTGGGATGGAAATTCAGATAATTTTTAGTACTGTGTATATATTGTAATTGGGTTATGATCAGTAGAATTCAGATAATTGTTATTTCAGTTTTAAACCTATTATACGGATTCTAACGTAGTTATAAACTTTTCAATTGTTTCAATGTCATTCTAAATCTTTGCATGGAAATAATATAATTCTTCCGGTCAATTTTTTTTGAAAATGCTATGTGATGGTCCAATTATTACCGACCATCCTACGTGGCATGCCCAACGATTTGCACAATTTTTTTTTTATATTTTCTTTTTGTTTCTTTTATTTTCCTTTCTCTTTTATTTTCCCAATTTCCCCTCATCCCATTTCCTTTCCACACAAAGGTGGAGCATTTGGCGAGCCCGCATTGCCGTCTCTCGATCTTGACCCACAACGGGGTGATGCCGCTTTGTCGCGACCACCGAGCCCAATCCTCTTCAATTGTTGACACAAGGGAGGAGAAAGGGGTGATAAGGCGGCCCATTGAGCTCATTGCAGTGGCCACGAGGCTCAATCAAGAAGAAGATGAATCGTACAAATTCATAAGATGAACAAATAACCAGAAGGAAAAAAAATGAAAAAAAGAGAAAAAGATTAGAAAATCTAGACAAATAAGAAAAACGCGTCGTTTCAAGTAAACTTGTCCATGTTAGGTTACCCAGTCGTGCCACATGAAACGATTGGCATGGCCATCGATGATTGGACCATCATGGGAAAAGTGCTAAAAAAGTCCTAAACTGTGTTGGCATCAATTCATTCTGAAATCCTTTAATTTAACTAATTTAATTCTAAACATTTTGTATTTGTGCCAATTGAGTCCATCCAA
Source organism: Syzygium jambos (assembly GCA_031216235.1). Classification (NCBI taxonomy): domain Eukaryota; kingdom Viridiplantae; phylum Streptophyta; class Magnoliopsida; order Myrtales; family Myrtaceae; genus Syzygium; species Syzygium jambos. Next base: position 7,072,274 of record CM062223.1, read on the forward strand.
CCAATTTTGATCGGAAATCGCTGACATGGACAGCGGCCGTCTTACGTAACATGGCTAGCTCTAACGTAAATAATTTTTATTAATTTTTTTATAAAAATTGAATGTTCAATACATATTTATTTTTTAATCCTTTTTTCCTTCATCTTGGCTGGGAGGGTGCAAAGGCCCTCCCCCAAGGCCTTTTGCAGCCTTGCCAGCTACGAAGGCCTTTGCCAGCCAGATCTGGGCAAGGCGGGCCTCCTCCAGATTTGGTGAGGGCCTGTCAAAATGAAAGAAAAAACAAAGAAAGAAATAAATAAAAAAATAATTAAGAAAAGAAAAGAAACAAAAAATTATAAAAAAATTCAAAAGATTATTAAAATATCCACATTAGTGCTGACCACTCCACATAGGATGGCCGATGTCTGCGTTAACAATTTTCGATCAAAATTGATCGAATGGACTTAATTGGTACAGGTGCAACATGTTCAGGACTAAATTGGTCCAATTGGAATATTTAAACTGAATTGATATCAATGTAATAGATTGATGACTTTTTTGGTATTTTTCCCTACCATCAAGTCAGCAACTTCAAGTGATAATTAGTTGCAACGATTATATTAAAATTTCATGCAAAAGTTTAAGACAAATGGAAATTTTCCCCAACAAAATATGTCAAGAGGTATCGAACAAGAATGCTTCAACTTCAACTCTCTATTTGCTCTAATGCAATCTATTTACACCAAGATTTCATAGTTTGGACTATCAAACTTGAGCGGTTACTGCGATACTTTAGCTAGATGAAATTGTAAACTAGACCCTTGGGTATCTGAATATGTGAACCTAATCTTGTGTATATGTGCTTCGGACTATATATATTTCTTTCTAATCCAAGCATAATTAGGGGTGAGCAAAGGAACCGCTTGGATTGAACTGGATTGGACTGACGTATATATTTTTAATTTTTTACAAATATGTAAAAACTAACAAGCCCTTAAACTAATGCTTGACAAACACAAATCCTTAGACTCAGTCACTCTCTCCTCTCGCACGCATGACTAAAATCCTAATCTCAGTTGCTCGCCTCCCTCTCGCTCAACTGTCACCTCCCTCTTGCAGTCTCACTCTCTCACTCGACTCTATATCTTTCTATACACTGGTGTTTCTTCCATTTGGTTCTCGGCTTATAGCTGGGAGCAGCGTCGAAAACCGAACGGAGTGCCAGCTATGATAGAGGGGAACATTTCTTTCTTGATTCCACAGTTGGAGGAAGAATGAGAGTAACTTCCATTGGAGACAGCAGCCGAGGCGGTGCCTCCGCTGCAACACGCCCTAATTTATGTTCTGTGTTTGTTGATTTAGTAGAGCATCTCGGACTTCAGAGACTGAGAGTGGAGCGTGTGCTTTCTCTTTCCTGCTTAAGACCATTTCTGGATTAATGAGGGCGGCTTGGGGAGTGATGCCGATATAAATTTACGAGAAACAGAATCGATTGAACCATATGTGTAAAGCACTTTTATTTTTGTACAACATTCATGCCTCTCGCTTCAGCACTCTAGATGCAAAAAATCAATTGGCAGGCTGTTCCTGCAATAGCAATAACTATAAAAACAATGAGTCAAGACAAACTGACGTACATAGAGAGAGACAGTAAGAGTTAAAGGGGTGTTCCCATTTTATGAAAAATCTAATTGGAGGTTCACGCTTAGAAGGTATAACGAGAGAATATAACAGCAAATAAAAAAAAATAGAACATACCACTAGTTATATTGGCCCACCTAGGAATTGGGAACCTTGGTCCCTCTGGTCCAATTTGCGGTTCCTAGGTGGGAACCGGACCAACCCGAGAACCAATCACCCCTAAGCATAATAGAGATGGCGCTTCTTCCAGAGGCGAGTCTGGATATCCCATTAAATGTTGATTTGGTCGAAGCCCTTTGCTACCTTGTTTGTGAGATTTTGTGGAATTATTGTCAACTGTATTGAAAGCTTAAGCTATTAGATGAAGACATAGTTTAATATTTAATTATTCTAACACTCCCCCTCATGCTTAGTCTGGCCTTTTGGCTTAATACTAAGCGTGGACATATTTAATTGGGGAGGCAAATGAAGTCTGAAAAAAATTGAACTCGTGACTTCTAACTCTGATATCATGTGAGATTTTTATGGGATCACTGCTAACTATTCTAAAAACTTAAACTGTTAGATGAAGGCGTATATGCCATGAAAAATGATTGCCCAATTTTAAAACCTTGGTGGCTATTTTTAAAGAAAGGTTTTATAGACATATAAATGGTAATTCATGAGAAGTCATGTTTGGATGCCATGTTTTATGTGTCAAATGGGGCAATGATATTTTAAAAATGAGAGTGTACAAAGTTTGACTGGTTAATTATATATACGTGTTCACGTGTGATTATTTTATTGCATTTTTACGTGCGAAAGTGCAATATTTTGACATATGAGCACGGACCAAGTCTACATTGGCTAATTGAAACAGATAACAATTGGGACTTGAGCGGTTGTTGTGCATGCATGGTCACATAAAGGTTCTGTCTATACCAGGTGGTTTTCGGGGGACGATGGCTGATGAATTTCAGATGCCGTCTGATGTCGCATGTGGCGAGGGTTCCAGACGATTCTGAGTCGCAGGGGAGGCTGGATCGATGCTTCTTTTTGAAATGCTGTCTGAAATCTCAGTAGTAGGAGTTCCAAACATTGCCGTGCCCAATGGAGCTGGATGATACCCGGTCATGCCGGAAGACCGCCTTCCTTTGGGATGTGCCGTGGCCTGAGGGGTCGTTTAATAATCAGAACTATCATGAGTGCAATGTGCATCGATGAGTGTGACGTGCTTGAGAGTGATAATTGATTATGTCTGCGTTATTAAATTGTTATTGTGCATGGTTATGTAATGAAATATGCTGGAATATGCCTCTTGAATATGTACATTATTGTGACCCTGTTATATGCTCGTTAGAGCAATTGCCATGTTAAGTGTCACGCCCCGTACCCCACGAAGGCTGAACATCCGCGCGTAGGTCGACTTAGCGTGTGACGCTCCCAGGATTTTGCGTCACCGACCCGAAAATCCAAATCAGAGAAAGAACACGCCACATGCAGAAACAACGTATATATATATATACACCCAGACATAATAACAAACTCAGCCATGAGCAGCAACAGATATATGAACATATGTACACTCCTTTTTCAAACTTATACAAACTATTTATTTACAACCAAAAAGAATACACCAAAGAGGCCACTAAACAAAAAGGATCGGTGGCCTAGGGGTAATGGCTAACCAACTAGGAGAGGGTTACAACAAAAGAGGGTTAGTCTAACTCCTGACACTGGAATCTGCTCTACGGTTCCCCACCTAGGTTGGATGGCGCTGCTGACTCCTCAGACGAGTCCTCCTCAGATCTAACCTCTTCGTCCGATCCAACTTCATCCACTTCTCCAGCTGCCTCAGCATTCTCACCTATCACTTCCACATTCAGTTCTTCGTCTTCCTCCTCGATCACATCGTCAGCTATAACTTGCTCATCTCCTTGCCCCTCGTCCATGGCTATCGGTCCGTCCACGGTATCACCCACGCTACTCACGCTAAGGGAGGCTGGAGGATCAGAAACTTCTCCACTCACCATCTGGGGAATCATAACGCCATTTATATCTATCGGAACATCAAAGGTCCTGAGCGGAGGTCCGGTTACGCCATCAGCTCCCCTATAACATCAAGCTATGTACTCCTGAGTCTCAGGGTAAGCCTCTCCCACATTCACATGCACAACAGAGAGATATCTAACGTATGCTGACCCGTCTCCACAGGGATGCACACTAACATCTCGCTGAATCCGCTGCGGAAATCCAAAAAGAGGAGCTTTCCTCGGCATTCTATGGACGGGGGTCTGAAAATCGGTTTTACCACAACCGTGAGATAAACTCAGCAAGTAAAATCCCTATTCTTAAACTAGGCTAACGTGCACCTCCAGAGATAATAAAAAGGGCATAAATCATTGATCCAGTAATTAATTCATATCAACATAATTCGGGCCCTCAGCCCTAATTTCACTTCTCCAGCCCTGCAGGTTAGGCTTTAAGCATCATTATAATCCATGGGCAAGATATCGACCCGAAGGCCATGACGCAGAGGTCATCAACAATTTAAATCGACCCGAAGGCCATGACCCAATGGTCATAAATCATTCGATCCGAAGGCCCGACCCGAAGGCCCACAATTGTATAAATCGACCCGAAGGCCATGACCCAATGGTCATCACAATTAAATCGACCCGAAGGCCCGACCCGAAGGCCCACAGTTGTATAAATCGACCCGAAGGCCATGACCCAATGGTCATCACAATTAAATCGACCCGAAGGCCCGACCCGAAGGCCCACAGTTGTATAAATAGACCCGAAGGCCATGACCCAATGGTCATATTTTAATTCCAAATCATATAAAAACCAATGTGGAAATTCATGCCAATGGGATTCACATTAATCGCCATATCACAATGTATCAAGCACGTTGGACTATAATTTTTCATTCAATCAACGTACTATCGGCAATTAATCCATAACTCAATATTTCGGTGTTCCAGTCCATTTGAGACTCAACATGCCCAACTAGTCTTAGTTATTAAATCCATAGACACGGCTTCATTCCACACTGTCTCCACAAGTTCCAATTGGCCTCCAACAAGTCTAATTTCAAGCCTATGCTCATTAACTCATTTAATGGCCACATTAGACAATTAAACCCAAATTCGGTTCTATAGAGGACCACCCCTAAACAGCCACTAATTTGGCTCCAAATCACCATTAAACCACCACAAATAATCCCAATTAGGTCCCCTAATCAACCAATGCACAATTACACATCATTAGGCTCTAATTTAGCCTAATCACCTTAATTAAACCCCTAATTGCACAAATTAGACTAATTCAAGGATTAGGTGTTTTACTCGCCTATTAACGACGCTAGACGACGGAAGCGAGCGGCCGATCACCGACAAGCGGCGCAATCGACGGCGGCGCTCCAATGCAAGCCGGCGGCTCCGGCGAGGCCCTAGGCCACTCGGCCAAAACAGGGGAGGCTGGACGGCGGCTGAGGGTGACGGAAAGGAAGGCGGTGAGGGCTAGGCTGGTCGGTGAGGGATGGTGGACGACGGAAGACGGCGGCCCACGCCGGCGAGGCAGTCCGGCGGACGTGCCGTCCTCTACGTCCCGGCTGGAACGGCGGCCACGGGCGACGGGGGCGGGGGAAAACTGGCCGACGGAGCTGAGGGTGACGCCTGGGGATGAGACACGGCGGCTGGCGGCCAGCAGCTCCGGCAAGGGCCACTTTCCGGCGTGACCAGCAACCGGCGGTGCTGGAACGGCTGGAACGAAGCAGCTGCCGAAGGGAATTCGGGAGAGAAGAGAGAGAAACGCGGGGAGAGAGAGTGAGCTGAGGAGAGAGAATGGTCAAGGGTGGTCAATATAGGGGTGAGTGGAGTCCACTTGTCAAGATCCTAGCCAAAATGACCAAAATGCCCTTAATCCAAGGGCTAAAAATGCTTCTAGACCAATAATGCAAGGGTAAAATGGTCAATTGCCCCTAACCATGGTTAACCCATCCTAGTTAACCTTAACCAACCTTGGTTAAATCTCAAAATTGCCCCCAAAATTCGGAATAATTCAAAAATGGCCTAGGGGCATTTCCGTCATTTTTCCGTCCCGAACCGAAATTCCAATTTTCGCTCATACCGGTCCTAAATATTCATGTCAGACCTAATCCAGAGTCGGAATCGCGAAATTCACTTTCTAAGCCTTCGAAAATCGTCTGCGAAGTTTCAGGGAATAAAATAATATTATTTTTCAATTTTTGTCGAAATTCTACTTTTTGTCCAAAATCGCTCCAAATGAGTGTGGCTACCCCAAAATGGCCTTGGCCGCGAAAAATAACTTGAAACGGCCTCCGAATTCGGCCTCGGTGTCTCCAGGGGCGAAACCGTCCTTTTTCTCAACTTCTGTCAAATTTTCAGTTTTCAACCATTTTGATCCCAACCATGAATGGCCATTCCAAATTGACGTCCGTCTTGCAAAATAGTCGTAATTACCCTTGAAATTTTGATATCGAAGTCCGGGTCCAATATCGCGATCTAATTTACTCGATTTGTCGTTTTAGGGTCTCTCACTAACAGGCGGCTGTTTAGGTGTTACGCGTATCGACCTAAGATTGTCCGAATCGTGAGGGTCTCAATATCGAAAGAACGAGAGGAATATCACTAGCACCTGAGGTCACGATCGTTTGGATTAGAATCGAGTTTCCTTTGTTAGGCGCACTTTCGGTCATGCGAAATCACTCGCGATCCGATCGTGCGTTGCTGACAATATCAACCTGTCCTTTTCCTGAGATCGGCCTATAATGGTTCAAAATATTTCCTCACTGTTCGTTGAAATCGGCGTCTTATCACGATTGGGTTCTCGGTCCACGTACCTGATCCTATTTAGCCTTTCCCATTTGGTTAGTATCCCGTGATTGATCAATTCCGGGCGAGACTTACTAAAATTACACGAGAATCAATATACACTTTATTGGTCCCGATAACGGGTCAAAATTCAGGATGTTACATTAAGATAGTAGTAAAAGGGTGAGATAACTGCCTTATGTAAATAGTTAAGGCAAAGTGAGGGCTTTGCTATTGATCTGCCATCGATAGTGATTTGCATGCTTAGAGCAATCCAGAGGCAATGTATTCTTCTAAACGAAGTTTAGGGAGTTTACTTGTTGAGTTAAATTTCTCTCATTGTTGTTAACCATTTTTCAAGTGCTCAGGTATGAGTATGCATTGCGTTCTTTGGGAACTGGTTGTTTTGAGGGGAAACACCTTTTGAGGTCATCCTCATAGATAAGGGAGCTAGGATAACTCTCAATCCCTTTTTAAGCCATAAAAGGAAAAAGATCCGAGTAGCGGATTTGTAGTTACTTGACTTCTAGAATGTAACATCCACGCCCGACTTAGGCGAGGGCGACCCTCGTCCGCCCAGGCGAGGGCTTCCCTCGCCCGACGCCGGCGAGGGTTGTCCTCGCCAGATCTGGGCGAGTCGACCCTCGCTGGCGACAGGCGAGGCTGCCCTCGTCGGATCTGGTGAGGGCGACTCTCGCTCGACGTCGACAAGGGTCGCCCTCGCTGGATCCGGCGAGGGGCAGCCTCTTCTGTCACCGGCGAGGGTCGCCTTGCCCAGATCTGGCGAGGCCGCCCCTCGCCGGCCATGGGCAAGGCTGTCCTTGCCCAGCCCTTCCCGGGCTTTGCCGGTGGCCAGCCAGCCACCGGCAACCGGCCAGCGAGGGGAGAAAAGAAAAAAAAGAAAAGAAAGGAAAAAGGAAAGAAGAGAAAAAAAAAAAGGAAAAAAATTATTTAAAAAAAATGCTGACTGTATACACTGGAAAAAATTATTTAAAATAAAAAATGCTGACTGTACACGCTGACTCATCCTCCAGCGAGCCACGTCGGCATAAAAAATTAATAAAAAATGCCAGTCGGATTTCCGGCCAAATTGGTACTAAAGTGATCTATTTTCCTCCGACTTAGCACCAAAGTGATCCGAAAAAAAGTTATGGCACCAAAGTGATCGCCGTACATAAGTTATGGCACTTGTGGTGTACTTTTGCCTGTTGGAATGTATATAAAGTATGTTTTGGTTGCAATGAGTTTTTCTTGCTATCCCTTTATTATGTGTTGGGAGTTGTACATGTTTTCGCATGCGTTTAACGAAAGATAAAAAGAATGAGACGGCGACGAATTCTGGGACGTTGCAATATAACGACCATGAAGGGATGTTAGCGTTCCCAAGGGAACAGGGTGTGACAATTGTGGATGTCCACGGAAGCCCCCCCGATGGTCACAGGTCGGGTGTCCTGTGAGAACCCCACCAAGACCATCGCCGTGGCATCGCTAGTGTTGGAAAAATATTATATAACATGAAAAATAAGAATTGTTAGAAATTTGTTAGAAAAGAAAAAAAAATAAAATCAATTGTTTGACACGTGTAAGCATTGTTTTTAAGGATAATTACGGCTCTTGAAGTACGAAACTCGGTGCAATAGCCTCTAGTGGCTATCCTCCCAAGATATAACAAACATTCTTCTATACTCAACACTGAATATTAAAAGGAACAGGGACAATGTTATGTGTATAACCTAGTGAAGAAAAAAAAGAAATATCTTTAACAAAAAAGAAAAGAATATTCTTGTTTTGATAGATTGATATCACTTTCAAAGTAACTATTTATAGGTAAAAGAAAGAGAATATGACCGTTATATAGCTATTATAAAATGATGGAGAATTTATGAAGAAATAAATTAAATGTTACAAAACCGTTATAGATTCATTATTAAGCCGTTAGAAAACTGTTATACAGCTGTTGCAAAATTGTTACAAAATGATGGCTTTCATGGCGGTCATAACTATTATCAAAGCCATTACTGTTTAATATTTCAAAAATGCTTAAATACACAACAATTGGTTAGACTTGGGCTGAGCACCCAACCTGCTCCTAAGGCGGAGTCTGGACACACCCTCAATCAGATGGATTCGGGCGGCGTTGCTCACCGTGGCCATCTCCGTTGCAGCAATTTGATCACGGGTGAGGGAGAGTTCGCGAGCCGACCCGGCTCGCGAATCTGATTGGCCCGCTTTGTTCTGAGCCGGCCTATTTTACTTTGGACTAGGTTTTTATTTTTAGTGGGCTAGGCTAGATGAAATTGGAATCAAGGCTTAGGTTTAGTTTAGGGCTTGGAGGAGTAGGCCTCGATTGGACTGGGCTCATATTTTGAGCCCAATTTGAGTTTAAGGACCAGGCCGGCACAACCCGGGTCCGGGCCTCGCTCGACATGCATGGTGATTTGTCATGACTTGGAGATCATCCTCTATCTAGTCGTGCAATTAGGTTGGTGGTCAGTGACTTGACGCATGCACGAGAGAGAGAGAGGCAGATCACGCACGACGGTTGCGACGACAGGGCAATAGGTCGTGGATCGCCCGACATGGATGGAGGCTGAAGGTGACATTGGGGGCCGACATCGGCAGAGGTCTGTATACAGTGGAGTTGAGGAGGATAGGGGTGGAGTGGGAATGAAGAATATGGGAAAAGAAATTTGGAACGAAAGAAAATGTAACGAGAATTTGTGCTGATGGGGTCGCTCGGATTGAGGTCGGTGGCGATCACGAGCAATGACAACGGCGGAGGAGGTCTATATTCAGTGAATTCAAGGAGGGGAGGCTTAGAATGAGAGAAGAAAAATGGTAAAAAATGAAAGGAATAAAAAGAAAATAATGTGAACAAATTTGTGCTATTCAAAATCGTTAGTATTACTATGTCAACCCTTCAAAAACGTAAATTTCTGAGGATCCGATCATAAATCAGTAATTGAGAAAAGTTAGATAGTTAATTAGTTGCGTGGCTCGCAATAGCAACGATCTGTATTCATGACTCATTACATGCATGATAATCCAACAAGAAAAGGTTACAGGATGGAAGTCTGAAACAAGAAGAAACAGGCAGAATAACATGAGCATAAGTTCATCTTTGACATTAGAATCGAAGCTTTATGCACTGTCCCTTCGGACTTCTATAGTTAACGAGACGTGGAGAAGTGAAGGGACCATCAAGTAAACCCTTGGCCAGGTGCCGATACGCCGCCTCGGTGTAGTGAACTCCGTCCCAAAGTATGTAAGCTGATGGTTCTGTACACATGGTTGTGCCCTTGGAACCGCACATCTTCATGGCGTCAAAATTGAATGGTCCGCCAGCTCCACAACAAGCTTTCTGTATCAAATTACCGAAACCTGAAAACAAGAGGACATTGATCTCACTACTCACCCTTATAAGTTCATCAAGAGCCACAAGTTTTCGATTAATTTTGATGCCATGTAGTGACATATCTGCGCCACTCTATTTTGCACTAAACTTGCGATACGTTCCAACGCGCTTTGGTCATCATCTTGAATTATTTTTAGTTTATGTTGAGCAAGCAAAGGGAAATTCAACACAGTGTGCAAAAAAAATAATTCTTTTTTTTTTCCAGAGAACTTCTCTACATGGAAAAAGGTTTGAATTACTGCAAAAAAGGACAAAAAGGTAGGTGTTTAGGGAAATCAGGTGAACCATATTAAACCAAAAGTAGGATAAATCTTCTATTTATGTATATGCCTATTCACCGTCGATCATGAACTAAGATGAAAGGAAACTCACCATACTGTTTTGGTGATTCAAAGAGACGCATGGCATCTCCATAATAATCCGCATAGATGATCCTTGCATGGCTATATTTTTGTCTCAAAAGCTGCAACTCTCGCTGGAGAATATCGTTGTGGTACTTGGCGAATTCATTAAAACGATTGAGACAACCAGTTGTCGTATTCACGTCGTCCTTGGTAAAACGCGGAACAGTTGCCAGGTATGACGTCGAGCAACCTATTGGTAAATTTCCTGGCACTACCAACTCCACCGCCCCTTCTTGGATGAGCATCTAAAATAATCACATGCCTTGGAAATAAATTTATTGGAGTAGTAAGAAAAGGTTAACCACGTAGATAGCAACTCGGTTTTGTAAGATGTTGAACAAGTAGTATTGTGCTCATGTTACTTGCAAGAAAAGAAAGGGCCATACGCTGATTGCATTGGTGATGGCTCCAACAACATCTGGGACAATGGGACGGAGCTGCTCAAAGGTTGCACCAAGGGCGAAAGCAAGATTGTAGTCGTTTCCACCAATCTCCCCCACTAGAAATAAAGACTTCTTGAAATATGTATCGCAATCTGCAAAAGAAAAGAACGAAAGCAAAAATCAAATGATGAAATGATTCAAGTAATTGAATAAAAGATGGTAATGACTGGAAATATTCCTATACTATAGTCACTCAATGAGAGACTGGTTTTATTTTCATTTAATAGTGCAAGAGCACGGAGGTAGAAACCCATCTGTCTAGAGACCCTTAAAATGCTCTGCAAACCCCATAAACCGATAAAGTTAAGGCCTTTGGCCTAAACAAGTGACCCTGATCCGGAGTAGCTTGCATATAGTTGATGGAATTTAAACGAATGACCTTTAGTTTCTGAGTTGAAAATACAAAGTACACTAACTCTGGGTGATTATACTACGAAAGATTTACGGGCTACATATACTTGAGAACTACCAAATCACCTCAATGGATGACCATATCTTGAGTGAATAAGATCGATGACACAAAATGGACGTACACAAAAGTTATTGCTGTATAGTCAGTCCTCAATGAGAGCATACAAAAATAGGGTTTATATCTACCTTGTTGTGTTGTGCAAAGAGAAGATTTGAGTTTCTTGAACCACTGTAGCTGAACGCTTAAGGAATAATTTGTCATGGGGATCGTTCGAATGTGTCGAGCTTCAAAGAATGTCGGATCAAGCGCTTTGGCACCAGCAACTGCAAAGTTAACTCCACCTCGAGCATCGACCGAGCCGTTGACTACCTCAAGATATGGCTTCAGATAGGGTAACCCAACTGCTTCCGCTGCATTTTCATATACGAAACGTAGAAAAATACTCTTTCTTTGAGCGTGGATATATACTGCTAAAGATCCAATATTTACTACAAAAACAGCGGCCTTCTGTTTTGAATGCCTGTTCTTTTCCCTAACACGAGCATGCATCTACAAAAGCAAAGAAGAGTCAGGAGAACTACATACCAATGAAATCAATTACAAGACGTCCATCAGAATAACGACCAGTTGGATGCCCGAAGAAGGTCTTGCCATAAGGATAATTCGGCACGGTTGGAGATCCCTCCGCGGATCGGAGGTAGTTCCCGGTGTCGCTTAGGGAGTCGCCGAAGTTGAAGATCGACTCATATTTATGCAGGATCGTCGAGTTGGCCTTCAAAGCAAGACAACATTGCAGAAGGACCAAGATTATTGCAGTATATTTCATGGCAACCACTCGAGTGTTTAGACAGAAGAGAAGTGGAGATGCTAAGAGAGTTGGACAACAATTTTCTGTGCCCTCTTGCTAATTTCAATTGGTGAAGTTTGGGGTCTTCAAGGTGAGCTTAAATAGCCGAAGGCAGTTCATATGCCCTTTGCTTATTATAGAAGGTGTGAGATGGAAGGGCGACAAACAATATGGGGGGCATGAGAACGACGTTTTATGGTTATCGAGTCGTTTTGTTGTAACCTCTTACTTGTCATTCTATGAGGCGACAAGGGTTGTTGATTCTATAACTTCTGTTCCATTGTTGAGACTGTTGTTATCTCAATTTGTTACATCGTTTTGATCCTCCTCCAACATTTTTCTAGAAACCATTTATCAAAACCCACGAAAAGAATGTCTTCTCGTCACTTGCCACGTCACCAACTTTTCCTCATATTCAAGATCTATGAAAAAGATTGAAAATATTTTTCTTTATCTATGTTGGTTTTTGCAAATTTGAGTTTAGAAAAGATGGGCAAAGTGATTAATTGTGACATTCCGAAATTTCCACCAATTGGAATTTATTTAATGATTGAGTTTTATGAGATGTGCTCGCAGTAAATTCTCGCCCGGAACTGATCATTCCTGGGAATGCTAACCATTAGGGAAAGGCTAATAGGGGAATTAAATTCGCGCGACTAAAGGAAATTCGATCGTGAATGTATTTCGACCATTAAATCGCGTAAGTGATATTTTGAACCACTGTTGGCCGATCCAAGGATAGTTAGGGGTCAGTTCGCCACTGTCCTAGTAGTGGATCGCGGGTGATTCCGTTGGACCACGAAACGACTTGACGAATGATTCCGAAATTATACCGAACGATCGTACCCCTCGGATCAAGTGATTGATCTTCGCGATTTTAATGACAATCGAGGTCGTCACGTACCGAACGGACTTGCACGTGACTCGATTTAGTATCGGTCATGAGTCAATTTCGCGAATTTCCCCAGCAAGCCGCCCGTTAGCTCGAGAAACGCTCGAGTTGCGTTTAATAGAATTTAATTATGGAATTTTACCCAAATTGGACACCGGAAAATTAGGAAGTCACGCCGGAACATTAGGATGACGTTGCACGTGTCACGTGTGAATTTTTGGTGCGCTCGAATCCTTCGGAAAAATTAGATTTGGACAAGAAACGGAGAATTGGACCATTTTACCCTTGGAGATTTTGTGAGAGAAGGGCATTTTGGTAAATTGCCAAAAGTGGGTCAAAATTAAATTTAAACCCTTGACCCCCCCTTTTCTCTCTCCCCTCTCTCCTTCTCCTTCGTGAGTCTCCCCCCTTGTCTTTTTTTTAGGCCGTGGGTTCCCCCTCCCCCACCGTGAGCCCTCACCGGCCATCTCTCCTTCCGCCGTTCGCCGCCGCGCCCCAAGCCGCCATCCGCACGTCCGCCGGACCGCCGCCGCACCCAAGCCGCGTCCTCACCGCCTCATCCCCACCCAATCGTGACTCTCTCTCTCTCTCTTTCCATCTCTGGCCGTGAGCCCCAATCGCCGCCGTGGACACCCGCCGCAAGCCGCCGCTCGCCGATCGTCGCCGATTGTAGCCGCCGCCACAAGCCTTCGTTGGATTTCAAGATTTACTGCCGCTTTTGTTCTAGCCGAGAGAGTCTAGAACTAGGTAAGTTGTGATCTAAACCTCGCCTAGTAGATCGGGTTGTTTCGGGTTTAGATAGACGCGGGTTGTTGCGATTTTGCGAGCTAAATTGAATTGCGGGCCCTAGGTTTGAATTTTGAGAATTTTGGTGAAAATTTAGAGGCCGATCAATGCTGTGAATTGGGGCTTAGTGTGCTGTGATGTGCTATTGGGTACGAGAGTGGTTCCGTTGAGTCCGGCTCGAAGTTTTATGTAAGTGTCATGAAGAGTCGGAAGTGTGATTTTGTGGTTTGGAGTGCAGAAATTACTATTCACGAGCTGTGGGAGTACTGTTCACGGTGCTGTGGTGAGTCGTTTGACGCGTGATTGGTGCCGTTAGGTCCGTCTTGAAATTTTATGGAAATCTCGCGAAGGACCGGGATCGATTTGGCGTCGTTTGGTAGGAGAAAAATAGCGATTTATGTGTTTAATGGGCGTATGGAAATTAGATCCAAATTAGGACTTCGGATTTCGATGGACGATTTTGGGCGAAATCAGTATGGAATTAGGTGCGGAATGGTATGAATAGGGAGTGGAAATTTTATGGCGGGCCGTAGAAATTAATCCGAGCATTATTTATTAGAAATTCAGAAAATAGGGCTGCGAATTTACTGTTCACAAGCCTCGAAACACTGTTCATAAGCTGTGAATTACTATTCGAGGCGCGGGTTGAATTTTTGGAACCTAGAAATTATGGCGAGAAAGTTCCGTGAAGGCTCGGACTTAATCCGACGCCATTTAGTCGAAGGAAAATGGGAATTTTACTTGTTGGATGCTTAGTTAATTATAAATAAATGGTGGTGAATAAATTTAGCATGTTGTTGTGCAATTGGGTGATTATATATGCTTGTTTGGTGCACAAGTGAGCTAAACTGAATTATTTATTGACATTGGTTGTGTGAATTGCTGAGTGAGCATGTTTTATGTGTGAAATGATGTGTGCACGAACCCCGTGTGTTGGGCCAGTTGCGTGTGGTAAACGTGTGTTGAGCATGGACTTGAGTAGAAGGGAAATGGCGGTGTGGCAAGTAATCGTGAAAAGTATGTGAAAGAGTGAAAGTGCGAGGTTGGGATCGGGCCGAGTATCATAAACTCGGGCAGCGATCACGTAGGTCTGTTGCATTTGGCACAGGCTGAGGCTCGAAAGAGCATGATTGAGTTCGGTCCGAGGCACGATTAGCTCGGGTGAGACTGGGATTGGACTGAGGCATTATAAGCTCGGGTTCCGATCATGTAGGCCTTTCGCATTTGGCGTGGGCTGAGGATAGTGTGAAAGTGGGATCGGACCGAGGCGTGTGATGCTCGGGGCGCGATCGAGGGCCGAGGCGTGTTTACGCGGGCCGAGTGTTGGTCGCAGTGTACCTGAGGCGTGTACGTTTACGCGGGTCACTGGCGAGTGATGTGGGAAGTGATGAGTGGTCGCAGTGTACCTGAGGCGTGTACGTTTACGCGGGTCACTAGCGAATGATGTGGGAAAAAGGAATTGAGAATGGAAAGAATGAGAAAGTGGAGGTGGAATGTGCGTATGTTAAACAGATTGGAAACGTGTATGTTCGTTGGGTGTGTGATTTGTGGAAAATTTCGCATATTATGTCATGTCTTTTCAAAATAAATTTTTATAAATGGATTAACGTGCAGGCTTCGTATGTTCTGTGGTTGATTGATGGGTCGTGTGTTTATCTATGTCTGGAATAACGTGATAGCCTAGGTAGGGTTTAGGTTGCAACTTATTGAGAAGTGTCTCATGGTTTTATAAACCAAACCATTTCAGATCTCCCACCAGAGCAATGAATATCCCGCCACCGCCACCAGAACGTTTTGGAGTCCTCAGTGGATGGGACGGTACAAGGGAACTCAGATTCAGAGGACGAAGAATCGGATTCAGAATGGACGCCTAGTAAGGGGCGTAGGGAGTAATATTCGGGTTTGGAATAGGTTTTTGCGAGTATCATTTTTGGATGGAAAGGGAATCAGGTTTTAGGCCCTTTTTGTTACTGACCGTAGTAATGTGGCTTGCACTTGTATTTATGGTGGCTTGTAAGCGTTGGGGTGGCGTTGTAATTGTAAATATTTTGGTATAAGTTTCGAAGTTAGATATGGATATGTATTTTCTCCCTTAATGCCTCCCCAGTTTTTATATTGTCCGGGATAAATTGTATTATCTGCTGTGGTTGTAAATCTCTGATGATTATTTGATGTCGGCGACATTCCTGGGACGTCGCACTCATCGACCAGGTAAGGGTTGTTGCGTGCCCGTTGGGGTTCGGGGCGTGACATTAATCATCTTTAAAATTTAATAAACGTTTCTAAGGAAATCGACAAGTTTCTTTTGAGTTAGTGATTCTATTTTGCTGCTTTTGTTTATCTGTGTTACGGTATTTAATTTGCTCTAAATATTGCGACGTCCCAGGAACGTCGTCGACCCAACCCAAACATCAGAGCCACATGCGGAAGCGAAATATATAAAACAAAACCCCAGACAAAAAAATGACGACAACGGGGTAGAACAACAGAACAGACAACCAATAATAACAGCATTTCATACAATAATACTGCACCACAAAAACTAACATTACATTACAAACATATGCAGCAAACTAGCATTCGAAATCATCGTCATAACACAATATCAGGGGTTTGGTTATCTTAACTTCACTATCGGATAACCCAAATTAAACAACCCCTAAAATACCCTAGGGAAAGCCTACTAGTCATCCTCCTTTCCATTCTGTTCCTGATTGTTCGAGCTTGAGTCTCTGGAAACTCACTTGCAGTTCCAATGGGCACCAAGAGCGACTCTTCGCACTTCAAAAAGAGGAGGCGGTTCTCTGGATTTACGGCTGGGGGTCTGAAATGATGGATTATACAACTATGAGACGAATCTCAATAAGTGTACAAACCCAAACCTTACATAGGCACTCACGTACCACTAGACGAAAACACGCAGAACACACATAATCAACCAAACTAACAACCACACACGACCCTACCTGGAATCCATCATGCACGTTCCTGCACGTTAGACAATAACACAGCCAATACACCACAGCGATGAATCACAGTCACACACGTGCCTCGATTATAAATCAAAACCTACTTGGACACGTCCCATACCGTGCCTAGCAGTATTTTACCCCATAATCGAGCATCATATCACGCGATACAAACACACTCGCACACTGACCCACACCACGCATCACTTTCCCAAATCTCGCACCTCAAGCCAATTGCCGCTCATTTTCAACTCTTCCACCACTACCGTGCCCGCGTAAAACGCATCAGGTCAACGGTCTTCTGACCTCGTCAAACATCGTCACCCCGTCGGGCCGGGCATCGTCACCTCGTCAGGGACGGCATCGTCCCGTGTAAACGAACAAGCCTCAGGACGGAATCCTACCTCTCCCTTTCCTTAATTACCATGCCCGCGTAAAACGCATTAGGCCAACGGTCTTCTGACCTCGTCAGGTATGGACACCCCGTCGGGCCGGGCATCGTCACCTCGTCAGGGACGGCATCGTCCTGCATAAACGTACACGCCTCAGGACGGATCCCCTTTTCCAATCAATCCTACCTTTCTGTACCTTCGTTCTACACATTCCACACGTACCACATGGCCACACATACACACGGCCATACACAATCCCACGCCACACATGCCTTACGCCAACACACATTACCATCACATAATCTCGTCACACGGCCACACATGCTTGGCACGCGGTCACACATAATTTCTCGCTCATAAAAATAAACATTCATAACATTAGGGTAAATTTGGGCAGTTTACACAGTGACCGAAATCCCATCAAAATAAATAGTAAACGAACTCCAAAAATTCTAAAATTTGGATATATCATAAAAAAAACATCTTGATCAACATTTCTTATGAGAACACGAAATATGGTTCAATCTACAACCATGCCTTTTTGTCCCTCGAAATTAGACCAAAATCAGTTCGCTCTAACAGACTGTTCTGTCCTCAAAATACATTTCTTTCAACACCCAAATCACCTTGAAAAGCTTTGAAATTTTTATATGTTATAGCCACAAATGTCCCCAACAATTTTTATGAAGGAAGTATTTTGAAAATATCCCTGGAAAAATTTATAAAAATTCGAACAGACCAAAAGGTCGGGTGAACAGTAAATCGGGCAGTTTTATTTTTGTCCAAAGATGGACTTCCGAATGGCCTCAAATGATTTCAAAAAATTCCCAAATTAAAGTATGTTATACTTCAAGATGTTGGGAGCAACTTTCATGAAGAAAACTTCCTCAAATTCGGCCCCCAAAATTCTCCACAAAAATAGAAAACTGGACGGATACAGTAGTCACAAATCCGAAAATCATACCAAATCACACGAATTCAAACCGTAATCGTTTCGTATCATCACGGCCCTATCCGAACCTCACAAACCTCATATTTTCAGTCTCTAAATCAGTCCACAACAACCAATTTCTAGCCCCTATCTGAAACCCAAAACAGCCACTTAATTCACCCTAAACCGAGTCCTAAACGAGCCTAGCAATGCCCGAGGTCCTAGGCGACATTTGGGGAGGTCACTTACCTAAGAAAGACGAGACGAATGGGCTGGATAAGGGACTGGAGCAGCTGGCCCAGTAGCAGCAGCAGCAGCGTCGCCGGCGGCCAGGCAACGAACGGCGGCGCGGCGGCGGCGTGCGGCGGTTCCGGCGAGTCCATGGCCGAGCAAGGGGGAGGATAGGAGAGAGAGAGAGTGAACACGGGAGAGTGAGGGGGAGGGAGTGACCGGCTTGGGGAACAAGAATGGGAGGAGAGAGAGAGATTTGACTAAGTTTGACCAACTTTTCCTAAATGCCCAAAATACCCTCAAATACTTGGCTCACATTAATCCTCATCCAATAATTGAGGGGCATTCTTGTAATTTACTAGGCTGAATTATTAGGTTGAAATATAGCCTTAAATTAATCCCCAAAATAGCCCAAAATTCGGAACCCCAAAATTAGCTTAGGGGCAAAATGGTCATTTTTCCGGTCCCAGGTCGAAATTCCAATTTTTGGCTATACCAACCCCAAATGGGTGTGGCCAACATAATATGACGTCGGAATTGCGAAAATAGCTTCTTAAGCCCTCGAAAATAGACTGCAAAGTCCTGAGATTAAAATAATATTATTTTTCACTTCCGAGCCAAATTTCCAATTTTTTACCGTAACAACTCGAAATAATCTCATACGGCCGTGAAAAATAATCTCATACGGCCTCAGAATCAACGTCGGGGTCCAAAGGGGCAAAATCGTAATTTTTCCGGTCCCGAATCGAAATCCATTTTTTTGCAGAAATGGGTGGCCCCAAGGTTGACCAAGCCAAAAACGTCATCGGCCGCTCAAAATTGTCACTTTCAAAATTCTCGATTCCCAAGCCCGAATTCTAAGAAATGACTAAAATTGAACAATCGCGACTTTAGCTTATCTCTGGCTAACGGGTGGCTCATTGGGATTACGCGCTCTCGACCCGTGACCGACACTAAGTCAAATCACTTTTAAGTTTACTCTATTCAGGATGACCTCGATTGTCATATAATTGCGAGGGTCTGTCGCTAGTTCCCTTCAGACACGATCAATCAAATAGACCGGTCTCTGTTGGCTCAAAACATCCCCTTGTCAATCGATACGGTCGAAGATCGAACCCAGGTCGAGTTCTTTGATCGTACGAACTCAATCCCGTAATAGCCCTACCCCTAAGGTTAGCATCCCGTGAATGCGCTGGTCTCGGGTGAGATCTCACTATAAGTGCCTTGGCCAAAATATTCATTTCATAAATCTCGGGAAAATGATCGAAAATTCAGAATGTTACATTAATCAATGTTAGAGATAAGGGACCCACACGGAAAAGATTTTTTTTTTGGTGTAAAATATCAATATTATAAAGCAGAAGAAGTATAGTACCTTAGGGGCATCCCGGCATCACAAATAATGCTAATAATTCAAAAAGATGGAGGTAGGGAGTCTCCACATAGTAGCCTATAAAACATTTGTTTAGGAAGGTCTAATTCTACCTTTTACATTTTTATGCACCTTAGCCAAAATATTATGGATGTCAATTGATTTATTTTGAAACCATCTACGGTTGTGCTTTATCCAAATTCCATCTATGAGAAAGGATACCTTGAGGTGTCATGCCACCAAGTCTTCGCCTTTTGTTGCCTTAATCATCCATTGAAATTCCTCATTCCATCCTCTTAAAAGATGCCTAATCCCATGTTGTGCAAGAATACTGCACAATATGCTGCCTGTCAACTCACACTAAAAGTTTGACCCAAAAAAAAAAATCACACTAAAAGAATAAATGTGTTCTGCCTTCTATACCGGCCCTTTAGAAGTTGCACAATATACCAACCGAAGTCATCCATTGGTTGACAATCTTTGCTATTGGTAATCTATTTCTACAAACGAGTCAGCCAATAAAATTGTGTTTGCTAATGCCGTTGGTCCAAATTAGGTTATACCACCTCGCAACTGATCCCACATGTCTAAGTTCATCATAAATTTCTTGGCAACAATACCTTAAGCTATGGATAACTGAAGTTAGAACAGGTAGAAATTTAAGGAGACATCGCTAACTCCAAGCCATATCGCTCCTAATGTTGATCTACATAATTGAAGTGCCTCTGCATTTGGTGTTGTGAACCCATATACTCCAAAGGGAAGAGGATGGACAATTGATAAGGTTTCAGAACATGCGGCCTAACAATACTTTGTTCTATAAGTTCAGAACGAGCAATCCTAATCTTCCTTCCCTTTTGGGTGAGCAAATTACTTGTCATGCCACTTTGTGCGATCCATGATTTATTGTATTACTTGCCTACGAAAATTGATGGATCCTCTTTTCAACCTTGTATATGATTTGCTTTGGAAGTAAGAACATTTGCATCCAATAGATGGATGCAGATGGAGATGAGAACTAATTTGGCTAACTCTAGACGCCTTGCATAACTCATATGCTTAATGCCCCAACTTTCGATTTTCTTAAAGAGAGTTTGAATACTTCATTGGACTAAAATCTTGAGTGAATGTGAGTTCATATTTATGAGCTTGGGCTTGGACTTTTTCTTTGCGATCCCCAGGATTTTATTGGTCTAAAGCTAATCGTGCATCTTAACAAGTAGTATCACTACTTGTATATGATTTGCTTGGACTTTTTCTTTATGATCCCTAGGATAATTGATTGGTCTAAAGCTAATCATGCATCTTAACAAGTAGTGATACTACTTGTGGTAATCAGTGGCCGCCAATATATGTCAATGTCTTTATAAATGTGATCTAATTATAGAAAATTTCATGCATAATTACGGATTTTTGGGGAAAATTATCACTGCATTACCATTTGGTTGAAGTGATTATGAATGAAGGCAGGTTTTACGATGCAACAATGTGGGGTGGAATTTACTAGATATAAATAGTTGACTCATAAATTTGATTTTAATTATTTTGTAAAGGTGGATCCAACTATATAATATGAAATTAATGGGTTCGAACTCGGACTCATCTTTGGAAATTTTCTCATAACAGGGTATTGGAATGTTGCGGTGCCACCCAATTACGATAAACATGAGGCCAAGGGTTAATTTGCATTTGATTCTGGACACAATATTACACAAGAAAACAACTTATAGTTAGATCGATTGATTCAAAACCACGTGACTCGGCATATAATTTGAGAAAATACATCATTCTGGAGCTGAAAAAATATCCTTAAATATTTCAGCAGCTGAAAAAATAATTTGCAAAAATAAATAATTCTAGAGCAAACTAAATACCGTAACACAGATAAACAGAAGCAGCAAAATAGAATCTCTAACTCAAAAGAAACTTGTCGATTTCCTTAGAAACGTTTATTAAATTTTAAAGATGATTAATCATTTTGCCAACCTTTTCTAAACTCAAATTTGCCAAAACCAACATAGATAAAGAAACATATTATCAATCTTTTTCATAAATCTTGAATAAGAGGAAAAGTTGGTGACATGGCAAGTGACGAGAAGACATTCTTTTCGTGGGTTTTGATAAATGGTTTCTAAAAAAATGTTGGAGGAGGATCAAAACGATGCAACAAATCGAGATAACGACAGTCTCAACAACGGAACAGAAGTTCCAGAATCAACGACTTTTGTTGCCTCATAGAATGACAAGTAAGAGGTAACAACAAAACGACTCGATAACCACAAAACGGCGTTCTCATGCCCCTCATATTGTTTGTCGCCCTTCCATCTCACACCTTCTATAATAAGCAAAGGGCATATGAATAGCCTTCAGCTATTTAAGCTCACCTTGAAGACCCCAAACTTCACCAATTGAAATTAGCAAGAGGGCACATAAAATTGTTGTCCAAGTCTCTTTGCATCTCCAACACTTTTCTGTCTAAACACGAGTGGTTGCCATGAAATATACTACAATAATCTTGGTCTTTCTGCAATGTTGTCTTGCTTTGCAGGCCAACTCGACGATCCTGCATAAGTATGAGTCGATCTTCAACTTCGGCGACTCCTTAAGCGACACCGGGAACTACCTCCGGTCCGCAGAGGGATCTCCAACCGTGCCGAATTATCCTTATGGCAAGACCTTCTTCAGGCATCCGACCGGCCGTTATTCAGATGGACGTCTTATAATTGATTTCATTGGTATGTAGTTCTCCCGACTCTTCTTTGCTTTTGTAGATGCATGCTCTTGTTAGGAAAAAGAACAGGTATATGAAACGGAAGGCCGCTGTTTTTTTCGTAAATATTTGGATCTTTAGCAGTATATATCCACGCTCAAAGAAACAGTATTTTTCTACGTTTCGTATATGAAAATGCAGCGGAAGCAGTTGGGTTACCCTATCTGAAGCCATATCTTGAGGTAGTCACCGGCTCGGTTGATGCTCGCGGTGGAGTTAACTTTGCAGTTGCTGGTGCCAAAGCTCTTGATCCGACATTCTTTGAAGCTCGACACATTCGAACGATCCCCATGACGAATTATTCCTTAAGCGTTCAGCTCCAGTGGTTCAAGAAACTCAAATCTTCTCTTTGCACATCACAACAAGGTAGATATAAACCCTATTTTTGTATGCTCCCATTGAGGACTGACATATACAGCAATAACTTTTGTGTACGTCCATTTTGTGTCATCGATCTTATTCACTCAAGATATGGTCATCCATAGAGGTGATTTGGTAGATCTCAAGTATATGTAGCCCGTAAATCTTTCATAGGATAATCACTCAGAGTTAGCATACTTTGTATCTTCAACTCAGAAACTGAAGGTCATTCGTTTGAATTTCATCAACTGCATGCAAGCTGCTCCGATCAGGGTCACTTGCTTAGGCCAAAGGCCTTAACTTTATTAGTTTATGGGGTTTGCAGAGCATTTTAATGGTCTCTAGATAGATGGTTTTCTACCTCCGTGCTCTTGCATTATTAAATGGAATAAAACAAGTCTCTCATTGACCGACTATAGTATAGGAATATTTCCAGTCATTACCATCTTTATTCAATTACTTGAATCATTTCATCATTTGATTTTTGCTTTTGTTTTTTCTTTCGCAGATTGCGATACATATTTCAAGAAGTCCTTATTTCTAGTGGGGGAGATTGGTGGAAACGACTACAATCTTGCTTTCGCCCTTGGTGCAACCTTTGAGCAGCTCCGTCCCATTGTCCCAGATGTTGTTGGAGCCATCACCAATGCCATCAGCGTATGGCCCTTTCTTTTCTTGCAAGTGACATGAGCACAATACTACTTGTTCAACATCTTACAAAACCGAGTTGCTATCTACGTGGTTAATCTTTTCTTACTACTCCAATAAATTTATTTCCAAGGTATGTGATTATTTTAGATGCTCATCGAAGAAGGGGCGGTGGAGTTGGTAGTGCCGGGGAATTTGCCGATAGGTTGCTCGACATCATACCTGGCGACCGTTCCACGTTTTACCAAGGACGATGTTAATATAACAACTGGTTGTCTCAATCGTTTTAATGAATTCGCCCAGTACCACAATGATTATCTCCAGCGAGAGTTGCAGCTTTTGAGACAAAAATATAGCCATGCAAGGATCGTCTATGCAGATTATTATGGAGATGCCATGCGTCTCTTTGAATCACCAAAACAGTATGGTGAGTTTCGTTTCATCTTAGTTCATGATCAATGGTGAATAGTCATATACATAAATAGAAGATTTATCCTACTTTTGGTTTAATATGGTTCAACTGATTTCCCTAAGCACCAACCTTTTTGTCCTTTTTTGCAGTAATTCAAACCTTTTTCCATGTAGAGAAGTTCTCTAGGAAAAAAAAAGAATTATATTTTTTGCACATTGTGTTGAATTTCCCTTTGCTTGCTCAACATAAACTAAAAATAATTCGAGATGACGATCAAAGCACATTGAAAAGTTTAGTCCTGTATGAAGTCTCCTCGGGCGTGTCACAGGTTTAGTGCAAAATAGAGTGGCACGGATATGTCATTACATGGCATCAAAATTAATCGAAAACTTGCGGCTCTTGATGAACTTATAATGGTGAGTAGTGAGATCAATGTCCTCTTGTTTTCAGGTTTTGGTAATTTGATACAGAAAGCTTGTTGTGGAGCTGGTGGACCATTCAATTTTGACGCCATGAAGATGTGCGGTTCCAAGGGCACAACTATGTGTACAGAACCATCAGGTTACATACTTTGGGACGGAGTTCACTACACCGAGGCGGCGTATCGGCACCTGGCCAAGGGTTTACTCGACGGTCCCTTCACTTCTCCACGTCTCGTTAACTAGAAGTCCGAAGGGGACAGTGCATAAAGCTTCGATTCTAATGTCAAAGATGAACTTATGCTCATGTTGTTCTACCTGTTTCTTCTTGTTTCAGACTTCCATCCTATAACCTTTTCTTCTTGGATTATTATGCATGTAATGAGTTATGAATACAGATCGTTGCTATTGCGCGCCACTTAACTAATTAACTATCTAACTTTTCTCAATTACTGATTTATGATCGGATCCTCAGAAATTTACGTTTTTGAAGGGTTGACATAGTAATACTAACGATTTTGAATAGCACAAATTTTTCACAATATTTTCTTTTTATTCCTTTCATTTTTTTACCATTTTACTTCTCTCACTCTAAGCGTCTCCTCCTTGAATTCACTGAATATAGAGCTCCTCCGCCATTGTCATCGCCCATGATTGTCACCGACCTCAATCCCAGCGACCCCATCAGCACAAATTCTCCATACATTTTCTTTCGTTCCAATTTTTTTTTCCCATATTCTTCATTCCCACTCCACCTCTATCCTCCTCAACTCCACTGTACAAAGACCTCTGCCGATGTCGGCCCCCAATGTCACCTCCAGCCTCCATCCATGTCGGACGATCCACGACCTCTTGCCCTGTCATCGCAACCGTCGTGCGTGATCTGCCTCTCTCTCTCGTGCATGCGTCAAGTCACTGACCACCAAACTAATTGCACGACTAGAGAGAGGATGATCTCGAAGTCATGACTAATCACCGTGCATGTCGGGCGAGGGCCATACCCGGGTTCTGCCGGCCTGGTCTTTAAACTCAAATTGGGGTCAAAATATGAGCCCAGTCCAATCGAGGCCTACTCCTACCAAGCCCTAAACTAAACCTAAGCCTTGATTCCAATTTCATCTAGCCTAGCCCACTAAAAATAAAACCTAGCCCAAAGTAAAATAGACCGGCCCAGAACAAAGCGGGCCAGTCAGGTTCGCGAGCCAACCTGGCTCGCGAACCCTCCCTCACCCGTGGTAAAATTGCCGCGATAGAGATGGCCGTGGTGAGTAGCGCCGCTCATATCCGTCTGACTGAGGGTGTGTCCAGACTCTGCCTTAGGAGCAAGGTGGGCGCTCGGCCCAAGTCCAACCAACTGTTGTATATTTAAGCTGTTTTTGATATATTAAAAAGTAACGGCTTTGATAATAGTCATGATCACCATGAAAGTCATCATTTTGTAATGGTTTTGCAACATAATTGTATTGGCTTAATAATAAATTTATAACGGTTTTTTAACATCTGATTTATTTCTTCATAAATTCTACATCATTTTATAATAGCTACATAATGGTCATATTCTTATTTAATTACCAATTAATTTATAATAGTTTCCAAACGACTTTCTCTTTCTTTTACCAATAAATAGTTACTTTGAACATAATTGGAAAGTGATATTGATATATCAAAACAAAAATATTCTTGTTTTTCGTTACAAATATTTCTTTCATTTCTTTACTAGGTTGCACACATAACATTGTTCCCCTTCCTTGTAATATTCAGTATGGAATATAAAAGAAGGTTTTGTTGTGTCTTGAAAGGATAAATGCTAGAGCTTATCGCACTGGGTTTTGTATTTCAAGAGGCGTATTATCCTTACGGACAGTGCTTACATGCATAAGATAATTCATTTTATTTTCTAATCTTTTCAAACAAATTTCCAACAATTCTTATTATTTTTCATGTTATCTAATTTTTTTCCAACACTAGCAATGCCACGGCGGCGGTCCCGGTGGGGTTCTTGTGGGACATTTGAGCTGTGACCATTGGGGGGGGCTTCCGCGGACATCCACAATGACCCTCTCCGCTAGAGGTGGCCACGGCCCGGTTTTGGCCCGGAACCGGACCGGAACTGGCCCGGTCAAACCCGGGCCCGGCCTGTTGACCGAGCCCGCTGTTCGGAATCGGCCCGGAACTGCCGGTTCTGGGCTCGGTTCCACACCAAAAAAAAAAAACGTTTCCGGCAGACCGGCGAGGGCTCGACCTCGCCGGCATCGGGCGAGGCCGGCCTCGCCCGACGCTGGCGAGGCTCGACCTCGCCCGACACCGGCGAGGCTCGACCTCGCCTGCAACTGGCGAGGCCGACCTCGCCCGACGCCGGCGAGGTCGAACCCTCGCCAGATCTGGCGAGGCTCGACCTCGCCGGCGTCGGGCGAGGCCGGCCTCGCCAGTTGCAGGCGAGGCCGGCCTCGCCCGACGCCGGCGAGGTCGAGCCCTCGCCCGATCTGGCAAGGCCGGCCTCGCCCAGCCCAGGCGAGGGCGGCCCTCGCCCAACGCCTGCAAGGGCAGCCTCGCCTGAGGCCTGGTCGGCGAGGCGGCGACCTCCGCAACGGGCAAAACCGCAAAACGCAAAATTAAAAAAAAAAAAAATAGCCCCCGCGGGGCCCCGCAGCGGGCTTGCGGCCCGTTGCCAGGGCAGCCTTTAGGCTGCCCTAGCAACGGCCAAGTGCCAACGGGCATTAACGGGCAAAAAATATAAAAAAAAATAAAAATAAGATAACCGTTGCAAAATTGCAACGGTTATCTTTTCTTTTTTTTAAATTCTAAATTTTCTTCTCAATTTTTTCTTATAAATTCTCTCAAATTCTCTCAATACTCACAATTCTCTCAAATTCTCTTCTCTCAAGTCTCAAATTTTCTCAATACTCGAAATTCTCTCAAATTCTCTTAAATTCTCTCAATTTTCTCAATCCACGCAATTCTTTCTTAATTCTCCCAATTAATCCGCTCAATTCTCTCAATCCACTCGAAAAATGGCAAGTGGAAGTCGAGTGCCAACTGGCAAAGGTAATAATATCACGACGGAATCCATCATTCTTTTGATCCTCGTGAATATGCAAATTTTCAAGATGATGAAATCAACATTTTTCTCGATGTGGAGCGCGTCCCGACTCAAGAAAGTTTTCATCCTCCTGCCGAAATATCTACAACAAAGGAAGCGGAACGGGAATTTACATCTGACATTTGGAATCACTTCACGAAAATTGAAAGGTTTGATATTGGTCAAAAAAGGTATAATATAATTTGTAAATATTGTGGGAAAATATATAAATATACATGTGGACAAGGATATGGAACATTTAAACGACATCTTAGGAGCAAACATCCAACTGAAACGGGAATCGATATCGAGCAACAACAAATTTCCGGGTACGTCAATCCTAACACTTCCCCTTTATTTCGTTTTAATGACAAAACTTATAATGAAGAATTAGGCAAATTTATTTCCGTTGAGCATTTAGCATTTAATTTTGGAGAAAGATTTGGTTTTAATGAATTTGTACAAAAAGCATGTGCTCCACAAGCAAAACGTGTTCCTAGAAATTCAATTAAACGAGTAATTAAAGATCTTTACAAAAATGGAAAAAAAGATTTACAAAACTTTTTTATGCAATTTAATGGATACGTGCATATAGGTAGTGATATTTGGAGTGATCATTGGCAAAATCATTCTTACATGGGCATAACATGTCATTGGATAGATGACGAGTGGAGTATTCAAAAAAGAGTTATTGCATTTAGAGTTTTCGATGATAATCATACGGCAAATAATATTTATAGAATAATTAGGCAAATTTTAGAAGAATATTATTTGCTTAACAAAATTTTTTCAATTGGTTTTGATAATGCCGCAGCAAATACCGCTTCAATTGCCGATTTAGAAAATATTTGTAAACCCACTTTTGGCGGAAAATTTTTTCACGTTAGATGTGCTTGTCATGTTTTAAATTTATGTGTACAAGATGGTTTGAAAACTCTTGATATTTTTCTTCAACCAATAAAAATGGCGATTCAATTTTTATGGAAACATCCCCAAAAAATGAAAGAATGGGGTAGATTTTGTAGAGAAAATGGCAAAAAGTCAAAATGATTTTCAAGAGATGTTCTAACTCGTTGGAATTCTACTTTCCACTTGCTTAATGAATCTTTAGCATATAAAGATTTATTATGTGCATTCATTTCTAATAATATACCTCAGATTAATTTATACCCACAAGAGTGGGATATTTGCCAAAAAATTTTAGATGTTTTAAAGGTTTTTAATGATGCAACTTATACTTTGTCCGGTGTTTATTA
Source organism: Syzygium jambos (assembly GCA_031216235.1). Lineage (NCBI taxonomy): Eukaryota > Viridiplantae > Streptophyta > Magnoliopsida > Myrtales > Myrtaceae > Syzygium > Syzygium jambos. The sequence continues at coordinate 7,100,749 of CM062223.1, forward strand.
TCCTACTATACATTTATTTTTAGTAGAGTGTACTAATATTGTCGGAATTTTTGATGAATGTGAAAATGATGTTGAATTACAACATACTATAATTGCAATGAAAATGAAGTGGCTACATTATTATAGAGAAATTCATATTATTTATTTAGTTGCTTGTGTTTTTGATCCGCGTTGCAAATTGGATGGCTTAAATGAATTTTTGCGTACGTATTATCAATGTTTACATTATGATGAGATAAATATTACAACCATAGTACGTGATGTTAAAAACGTAGTAATAAAATTATATAATGAATTTTATACTAAATATAATTTAGGTGATATTATTGGATCTTCTCAATCTACGGAGATACAAAATGACAGTACAGGTATAATTAGTAGAGGGTACCAACTTTTATTACATAGACAAAAAAAATAAAAGGGAGCAATAGGAAATATTTCTGAATTAGAGACTTATCTAACCGTTTCATTTGAATTTATTGAATCCGAAGGTGGTACAGATTTTTTAATTTTGGATTGGTGGAAGAGCCACGCAAGCCAATACCCAATCCTTTCTCTTATTGCAAAACAGATTTTTTCAACCCCTTGTTGCACAGTTGCGGTCGAACAAGCATTCAGTGCCGTGTTGACACCTAAATTTTGCCTAGTCATTTAGGGTTTAATTGCGTAAAAAATTAGGGATTAATTTTTAACCCCTAAACGAAAATATTTTCATCAAATTAATTGGCATATAGATTTTAGGCGCATTTGCATTAATAGGATTTAGTGAAAACATATTCCCCTTTTGTTTTATTTATTTATTTAAAAAAAATCATTATAAATTTAAAAAAAAGAAGAAAATAAAAAAATAAAAAAAAAACAAAAGAGAGAGAAGACAAAGGGGAGCTCTTCCCCGTGACCCACCCTCTGACGCTTACAGAAAAGAAGAAAAAGGGGGGAAAGGACCAAAAAAAAAAGGAAAAAGCTGATCAGAAGAGACAAAATGGGCAAAAGCTTTTCTTCTTCCTCTCGATCAACACAAGTCGAGGAAGGATTAAAAAAAGAGAGAGAGAGAAGACAAAAGGGGAGCTTTTCCCCATGGATAGCTCATCCTCTGCACGCGCATTGAAGAGAGACAAATGAAAAAAAAAAAAAAAGGAGCTGAACATTTCCTTCAAAAGAGGAGCGGAAGAAGACAAAAAAGAAAAAGCCATCCGCTTTCTCTGGGAGAATGCACGTCCTGAAAGGGAGCTCGAGAGAGCTAAAGGGGGAAGCCAAGGGGAAGAGAGCTCTCTCCTTCGCGGGGGCATAAGAAAGGAGACCGAGAGCTTCCGAGAGAGAGATTCAGAGGGAGAGAGAGGAGTGAGGAGCTGGAGGAGGACATTTTTTTTATGGAAGGGCACACAGTTCGGGGTTCTTTCTCCGGGGGCCTCATGCACTCGTTTTGCCTCTTACCCGACCAGTCACCTCCATCCTCGCCGTCCGACAACCTCTTGCCGGCACCCTCCTTCGCATTTCCTCTTTGCCGATTCCCGCGTCTTCGGTGAGTTTCTTGTCCGCTCGAGTCCCTTTTCCCGAGGATCTCGGCGCGGAGGCCTTGCGGGGCGGTCGGCCATAGTTTGATTCATCTCGAGCTCGCCCGCTAGCCACCGTCTCCGGGCTGGGTAGGGATTTTAACGGTAAAAACTCATTCCCGTGAACTCCCGTTGCCTGGCGCCATTTTGGTCTAACCGTGAAGTCAAGTCTCGGTCTCTTTAGGTCGACATGCATGTTGAGTTTGAGCTGGCTTTCATGTTTGTTTTCGGTTGTTTCGTGATGATTCCCTTCGAGTCTAGACTTGAGTTCGAGTTTTCAAAAGGGGTCAATATCTTCCTCTCAATATGTGGTCACCACCTGTTTGCTGAAATGTTTAAACCGATTTTGTAAATGCCTTTCTCTTATGTTGGCATGCGTATCAGTAGGAGTCACATGGCACTAATCTACGATTTTGTCCGAATCCAAGCATCCCCTGTTTCGTGTTTCTGTCCACCCTCTTCCTTGTATTTTTTTTTTTTATGAGCCGTATGAATGCACGATGAAGTGGGTCGGTGAAGCAAAGGTCTCGTAACAAGCCTGAATGAGTCCAAAGCGGTTTTTCTGTCGAGTCCCTTTAAATACCATGTTTGGTCCAGTCACGTTGCGATCATATTTTGCGAAATCTTGAATAGTTGATGGATGACGATGGAAGTTCGGTGGAGAATATATTTTGATTCACAGCAAAGTGTTTCGTATGTGTTCTTGCTTTTCAGTCATAAGTTTCGCTTAGAAACTTCCCAAATCCCTCGATTCGAGTCAGCCACTTGTGCACCTCCCACCTGCCGGAAAGCTTTTCGTCAACCGTGATGCCTATGGCTCGAGGCCGCCCCCGTAAGTTCGTTATTTTCTATTCCATGTCGTGTGTGTTTGGTTGCTTAGGTTTATTGTTACTCTCGTGGCCGCGAGTTCGAGAGCCGGGAAATCGAGCTTTTGCAATCGACCGTTTGGTAGGCGCGTTGGCCATCGGCTAGGGTGTAGAGCTGGTGGCGGTTGTCGATGTGGCCAGTGTGGGCCGAGCCGTCGGGCGACGATGGGGCCCCCGGTGAAGTCTCGGTGGAAGCATGGGGAGGTCTCGGTGAAGGGCCATTGAAGTAGAGAAGTTTGGGGAAGAAGATCACGTGCATGGCAGAAGGAAAGAAGACCCAAAGAAAGAAAAAAGAATAAAGGGGAAAGGGGAGTAAAAAAAAAAGGGGAAAAGAACGTGCATGGCAGAAAAGCACGTAGGGGAGGAAAAAGTAATAAAAAATAGAAAAAAATTAGAAAAGAAAGAGAAATACAAAAAAAAGGGGAAAAGAGAAACAAAAAAAGAAATCAGGAAAGAAAGTAGAAAAAGGGCTCCGGGGCAGGTCAGAAATCCGGGTCAGGTGTCGGCCGGATCGGGTCAGGGGATCCGATCCGAATCCTTTTTATTAATAAAAACATTAAAAAAATATTTAAAAATTCCAAAAAAAAATAAAGATATCAAAAAAATTCCAAAAAAATTCGAAAATGTTTAAAAATCTAAAAAATATTAAAAAATCTGAAAAGCATAAAAAATATTAAAAAATTCAAAAAAATTCAAAAAAATCCAGAAAATTAGGAAATGTCTAGAAATCAGTTTTTCACTAGATCTTAGTGTTTAATTTCATTCCGGGATTAGTTTAAAATTCATAAAAAATGAGAAAAACCCTCTAAAAAATTCTCAAAAATCGGATAAGCCATTAGGGCTTTATCTTAGGGCTTTTGATTGCATTTTCTTTTTTTAGAGACGATACTAGGTCGTTGGTTGTTTATTTTCTTTATGATTATCTAGTTGCGCACTTTTAATACATTGATTGTTACTTTTTTTATGTTTAGAACGGTTAGGTGGAATTCTAACTTTGTCGATAAGCTGCCCGGTACGTTAATTCGCGATCATTCAAGTTTAGGTACCGAAAGGGCACTAGTTAGATTGCTAGTGTAATCAAGTCCTCGAATTTTGGAATCTCTGGTTTTCGCGCGCATCGAGACGACGCTCCCGCGTCTCGATTAGGGTTTCTAGCCAACCCTTAATCATGGCTAGTGGCGACTCCATTCAAATGCGTAAATTAGAAAATTCTCGTCGCACGAGGTATGAGGCTCGGGAGTGTCTCGGTCCTTGACAAATACCTCTTGGCCTAAACCCGATCGGTTCGGGTAGGTTGCGACATGCCGGAGGTAATATTTTGGACGAACATCGTTCAAGATTAGCTCCAGAATCAGTGGAGATTCAAGCTTGTGTTGCTGATTGGATGAAGGCTCAATACCGGCAACAAGAGATAGATCGGAATAATGAATCCGAATTCTTTAATGACGGAGATACTACCGCTACCGGTACTGGAACGGGTAGTGACGATTGAGGGTAAAAGAACTATTGGAGTTGGCAAATATTTCGGGAATCCTTGTTTCTCATATCGGGTACGCCCACGTGAGCTTAGGGAAACCGAAGTATAATCCGACAACATGTGACCTCTGGTCCCTTGCGCACGGAATGCTTAGGTTTTGGGATCATTTTAGGGCATATATATTGTGCTCCTTTTTTTATAGATCGTTGTAAACGAATTGTAATGTGCTTAATGATAATTTATTAAGTTCAAGCCCTCTCTTTCTCTCTTGTCTTTTTGTTTCCAAATTTAATTACAATTTATATTGAATAATGTTCCGTCACCGGAACAGTAATTTTTTAATTTTTTTATTATTTTCTTTTCTGTTTTACCTTTTATGTTTTTTTTCTTTTTCCTTTTCTTTTTTTTCTTTTCTTCTCCGCTGGCCATAGCCGGCCGGCGGAGGTGGCCGGCCTCAGGCGAGGCCGCCCTCGCCGGCGTCGGGCGAGGGCCGCCCTCGCCTGGGCGTCGGGCGAGGCCGGCCTCGCCGGCGTCGGGCGAGGGCTCGACCTCGCCGGCGTCGAGCGAGGCCGACCTCGCCTGATCTAGCGAGGCCGGCCTCGCCCAGCCCAGGCGAGGGCGGCCCTCGCCCGACGCCGGCGAGGGCGGCCTCGCCTGAGGCCGGCCACCTCCGCCGGCCGGCTATGGCCGGCGGAGAAGAAAAGAAAAAAAAAAGAAAAAGAAAAAAAAAAGAAAAGTAAAATTATGAACCGGAACCGGTTCTGAACCGACCGGTTCCGAACCTGAAGCGGAATTGGAACCGGCTCGGAACCGGCCGGTTCCGGTTCATACTTGGCCACGAATCGGAACTGCCAGTTTCGAACCGGAACCGGTCGGTTTCGAACCGTGGCCACCTCTACTCTCGGCCGACCTAAAAAATGGTGGAAGGGATAGCGGGGATGCATCGAAACGGCCAAACGACCAATGCGCGGGAACTCCGACACCACGGGGATGCCTCGACAAGGTTGGGCTGAGCACAAATGGCTCGACTCCGATCAAAACAACTAAACAAAAACTAGATCTCATTGAAGCTTTTTAACAAACAGGTGGAGTGCACCACCGAAACTAGGGATTTCCGGCTCAACCGGGACTCAAACCCACGTTGGAACCCTCGATACACGTCATACAGGAACAATGGAACAAAAAAGAGTGGTGACGTGGGCTAGAGCTTGCGCAAGCCGAACGGCCGCAAGCTCCGATCCAATGTGCCCAAAGACAGGGAAAACAGGGGACTCACAGCAAAGAGAAAAAATAGGGCCCCTACTAGCCTTGGCTGCTGCGAATGGAGTGTGAGCTTGACAAATCGGACAATGTCCGGTCGCCCCACACGCCTCTCTAAGCCTGGATTCCCGGGAAATCGACATAATCCAAAAAAAATCAAGAAAAAAATGAGCCGAGACCTACCATTGCTTTGTTGCCGGAAAAGGGTCGTGTTGGCGAGTTGTCAGCTGCGGTGGTCACTGGCGAGGCCCCTTCGCTCTCTACTGATGCTGAAAACTCTCTCACGGCTCTATATTTCTCCCTCTGGACTCTCGGTCTCCCTGATCTCCCCCCAAAAATATCTGCCCCCATTCTCTTGTCAAGAAATCCCACCGGTGAGTAGGGGTGTTAATGGGTCGGGTCGGGCTTTCTTGATACCCGACCCGACCCGAAACCTACAGGGTCATACTTGACCCGCCCAAGACCCTATTCACCGTACACCCCAAGGCCCGGGTTGGGTCGGGCCGGGCTTCGGGCTTCAGTGTCGCTGTAAACAAGATCAATAAGCTCATCTTAGAAACAATCTATGACTGGACATGTAAAGGGTGCAAAAACCAAAACTTTCCATCTCCTTGCAGAACAGCAAACTATCAAGAGAACGTGAGCGGATGATGAAAATCACCTCCCACAAGACGTTCGATGCAATCCCATGAAACAAAGTGGGATCATCCAAAAAACTACGTAAAAACTTTCACACAGCACGTACGCACAAACCCAGAGAGAGAGAGAAAGAGAGAGAGAGAGAGAGAGAGAGAGAGAGAGACACTCTTCCTCCTCCGATCGATCAAACCATTGTGAAATACATAAGACAACAAACAGAACCGTGATTATCTCCACACAAATAAGACTCTTGCGATCCCACTTGAAAAAACAAGTAAAGAAAAATTTTAAAACATCAGCAAGTTTTACCTCAAAACAGATAAGACCAACGCCAATCTTTCCAAATCATCGGTCTAAATATGAGCTCAACAAAAAACAAAGCAGGGTGCGTGATCAGTCCATATCAAAGCAACGGTTTTGCTCAGCCAACATACGTAATGTCAGAGCTGCCTCAATACGTACCTAGCCACAATATTCAAGTATAACTATTGGTACCAAGGTAAGCAAAATCGACACTGTCAAGACAAAGTCACACATTTTCACATAATAGAAAGGATAGAAGTACCAAGCAACCCACTCCTCCTCCTCTTCCTGCACTTCCTTTTCACTGTCTTTGCTTCCTCTGCCGCTCAAATCAGCCTTCTCCACTCCTCCGGACGCCTCGTCCTCCACCGAATCATTGGCCAAATCCTTCGCTGGCCCCACAATCGGCCTCCGTACGATGTCCAAGCCCAGCGCCTCCCGGCTCCGGACTTTGCCGCCCACGGATCCGATCCTCAGCGCGCAGACTGTTCCATATACACGAGCAGCTGCGATGGCTTCACGGCGGAGAGATATCGCTCACCTGCTTGTTCGGCTGCTGAGGCTTGCAGAATAACCTTGAAGCTGTCGTGAAATGACAAAGGGAAGCGATCGGTTTCGTCGCCAATCGAAGAGAGATCTAGGTTTTTTCTTCACGATCTGCGCATCCGAGACGGTGGATACGCTCTGCGCAGAGAGGGGAGAGAGAAGGGAAAAGAGACTGAGAGAGGGAGATGGGTCGGCCCAGAGTGTCAATGGGCCGACCCTAAAATACCCCAATCCTTATAAAACTCCAAATTTTATGGCCATATTCGAAGAAAACTAAAGCCCGATCCTAAAATATCCTAAATTTTAGGGCCGAGTCGGGCCGGCGCGGTCCGGGCCGGGCCTGCGCGGGTTCTGTTGACACCCCTACCGGTGAGTCCCTCTACCACCGCCTCTTTCCTCGTAACCAAATAGGTCCATTTCCACTATAGTTGTAAGGTGGCCTCTGAACTTACAACTAGAGCTCCCCTTCCTTTGGCCGCAGGCCTATCGGCTGCCTGCTCTCTTTGTCCCCTATGCACGTGTGCGAGGGAGAGAAGAGGAGAGTGAGGAAAACGTTGGGTGGCTAGGCGGGAAGGAGGAAAATGAGAAAGGAAGTGGGCCGGGCTGGCCCAGGCGCGAAGAAAAGGAAGAAAAGGGAGGGGGGGTAGCCCGTTTCGCCCCCCTCTTCTCTTTTTTATTATTATTTTATTTAAAAGATAATTTTAAATTTAATTTTTTTAAAGAGGAAAACATGTCCTAATAAATTCTATTAATGCAAATGCATCTAGTATCTACATGCTATGCAATTTAATTTAACTATTTTTGCTTAGGGAGCTATAGTTTAACCCCATATTTTCTATGCAATCTATCAATAAATGTTTAGCCAAAATTTAAGTGTCAACGTTGTATTTTTTTAAAGGTGAGCTCACGAAGGTTGCATTCAAAGACAATTGATACCCGGTTGTGCACATGCAATGAGTGCTATTTTTTGTGGGATCACAAATCTCATTTTTAAATGCAATATATCATGATGCAAGGCAAGTAAAGCGTACCTGGAGTTATTTGCCTTGTGGGAGTGGTAGAGTAATTGGAGGCATGAAATGGCACTCCAACCTATCTTTGGTTGCATTGACATTAAAAATTGCTTATCTAGGATCTGGACCTAACTCCAGTCACTTGTCAGAGCAATGAATTGTTTGTCTCGAAACTAGACCTATCTCTGGTCGCCTGACATAGCAACAAAGATTACTTGCCTAGGACTCGAACTTTTCTTTAGTCACTTGACATAGCAATCAATGATAAGTGGCTTATTTAGTACTCGAACCTTTCTCTGGACATAATAAAAGGCGGTAAGACTTGTTTTCTTGGTACTCGAACCTTTCTTCAAGGGTATGATAGGTCGATGATGAATGCCTGTTTAGTATCCAGACCTTTCTCCGGATGCTCGACCTATTAAGTGCTCGAACCTATCTTTGGATGCTCAATAGGGCGAAAATAAGCTACGAGTTTGGTATCCGACCTTTCTTGGGCACATGACAGGGTCAAGAACGAATGCTTGTATCCGACCTTTCTTAGAACATACCGACTTTTCTCTAGCAGAATGCCTATTAAGTGCTCGACCTTTCTCGGGATGTATCGACCTTTTTCGGGACAAATGCTTGTTAAGTGCCCGAGCTTTCTTGGGGTGTACTGACATTTCTCAGGACGTATGCTTGTTAAATGCCTGAACTTTCTCGGGGCGTATAGTAGGAGTAAAAATCCTCGAAGAGGAGTACCTAGATTCAAATTCAGATACTTGAAATGTTCGGATTTCACTTCGGACACTTGAGTGAGACATCTGGATTTCACCTCAGGCTCTTAGAAAATGATATTGGTGAGATATCCATATTTGGCCTTGGATACTCGGGTGAGATGCCTATATTTTGCCTCCAGCACCCGGAAAAAGATATCAAGAGTGACAACTCAAACACAATGAGTGCTAGTGTAACAATAGAGGATACCTGGACAGTCATAGGTACTCGACAGTCTAGAATACTTGGACAATCACAAATATTCAAAAATAGGGATGGAGATACACTTACCTGGCAGTATCTCCGATCCTCGAGGGTATGTCTCTTGTTAGACACGATTAATACAACATGCATTCATAGATAATCAAGAACACATTTACTTATACATGCTGTAAATTCATTCAATCAAATGGGGTTCATACATGACGATTTTGCCAATATCACGTTACCAAAGTTCCATTGGGGAAAAATCATAGCAAGATAATCCGCACTCATAATGTGGATGTTCCGAACATATTAAATGAGGAACTTTTAGTTCGAAAGGGCTTTCCACTCACTCTCTTTGAAAAGGCTATTTTATCCCGACCATGAATGCGAGCTCAGAAGAATCACTCCATCTCACTGTTATCATGTCGACAAGGGTCATAGTGTTCTCGCAAGTGGTGCGACCTTACCAATCCAAGAGGTCATTATCAAGACTGTAATATGGAGTTAGTTAATGGTTTAACAAAGGAGACTGTCAGAGTCGAGGCTACGAAATAAATACTCTGCGGTCGCCTCCGGACTTACAAGTCAAGAATTTTGCAAAATGAGATAGAAATAATCTTTCTCGCACTTCTTCGAGTGAAACTTATAAACATATGAATTCCTACATTAATTCAAATGCCCCAATCGGAAGAGACTTTGCAAGGGATGTAACATAGGCAAGGTTCACGAGTTGAGAAACAGAAGGGTTCGTTAGGCTTAAAAGGACTGAATTGGCTCTCGTATAATAGATTTATGACTTTGTGAACAATTTTCCCCCTCGTGGAAGGTCGTGACAAATGTATCCCTAAAGTAAAAGTTCATGCGTCTTTGGACCGCTCAAAAAGTGAAGATATATTTGTTGTGTGTGTATATGTACATGCTGTTATCTTTGGATTTGGCCGGAAGAATCATGAGGGATGATATTTTTATGCCATAAAAAAGAGCTATAAAAAAATTCCTAAATTCAATATTCCAAGATGTTTTCATTTCATAATAAAGTAATAAAACCTGAATTTTCTTTTAAGTATCTCTTTATTATGAGTGTGTATATGTACATACTTTGCAAGGGACGTAATGTAAACTAGGTTCACAGGTTGACAAACGAAAGGGCTCGTTAGGTTCAAAAGGACTAAATTGGCCGTTGTACAATAGGTTTATGACTTTGTGAATAATCTTCGCTCTCGTGAAAGGTCGTGACAAACGTGTCCCTAAAGTAAAAGTTCATGCGTCTTTGGATCATTCAAAAAATGAAGATATATTTGTCGTGTGTGTATATATGTACATTCTTGTCTTTTCGGATTTGGCCGGAAGTACTATGAGTGATGATATTTTATGCTTTAAAAAAAACTATAAAAAAATTCCCAAATTCAATATTCCAAGATGTTTCATTTCGTGATAAATTCAATATTCCAAGATGTTTACATTCTTCTAGAAAAATGTTGGAAGAGGATCAAAACGATGCAGCAAATCGGGAAAATGACATTCTCCGGATTTCCACTGGTTCTGGCGTTGCAAAAAGAGCCGTATATCTCATCTTTTCTTTGCAGACGATGTGCTCCTCTTTTGTGAAGCCCACCTCAAATCTATTGAGATTATGAAGCGATCGCTTGATTTATTCTCTGGTTGGTCTGGCCTTTTCCCGAACAATAGTAAAAGCAGTATTTTCTTATCGGGTGGGCCCCCGACCCTACATAGCCAGATACTGCATTGTCTTGGCTTTCAATTGGGCTCTCTCCCCTTCCGTTATTTAGGGGTTCCCATTATTTCCTCAAGACTTCGTAAGGAGGATTGCAAGATCTTAGTGGACTCAATTACGGCGAGGGCCCGATCTTGGACTCAACGCTTCTTATCTTTTGCAGGGAGACTCCAGCTCATCAAGTCTGTCCTACACTCCATTCAGGTATATTGGGCTACTATCTTCTCCCTCCCAAAATCTGTTTTAAACGATATTGAGACCATCTTGAGACAGTTCCTATGGAAAGGACCTGATCTTGGCCCAGGCGGTGCAAAAGTAGATTGGAACAATATTTGCCTTCCCAAGGAAGAAGGTGGCCTTGGCATTCGTCGGTTGGCAGAATACAATAGAGCTTTGACTCTAAAGCATATTTGGCTCCTTTTCTCGGACAAGGAATCCTTATGGTGCAAATGGATTCATTCCAATTTTTTAAAATCTAACTTTTGGATTGCTTCCAAGCCCACATTCTGTTCCTGGACCTGGAAGAAGATACTGGACCTGCGTCCTTCAGCTCGGACTCTTTTCCGATGGAAGATAGGCAACGGTCGCTCTGTTTCCCTATGGTTTGACTGGTGGCATTGCAGAGGACCTCTCTATCTTCTATTCACTAATGCCGACATTTATCGGTCCCGGATTCCCAGGGATACTTCGGTTAGGGAGTTTTATGAAGGCATCTGGCAACCTTCACCCTTTCTTGACTCCATCCTCAGCTGGAATGAGCTGTCGCCTAGTTTTGTGGATGCACCCGACAAACTGATATGGAATCCAAATTCCTCGGAGTCCTTTTCGGTTTCCTCAGCTTGGGACCATCTCAGGAGCAGAGGCCATCCGGTTCCTTGGCACTCATTTGTTTGGGATCACCACATTGCACCCCGCCATGCCTTCCTCCTATGGATAGTCACTCTCAATCGGCTGCCTACGCAGGTCCTTCTCCTTCAAAATCACAGGATTGAGACTGCCTTATGCGCTTTCTGCGGTACGAGACCGGACTCGATCAACCATCTCTTCTTCAGCTGTCCCTCCACTAGAAGGCTAGCCTATTTTTGGGCTACCAGGTGCAACCTCCCTTGGCGGAATCGTCCGTGGCATGAGCACATCACTTGGGCTATGACAGTTTGCGGCGGCACTTCCTTTGCACACTGCCTCTCTCGATTTTCCTTTGGGGCGATGGTCCATATTATCTGGTCAGAGAGGAACAACGCCATTTTTAGGAGCAAGAGCATTTACCTCCCAGGTATGCGGAAGCACCTTCTCAAGGTTGTCAAGGACAAAGCATTATCTATGGGAAGAGTTCAAGACACTCCCAGGAACCGCCATATCCAAAGACAGTGGGCCCTCCCGCCTTCTATTTTTGATGAGGGCTGATCCTCTTTGTTTCCCGGCCTTTTGTTTTAGTTCCGGGCTCTCTCTAGTCTTCTGGGTGTCTGTATAGCCTTGCAGGGCCTTCCTTGACCCTATTTGGACATTTTTGTCCTAACAGGGTCAGGCTTAGGTTCGTGCTTAGTTTGTATTTGGTTTATGGAAAGTTATATACACATTTACCCTTACCAAAAAAAAAAAACAACCGAAAAAAAGTTCTAGAATCAGCAACCTTTGTCGCCTCATGGGATGGCTAAGGAAGAGGTAATAACAAAACGACTTGATAATGACAAAACGACGTTCTCATGCTCGCCCATACTGTTCGTCGCCCATCCATCTCCACTTCTATTATAAGCAAAGGGCACAATGAACTGATTGAACCGCCTACGGCTATTTAAGCTCACCTTGAAGACCCCAAACTTCACCAATTGAAATTAGCAGGAGAGCACATAAAATTGTTGTCCAACTCTCTTAGCACGTCTCTACGACTACATCTCTCAAAAATACTCAAGAGTTGCCATGAAATATACTGCAATAATCTTGATCCTTCTGCAATGTTGCGTTGCTTTTAAGGCCCACTCGACGATCCTGCATAAATATGAGTCGATCTTCAATTTTGGCGACTCCCTCAGCAACACCGGGAACTACCTCCGATCCGTGCAGGGATCTCCAACCGTGCCAAAGTTTCCCTACGGCAAGACCTTCAGGCATCCGACCGGTCGTTATTCAGATGGCCGTCTTATAATTGATTTCATTGGTACGTAGTTCTCCTGACACTTTTTTGCTTTTTGTAAATGCATGCTCGCGTTAGGGACAAGAACTGGCATTCAAAACAGAAGGCTGCTGTCTTTGTTGTGAATATTTGGATCTTTGGCAGTTTATATCCACGCTCAAAGAAATGGCTATTTTTCTACGTTTGGTGTTGATATCGGGCTCTTTCACTGGCCGCAGTTCTTATTTTTATTTCAAAACGGCATGAGTATGTATAATAGCAAAAGGAACTTCTCGTTTACAATGGAGCTAATAACAATCTTCATGCATCATCATCGTTGTTGGGGTGTTAATTTTAGATGTTTAATCGGTGCATATGCATTACTATATGAAAATGCAGCGGAAGCAGTTGGGATACCCTATCTGAAGCCATATCTTGAGGTAGTCAACAGCTCGGTTGATGCTCGCGGTGGAGTTAACTTTGCAGTTGCTGGTGCCAAAGCGCTTGATCCGACATTCTTTGAAGCTCGACACATTCGAACGATCCCCATGACGAATTATTCCTTAAGCGTTCAGCTCCAGTGGTTCAAGAAACTCAAATCTTCTCTTTGCACAACACAGCAGGGTAGATATAAACCCTATTTTTGTATGCTCCCATTGAGGACTGACATATACAGCAATAACTTTTGTGTACGTCCATTTTGTGTCATTGATCTTTTTCACTCAAGATATGGTCATCCATTGAGGTGATTTGGTAGATCTCAAGTATATGTAGCCCGTAAATCTTTTCCACGCAAAGCTCGGGAATCAAAATCAAATGGAAATCCTTCTTTTCCTCTTGAACCACATAACACTAAACAATTCAATTTTTCTTTCAGGAAAAGGGGAAGTAAATTTCTGGCCCAAAAGAAACAACCTTTTTATGGCCAGATTGTTGAAAAGAGGAAGTTGTCAATTCACACAATGTGTCCTAAATTAGATGAGACCTTGCTGCAAGTACAACACTTCCGTGTCTCGTCTGCAATAGAAATATAACGACTATCAAAAGATGGCGTCTGCTCGGAAAACCAAAATGAAAAAATCTATTGCCAGGGCAGATAACTCGCTAAAATGACATTGGAGATTAATAACCGAAGAAGTTTCCAAAAAGCAGCATTTCTAGTGCTTCTTCCTAAGGGCGTTCGTGGTTATAAATGGTATTGGTCCAGAACACAGAGAACCAATTTACTACTTTTCACCACCACATGATAACACTTACACGGGCACATGCGGTGAGCACGAAGCAAACAAGTGCATAACAAGTATGCGTGCGTACGCCCCATGTATATGGCTGCCTTTTTCTACTCCTTTCTGGGCACAACCTTCACTGCCGTCAGGAGAACAACCACAAGTACGAATCTGTCCGCGAGGAACGACAAACAGTGTCGTCAACGGCTGTGACTTGGTATGTAGCTTCTCCGGGTTCAACAATGCATTTAGCTGTTCATTAAGCTTCTGAAGTAAAGCTTCCGAAGATGAATCTGTTCGCGCAGTAACGGCCAAATTTCTATCTGGTGCGGCACTGACATCCTTTGAAGCCCTCCCTGAAAGATCAATCAGCACCCGTCCAAATTAATTCATGCTTTAAATTTCTGTAGAAAGAGCACTTGATCGATATCTGATCCCTCCCTCCCTCCTAGTTTCATCAACTATCAAATATTCTTCTGAATGTACTAACCTTTCTCCATTTTCTTTCTGCTGTGCCACAGAAGCCGAATAGGGGTACCTGAAAACCCTGTGTTTGATCGCAGTTGCTTCTCCATATGCCTCCGATATGTCTCGGAGAAAAGTTTGGCATCATTTACAAAGAAAACAAATGTGGGTGGCCTGATAGTAGCCTGCCAACACAAAAATTCATCCCATCAAAATTTATTAAAACTGAAACAACCTTGGTTCTAAGATTTGAGACTAAAATTCTGTTAATGAACTTCAGCATTTATTACTATATACCTCATGATTTGCTAAAGTAGCAGCATCAGTTTGATGACCATTAGCTAAAACATTAGAAGAGGCATGACAAATTGCTAGTTGCTATAGCAATAAACACGCTGACGGCGTTAAAATATATATCAAGGTTGTCTAGATGAAAAACACAAGATAATTCAGCTGCGCTACCATAGAACGAACCTGAGTGCAGTAATAAACCCGCCCTCTCTTTCCACCACGAGTCTGTGGAGGTGCTTTAAAAGCCACTGCCACCTGCACCACTTGATTTAGTATAGCAGTGCTAAGCCTTCTCGACCTTTCCTTTTCCACTGTGCCAGCAGCAACAATGATCCTACAACAGAAATTTGGTTTTTTATCATTCAATGAGCAGGATTAATTTTTTCCAGAAAAATTGAGCAGGATAAACTCCAAGTTTCGCTATATTACTGATTGTTTCTTTTGCCAAATGGGGATGCTTTCTAATTCTGCAATAAACCTTCAGATCGCATATTTACAATAAAGTTGCAAACAGACAAAGAACATCTGATTAGATCAAAACAACATGGGATCGGAACCTACTTTTCAACACTGTTACCAGCTATTGCAGTTGAATAAACAATCGGTGCCCAATCAAGACTGCGAAGCTTCTCCCTAACATCTTGCTCATAGTATGTTGCACTTTGCTGGTTTTTATTGGGTATCGTATCCCACTTATTCACAACGATAAGGCAACCTTTTCCTTCCTTTTCTGTCCTCTCAGCAATCTGGTAATCCTACAATAGTTGACAAAAAAACCACAAAATGGTCATTCTGATGAATTCAACCGAAAGTTAAAACAACAACTACCAACAAGGGTCTCTTCCCTTCCGATACTTGGGTGTGCCCATTATCTCTTCCAGGCTACGTAAAGAGGATTGCAAGCTCTTGGTTGATTCCATTACGGCGCGAGTCCGTTCTTGGACACAAAGATTCCTATCTTTTGCTGGTCGCATACAACTTATTCAATCAGTTTTGCATTCCATCCAAGTATACTGGGCCACGATATTCTCTCTTCCCATATGTGTCTTGAATGGTATTGAGACCATACTTTGACAGTTTCTATGGAAAGGTCCTGACTTAGGAACGGGTGGTGCTAAGGTAGCCTGAAATACTGTTTGTCTCCCAAAAGAAGAAGGCGGCCTCGGGATACGAAGTCTATCTGAATACAATAGAGCCATGATGCTAAAGCACATATGGATTATTTTCACTGACAAGGAATCTATGTGGTGTAAATGGATTCATTCAAACTTTTTACAGAAGAAAAACTTTTGGACTGTTTCCAAACCCACCTTTTGCTCATGGACTTGGAAGAAGATCCTTGACTTGCGAGTCTCAGCCCAGACCTTTTTCCAGTGGAAGATTGGCAATGGCCGGATGATATCCTTTTGGTTTGATTGGTGGCATACAAAAGGGCCCCTCTATCTCTTTTTCAACAATATGGATATCTACCAGTCTCGGATCCCACGTGATGCCTCGGTTTGGGACTTCTTTTGCTCTACGTGGCAACCATCATCCACTCTCCACACTATTATGGAATGGATGGAAGCTCTCCCAAGCTTTGATGATGATACTCCGGATAGCTTCATTTGGAACCCTAACCCGACTGGACCCTTCTCGGTCGCCCAGGCCTGGAACCACATAAGGAAGAAAGGTCACCCAGTAACTTGGCATTCATTTGTATGGGACTCTCACTTGGCCCCCCGACACTCCTTTCTCTTATGGATTGCGTCATTAAATCGGCTACCTACACAGGTCCTTCTTCTCCAAAATCGTCGCATTGAATCATGACTTTGTGCCTTCTGTTGTCTTATACCGGACTCCATCAATCATCTTTTCTTCGAATGTTTCGCTACTAGTAGGCTGGCTTCCTTTTGGGCTACTAATTGTAATCTTCCATGGCGCAACCGTCCGTGGCCAGACCTTATTTTATGGGCAAACAAAGTTTGTGGAGGCCCTTCCTTTGCGCATCGACTTGCTAGGTTCTCATTCGAAGCTCTTTGCCATACCATATGGATTGAGCGGAACAACTCTCTCTTCAGAAACAAGACTATCTTTATTCCGGGAATACGTAAGCACATTATCAAGATGGTGAAGGATAAAGCTCTATCCTTAGGAAAAATTGCTGACACACCATTAAATAGAAGACTACAAAGGAACTGGGAACTCTCACCTTCCATCTTTTTTTAGTTGGATGCTTAGTTCTCTGTCTTGTTAAGGGCTTTGTTGCGGTTTTTTCATGTTTGGTTTTCTCCTCCAAGCTTCGGCTTGCTGTTCCGGGGGACCTTTGGAGCTTTGTTCGGGGACATGGGCTTTCACCTCCAAATCTTCGCTGCTTTGCTGCTGCTTCCGGCTGATTCGGTGACATGGGCCTCCAATCTTCGCTGTTTTGCTACTGCTTCCGGAGATATGGGCTGACCTCCAAGCTTCGGTTTGGATTGGTTTTCCTTGTGATTAGGATTTAGTTGTTTCTTGTATTTAGCTAGCCTTTTAGCTTATTGATTAGTTCCTGCACAACCTTTCTTGACCTTGTTTGGACATCTTATGTCCTAATAGGGTCAGGAGTTGGTTTGGGCGTTAGGTTGTATTTGGTGTTTGAAAAGTTATATATACTCTTACCTTTACCAAAAAAAAAAAAACCTAAATCAATTTAAATAGTGAGAATAATCGGCCAAACAATTCATAATCACGACAGAACTTCTCAAAAACTGCGCACTGCATTAGAAACTACAAAGATGTTAAGAACTCAACCTTTCCGATACCTATTGCAAGTTAAGTTTAGCAGATTATTTGGTGAGGACATGCCCATGTTTGGGGCCTATAATGGACATATTTAAACATGAGGCCAAGGGTTAATTTGCATTTGATTCTGGACACAATATTACACAAGAAAACAACTTATAGTTAGATCGATTGATTCAAAACCATGTGACTCGGCATATAATTTGAGAAAATACATCATTCTGGAGCTGAAAAAATATCATTAAATATTTCAGCAGCTGAAAAAATAATTTGCAAAAATAAATAATTCTAGAGCAAATTAAATACCGTAACACAGATAAACAGAAGCAGCAAAATAGAATCACTAACTCAAAAGAAACTTGTCGATTTCCTTAGAAACGTTTATTAAATTTTAAAGATGATTAATCACTTTGCCCATCTTTTCTAAACTCAAATTTGCAAAAACCAACATAGATAAAGAAAAATATTTTCAATCTTTTTCATAGATCTTGAATATGAGGAAAAGTTGGTGACGTGGCAAGTGACGAGAAGACATTCTTTTCGTGGGTTTTGATAAATGGTTTCTAGAAAAATGTTGGAGGAGGATCAAAACGATGTAACAAATTGAGATAACAACAGTCTCAACAATGGAACAGAAGTTATAGAATCAACAACCCTTGTCGCCTCATAGAATGACAAGTAAGAGGTTACAACAAAACGACTCGATAACCATAAAACGTCGTTCTCATGCCCCCCATATTGTTTGTCGCCCTTCCATCTCACACCTTCTATAATAAGCAAAGGGCATATGAACTGCCTTCGGCTATTTAAGCTCACCTTGAAGACCCCAAACTTCACCAATTGAAATTAGCAAGAGGGCACAGAAAATTGTTGTCCAACTCTCTTAGCATCTCCAATTCTCTTTTGTCTAAACACTCGAGTGGTTGCCATGAAATATACTGCAATAATCTTGGTCCTTCTGCAATGTTGTCTTGCTTTGAAGGCCAACTCGACGATCCTGCATAAATATGAGTCGATCTTCAACTTCGGCGACTCCCTAAGCGACACCGGGAACTACCTCCGATCCGCGGAGGGATCTCCAACCGTGCCGAATTATCCTTATGGCAAGACCTTCTTCGGGCATCCAACTGGTCGTTATTCTGATGGACGTCTTGTAATTGATTTCATTGGTATGTAGTTCTCCTGACTCTTCTTTGCTTTTGTAGATGCATGCTCGTGTTAGGGAAAAGAACAGGCATTCAAAACAGAAGGCCGCTGTTTTTGTAGTAAATATTGGATCTTTAGCAGTATATATCCACGCTCAAAGAAAGAGTATTTTTCTACGTTTCGTATATGAAAATGCAGCGGAAGCAGTTGGGTTACCCTATCTGAAGCCATATCTTGAGGTAGTCAACGGCTCGGTCGATGCTCGCTGTGGAGTTAACTTTGCAGTTGCTGGTGCCAAAGCGCTTGATCCGACATTCTTTGAAGCTCGACACATTCGAACGATCCCCATGACAAATTATTCCTTAAGCGTTCAGCTCCAGTGGTTCAAGAAACTCAAATCTTCTCTTTGCACAACACAACAAGGTAGATATAAACCCTATTTTTGTATGCTCTCATTGAGGACTGACTATACAGCAATAACTTTTATGTACGTCCATTTTGTGTCATCGATCTTATTCGCTCAAGATATGGTCATCCATTGAGGTGATTTGGTAGTTCTCAAGTATATGTAGCCCGTAAATCTTTCATAGTATAATCACCCAGAGTTAGTGTACTTTGTATTTTCAACTCAGAAACTAAAGGTCATTCGTTTAAATTCCATCAACTATATGCAAGCTGCTCCGGATCAGGGTCACTTGTTTAGGCCAAAGGCCTTAACTTTATCGGTTTATGGGGTTTGCAGAGCATTTTAAGGGTCTCTAGATAGATGGGTTTCTACCTCCGTGCTCTTGCATTATTAAATGAAAATAAAACCAGTCTCTCAATTACTGGAAATGACTATAGTATAGGAATATTTCCATTCATTACCATCTTTTATTCAATTACTTGAATCATTTCATCATTTGATTTTTGCTTTCGTTCTTTTCTTTTGCAGATTGCGATACATATTTCAAGAAGTCTTTATTTCTAGTGGGGGAGATTGGTGGAAACGACTACAATCTTGCTTTCGCCCTTGGTGCAACCTTTGAGCAGCTCCGTCCCATTGTCCCAGATGTTGTTGGAGCCATCACCAATGCAATCAGCGTATGGCCCTTTCTTTTCTTGCAAGTGACATGAGCACAATACTACTTGTTCAACATCTTACAAAACCGAGTTGCTATCTACGTGGTTAACCTTTTCTTACTACTCCAATAAATTTATTTCCAAGGCATGTGATTATTTTAGATGCTCATCCAAGAAGGGCGGTGGAGTTGGTAGTGCCAGGAAATTTGCCAATAGGTTGTTCGACGTCATACCTGGCAACTGTTCCGCGTTTTACCAAGGACGACGTGAATATGACAACTGGTTGTCTCAATCGTTTTAATGAATTCGCCAAGTACCACAACGATTATCTCCAGCGAGAGTTGCAGCTTTTGAGACAAAAATATAGCCATGCAAGGATCATCTATGCGGATTATTATGGAGATGCCATGCGTCTCTTTGAATCACCAAAACAGTATGGTGAGTTTCCTTTCATCTTAGTTCATGATCGACGGTGAATAGGCATATACATAAATAGAAGATTTATCCTACTTTTGGTTTAATATGGTTCACCTGATTTCCCTAAGCACCAACCTTTTTGTCCTTTTTTGCAGTAATTCAAACCTTTTTCCATGTAGAGAAGTTCTCTGGAAAAAAAAAGAATTATTTTTTTGCACACTGTGTTGAATTTCCCTTTGCTTGCTCAACATAAACTAAAAATAATTCAAGATGATGACCAAAGCGCGTTGGAACGTCTCGCAAGTTTAGTGCAAAATAGAGTGGTACAGATATGTCACTACATGGCATCAAAATTAATCGAAAACTTGTGGCTCTTGATGAACTTATAAGGGTGAGTAGTGAGATCAATGTCCTCTTGTTTTCAGGTTTCGGTAATTTGATACAGAAAGCTTGTTGTGGAGCTGGCGGACCATTCAATTTTGACGCCATGAAGATGTGCGGTTCCAAGGGCACAACCATGTGTACAGAACCATCAGCTTACATACTTTGGGACGGAGTTCACTACACCGAGGCGGCGTATCGGCACCTGGCCAAGGGTTTACTCGACGGTCCCTTCGCTTCTCCAAGTCTCGTTAACTAGAAGTCCGAAAGGGACAGTGCATAAAGCTTCAATTCTAATGTCAAAGATGAATGTATGATCATGGCCATCGAGTCATAAAGAGTCGGAGTGTTCGGTGGATCGATATTTTGTTATTCTACTTGTTTGTTCTTGTTTCATACTTCCATCCTGTAACGTTTTCTTGTTGGATTATCATGCATGTGATGAGTCATGAATGCAGATGTAATCAAAATCTTCAAAAAACGAAGATATTTTCCCCTTTTTCTTTATTTGTTCAAAGGATTATAATTTGTTCGCTTTATTTTCTTTTTATTTCTTTCATTTTTCCCCCTTTTTCTTCTCTCACTTTAGCCCTCTCCTCCTTAAATCCACTGAATATAGACCTCCGCCATTGTCATCCCACTTTGTCGCCATCGACCTTAATCGGAGCCACCCCATCAGCACAAATTCTTGTTTCTATCTTCCTTTCTTCCATTTTTCTCCCATTTTCTTCATTCCCACTCCCCCCCTCTCCTCCTCAACTCCACTGTACACATACCTCCTCTGCCGATGTCGGCCCCCAATGTCACCTCCAGCCTACATCCATGTCGGGCGACCCACCGCCTGTTGCCTGTCGTCGCAACCGTCGTGCGTGATCTGCTTCTCTCTCTCTCTCTCTCTCGCATGCGTCAAGTCACTGACCACCAAACTAATTGCACGAGTAGAGAGAGAATGACCTCGAAATCATGACAAGTCACAATGCAGATCACGGAGCTAGTTGCTCATTAAAGGGAGAAGATTAAGAGAATATTTTTCAGGATGATTTTTATTGATGTATATCAGTGATATTTATAGTACATGTACAAGGATGGCAACAACTAAAAATATAGAGAAAATCTCAACTAATTGACAGCTATCTACAATAATGAGAAGGCTGAAATTATGGAGGATAATTTGAAATTTAAATTTTAAACTGATTCTCTTATACGCCCCCTCAAGGTGGAGTTTCCGTCGGAAACGCCGATCTTGACTTGAAGTATTTGCACGCGTTGTTTTGATAGCGGCTTGGTAAGGATGTCCGCTAGTTGGTCATGTGTGGAAATGTGAGAGACTCTCAATTGTCCGTCTTTTACGAGCTCACGAACGAAGTAGTAATCAATTGCAATGTGCTTCATGCGAGAGTAGAAGAACGGATTGGCACACACATAAGTAGCCCCAATATTGTTACAGTATATCGTGGGTGTTTCAAGTGAGTATATGCCTAGTTCGGTGAGCAAATTTTGAACCCAAAGTAATTCCGATGAGGTAGCGGCAACTGCTCTATATTCGGCTTCGGTTGATGATCGAGCAACGGACCGCTGTTTGCGGGAGCTCCAAGAGATAGGATTGGCGCCAAGATAAACAATGAAGCCGGATGTGGAAGTCCTGTTATCTGAATCACCAGCCCAATTTGCATCGGAATAAGCATGTAAAACGGGCTTTGTATCTTGCCACAAGTGAAGCCCATGGAATAGGGTACCTTTAAGATATCAAAGAAGACATTTAGCGACAGACCAATGATGCAAGCGACAGACCAATGATGAAATGTTGGCTTGTGCATGAACTAAGATAATTTGTTGACAGTGAACGAAATATTGGGTCGAGTGATTAGGAGGTATTGGAGGGCATTGACAAGGCTCCGAAATTCAGTTGCGGATGTGTACCCCGAATTATCATGAAGTGTAAGTGTATTATGGTTGCCATTGGAGACCCAACATCCTTTGCTTTGGCCATTTTATGCTTTTTGAGTAGATCCCGTATGTATTTATGTTGCGAGAGCACAAGACCCTTCTTGGTGTGAAGTACTTCGATTTCAAGGAAATAGCCTAAGGTCCCCAAATCTTTGACCGAAAAACACTTAGATAATGTTGCAATGAAATCATTAAGAAATCGAGTGTTGTTGCCCGTAATGACAAGATCATCAACATATATCAAGAAATATGCCTCTATGCAATTGTGTGAGTAGATAAAAAGGGAGCTATTGGCCTTGGAATTAGTAAATGAATTGGCTATTAGAAATGTACTTAACTCGTTGTACCAGGCGCGAGGAGCTTGTTTGAGCCCATAGATAGCTTTCTTGAGTTTGCACACATGGTCGGGTTTTGCAGGGTCTTTGAAACCAGGAGGTTGTTCTATGAACACTTCATCTTGTAGCGTTCCTTGCAAAAACACGTTGTTTACATCCATTTGGCGTAGTGGCCAATTTCGAGTGAGTGCCAGAGTGAGGATGATGCAGATTGTTGTAGGTTTGACAACCGGGCTGAAGGTTTCTTTGAAGTCAATTCCCGATCTTTATTGAAATCCTTTGGCGACAAGACGCGCCTTGTATCTCTCAATGCTGCCGTTGGATCGATGCTTGATTCTGTAGACCCACCTACAACCAACAATATTCATGGAAGAATTCTTTGGGATTCGTTCCCAAGTTCCATTTCGAATTAAGGCATTGATTTCATCGGACATAGCAGAGCGCCATTGGGGATCACTCAAAGCTTGAGTAAGTCCACTTAGTTCATAGGTTTGAGGTAGGGGATGTTTTGTGGTGAGTATATATATTTGTTTAGGCTTGAAAATGTTGTTTTGAGAGTGTGTGATCATGTTATGAGTGCGGGTGGGGCGATTCAGGTTTGGCAGGTTTGGGGGTGGTTCGATTAAGGGTGTGGAGTTGTTTGGTGAGACATTCGTTCTGGTGGAGATGCTGCTAGTTGGGTGGTGGTTGTTACTTGGTGAGGTCTGAGGTGTGATACTAGTGGCACATTGTCGCGACCTCCCCGAAACGGCCCCGCCGCCTACGGGGGTTTGGCTAATGGATTACTAAGTTAAACCTAGCTCGGGCCCTCCCAAGCCCATACCAATTCGCGACTTAAGTTTAAGTTGTTAACATGCAAATCAATTTTATCTAGGAGTCGCCACTAATCGGTTTCTGATAGGTCGATTAGACACCTAAGCAAAGCACGGGAGAAAAAGCTTCACTTCTACGAACCAGAGATTCAACAGGTGCGGTGACTTGATTACACTAATTGACTAATTAGTGCCCTTTCGGTACCTAATCTTGTTCAATTCATCACCTAACGTGTTCTCGCTAATCGGGAGTCTCAAAATTCCATTCCTAACTAAGCTAAGGGGAAGGACGATTAATATCTAAACCTAGATATGCATAATCAACTACGCGCGAGGTTAAATTAAATGTGCGACTCAAAGTGTGTGAACCGAGTGGCGTGGGATTAAACATAGCACTAAACATGCGAAAAGGACAAGAAAACTAATTTCAACATCCAAATAAAGCTTCTGATTTTTTTGATTTTTTTTTTAAAAATTAATTTAAATTTTTTTTAATTAAATTTTTTTAAAAATTTTCTTTTAAAATTTTTTTTTGGAATTTCTGAAAATTTCTCGGAATTTTTTGAAAATTTTTTTTGAATTTTTTTTGAATTTTTTTGAAATTTTTTTGAAAATTTTTTTGAAATTTTTTTGGATTTTTTTTAAAATTTTTTTTGAAAAAAAAAAATAATAATAAAGTAAAATTCGAGCTTTTTTTTTAAAAAAAAATTATATTAAAATTTTTTATATCAAAATAATAGAATATTAAAATGAAATAAAATAAAATCGGATCCGGGTCGGATCTCCACATCCGACCCGGATCGGGACTGACCCGGGCACGCCGGCCCGGGTCCGCGAGCGAACCGGGCTCATTTGTTGAGCTCGGTCTAAATTTTTTTAAAACAACAAGGGCCCAATAGCCCGACCAGAAAACTAATAAAAAAAGAACAAATCGGCCCACGCGTGAAATGGCCCAAAACCTAAAAAAGAAATAAAAAAAAAAGCCCGAAACTTAATAAACCTAATGGGCCTAAAACCGAGCCCAACACCGGATTGAAACCCTACCAGGTTGGACCCGCTTGCCCGACCCGGTTCTCGACCCGACTTGGCGAAACCCTACCCGGTCACGACCCACTCGCCCGACCCGGTCGCAGGAAAACCTACCTGGTCCGCAGCCGCCACGCCGCGCCCGGGGACTCGCCTGAACGCTGGCCGTCGCTCCGACGTGGAGCGCACGTCCGGCCACCGCTCCGACGGGGAGCGCACGTCCGGCCTCCCCGCGGTCGACGCTCCGCCTTGGCCCACGCCGTCGCCCGCCGCTGCTTCGCCGGCCGAGCCCCGACGACGGACCGGCTCTCAAACGAGCCCCCCGCTCGTGCGTCGCCCGCCACGAACCGGCCGAGCCCCGACGGGGGACTGGCCAGAACGAGTACCGACGAACGCGGACCGACCTCGCTCGTCGGCGACACACCAGGACCCCCACGCCCGCCACCAAGCTTCGGGGAAACGACAGACAGAAACCAGATCTCTTTCTTGCACAACGTCAAACAGTTGGCGTGCGCGAAGAAGATGAGAGATTTTAAGCACAATCGAGGCTCCGACACCTCCGAAATCACACGCAACAACACTCAGAGCAGAAGGACCGAGTCGGAGATGTCACTGGCCGGAACTCACGCGAGCCGGACGGCCGCGAGCTCCGGCCAGTGTCCTCCCCAAAACAGAGTAAAAAAAAAACGAAAGCAGGGGAAGGAGGGGCGGCTGTTGTGGCACTCCCTATCCGGCTCGGCGGCAGCGAACGGGGACGACTGTGGGCGGTCGGACCAGATCCGGTCGTCTCGCGTGCTTCCGAGCCGAAATCCTCGGGAAAACACCCCGAGTCGAGCAAAAACAGGCGAAGTAACAGCCCAACGAGGACTCAAACCGGGACCTACCGTGAAGAAAGGGGTTCACCGGAGCTTCGCCGGCCAAGGCCGAGGTGCGGCGATCGTCGACGGGAGACCGTTCGACCTCGGCCTCTCTCGCGCTCTCTGTCTCTCGATCTCTCTCTCTCGGCTCTTTCTCGCTCTGGTCTCCCTCCCTCTTTTTCCCCCTCTGTTTCTCCTTCGGCTTTAAAGGGGCCGGTCACGCGAGGCATGGCCGGCAGGCGCGCATGGCGCTTGCCACCGCCAGCCTGTGGCGGCCGGCCTCTACGTTCTATCTCTGCTCCGCTTTCTCTGCTTCGTCTTCCTCATTTCCTTTTCTACGCAAGCAGCGGCAGAGGGGTGGGCCAGCGTTGACTGATTCAACGCTGGCCTTTCTCCCCTTTTTTTTTTTGAATTTTTAATTAATTAATTAATTAATTTTTTTTTACGAAATTTTTTTTTTGAATTTAAACCAAGAGGGCATGTTCTAATATATCTTATGTGAATGCACCTAAAGTCTATGTGCCATGCAATTTAATGAAACCCATTTTTTCTAGGGGTTAAAAATTAAGCCCTAATTTTTTATGCAATAAAACCCTAATTAATTAAGCAAAATTTAGGTGTCAACACACATGCATCAAATACTAGTGGTGTTAGAGGAGAAATCACTTACTGAGTTATCAAGTGAGTTGGCTGGCAAAACTTGTGCGTCGGCTGGGCTACTAGGAAGTGCACTTATCACGGCTGATGGCGTGTTCGGAGTAGGAGCAATATATGGCACAATGGGCAACTGAAGAAGAGGAGTTTTGATCAAGAATGAGGGGAAGGACTCGGGTAAGTTCAAAGAGGGGTATGGGAAGATGGTTTCATAAAAAAAATGTGATGTGAAAGGAATATTTTTTTGGTAGTTGGATCAAAACATTTGTACACACTTTGAGTTAAAGAATAACCAAAAAAAATACATGGGCGGGAGCATGGTAAAAGCTTGTTTTTTGTGTATGGCTGAAGCCATGGGTAGCAGAGGCATCCGAAAATTCGAAGTTTTAGGTAGTTCGGGGGTTTGCCGAAGAGGTGGTAATATGGAGATTGAAGATTAAGGATATCTGTAGACAGGCGATTTATGAGATATGTGGCGATTTGGAAGGCATAGGTCCAAAAAGTGGGGGGTAGGCCGGCTTTATGTAGAAGGGTTAATCCGGTTTCAATGATGTGCCAATGATGCCTTTCAGCGGTGCCGTTATGCTGTGGGGTGTATGGAGGTGTGGTTAGGTGTGAAATTCCGTGTTTTGCTAAAAAAGATTTGAGTTTAATGAATTCCCTGCCCCCGTTAGAATAAAGAGTATGTATTTTTTGTTGAAATTGTTTTTCGACAAGTGTTTTGAACTATTCAAAAATAGATGCAACATTGGATTTGTTGCGGATAGGATAAAACCAAATATAACAAGTGAAATGGTCAACAAAAATAACATAATAACGGAAACTATTGATAAATAAAGTAGATGCCGGACCCCAAACGTTCGTGTACAATAAGTCAAGTGGATGTCTACTTTCTAAAGCAGAAGAATGAAATGGTAGTTTATGACTTTTATTGCAACGACAAGAAGAACATGGTAACTTATTTCCTAGACTAGACTCATTTGACGACGGAAGTGAAAAATGCTTAGTGATATGATGTAAAATATCGATGGATGGATGACCTAATCTATCATGCCACATAGTTGCTCGCGTCCGCTCACCAACCAAAGCCGTGTGTGAGACATGTTGTCACGTCCCGAACCTCATCGAGCTCGCGATATCCCACTACAGGTCGAATAATTGTGACGTCCCAGGAACGTCGCCGACCCAACCCAAATATCAGAGCCACATGCGGAAGCGAATATAAAAACCCCGGACAGAAAGATGACGACAACAGGGTAGAACACCATAACGATCAAACAACAACAAATATACAAACACCGTATTACAGACATAAATACAGACGAACATCCTCCGCCACCGTTTTAACAAAAGTTCAGGGGTTTGGTTATCTTAACTTCACTATCGGATAACCCAAGTCAAACAACCCCTAAAATACCCTAGGGAAAGCCTACTGGTCGCCTCCTATCCAATCTGCTCCTGTTTCTCTGGCTTGGATCTTCGGACACTCGCCTGCAGTTCCACCGGGCACCAAAAGCGGTTCCTCGAACTTTCAAAAAGAGGAGGCGAACTTCCCGGGTCTAAGGTTGGGGGTCTGAAATTGTGAATTATACAACTATGAGACGAATCTCAATAAGTGTACAACCCCAAGCCCCCACCGTAGGCACTCACGTACTGCCAGACAGAACACGCATCTCACACGACAATCAATCAAACTACAATTACACACCACCCTACCTGGAATCCATCATACACGTCCCTGCACGTTAGACAATAACACAGCCAACATATTGCAGCAATGAATCACAGACGCGCGCGTGCCTCAATTATAAGACAGAAACCACTTGGGCACGTCCCATACCGTGCCTAGCAGTTTCTATCCCATAATTAAGCATCACATCACGCGATACAAACACACTCACTCACTACTCACACCATGCATCACTTTCTTAAACCTCGCACCTCAAACCAATTCCCGCTCATTCTCAACTCTTCCACCACTACCGCGCCCGCGTAAAACGCATCAGGCCAACGGTTTTCTGACCTCATCAGGTATCGACACCCCGTCGGGCCGGGCATCGTCACCTCGTCAGGGACGGCATCGTCCCGCGTAAACGAACACGCCTCAGGACGGAATCCTACACACACTTTCCTTCTACCGCGCTCGTGTAAAACGCATTAGGCCAATGATCTTCTGACCACGTCAGGCATCGTCACCCCGTCGGGCCGGGCATCGTCATCTCGTCAGGGACGGCATCGTCCCGCGTAAACGTACACGCCTCAGGACGGAATCCTACACACACGTACCTTCGTTCCGCTCATTCCACATGTACCACGCAGCCACACGTACACACGGCCACACACAATCTCACGCCTCACACTCACTTCGCAAATGCACATCCTTGCTACACAAACACCACACAATCACACATGCTTGACACGTGAACTCATTTCACAATCACACCACACACCTCACGGCCATACACACAGGGCACACGGACACTCAATATTCAGCCCAACAATCATTTAGAAATCAACCAACAACTACAACCACTTTACAACCACACCGTCCACATACAAACACACATTCAGGATCAATTCCCGTCACAAGGGCAGCAACCATTCAGCCTCGACACACCCACCATTCCGCTCATAAAAACGAACATCCAAAGAATCGGGATAAAATTGGGCAGTTTACATAGTGATCGAAATCCCATCAAAATAAATAGTAAACGAACTCCAAAAATTCTAAATTTTGGATATATCATAAAAAAAATCTTGATCAACATTTCTTATGAAGAACACGAAATCGAGTTCAATCTGTAACCATGCCTTTTTGTCCCTCGAATTCAGACCAAAATCTGTTCGCTCTAACAGACTATTTTGTCCTCAAAATATATTTCTTTCAACATCCAAATCACCTTAAAAAGTTTTGAAAGTTTTATATGCTATAGCCACAAATGTCCCCAACAATTTTTGTGAAGAAAGTATTTTGAAAATAGGCCTGGAAAAATTTATAAAAATTCGAACAGACCCGAAGGTCGGGTGAACAGTAAATCGGGCAGTTTTATTTCGGTCCAAAGATGGACTTCCGAATGGCATCCAATGATTTCCAAAAATTCCCAAATTAAAATATGTTATACTTCAAGATGTTGGGAACAACTTTCATGAAGAAAACTTCTTCAAATTCAGCCCACAAAATTCTCTACAAAAATGGGAAACTAGATGGGTACAGTAGTCACAAATTCGAAAATCACACCAAATCTCACGAATTCAAATTGTAATCGTTCCATATCAAACCACAATCGATTCGCCACATCACAGCCATATCCAAGACTTCTAAACCTCACCTAATCAGTCCTGAATCAGTCCACAACAACCCGAATATCCAGCCTCATTCTACACTCCAAAACAGTCACAATAATCACCTAAACCGAGCCCTAAACTAGTCTAACAATACCCGAGGTCGTAGGTGTCGATTGGGAAAATCACTTACCTAAGAAAGGCAAGACGAACGGGCTGGATGGGTGGCTGAAATGGGCGGAACAACAGTAGCAGCAGCAGCAGCAGCAGTAACGGTGATGGGAGGAAACAAAGATGAAGAGAGAGAGAGAGAGAGAGAGAGTTCGGGGAAGTTGGCTGAACGAGGGGAGGAGGAGAGAGAGAAATAGTCCAAGCTGATCAAATATGATGGCTAGTGGGCGTCACGTGTCACGATCTGAGAGTTTTGACCAAAATACCCCTAATCCGACGGTTCTCGTTCAATCCTATCCAATAATTAAGGGGCAAAAGTGTCTAAGGTCCAATAATGCAGCTGAAAACCCTTAATAATTATCCCAAATAATTTCCCAAAAATTCGGAACTAAAACTGGCCCAAGGGCAAAATGGTCATTTTTCCGGTCCTAGGGCGAAATTTCAATTTTTATCCAAATCAACTCTAAATGTGCGTGGCCAACATAATATGGCGTCGGAATCGTGAAAATAGCTTCTTAAGCCCTCGAAAATCGACTGCAAAGTCTTGGGAATAAAATAATATTATTTTTCACTCCCGAGCCAAAATTCCAATTTTTGACCGTAACGACTCTAAATGTGCATGGCCACCCCAAAATGGCATCGGCCTCGAAAAATAACTTCAAACGACCTCAAAATTGACATCGGTGACCAGAGGGGCAAAATCGTAATTTTTCCGGTCCCGAACCAAAATCTATTTTTTTACAGAAATGGGTGGCCCCAAGGTTGGCCAAGCCAAAAACGTCATCGGCCGCTCAAAATTTTCACTTTCAAAATTCTCGATTCCCGGGCCCGAATTCCAAGAAATGACTAAAATCGAACAATCGCGACTTTAGCTTATCTCTGGCTAAAGGGTGGCTCATTGGGATTACGCCCTCTCGACCCGTGACCGACACCAAGTCAAATCACATTTAAGTTTACTCTACCTGGGACGACCTCGATTGTCATATAATTGCGAGGGTTTGTCGCTAGTTCCCTTCGGACACGATCAATCAAATAGACCGGTCTCGGTTGGCTCAAAACATTTCCTTGTCAATCCATATGGTCGAAGATCGAACCCAGGTCGAGTTCTTTGATCGTGCGAACTCAATCCCGTAATAGCCCTACCCCTAAGGTTAGCATCCCGTGAATGCGCATTTCCGGGTGAGATCTCACTATAGTGCATTGGTCAAATTCATTTCTTAAATCCCGGAAAAAGGATCGAAAATTCAGACTGTTACACATGTGGCTGCCAAGAGGATGGCGGCCACCAATAAATGCCATCTCTAAGTTCTCCTCAAAGTAGCGTCACCCCCGTGCAACGTTCCTTCACGAAAAAAATGTGAGGCAAAGAATTCAGTCAAGGCTCGGTTAGTGTGACAAAATTGTGAAACCGAAATTAAATTTTTGGTTATGTGAGGAGTGCGTAAAACATTAGACAATTGAAAGGAAGTATGTAGGTAATTTAATGTGGTAGAACCAATATGAGTGATACTCAAACTTGAGCCATCGCCAATAACTATCTCATCCGGACCTTCATGCTTGATATGTAGAGATAAATTAGTGAGATCACTTGTAACATGATGTGAGGCTCCCGGATCAATCAACCAACCCGCTTCTCGGGTTAAACTTGTGCTGGCTATAACATTTGCAACCGGAACACAGATTGCGTCTCGAATATGGAAACAATTTTTGGCGGAGTGTCCCACACGATCATAGTTTTGACAAATGGGCTGAGAGCTATTGTGCTATTGAGACCGTGAGTCACTGCTTCTGTGATCTCTCCGACAGTATGAATTGCGAGAGCCAAGGGAATTTTTGGAGTCTACAGCAGGCTGTCCAGAATAGCTAGAATTGTTCCATCGAGATGGGGCTCTCGGACCTCGAGTGTTTCGAGTGCTAAAATTGGCTGATACCAGTTGTGACATTCCGAATTTCGGCCAATTTTTGGGATTTATAAAACGTGTAATTCGTCAGTGTGCTTATAGTAAAATCTCGCTCGGGAACTGATCACTCTTGGTTATTATTTTAAATTTAAGATTTCGCTAGAATCGCATTCGATCGAATTTTACCGTTATTTAGAGCACAAACTTTGGTGTCGAATTTCTCGGAGTTCCGGGACGAATTTAATTGGACGGTGTCGATATTATTGTGCTCGGCCTCAAGATTGCTCGGAATATGTGAAAAGTAGATTTTTGACCGGGTGTAAATTTGGACTAGTAGACCTCCCT
Source organism: Syzygium jambos (assembly GCA_031216235.1). Taxonomy (NCBI): domain Eukaryota; kingdom Viridiplantae; phylum Streptophyta; class Magnoliopsida; order Myrtales; family Myrtaceae; genus Syzygium; species Syzygium jambos. The sequence goes on from CM062223.1 coordinate 7,132,292, forward strand.
CGGGGTAGTTTGATTTAATTAATTTGGCCTTTGTCCCTTATTATATTCTAGGATTAATTGGGACCTTTGGATCGCTTTCGATTTTAAATTTGGGCCATCGGATCGCATTTATTATTTGATTGTTTATCTATTTTTTTCGTCTCTCTCTCTCTCTCTCTCTCTCTCTCTCCGGTCACTTTCTCCCCCTTCGCACGTTTGTTCCCCCCTGTCAGACCCATCCACTCCTCTCTCTCTCTCTTCCTTTCTTTCTTTCCTTCCTTTTCCTTTTCTTTTCTTTTCTTCCTCTCTTCTTCTTCTCCTTCGTGGGTCTTCTCTTCCTCCCGCAATTGCTTCTGCTCCTGCTTCCGCTCGCCCCAGCCAACACCGACCGAGCTTGCCTCTAGCCCTGTCGCCACCGTCCGCCGTACTCCTTGCGCCGCCGGTCGCCAGCCGCCACGCCGTCCATCCGGCCACCTTCCCCCGACTCGATTGCTCTTCTCCTTCGCGTTACGCACAGCAGCAAGTCGCCGCTGCGTCCGCCTCGATTCGGCGCTGCCCAGCCGCTCGTCGGCCCTTCCTTCATCGCCCGGCCACCTGAGACGCCGCCGTGCCACCTTCGGCCGCCGCGCGACCTCCTCTTCCCCTGTTTCTCTCTTCCCTGGTGCTTTCCCCTGTTCGCGCTCCCAGCTTCGCCTAGCCACCGCACGCCGCCGTACCGGCCGCCGCCGCTGCTCCGTCTGCCACCACCTAGCCCCGGCGACCTTGCCCAGCCAGCCCGAGCGTGCCCCGGGCCGTGGCCGAGCCCTCGCCCTTGCTCGTACTGTTCATTTTCGGGGATGCTATTCATCCGGAGGGTCCGTACTGTTCATCCCGTTACTGTTCATCCAGGCCCATTACTGTTCATCCCGTTACTGTTCATCCGGCCCTTCTTGGGCCCGTGCGGGTTTTTCTCCAGGCCAAAACCTAGTAAGTGATATCCTAATCCCTATTTAGTATAATGGGTACTATTAGACATGTTTAGGGATTTATTTTGTTTAATTTAGTGATTAAATTAGAAATTAGACTAGTCGGTGAGAATACGACTAGTGCGTGAATTATGTGGCGATTGGTAGATCAATTTATGATGATTATGTGGCTAGTTGTGGTGCATTGATTGATTGTATTGTGGTGGCGCGTGTGGATAAAAATTGGTGTTCGTATGTGACTATTTGGGATGTCGAAGGTGTGATCGGGTGTGACGGACTTGTGATGTGACTTGGATTGGCATGATGCATTGATTTGGTGAATTAAGATGTGATGAGTGTGTCTTGAATTGATTGGTACGATGGTAAGAATGGCGAACTGTGTTGTGGTGCATGTGCATGTGAAAAAGCTCGGATCAATCGTAGGGCTGTCAACCTGAGGCGTAGGTTACGCGGGTGTGGCGAATAAGGCATGACTAGACCTGAGGCGTAGGTTACGCGGGTCGTTGGAAAGGAAAAGTGTCTTGAGGCGTGGCTACTCGGGACCGAGCCCGGCTTGATCTAAGGGCTGAGCCTGAGGCGGAGTAGCGCGGGCTGTGAAATTGGGCCTGAGGCGCAGTGGTGCGGGCAATGTGAAAGGACCTGGGAGGTCGTGGAAAGTTGTTCGACCACGCATGCGAGTTGAGTGTGATTGAATTGATTGAACTAGTTGGACTGGCTGATTGAATGTGTGATTGAATTGGTTGGATTGATTGAGTGCCAGTGTGGTTGGCGTTTGATTGATTGTGATATGTTATTGAGTTAGTATTATTGTTCTGTCGCGATTTGACTAACGTGCAGAGTTAGTACGCGTTCTGGTAGCAAATGTAAGTACATTGTTGTGAGCTTGTTAAGTTGCTGGTTAGATTATTTGTGCGACTTGTCTGGGTACGCATTGGCCTACGTAGGGTTTAGGGTATTGCTTATTGAGACTCGTTCTCACGGTTATTATATAACCACTTTCAGATCCGCGACCGTAATCGATTCGGAGATGCCGCCAGAGTACTACAGGGATTGAAGGATATATTAAATTTACCCCGTCTTTTGAATATCTTTTTGTAGAGGAGATAAGCTTGTCAACCACCGCCCCTTTTTGAAAAGCGTGGTTTGAAATTGGTAGCCCAGGTTATTGCTTTATAATAGTGGCTACTTTATTATGTTATGTAATTATTGTTTTGTGCTATCCTTTTGTCATATTTTATTGTCTGGGTTGTTTTAAATTCGCTTCCGCTTGTCTTTATTGTTGGGTGTTTCGCATGGGGTCGGCGACGCGTCCTGGGACGTCGCGTTCCATTCGACCGTTGAAGGGATGTCGCGGGCTTGGTGAGGTTCGGGGCGTGACCTCCCGGTTGATTTGGTATCAGAGCAAAGTCAGCTCGATTCAAGTTGGATCTAAACCTGGAGTGATAAGGAGCGATGACTTAAGGGTAGCCAGTTAGGGAGACTCGTGTGCCATGCGTACCTCAGACTATGTGATTGTGATTGCTGAGTGATTTTTATGTAATGATATGTGAGATGCAGGTGCGTCAGGACTTGAGGTAAGTGCACGAACTCTGTTGGTTGTGATTGGGTGTTATTTGTAATTAGCTGCCTACTTAATGAATTGTTGTTGTGATTTGTCTCCTAGGGCTTTAAACTTGGATAGTTGACCTAGGTTTCTAATTCCTGTGTGGGATTATAGCAGGTGAGCTTTTGTGAGATTTAGTAAGATGAGTGGTCGAGGTCGAGGTAGAGGTCGAGGTAGAGGTAGAGGTCGAGGTCGAGGTCGCGTAGTCCCGCTAGCTAGACTAATAGGGGACCCCAGGGTGGATGAAATGTGGAGGGCGCTAGAGGATGCGGGAATATTATCGGGTAGTCAGACGGGGGAACGAAGTGCTAATGTTGCCGCTGCAGCTGCCAGTGAGATTGTTGGGGATAATGGAGGCCGGGGGAATAATGTGATTGGTGGAAATCCTGGTCCAGTGCAAGTAAATGCGATCAGGCCAATGTCCAAGCTAGTAGAGCAGTTTATGAGATTGAAACCCCCTAGGTTGATGGGAGAGGCAATGCTAAGGTTACCCTAAGATGGGTGGAAGAGCTAGAAAAGGCTTTTGAGGTGCTAAGGTGCACTAAGGAAGAAAAGGTAACACTAGCAGTCTACCAGCTTCAGAGCAATGCAAGCGATTAGTGGAGGGTCACCAGAGGTCAAGTATTCCCCTCTGGTACTGCTCTGAACTGGGCCATCTTCACTGAGACCTTCAATGGCAAGTACTTTTCGGAAAGCGCCCGAGAGCAGAAACTAGCGGAATTTATGAGACTTCGCCAGGGTCAAATGTCGGTGGATCAGTATGAAGCTGAGTTCGCAAGGTTGTCCAAATTTGCCCCCAGAATGGTGAAAGACCTAACGGACAAAGCTAAGAGGTTCCGAGATGGGCTGAAGCCGGACCTTCGTAGCCAGTTGATCTCATTAAATTTGAAAGGCTATCATGAGATTTATGAGAGGGCCCAAGCAATCGAGCGAGATCAAACGAAACGGGCTACCGCTTCTGGCTCGCGGTATGCCCCAGCTAGGGACAACCGTCAACTTAGGAAAAGACCCATGACAGGAAATAGTCGTTTTGTCCCTCCCGCTAGGAGGAATATCAGGAAGCCAAACCGTTATCCGAACTTTCCATGTAGACTATGTGGAGGAAGGCATGGGAATGGGCCTTGCCCGAATAGGGGTGGAGCATGTTTTACATGTGGCAGAAGGGGCCACCAGATGAGAGACTGTCCTAACAACAGGCAGGCCAGGTCACCTGCCCTACTACCACTGCCGCCCCAGAATGGAAATCAAATTGGAGCGACTCAGCCGACCAGTCAGAATAGGCCGTCGGCCCAAGGACGGATGTATGCAATGGCAAGGAGGGAAGTTGAGGACGCGCCTGGCGTGGTCACAGGTATGGTCTCTCTCTGTGATCATGTTGCATATGCCTTATTTGATCCGGGGGCGTCGCATTCGTTTATATCTGATCAGTTCGTTAAATTAATTGGGATTGAGCCAAAGCCGCTTGACGTTATGCTGTGTGTGACTACCCCACTGAATGATAAAGTGCTGATTGCATTTGGATGTCCTAATTGTAAGATAGTGATTAGCGATAGGGAAGGAAGAATAGATTTGGCAGTCTTATCCATGCATGACTTTGACGTGATTGTTGGGATGGACTGGCTAGTCCAACAGAGAGCTGTTGTGGATTGTAGTAGCAGGGTGATCCAATTTAATCCGGTTGGACATCCTAGATTTGAGTTTATGGGAAATCGAGGAGGTACCTCAATCCCTTGGATTTCGTCGCTCGAGGTAACAAAGTTAATGGACGAAGGGTGTCAAGGGTTTCTGGCAAATGTAATTGATTCAACGGCTAGAGAGCCGAGGCTAGAAGACATAGCCGTGGTGTGCAACTTTCCCGATGTCTTTTCTCAGGAATTGCCGGGACTGCCACCTGATAGAGAAGTGGAGTTCGTGATTGAGTTGGCCCCAGGAACAGAACCGATTTCAAAAGCACCCTATAGGATGCCACTGTCTGAATTAAAAGAATTGAAGGTCCAAATGCAGGAGTTGCTAGATAAAGGCTTTATTCGCCCGAGTGCGTCTCCATAGGGAGCACCTGTGTTATTCGTGAGAAAGAAAAATGGGTCTTTGAGGTTGTGCATAGATTACAGACAGTTAAATCAGGTGACCATTAAGAATAAGTACCCCCTTCCAAGGATTGATGACCTGTTTGATCAGTTGAAAGGAGCATCGATATTTTCAAAGATCGACCTGAGAACGGGGTACCATCAATTGAGAATCAAAAAGGAGGACATACAAAAAACGGCATTCAAGACAAGATATGGGCACTACGAGTTTACAGTGATGCCGTTCGGATTGACGAATGCCCCGGCAGCTTTTATGGATTTGATGAATAGGGTGTTCAAGGAATTTCTGGATCAGTTTGTAATCGTGTTCATAGATGATATTCTTGTATATTCGAAGAGTTCCGCCGAGCACGAGTTACATTTGGGAAAAGTTTTGCAGATTCTAAGAGAACATGAGCTCTATGCTAAGTTCAGCAAGTGTGAATTCTGGCTTCATCGAGTGGCATTCTTAGGACATGTGGTATCTGGAGAAGTAATTGCAGTGGATCCGGTAAAGATTGAAGCCGTTGTGAATTGGCCAAGGCCGACAACAGTTATCGAGGTTCGGAGCTTCTTAGGTCTAGCAGGTTATTACAGACGCTTTGTGGAAGGGTTTTCGGCATTAGCGATGCCAATGACGCGGTTACTAAAGAAAGAGACGAGATTTGAATGGACAGATAAGTGCGAAAAGAGTTTTCAGGAGTTGAAACAGAGATTGACAACCGCGCCAGTGTTGACAATCCCGTCAGGTTCGGGAGGATATGAGATTTATAGTGATGCGTCGCTAAGAGGATTGGGATGCGTGCTGATGCAACATGGAAGAGTAGTGGCATACGCATCGCGATAATTGAGACTGCACGAGCTAAATTATCCGACTCACGATTTGGAATTGACCGCGATTATTTTCGCCCTTAAGATTTGGAGACACTACCTGTGTGGGGAGAAATTTCAGATTTATACTGACCATCAAAGTTTAAGGTATTTGTTTTTCCAAAAGGAATTAAATATGAGACAACGTCATTGGATGGAACTCCTTAAAGACTACGACTGCGAGATAATGTACCATCCCGGAAAGGCTAACAGAGTAGCGGATGCACTGAGTCGGAAATCGAGCATCGCGCATATGATGGTCAAGGAATGGACTCTGTTGGAGGAAGTTCGGGATTCGAAATTTAAGTTTGAGGTGAGTCGGGTCTCAAGTCTGCTTGCCACATTAAGGATTGAGCCGGAAATCCAGACTAAGATCAAAGCCTTATAGTTGATGGACCCAGAAATTCAAAAGATTCTGAGTATGGACGTCACAAAGAGGAAGTCAGACTTTCAGGTATCCGAGGATGGGATTTTGAAGTTCCGCGGACGGTTATGTGTACCCGATGATGCAGAACTCAAGGAGGAGATTTTGTCTAAAGCACACCGTAGTAGTTATAGTATTCACCCAGGTAGTACGAAAATGTATCAGAACTTGCGACAACATTATTGGTGGAACGGTATGAAAGTGGAGATAGCCAAGCACGTGGCCAAGTGTTTGACATGTCAGCAAGTGAAGACACAACATTGCAAGCCGGGTGGGATGTTGCAGCCACTGGAGATTCCCGAGTGGAAGTGGGAACACATCACGATGGATTTTGTGATGGGACTACCGCGGAGTCAGAGGGGCAATGATTCAATTTGGGTGATAGTCGACTGGTTAACAAAATCAGCGCATTTTCTACCAGTGCGCAAGGACTTCGCCTTGGACAAGTATGCCGAGATTTACGTGCGACAAATAGTTCGTTTGCATGGAGTGCCGGTGACAATTACCTCGGATCGTGATCCCAAATTCACTGCCGCTTTTTGGAAAAGTCTTCATGCGGCGTTAGGGACAAAGTTACAGTTTAGCACAGCCTATCACCCCCAAACGGATGGCCAGTCTGAAAGGACAATTCAGACCTTAGAAGATATGCTACGGGCATGTGTAATGGATTTTAAAGGTAATTGGGAGGAACAGTTGCATTTGATTGAATTTGCTTACAACAATAGCTATCAGCAGAGTATCGGAATGGCACCGTTTGAAGCGTTGTATGGTAGAGCTTGCAGAACACCGGTGTGTTGGGACGAAGTGGGTGAGAGGAGCATCACGGGTCCAGAGTTGGTTCAGCAATCAGTCGAGACGGTTAAGGTGATTCGGGACAGGCTTAAGACCGCTCAGAGCCGCCAAAAGAATTATGCGGACCGAAGACGTAGGCCTTTGGAGTTTCAAGTGGGGGACCATGTTTTCCTCAAAGTATCGTCGATGAGAGGATTGTCACGGTTCGGCAAGAAAGGAAAATTGAGCCCGAGGTACGTGGGTCCATTCAAGGTCTTAGAGAGAATTGGCACTTTGGCCTATCGTCTTGCGCTACCGCCAAATTTATCTCATGTTCACAACGTGTTCCACGTGTCCATGCTAAGGAAGTATGAACCGGACTCGACCCACGTGTTGAATTACGAAGAAATAGACGTGGACGACAGAGTGTCGTACGTGGAAAAGCCTGTAAGGATTGAGGACAAAATGGAACGAGTATTACGGAACAAGACAATCCCGATGGTCAAGGTAATTTGGGAGCACCATGGGACCGAAGGTGCGACGTGGGAAAGCGAAGAATTGATGCAATACCAATACCCCCATTTGTTTGAATAGTTAGGTTGGATTGCAAATTTCGAGGACGAAATTTTTGTAAGGGGGGAAGAGTTGTGACATTCCGAATTTCGGCCCATTTTTGGGATTTATAAAACGTGTAATTCGTCAGTGTGCTTATAGTAAAATCTCGCCCGGGAACTGATAACTCATGGTTATTATTTTAAATTTGAGATTTCGCTAGAATCGCATTCGATCGAATTTTGCCGTTATTTAGAGCCCAAACTTTGGTATCGAATTTCTCGGAGTTCCGGGACGAATTTAATTGGACGGTGTCGATATTATTGTGCTCGGCCTCGAGATTGCTCGGAATATGTGAAAAGTGGATTTTTGACCGGGTGCAAATTTGGACTAGTAGACCTCCCTCGGGGTAGTTTGATTTAATTAATTTGGCCTTTGTCCCTTATTATATTCTAGGATTAATTTGAACCTTTGGATCGTTTTCGATTTTAAATTTGGGCCATCGGATCGCATTTATTATTTGATTGTTTATCTATTTTTTTTCGTCTCTCTCTCTCTCTCTCTCTCCGGTCACTTTCTCCCCCTTCGCACGTTTGTTCCCCCCTGTCAGACCCATCCACTCCTCTCTCTATCTTCCTTTCTTTCTTTCCTTCCTTTTTTGTTTCTTTTCTTTTCTTCCTCTCTTCTTCTTCTCCTTCGTGGGTCTTCTCTTCCTCCCGCAATTGCTTCTGCTCCTGCTTCCGCTCGCCCCAGCCAACACCGATCAAGCTTGCCTCTAGCCCCATCGCCACCGTCCGCCGTCCTCCTTGCGCCGCCACTCGCCAGCCGTTGCGCTGTCCATCCGGCCACCTTCCACCTACTCGGCTGCTCTTCTCCTTCGCGTCGGGCACAGCAGCAAGTCGTCGCCGCGTCCGCCGCGATTTGGCGCTGCCTAGCCGCTCGTCGGCCCTTCCTTCGTCGCCCGGCCACCCGAGACGCCGCCGTGCCACCTCTGGCCGCCGCGCGACCTCCTCTTCCCCTATTTCTCTCTTCCCTGGTGCTTTCCCCTGTTCGGGCTCCCAGCTTCGCCTAGCCACTGTACGCCGCCGTACCGACCGCCGCCGCTGCTCCGTCTGCCACCACCTAGCCCCGGCGACCTTGCCTAGCCAGCCCGAGCGTGCCTCGGGCCGTGGTCGAGCCCGTGCCCTTGCTCGTACTGTTCATTTTCGGGGGTACTATTCATCCGGAGGGTCCGTACTGTTCATCCCGTTACTGTTAATCCGGCCCTTCTTGGGCCCGTGCGGGTTTTTCTCCAGGCCAAAACCTAGTAAGTGATATCCTAATCCCTATTTAGTATAATGGGTACTATTAGACATGTTTAGGGATTTATTTTGTTTAATTTAGTGATTAAATTAGAAATTAGACTAGTCGGTTAGAATACGACTAGTGCGTGAATTATGTGGCGATTGGTAGATCAATTTATGATGATTATGTGGCTAGTTGTGGTGCATTGATTGATTGTATTATGGTGGCGCGTGTGGATAAAAATTGGTGTTCGTATGTGACTATTTGGGATGTCGAAGGTGTGATCGGGTGTGACGGACTTGTGATGTGACTGGGATTGGCACTGACTGGGATTGGCATGATGCATTGATTTGGTGAATTAGGATGTGATGAGTGTGTCTTGAATTGATTGGTACGATGTGTAAGAATGACGAACTGTGTTGTGGTGCATGTGCATGTGAAAAAGCCCGGATCGATCGTAGGGCTGCCAACCTGAGGCGTAGGTTACGCGGGTGTGGCGAATAAGGCATGACTAGACCTGAGGCGTAGGTTACGTGGGTCGTTGGAAAGGAAAAGTGTCTTGAGGCGTGGCTACTCGAGACCGAGCCCAGCTTGATCTAAGGGCTGAGCTTGAGGTGTAGTAGCGCGGGCTGTGAAATTGGGCCTGAGGCGTAGTGGCGCGGGCAGTGTGAAAGGACCTGGGAGGTCGTGGAAAGTTGTTCGACCACGCATGCGAGTTGAGTGTGATTGAATTGATTGAACTAGTTGGACTGGCTGATTGAATGTGTGATTGAATTGGTTGGATTGATTGAGTGCCAGTGTGGTTGGCGTTTGATTGATTGTGATATGTTATTGAGTTAGTATTATTGTTCTGTCGCGATTTGACTAACGTGCAGAGTTAGTACGCGTTCTGGTAGCAAATGTAAGTACATTGTTGTGAGCTTGTTAAGTTGCTTGTTAGATTGTTTGTGCGACTTATCTGGGTACGCATTGATCTACGTAGAGTTTAGGGTATTGCTTATTGAGACTCGTTCTTACGGTTATTATATAACCACTTTCAGATCCGCGACCGTGATTGATTCGAAGATGCCGCCAGAGTACTACAGGGATTGAAGGATAGATTAAATTTACCCCGTCTTTTGAATACCTTTTTGTAGAGGAGATAAGCTTGTCAACCACCGCCCCTTTTTGAAAAGCGTGGTTTGAAATTGGTAGCCCAGGTTATTGCTTTATAATAGTGACTACTTTATTATGTTATGTAATTATTGTTTTGTGCTATCCTTTTGTCATATTTTATTGTCTGGGTTGTTTTAAATTCGCTTCCGCTTGTCTTTATCGTTGGGTGTTTCGCATGGGGTCGGCGACACGTCCTGGGACGTCGCGTTCCATTCGACCGTTGAAGGGATGTTGCGGGCTCGGTGAGGTCCGGGGCGTGACACCGGTAGGACTTCAGCTGCCGTTTCTTCATGTTGAAGGAACATTTCATGGGCGACTAATTTGTCGTAAAGCTCCTTGAAAGTGATTGTGTGTTCACAAGCACGAATCGTCACTGCGATTTCACGGTATTTCGATCCTAATCCCCGGAGAGCGTGGATGACAAGGTCATCGTCATGGAGAGGTGAATCAATCATTGCCAACTCATCTGCAATAGATTTTAGTTGTTGTACAAAATCATAAATAGAACAAGAGTTGCGTTTAACCATTGATAATTGGTCCTTGAGATGCATGACACGGGATCGAGATTTGCTTGCATAAAGTGTTGCAAATTTGTTCCATGCACTTTGAGATGTTGTACAAGAGGCAACAAGGGGAATGATGGCATTGGAAGTGGAAGCAAAAATCCCATTGAGCAAGAGTTAATCTTGTCTAATCCAATGAAAATAGGCGGCATTCTGGATAGTTTGATTGCCGTGGGTGATCTCTTTCGGTGGGTAAGGACGCGTTCCGTCGATGAATCCTTTAAGGTCATATCTGACCAACAAGGACATGAACTGAGCCCGCCAAGAAGCATAGTTGGTGGAAGTCAGCTTGATGGGAAGCTGCGCACCAGCAGAGGTTGCAATAAGCCTGGTTGAAGTGGCTGCAGGAACAATCATAGACGGTTTCAAAACAATCCAACTGACATTCAGATTATTTTGGCGAAGGTGCGGAAAAATGTAAGAGGTAGATCTTTGCTATACCAAAAAATCAAACTTTCGCAAGCTAACTTTGTTTTAGCTACTTTATGGAGACTTCCTACCTCCATATTCTCGAATTATTAGTACTAGTTGTAATGTCGGGGAATACCCCTAAGCTGCTGTATATCATCTGTTATATACTACTTACATTTTACACCAAAAAAAAAAGAAGTGTCTGTAGGAATTTCGGGAAGGATTGTTTCAAAAGCAGAGTTTGTGACAACCATTGTTTCAAAAGTAGAGTTTGTGGTAGCCACGGTTAGGAGTAGACAAGGGACGAGAGAGGCTCTTAGAAGCAAATACGCTCTAATACCATAAAAGGAGAAGATTAAGAGAATAGTTTTTAGGATGATTTTCGTTGCTGTATATTAGTGATATTTATAGTACATGTATAAGGATGGCAACAACTAAAAATACGGAGAAAATCTCAACTAATTGACAGCTATCTACAACAATGAGAATGCTGAAATTATGGAGGATAATTTGAAATTTGAATTTTAAACTGATTCTGTTATACTCATAAAGATGAATTAGGTTTAGCTTTTTTGAGATGATCTCTCTAAGTTCGGTGCTTCCATACTTGTAAGTTCCCTTCCGAAGGGTTGCCCGTTCCTTGGAATTGAAAATCATGGCCCACGATGCACTGTCGTGTTCTTGGGGAACAGTGGTCGTGATGATATCCCCACTCGTCAGGAAATTTGGAGGAAAGGGCTCCGTTACTCTGACACTTGCCACAGAGCACTCACCACCTTCAGTGAAAATTTTCCGTTAAGAATTTCATTCATGCAAGCTGGTACCAAAACGTGACTAACGGCATCGACAAGTTTAATCCCCATGTCATCAAGGCGAAATTTATCACTTATAACAAACGTTGTTGCTTTTTTCAATAAGAAACTCATTTGATTCAGTGAAAAAGAGAAATAAGAATGAATTGTTCAAAATTGAAGGAGTCAAGATTAGTGAATCGAGTTATGTTTGAGCCAAACCAAAAGTTCATGTACCAAATTGATGATTTTGAGAAAATTCATTAGTTTTGTAAGGATGAAAAACTTAGCGCAGCCCTAAAAGTAAAAGTTTACGTGTCTTTGTATCGTTTAAAAAGTGGAGCTATTGTTGTGCTGTGTATATACACATACTTTTTGTTTGGGGATTTGGTCAGAAGTATAATAAGCTAAAAAAATTTTATGCCATACAAAAGAACTATAAAAATAATTTCCAAATTCAATATTCCAAGATGTTTTCAATTCATAATAAAGTAATAATATCCTATGGATATGCTTTTCAGTATCTCTTACTTATGAACTTATGGTTTTCAATTTCTCTCTGATTCTTCTAGAAAATATTGGAGGAGGTTCAAAACGATACAATAAATAATATGATAATCAAGGATCACAACGTTTGTTGCCTCGTTGGAATGACTAGTAATATATCACGACATACACCACTATGCAGCCCCACCCCACACCACACCACCACCACACCCCCCCCCCCCCCCCCCCCCCCCCCCCCCCAACAAACATTATTCGTCGCCTTCTGCTGTTTAAGCTCACCTTGAAAACCCCCAAATTTCACCAATTGAAAATTAGCAAGAGAGCACATAAGAATGTTGCCCAACTCTCTTAGCATCCCCAACACTTTTCTGTCTATCAAACACTCAATTGCCACGAAATATGGAGTGACAATCTCGATCCTTCTGCATTGTTGCCTCGCTTCAAGGACCGACTCAATGATCCTGCATAGGTATGAGTCGATCTTCAACTTCGGCGACTCCCTAAGCGACACCGGGAACTACCTCCGATCTGCAGGGGAACATTCAATCCTGCCGAATTTGCCTTACGGCAAGACCTTCTTTGGGCATCCGACCGATCATTATTCAGATGGACGTCTTGTAATTGATTTCTTTGGTATGCGGTTCTCCTGACTCTTCTTTGCTTTTGTAAATACATGCTCGCGTTAGGGAAAAGAACGGAAAGAACGGATATTTAAAACAAAAGGCCACTGTTTGTGTGGTAAATATTTGTATTTTTAGCAGTACATATCCACGCACAAAGAAAAACTATTTTTCTACGCTGGGTGTTGAGATCAGGCTCTTTCACTTACGACAGTACGTACATTTCTTTTTTCGTTTACAATGGAGCTAATAACAATCTTTAACCATCTTTATCGTCATTGGGGTGTCAATTTTAGATGTTTAATTGGTGCATCTGCATTAATTATATATAAATGCAGCGGAAGCATTTGGGTTAGCCTATCTGAAGCCATATCTTGAGGTAGCCAACGGCTCAGTTGATGCTCGTAGAGGAGTTAATTTTGCAGTTGCTGGTGCCACAGCGCTTGATCCGACATTCTTTGCAGCTCGACAGATTCCAATGTCCACAATGGCGAATTATTCATTAAGCGTTCAGCTCCAGTGGTTCAAGAAACTCAAATCTTCTCTTTGCAATATGCAACAAGGTAAATATAAACCCTATTTTTGTATACTCCGATTGAGGACTGATAATTATATCAATAACTTTTGTGTGCTTCCATTTCGTTTGATCGACCTAATTCACTCAAGATATGGCTATCCGTTGAGGTGATTTGGTCGATATCACGTTTATGTAGCTCATAGATCTTCCATAGGATAGCCATCCACGGTTGAGGCAGTTACTAGAGACATTCGGATCTCCAACTCAGACACTAGCGGTCATTTCTCGGTTTATAGGGCTTGCACGGCATTTCACAGGTCTCTAGATAGATATGTTTCTACTTCTGTTCTCTTGCATTATCAAACGAAAATCAAACCAATCCCTCATTGAGTAACTAAAGTACAGGAATATATCCAGTCATTACGATCTATTACTTGAGTCATTTCGTCATTTTATTTTTGCTTTCATTCTTTTTTTTCGCAGATTGCAATGCATATTTCAAGAAATCTTTATTTCTAGTGGGGGAGATTGGTGGAAACGACTACAATCTTGCTTTCGTCCTTGGTGCAAGCTTTGAGCAGCTCCGTCCCATTGTGCCAATTGTTGTTGGAGCCATCACCAATGCCGCCAGCGTATGGCCCTTTTCTTTTCCTGCAATTGACTTGAGCACAATACTGTTTGTTCAATAAGATCTTACTAAACCAAGTTGCTACACTCCTTGTTTAACCTTTTCTTAGTACTCCAATAAATTTATTCCCATGGCATGTGATTGTTTTAGATGCTCATCGAAGAAGGGGTGGTGGAGTTAGTAGTGCCGGGGAATTTCCCAATGGGTTGCTCGCCCTCAAACTTTGCATCATATCCGAGCTCTAATAAATCAGACTATGATTCAACAACTGGTTGTCTCAAAGTTTATAATGAGTTCACCTTGTACCATAACGATTATCTCCAGCGAGAGTTGCAGATTCTGAGACAGAAATATGGCCATGCAAGGATTATCTATGCCGATTATTATGGAGCTGCCATGCGTTTGTTTCATGCACCAAAAGACTATGGTGAGTTGTCTTTCATCTTAGTTTCATACAACCTCCAATTATTTTTATAGATAGAAGATTTATCGTACTTTTGGTTAAAGCATCTTCCTCATCTGTAGTATTTGAAACCCTTTTCTAGGTAGAGAAGCTCTCTGGATACAAAAAAAGAATTATATATTTTGCACGTTGCATTGAATTTCCATTTGCTTGCTCGATATAAACTAAAAATAGTTAGAGATGACAATCAAACCGTGTTAAAAAGTCTAGTCCCATATGAAGTCTCATCAAACATGTCACGGGGTTCAGGCAATATATAGCGTCACGGTAATGTTGCAAGAAGCAAAGATAACTCACTGAGTAGCATCAAAGTAAATTAAAATTTTGTGGTAGTTGATGAACCTATAAGGGTGAGTAGTGAGATCATTGTCCTCTATTTTTCAGGGTTCTATGGAGGTACACAAGTAGCATGTTGTGGAAGTGGTGGACCACACAATTTCAACGTCTCCACCTTGTGTGTTTCCAAGGGCATGACTCTGTGTACAGACCCTTCAGCTTTCGTAAGTTGGGACGGAATTCACTTGACCAAGGCAGCGCATCGACACATATTCAAGGGTTTACTCAATGGTCCCTTCACTTCTCCGCGTCTTGTTAGCTCGATGTATGTTGTGACCTTTCTTGAAGTGAACCACCAATGAAAAGTTAATGGATTTCTAGGCGGGTATAAAGCCGTCAAATGGGCAGGTCGGGTTGGTTTTGCATCGGATAAAAAATGGTTTGACCTAAATGGATCCATTTATATGTAATGCAAATTTAGCGACCCTACCCAAGATCCATTTTTAGAACTTTTCTACTTATATTGTTTTCTTTGAAGAACAGGCATCTCCATGGACTGGATTGTCAAGTTTGTGAGGGAGCTCGAGGGTTGGGTATGGATGGGGGCATAAAGGTGGTGTTGAAAGTCTAGCCTGAGTGATGCGTGTAAATCATGAAATGGGTTTGGGCTTTAATATCAGGTCAAATATAGACGAGATCTGGGAAAAGTGCCAAAAAAGTCCTAAACCTTTTGCATTAGTGCCAATTTAGTACTAAACCTTTTTTTTGTGTCAATTCAATCCTAAACCTTTTGCATTGGTGCCAATTTAGTCCTAAACCTTTTTTTGGTGCCAATTAAGTCCTAAACCTTTTAAATTAGTGTCAATTCAATCATAAACCTTTTATTTTTGTGCCAATTTAGTCCTTCCGGTCAATTTTGATTGGAATTTGCCGACGTGGACGCCTGCCGGTCACCTGCGCCAACGTGGACAACTTTAATAATATTTCAATACTTTTTTGAATTTTTATATTTTTCCTTGTTTTTCTTTTTTTTCCATTATTTTTTTTTTGTCTCTCCCTCCTTCCTCTAGCTGGTCACCGGTCCGGTAAGCTCAACCTCGCTTGACCATGGCGAGGCTCGCCCTCGCCGCGGCCTCCGGCGAGGGCTCGAGCCTCGCTCGACCAAGGCGAGGCTTGCCCTCGTCGGGCAAGGCCGCCCTCGCCAGTGGCCGGCGAGGTCGAGCTCGCCGGCCAGAGGAAGGAGGGAGAGACAAAAAAAATAGTGGAAAAAAAAGCAAAAAATGAAAAAAAATAAAAATTCAAAAAAATATTAAAATATTATTAAAGTTGTCCACGTCGGTGCCAGTGACCAGCCGCCGGCCGACAGGCATCTACGTCGGCAAATTCCGGTCAAAATTAACTGGAAGGATTAAATTGACACAAAAACAAAAGATTTAGAACTGCATTGGCACCGATTTAAAAGGTTTAGGACTTAATTGGTACAAAAAAAAGGTTTAGAACTAAATTGGCACCAATGCAAAAGGTTTAGAACTGAATTGGCACAAAAAAAGGTTTAGAACTAAATTGACACTAATGCAAAAGGTTTAGGACTTTTTTGGCACTTTTCCCGACGATATCTTGATATATTGGGCTTGATTAAAGCCCAATTTAGATTTCTCTTGTCACACAAATAAATTTATACAAATTTATCTTCTTTTGATCATTTTCCAATATTACACATCTAAGTTGAGGAGCAAACTATGTATTTGATACAGAACAACATACTTGTCAAGCAATTATTGCATCATCAATTGTATTTTTCCGTCAAAAGGAAATAGAACAATCGGATTCAAATCCTAAATTGTTAGCAATGAAAAGAGCACTTAAATCTTAAAAATAAGAATATATAGGCTAACATTGTCGTGAAAGATAATTGTGAGACCAAAGTC
Source organism: Syzygium jambos (assembly GCA_031216235.1). Taxonomy (NCBI): domain Eukaryota; kingdom Viridiplantae; phylum Streptophyta; class Magnoliopsida; order Myrtales; family Myrtaceae; genus Syzygium; species Syzygium jambos. The sequence goes on from CM062223.1 coordinate 7,148,665, forward strand.
ACACATCTTTTGAAGTCCACGAATAGAAATGTCTTTTTCTTGAATCACCCATCTTGTTTTTTGGGACCATATAATCAATCTTTCGACCGAGTGAACTTTACTCCCCAATAAAATAGAGCCCTGTCTCCTCATCTCCCCTAGCCACGCATAAATACAAACAATTCATGGGCACTCTACAAATCCATTATCAATCCTGAACCTCAAATCAATGTCCAACAATTTCCAAAATTTGTAAGAGCAAGGCTACTTAGCCAATGAAAACTCAGTCATATGAAGCTGAATATTTGCTCTATGCACCACCAATTAGCAGCACTACCTAAAAGAATCAACCTATCAACGTGAAAATGAAACCATACAACTAACAAGAAATCACTTGGCAGTAGAATACCATGAAGGTAGTTACCTCACGATTAATAAGGAAATAAGGTAGCTTAAGCCAAAATAGACCATCACTCAACAGTTTCGGCACAAAAGCTACACCCCCGTTATTTAATACTTCCCGAAACTTTTGCCTTTTCCACAAGTGAAGCAACCAGACACGCTCAAACCAGAAGACATATTACTCATACCCTCAATTGAGCATAGATCCACCAATAGAATTGTAAACAAAACCATCGCACACGTGAAACACCATAAATGTAAACAAAACAAAACTTCACTGGAGATATATGCAAAATGGATCAATGCTTCAGTTTTGCTTTTGGCGCCTTGGGAAGAACACCGTTCAAGCCAAATTAGCCTTTCTCATAAGTCAGCAACCTTTTTAGGTCCTCTAGCTTGTGTAAATTCCCGTAGGATCAGCCTTCCATGAACAAATTGTAAGAGTTTTTCTGATGAGAGCCATATTAATTGAGATTGTAATTTACCATTTTATAAGATTGCTCAAAATGAACAGACTTTCCTGCCCACATTTGAATCAATCTTCGAGTATCTTTAATAGATATGACTTCAAGCGGGTATCTAAGCGTCCTAAAATGATAAAGAGCATTTCTTTCTCTATCGTTTACACTTCTATCCCTCGCATAGCTCAATTGAGCCTGCAAATTCATTTTTCAAATCTAGTTGGTGATTATCCCTTCACTGGGGCAAGGTAGATGAGTTACCTTATTGAAACAGCATGACCCGGATTGTCGGCTGAAGATTAAGACCCCAAGAGTCCAAATTACTAAATTGTTCAAGAGCCGATGGAAACACAAATTAAAGTTTGATGAGTCCGTGGCTCTTTCACATGCAAAATTTTTGCAAGAAAATTCCAAAAGAGAAGAAAAAAGGAAAATTCAAAAAAAAAAGAGTGAAAATATTGATATGAAGCCCAATTGTCGGTGGGAATAAAAAGTATTTGTGAAGATTTTCCCAAATGCGATGGTGGTGATTACATAATATTCCAAAAGATATTAGAGTTGGACTCTCGTGACCAACAAAGCATCTACACGAGAAAACAGTACCCATCAAAGGAGAAGATTGATAATGATACCGAGATGATCACCAACTTTGAACCCTTTTGATGAAAAATATTTGAGCCTAACAAATCCTTTCATTCCTCGCCCTTAGTTGAGCCTTCATTACGTTCCTTAATAAAGTCTTTTAAAATTTGGGCACTTAAATTAATGAGTTTTTTCGGAGATACGTCTTCATGGAATACATGTATATTTGCTCTATTAGTGTCTGATATGAAAACTAGAGTCATCCGACGAGTACTTTGCTTACCCCAGAATCGTTTAAGCAATTTTCAGTACCTAATGAGGATTCCAGGTATTTTTTATCAAGACATTCAAATACTTGATGAGATTCCAAGTATTGGTTGATCAAGATTTTTCAAGTATCTGATGTGGGTTCCATATTCTTGCTTAGAACCCGATGAGAATTCTAGTGTTCATAAACTTTTTCGAGTATCTGAAGAGAATTCCAAGTATTTCATTAAGGCATTCAAAACCCTGGTCAAGCGCTTGAACTTTTAAATACCTGATGTGACTTCCAGGTGTTTATCTTTCAAATATCTGGCATGAATTTCATATGTTTGAACCTTCAAATACCTGATGTAACTTCAAGCTATCTATCGTTCGAATATCTAACGTGAATTCCAGATCTTTGAACATTCAAATACTTTACGTGACTTCCAAGTGTTTACTTTTCAAATATCTATGCGACTTCCAGATATTTGAATCTTCAATTACCTAATGTGACTTTTAGGTGTTCATCTTTTCGGATACGTGACATGAATTTCAGATGTTCGAACACTTGAATATCTGAAATGTTCTCTAGGCATTAGTCTTTTCAAGAATTTGATGTGAGTTCCAGGTCCTCGAAGACTTTTCAGAAATATTCGAACCTTCCAAATACCTAATGTGAGTTCCGAATGTTTATTTAATAAGTCTTCTTCAAGATTTTGATGTGAGTTCCAGGTGCTCGAAGATTTTTAAGAAATCTTTAAACCTTTCATATAATTAATCCTTGTTGGCGAGGACCCATAAGGAAAATTCATGGGCAAGGACCCCTAGTTGCTTAATATTTAAGTCTCTTCAAGCCTTGCTGGCAAAGACCCACCAAGCAACCAATCAAATCTTAGGCGAGGACCCCCAAGTGCTCATTAGTTGAGTCTTTTCAAGCCCGCGAGGACCCACCAGATAACTCATCAAAATCTCGGGCAATGACCCCTAAGTGCTCAATATTTGAGTCTTTGCAAGCTCTGCTGGCAAGGATCCACCAGGCAACTCATCAAATTCTCAAGCGAGGATCCCCAGGTGCTTAAGTTGAGCCTTTTCAAACCTTGCTAGTAAGGACCCACTAGGTAATCCATCAAATCCTCGGGCGAAAACCCCTAGTAGTTAAGTCTTCTCAAGTCTTGTTGGCGAGCACACATTAAGCAATCCATCAAATCCTCGGGCGAACACCCCAAGTGCAGGTAAACCATTGTTTAGCCCCTATTAGCTTTAATGTTTAAAGAATTCTTTCAAATTACCCCTATTAAGAACCACCCAATACTGGGACAGATTGGAGGTAAAGTTGACATAATGAGGTGAGAAAAATGGATTGAACTTTCTTGTATTCACTTGCATCAATCTTCAATTATCTTTAATGCAGGTGAACTCAAATGTGAATTTAAGTGTCCTAAAATGATGAAAGCATTTTTTCCTACGTCCTACACACTTTTATCCCTTGCATAGCCCAATTGAGGCTGCAAATTCATTTCTCAACATTGGGGCAAGGTAAATGAGTTATTGCATTAAGAGAGCATGGTACAAAGAGTCAACTAAAGATGAAGACCACGACAGCCCAAAATGCTGAATTGTTCAAAAGCTAATGGCACCACAAAAGTCAAAGTTTGGTTGGTTCGTTGCGGCACTACAAGAAATGTGTTGAAGAAAAAATGAGAGCAAAAAAAAAGGTCAAAATTAAAAAAAATTAAACAAAAAAAAGGGAGAAAAAATGAGTGAAAGGATGTAACCAAAGGCCAAGTCTGTGAAAGTCATCTCTAGTCCTGTGATCTCACGAATAAAAAAACATTGTTTGCTCTCATTGTCGATGAAGATTCTATACGAAAAGACAATCTCTAGTCAGGGAGAAGATTGGTAATGGTGCCGATGTGGTTACCAACTTCAAAACCCCTTTGATGAAAAATCTTTGGGCTTTACAAATCATTTCATTTCTCACCCCTTAATTGAGCTTACATTACATCCTTTATAAAGTCTCTTCATATGAGAGCACTTAAGTTAACGTAGGAGTTTCAAATGCTAAAAGTTTCGCTTAAAGAAGTGCAGGCAATATAGGTTCTATCTCATTTGCAGGGATCTTGACTTGTAATCCTATATGATATGATGAATGAAAATCATTTCTTTTAAAGCCATGAATGGAAATATCCCTTTGTGCTAAGCTAAGTCGTTGATAGGGCCGACATTACAATCCCGATAAAGACCTCTCATATTGATAAGGTTGTACTGTTTGCGAGAAAACTCAAATGCTTGTCAATGTGATGATAATGGTAATATTGAGCGACTCATATTCCCGCATCAATGGATTGACCAAAATAGCCTTCCTAAATGACATTGAGTGAAAATACATTTCCGATTGAAAATCTCTCATTCAACATTTTCAAGAAATTACGTTATGATTAAAGATTGTCTTAATGATGGTTCTCCCTAGTGCAAATTTGTTGATGCAAGCATGGTAAAATCCTTATGCATGAACCTCAATTGATTTGATGAAATAAGCTTTGAAATGTGCTTTAGTGGCCTTGATGGTCTATTTCTTTGATGAATACATATGTATATTTGCTTAAATCATGTTTGACATGTAATGCTTCCTCAAAGACCAAAGAGTTCCTAGAACCCGAAGTTAGAGTTGCTCTTTGAAGCCTCATGATTCATCCAAATATTCTTGAATTTTCAAGCAACTATATATGCAAAACCTTATGCATTTCCAAATCCTAAGTGAAAAACCTTAGGTATTTCAAGTTTTGAGTGAAAAAACAGCGACATTTCAAGTTATGAGTGAAAAATCTTAGACATTTAAAATTTGAGTGAAAAATCTTAGGCTTCTCAAATTCTAAGTGAAAAACCTTAGACAATGTCAAGTTCCGAGTGAAAAACCTATTATTTTGGTGCCAACAACCTCAAATCCCGGGGAAAAGGACACTAGAGGTGCTATTACTTTCGTATGATACTTTGGTGCCAACAATTTTCACTGGATTACTTTAGTGCCACTTTAAAAAAAATGATCATTTAAATGCCAATTCCAATTTGAGACTTTTATAAATTTTTCCGACCCACATGGTTCGCCGACATGTGGAGTTAGCATAAATAGTCTCAAATGATGATGTTTACATGTTTACCTCAAATATAAACTCTAATTTGGACAAATCAAGCCATTTCCCCAAATTTTTTAAACCCTATTTCAGACAAGACTTAATGAAGCCAAGCATGATTGATCGAGTATAGAAGGATAACTTGAAGCAATCGAGGATTGAACCTCAACAAAAGTCACAAAAAACAACTTTGAGGATTGGATTTAACAAGTGAAGTAGTGGCTGTTGGACAAATATCTCTAAATGATTTTGATGATACCTAAACTATCCTTGGTTTAATATCTACATTGTCTAAGTGCAGATATATTCAAAAGACTGAGCGATAATCATAATGTTATTCATTGAAAAGAAGATCACAATGTCCTTAAAGGATCGTGAAAACAGTACCATCAATCTCAAAGATTAGCTAAATGACGATATATTGTTCAAGCTGAAGATATCTAGTAATTTGTGATTTTTACTTAATGATTCATTTAATATGACCGTTATATCACTATAGTAGCTGTTAGAAATGGACATTGTCGCGACCTCCCCGAACCAGCCCCGCCGCCTAAGGGGTTTGGCTAATGGATTATTAAGTTAAACTTAGCTCGAGCTCTCCCAAGCCCGTACCAATTCGCGACTTAAGTTTAAGTTGTTAACATGTAGATCAATTTCATTTAGGAGTCGCCACTAATTAGTTTTTGGTAGGTCGATCAGACACTTAAGCAAAGCATGGGAGAAATGCTTTACTTCTATGAACCAGAGATTTAATGGGTACGGAGACTTGATTACACTAATTGACCAACTAATACCCTTTCAGTACCTAATCGTGCTCAATTCACCACCTAACGTGTTCACACTAACTGGGAGTCTCAAAAATTCATTCTTAACCAAGCTAAGAGAAGCAACAATCAATACCTGAACCTAACGTGGATAATCAGCCACATGCGAGATTAAATTGAATGCGCAATTCAAAGTGTGTGAATCAGGTAATGTGCGATCAAACATCATGCTAATCACGCAAAAGGGGCAAGAAAAGTCAATTCCAGAGCCCAAATAATATTTTTTGATTTTTGAAATTTTTTTAATTTTTTAAATTTTTTTAATGTTTTCTAATGCTTTTCAGACTTTTTAATATTTTTTTTGAATTTTTGAACATTTACAAATTTTTTTGGACTTTTTTATATTTCAATATTTTTTAGTATTTTAATATTTTAATTAACGAAATAAAAATTCCCAACCGAGTCGCCTTACCCGGATTCCTTTTCTATTTCCTTTCTGATTTTTCTTTTTGGATTTTCCTTCTTTTTTTTTCTTTTTCTTTTGTTTCTTCTTATTTTTTCTTTTTATATTTTTTCTTTTTACTTTTTTCCTCCCCTTCTTGCATGCCTTCTGCCCATGCACGTGATTTTCTTCCCCAAACTTCTGTATTTCAATGGTCCTTCACCGAGACCTCCCTATGCGTCCACCGAGACTTCGCCGGGGGCCCCCCATCGTCGCCTGACGGCTCGGCCCACGCTGGCCACATCGATGACCGCCACCAGCTCTACACCCTAGCCACTAGCCAACGCACCTACCAAACGGTCGATTGCAAAAACTCGATTTCCCAGCCCCCGAACTTGTGGCCACGAGAGTAACATTAAACCTAAGCAACCAAACATACAAAACATGGAATAGAAAATAACGAACTCACGGGGGCGGCCTCGAGCCGTAGGCATCACCGTTGACGAAAAGCTTTCCGGCTGGTGGGAGGTGCACAAGTGGCTGACTCGAATCGAGGAATTTGGGAAGTTTCTAAGCGAAGCTTATGACTGAGAAGCAAGAACACAAACAAATCACTTTGCAGTGAATCAAAATATATTCTCCACCGAACTTCCATCATCAGCCGCCATATCCTAGCACCATTGTCATCTATCAACTACTCAAGATTTCGCAAAATACAGTCACAACGTGACTGGACCAAACATGGCATTTAAAGGGATTCGACAGAAAAACTGCTTTGGACTCATTCAAGCTTGTTACGAGGCCTTTGCTTCACCGACCCACTTCATCATGTATTCATACGGCTCATAAAAGAATACAAGGAAGAGAGTGGACAGAAACACGAAACAGGGGATGCTTGGATTCGGACAAAATCGTAGAATAGTGCCATGCGACTCCTACTGATAGGCATGCCAACATAAGAGAAAGGCATTTACAAAATCAATTTAAACATTTCAGCAAACAGGTGGTGACCGCATATTGAGAGGAAGATATTGACCTTTTTTTAAAACTCGAACTCAAGTCTAGACTCAAAGAGAATCATCACGAAACAACCGAAATCAAACATGAAAGCCAGCTTAAACTCAACATGCATGTCGACCTAAAGAGACCGAGACTTGACTTCACAGTTCGACCAAAATGGCACCAGGCAACGGGAGCTCATGGGAATGAGTTTTTACCGTTAAAATCCCTACCCAGCCCGGAGACGGTGGCCAGCGGGTGAGCTCGAGATGAATCGAATTATGGCCGACCGCCCCGCGAGGCCTCCGAGCCGAGATCCTCGGGAAAAGGGACTCGAGCTAACAAGAAACTCACCGAAGACGTGGGAATCGGCAGAGAGGAAATGCGAAGGAGGGTGCCGGCAGGAGGTTGTCGGACAACGAGGATGGAGGTGACTGGTCGGGTAAGAGGCAGAACGAGTGCGTGAGGCTAGGAGAAAGAACCCCGAACCGTGTGTCCTTGTAGACAAAAAAATGTCCTCTTCGAGCTCCTCAGTCATCTCTCTCTCTGAATCTCTCTGGAACTCTTTTCTCTTCCTCTCTGTTTTTTTTTCGGTCCCCCTCTGTCTCCTCTGGTCTCTCTTCTCTGGCTCTTTTTCTCTTTTTTTTTTTTGAACTCCCCCCTCTCTTCCTCTGTTTTTCTTCCCCATTCCTCCTTGCTCTCTTGCTGACCTTTAAGAGCCATCACCTTCACCTGCGTTTCGTATCTCTCGTCCCCTTTCAGACGACTTTTGCCAGTCAACAACGCCAGCCCCCTTCCCTCTCTATTTTCAGCTCAAAGTTCCCGTTGATCAGCGTGCTTTCCCCATTTTGATCTACGCCAGCAGCCGGTCCTCTCCTTGGGGGTTGACTCACATCCGTTTCTTTGCTAAAACGGCTACGGGATCTCTTGGGTCCTTGCACTGTCAGGATGCAGCGCTGCACCACTGCTTCCCGCTTATGGAATCGCAGCTATCAGCCTCCTCGTGAAGAGCACACCTCTGCTTTGTCGTCTCTGTTCGTCTTCATCTTGTCCGAGCGTGAGGAGAAGGAGAGCCTGAAGGGCTAGACTGAATGGCCAGAAGAAAGACCAGAGTGGGCCGGCCGTCATAAGCGTTGAATAACGTTTTTTTTAAATTAATTAATTGATTTTTTAAATAAATAAATAAAATAAAAGGAAAATATGTTTCACTGAATCTATTAATGCAAATGCACCAAATATCAATGTGCCATGTAATATAATGAAAATATTTTTATTTAGGGGTTAAAAATCAATCCCTAATTTTTTTATGCAATAAAATCCTAAATGATTGAGCAAAATTTATGTGTCAATGGACATGCACAGCAATAGATCCGACAGAAAGGAGAAAAGTCATTCTGACAGGTAGTCAGTACCGCAACTACAGTAAAATAGCATAAGCTATTTCGGGAAAGTCTACAGAAGTTCAGGAATAGGCTGCATGGGCAATTAGTTCCGAGGACAACAGCTCCAACAACTCTAACGTCTACTTTGCCTCTCAGAGACATCAATAACGACTAGTTTGAAGATGTCTATAAAAGATAAGGTCTCTGAAGCCAACAAGTTAAAGTAAGTGTGTATGCTTACAAGAATTCTGAAATCTCTTACTTGCTATATACTGAGCAAAAAGCTCATATTTTGTCGATAGCACTTGCTGCATTGTAATTGTATTGAAGTTTCAAATGTACCAAGTGATAGCAGCATCCATCTTCTGAAAGTGTGATCTACAATTTGATAGGAGTGGTGCTTACAGAAGTGTAATTTGATCAGCAAATTACTAGTGCAATCAGGCCAACTTGTGGCTATTAGTGGTGAGAGTGGACGTAGGCTTGGGGATAAAGCCGAATCACTATATATCCTTGTGTGCAACTGCTTATACTTCTGTTTATCATCTCCTACATACAAGCGATACTTTGTCTCTCATACATTTAATGTTTTTTGATATATCTCTGTTACATGTTGTTTTCTGCAAAAAATTATAATATCTTCCTAAGCAACCTATTCACTCCCCCCCCCTTTAAGTTGCATAGTTAGTCTCCACAGAGGCGGCCTCGACATGAGTTCTCCAGCAATTGCTTTCGAAAACAAGGGCAAACAAAGGTAGGCTTGGCATGGCTATGGGCGCAATGGAAAGTAGCAATGATGGCGATTTTTTGGCGTCTTAAGGACAATGAAGAAGACCTAAGATGAATCACTATCTTGAACAAAAAACTCCTCAAAATAGAGTTCAGCTCCGTCATTCATCAAACATCTTCCTTGAAAATTCACTTTCCCCCTCTACAGTGCAACCAATGGCAATGGAATTTGGCAAACAAGAGAATGGGAAAAAAAACAAAATGAAACAGAAAATAAAAGATAAATTAGGATAGAATCAAAGTCATATTTAGAATTTAGCAAACTCCATGGAGAAAGTTTGAACTGCGATGCACTGGGAAAGGCTTTCCTTTGTTGTCGTTGAAATAACCTAGGGATTAAATCGATTGCTTGTTGACTAGCGCTATCACAGCGCGACTCATCAATATAGTTGCACCAAAAGCTGCTTGAAGAAGAATTGTCAAGTCTTCGCGTGTTTTCTCCACTCGAGCCACTTGTCCAAATCTATTTGGTTTTATCACCATGACTCTAAATCGGCTAGATCTGATCTACCACAGTGAAGGAAAAGGGATGACAACCCGCCTTGTTAGTCATAGAATATCTACGATGGCCATAGATGATGGCTCGTTCGACGCTGTCGGTGACAACGGCACCTTGAAGGACAACAATGGTGTGTTTCTACTATCTGTGTAAACTTGATTGACCAAAGATGCAGACGATGTGGACTTTCTTTTTCTTATAAAAAATCCATGTAGACATTAATATCTAATTAACAAAACCACGTAAGACTTTCGGCTAGAATTTGTCACCGGAGGCCCTTAAGTGATCAATTTTTCTCCGATTAGGCACTTAAGTGATCCAATAAAAAGTTTTGACACTAAAGTGAACGCCGTATGAAAATTATGGCACTTTACAAATTTAGAGTGAAAAACTTTAGGCATCTCAAAATTTTAAGTGAAAAACCTTAGACATTTCAAGTCGTGAGTGTAAAACCATAGGCATACAAATTCCTAGGATAAAAAACTCCGGGTGGTTTCAACACCTATGATAAAAAACTCTAGGTAGTTCCAAAGTCCTACGATGAAAAACTCTAGGCGCCTTACTAATATGTCAACAAAGGCTAGTGACGAGAAACTACAGGCAATTTTCATCTGTCACCAAAATCCTATGATGAAAAATTTCGATTGCCCATCTTTGAAGTACAAGGTTAATGGCTATAGGTTTGTATTTGTTGCATCCCTTCTTTTTCATCGACATGGGTTGTTGGAGGAAAAGGATGGGTTTAGAGGTAATGCCCAAAAGGTAGGTCAATGGCTCTCAATTCGGCGTGGCCTCTCACAAGCCCTTACCTCGCACAACGTTGGTTTCATTTTTATGTTCAGATTAATCCTAAAGGATTCTATGTGAGATTGGAGATGCCACTAGCCTTTTGGAGTTGGCTAGAAACCAAGTGAGGCACGAGAGATTGCCTCACTTTCTACCCAATGAGTTTTCTAAGTTCAGGAACGTGATTACATTAGTAGTTTCTAAGGTTAATACCATGAAAAATCTCAAACTAGTACATCTATAATAAATTTATGACAAACTAATTTTTCGACCACAAAAAACTCTAAACTGGTACACATGTGATAAATTTATCCTAAACTAATATTTTAACCACCAAAAACTCTAAACTGGTACACATGTGATAAATTTATCCTAAACTAATATTTTGACCACCAAAAACCCAAAATCAGTACATTTGTGATAAATTTACCCTTCTTTAAATTCGATTAATATTATGAAAAATCACAAACCGGTACACCTATTACAAAAGGAGAGTAAAACCCCAAACTGATATACCTGTCAACTACCACGTGTCATTCAACTCAAAAATTTGACGGTAAAATTTAACAAAAACTGACGGAGGGTGAAATTGTCATAGATGTACTAGTTTGGATTTTCGGTGGTCAAAAAATTAGTTTGGGGTAAATTTGTCTCGAGTGTATCAGTTTGAGATTTTTTGTGATATTAACCCTAGTTTCTACTAGTGTCCCTTCAGTACCTCTAACTTGGTTAGATTTCTCCTCAAAGTGATCAAACGGTCTTTTCCAATTATGAATCCTAATGTTCATTCAATATCGCTAAGTGTTCATGTAATTATTTTTAGGAGTTTACTAGTGATCCTAAGGCTTATCCTAACCGTGCTAAAAAGAAAAAGAATAATTAATGTATTGAAAGTGCAGAAAGTAAAATGCCCAAGAATTGAAAAGATTTAAAGTAAATTACGAGAAACAAAACCCAATACTTGTCAGGTAAAGAATATGCATGGCTTTGCTCGACGCCCCGTGACATGGTCACCCATAAGCTTGATCAGATACCAAGTCGGGTCAAGAATTACATCGCCTTATTATAGATATCGGGACATGAACCCCGTAAGCTTGATGCTAAAGACTAAGCTTAGTTCCTAAATTTGAGTTAAATTAAGGTGGACCTAACTTATACTCGTTTTATTGAGAATGATAGTATCATTCTAAACTAAATAACTCATTTATTAAGGGAGTGATTCTAAGTTTAATTTTATTGTTAAATTTATAAAATCTGAGCTATTGTGATTATTAATTCATATGGTTGTTAATTAAGCTAGCCTAAAAACTACCAAGCTAAGCAAATAGACCTAAGTCTAACCGCCACCTTGGACCACCTCCTCAAACTCTCGACCACCAGTCTCCATTGTCATCCCATTCAATCATTCATGTAATCACTTAATCCAAATATTAGCAAGTTCACTCAATCAATCTTTCACCAAGAAAATTGAGTTTGATTTGAGAAATTGATGTTGATCATACATTTGATTACCAATCAACCTCATAATCAATTATGGGTTGATTAATTGATACGAAGTGATTATTAACCCCCATTTGAATTTCAACAAGCGGTAGGTTAAATCACTAGGCTTCTAATTAAAGTCTATAACTCATACTTATTTCAATGCAAGATAATGGATATCTCATAGACCTCACATTACAAGTTCTTCCTTAGTCTCCCAAATCTTTAGAGCATTTCCAATACCTTAGACGTACTCCATCTCCATATCTAGTTTCATCTCCAACTCCATCTCTTGCAGTTCAACACTTTTTGTTTTTACAGGCATTGGTACATTCCTTGCTATGGTTTTCAACCTTAACTCCTTAACCTGTATGGGTTGAACTGCCCCGACCAGGGGCCAACCGCAGCCCTTGCCGTCCCCTGATGGTTCCTACGGCACGTGTTTCACTTCCAACCTCCTCCACTTCACTTCTTCGCTCTCCAACATGTAATGAGACCTTATGTGTGTAGCAAAATGCACAGAAGTCCTAAATAACCCTTCGAACCTAAGGCATGTGTAGGGCTACTACTTTGGGTGAGGGGGGTTACGGTTCCTCCTGTCATATTTGGCTCTAGCGCTTCTTGCCATAATATTTTCAAAGGAGCTATCACGCCCCGAACCCCATCGAGCTTGCGACATCCCGCTCCGGTCGAAATGATGCAACGTCCCAGGAACGTCGCCGACCCAACCCAAACATCAAAGCCACATGTGGAAGCAAATATAAAAACCCCGGACAGAAAGATGACGACGATGGGGTAGAACACCATAAGAATCAAACAACATCTTCATACAGCACCAAATATACAAACATCGTATTACAGACATAAATACAGACGAACATCCTCCGCCACCGTTTTAACAAAAGTTCAGGGATTTGGTTATCTTAACTTCACTATCGAATAACCCAAGTTAAACAACCCCTAAAATATCCTAGGGAAAACCTACTGGTCGTCCTCCTTTCCATTCTGCTCCTGATTCTTCGGGCTTGAGTCTCCGGAAACTCACCTGCAGTTCCACTGGGTACCAAGAGCGACTCTTCGCACTTCAAAAAGAGGAGACAGTTCCCTGGGTTTATGGCTGGGGGTTTGAAATTATGGATTATACAACTATGAGACGAATCTCAATAAGTGTACATCCCCAAACTCCACATAGGCACTCACGTACCACCAGACAAAAACACGCAGAACACACATAATCAACCAAATTAACAACCACACACGACCCTACCTGGAATCCATCATGCACGTTCCTGCACGTTAGACAATAACACAGCCAATACACTACAGCGATGAATCACAGTCACGCACGTGCCTTAATTATAAAGCAAAACCAACTTGGACACGTCCCATACCGTGCCTAGCAGTATTTTACCCCATAATCGAGCACCATAGCAATCGATACAAACACACTCGCACACTGACCCACACCACGCATCACTTTCCCAAATCTCGCACCTCAAGCCAATTTCCGCTCATTCTCAACTCTTTCACCACTACCGCGCCCGCGTAAAACGCATTAGGCCAACGGTCTTTTGACCTCGTCAGGCATCATCATCCCGTCGGGCCGGGCATCGTCACCTCGTTAGGGATGGCATCGTCCCGCGTAAACGAACACACCTCAGGACGGAATCCTACCTCTCCCTTTCCTTAATTACCGTGCTCGCGTAAAACGCATCAGGCCAACGGTCTTCTGACCTCGTCAGGCATCGACACCCCGTCGAGCCGGGCATCGTCACCTCGTCAGGGACGAGATCGTCCCGCGTAAACGAACACGCCTCAGGGTATCACTTTTCCAACCAATCCTACCTTTCTGTACCTTCATTCCTCTCATACCACATCTATCACACGGTCACACACGGCCTCCCTTACACACGGCCACACATACGCACGGCCAAACACACACCTCACACACGTCACAGTTTCGCATTCTCGTCACACGAACACGCACCACTTAACCACACGCTCTTGGCACGCGAATTCAATGCATAATCACACGACCACGCCACTACACCTCATGGCCATACACACACGGCACACCACCTCATCTCATTCAGCCCATGCACAAACCAGAACCAGCCATCCACAGCAAACAATGCAATTAATCCAATAAACCCAATCAAGCCAACACAATTCCAATCAATCACCCATTTAATTCCCGATCAATCCTCAACATCACAGCCCTAACTCAGCATTCCTAAACCTCGAATTTCATCGCCCAATCAGCCCACAACCACCAAACAACTAGCCCCTAACTCAGTCCCAAAAATAGCCACAAAACAGCAACAATTTTACCTAAATCGAGTCCTAAACGAGCTTAGAAATACCCGAAGTCCTAAGTGGCGATTAGGGAAGCCACTTACCTAATAAAAACAGGGCAAGCTAACTGGACGATGGCCGGAACAGAGCAGCGGTGGCGGCCGCGTCGCCGGCAGAGACATACGATCGGCGGCGTACGGACACCGTACGGACGGCGACGAACGGTGGTCGGCAAGGCGGACGGTGGCTGGCGCGGCGGTCATACAAACGCCGTACGGATGGTCGTACGGACGGCTAGAGAGGGAGAGAGAAAGAGAGAAATAGAGGACGGGATGAGGGTGGCGAGGCGAGGTCAGGCGGAGCAGCGGCATTAGCGGACGGCGGTGGTCTGGCGAGCTCCGGCGTACGGACGGCGAGGAAAACCAGCAGAGGAAGAGAGAAATCGAGAGAGGGGGAGCTGCTGGTAGGGGGCTTGGCCGAATGAGGGAGAGGAGAGAGAGAATGATCCAAGTTGGTCAAATATAGTGGCCTAGGGGTGACACGTGTCGCCGATCCGGGAAATTTGACCAAAATACCCCTAATCCGACGGCCGACGTTTATCTATATCCAATAATTGAGGGACAAAAGTGTCTAAAGTCCAATAATTGAGTTGAAATTTCAGATCTGATTATTCCAAAAATATCTCAAAATTCGGAACCCAAAGATAGCCCAGGGGCAAAATGGTCATTTTTCCGGTCCCGGGTGAAATTCCAATTTTTGGCTATACCAACCCCAAATATGTGTGGCCAACATAATATGACGTCGAAATCATGAAAATAGCCTCTTAAGCCCTCGAAAATCGACTGCAAAGTCTTGGAGATTAAAATAATATTATTTTTCACTTCCGAGTCAAAGCTCCAATTTTGACCGTAACAACTCTAAATGTGCGTGGTCACCCCAAAATGTCATTGGCCTAAAAAAAAATAATCTTATACGGCCTCAAAATGAACGTCGGTGTCCCGAGAGGCAAAATCGTAATTTTTTCGGTCCCGAGCCGAAATCCATTTTTTTTGCAAAAATGGGTGGCCCCAAGGTTGGCCAAGCCAAAAACGTCATCAGTCGCTCAAAATTGTCACTTTCAAAATTCTCAATTTCCGAGCCCGAATTCCAAGAAATGTCTAAAATCGAACAATCACGACTTTAGCTTATCTCTGGCTAACAAGTGGCTCATTGGGATTACGCGCTCTCGACCCGTAACCGATACCAAGTCAAATCACGTTTAAGTTTACTCTACCCGGGACGACCTCGGTTGTCATATAATTGCGAAAGTCTGTCGCTAGTTCCCTTCGGACACGATCAATCAAATAGACCGGTCTCGGTTGGCTCAAAACATTCCCTCGTCAATTCATATGGTCGAAGGTCGAACCCAGGTCGAGTTCTTTGGTCGTGTGAACTCAATCCCGTAATAGCCCTATCCTTAAGGTTAGCATCCCGTGAATGCGCTGTTCCGGGGGAGATCTCACTATAGTGCATTGATCAATTTCATTTCTTAAATCCCGGGAAAAGAATCGAAAATTCAGAATGTCACAGGAGCCGCCCAGAGAGAAAGGTTTGCATTACTCAAAGCCATGATAAGGAGATTGAATTGGCAAAGAAAAAGGAAATGGGAAGAGCGAGGGTTTTTGTTTGTGGTGAGAGGAATCCACATTGCATACCATTCTATCACAGGAGTTCCAAGACTTTTACGGAACGTTATCCTGCAAGGAGTTGGCTCTCGTTATTGCTAAGGTATAGAATGCGATATTTTGCATACATATAAGTTAGTCATTCTATTTTCAATAAGAACGCTTCCATACAAGGCAAGCAATAATAAGATAGCAATAACTGTAAATGAGTTGCTTTAATGGAGACTAGGATTAACCTAATATGCAACAAGCCTTTTCAGAATTTAGTGCATGACATATAAGCAAGTCATTAATCTTACAACGTCCTAAGCTATCCATCGAAGGGTCATACATCACTAATCAATATTAAGTGCAACCAATCATCAATTCAATCACAAGCAAGGTCAATTAAGAATGCTTTTAGGCTAATTAGCCTTGTAAACCACAAAATCAATTAGTTGACCAAAAGAGCAACTTCTCTCTTTTACCTATGAATCTGACCTTCTAAGTTGAATCCAATTGAAGGGCATAAAAAAATCTCTCTCGCATGGAAGAGCTTTACCCTATCCCTCTTGGTGATAGCAAACCCATACCTCTGAAACCCCCTTAAACCCTAAATCTTCTTCGTCTTGTTCCTCAAATCCCATACACAATACCCCTACCCCAGCTGATTTCTTCGTCCTGTCCTTGCCTCCTCAGAGCGTCTCGGTGGAAAGTGAAAAAGATTCCTCGCTAAAGTCTCCTTCCATTTGGCCTTGTGTTGTCTCTTTGTCCTCTTGTGACAAGAAAGGGTATTTAGCTCTTTCGATCTTCGTATCTAAGGTATTTGGCTATTTTGTTCTCCATCGGATTATGCTCTAAATTTGCTTCACTCAAATTGAAATGGAAGAGCCCAAACCCTAATCCTCGGTGATAGTTTCTCACCTCCCTACCCTTCATCCTCTGTTTCCACTAGTGGAGTTGAGTTGCTTCGCCCGACCCCCAAACCTCTGTTTTCCCGGTGCTTTTTGGTCTCTTTCTTCTGGTGCTATGTGTCGTTGCTCCCTGCAAATCAGGCCCTGGGTTTTCCTCTGTTAGAATCTAATGGAGGAGGATGATGTTTCAGATGCTCGCTTAGCTTCCATATGCAGTAAGTTGGGCAATTTATGGTCTAAAAGCGACTTAGCAGTTATTGATGGAGCGGTTCCTTCGGAAAAAATACAAGAGTGCCGATTGACGTTATATGGGCAATCGTTCTCAGCCTCTAATATTAATGTCCAAGCATTCCAAAGCACGATGAAGAGAGCTTGGAGAATTGATTCAGTCAATATCACCCAAGTCGATCAAAAAACCTTTGCCTTTTCCTTTAAATCCGAGAATGAGATGAAAAGGGTGAGGGATTCGGGGCCCTGGTCTTTCTCCAACAACCTAGTGGTGCTCACACCTTTTGTCCCGGATATTCCACTGCAATGCTATGATTATACTCATTGTGATTTTTGGGTCCAAGTGCATGGTTTGCCTATGAATTGGATCTTGGAGGAATCCATAAGGAGAATCACGGCAGCTGCAGGCCTTGTTTCTGAAGTGAAATGCGACGCAAAAGCCTCTTCAACCTTTTCAAGTGGAAAGGCTAAAGTCAGACTGAACTTAGCGGCCCCTTTGAAGCCTGGTACGATTGCTAGCCAAGAAGGGAAGAAATTATGGGTTGATTTTAGATATGAGAGGCTGCCACACTTCTGCTATGCTTGTGGTCGCATTGGGCACTATGCCAAATTCTGTGAAGTAGAACAATATGACAGGAACAAGCTAGAGAAGGATAACCCAGGATGTTTCGAGCTTTGGCTCCGTGCGGAAATGAGAGAATGGAGCCCACTTTGGAAATCAGTCCATGCTACAAAAGTGAACGAAGTTAGGGATGAGGAGATAGATCATGATACTCCAACCCCTACTCTTCAGATGGTGACTTACAAGTCATGGAGAAAGAGTCCAATGATCCCAAGCTTTGAGAATAAGATTGAGAAACCAGGACAACCCTTTATGAATGAACTAGTAGCAAGGGGAGTTGGTGGCTGTTTTTCTAAAGATGATCCTTACCGACCAATTCAGCCGCTAAATGTCCCTGTCCTCCCCCTGGTCAGTGAAGGGTACTCTAGTGGCTCTCAGAAGAATTATAGCAAGGGAAAGAAATCAGCAAGCAAGAAGATCCAGAGAAGGTACAGTCCCTACTCCCCCCAAAAGGGTCTCTCCCCTGCCTTGGACGAGACCCATCTTCTAGATACTCCGATCCAGGTTCTGAATGAGCCTCAGTTACGGGCTTTGGTGGCTAGCCCTAATAAGCCACCGGGTTTCTCATGAATATCTTAAGCTGGAATTGTCAGGGATTGGGCACACCCCTAACAAGCCAGGAATTGCGAGCCTTAGAAGCTCATTTTAAGCCCAGTATCCTCTTTTTGATAGAAACGAAGAACAAAGAAGAGAAGGTTCAGAGACTTATGAGGCGTCTCAATTTCCAATTTTACGAGTAGTAAACCCAACAGGAATAGCAGGTGGGTTAGTGGTGATGTGGATGGATTCGGTATCCTTGAACGTGGTAAGGGCCTCTCCGGAGCTATTTGACCTGATTTGCTCAAATAAAGTAAGCCAAACTCAGATGAGAATTACCTTTGTCCATGCTACAACAGTATACCAAGAAAGGCTCCAACTCTGGAGGGAGTTGCAAAGAGTTATCCTTTCAAACCAGCTACCGTGGATTTGTATGGGCGATTTCAATAAAATATTGCACCCGTGGGAAAAGATCGGAGGACGCATGGCGGATAACTACAGGCTAGCTGCTTTTCGGGAATTCCTAAACAATTGTTCCTTGCTTGATCTAGAGAGCAAGGGTTGCGCGTTTACCTGGGCGAATAATAGGGAGGGAGAGGCATATGTGAAAGAACGCATAGATAGAGCCCTATGCAATGTAAATTGGAGAGTAAAGTTCCCAAGTGCAGAAGTTCTTGCCCTACCTGCGGTCGGTTCAGACCACAGCCCACTATTGGTAATACTCTTGCCGACCTCAACTAGAAGAAAGAGAGAATTCAAGTTCGAAGCCTTTTGGATGGAAGATGAAGACTGCATTAAAGTTGTACAGTCGGTGTGGAGTGTCCCTGGTTTGGGAAATGAGAAACTCACGAGGAAATTATTGAGAGTATCAGAAGCCTTGACAAAGTGGAGTAAAGAGAAGTTCTCAAACGCGCAACGCCAAATAAACTCTCTGAAAAGAGAACTCCAAGAGATTACAAATGCCCCAACTTTGCAACTAAACAGGGAGAGGGTCAAATCTTTAAACCAACAAATTGAAGACCTATGGAAACAGGAGGAAATGTATTGGGGCATGAGATCACGCATTAGCTGGCTGCGTTGGGGAGACAAGAACACAAAGTATTTTCGTGCGACCACAGTCCAGAGAAGAAAAAGAAACAAAATCTCTATGCTGAAAACGACGGAAGAAGAGTGGAGTTGTGATCCAAAAGAACTACAGGAATTGACGATGCATTTCTTCCAATCGCTTTACACCTCAGTGGGTCAAAGAAATTTTCAGCCAGTAATTGATATGTGCCCTAGAATAGTGGAGGATCATATGAATCAGCACATGCTGAGGAGTGTAACAATGCAAGAGGTCAAGGAAGCGACTTTTCAGTTAGGCGCCAAGAAAGCTCCGGGACCGGACGGATTAAACGGACAATTCTATCAACATCATTGGGAAATAATCCAACATGATGTGCTTAATATGGTGAGATCTTTCTTCAACACAGGCTCTCTTGACCCAAATCTGAACAAGACCCACATTGTTCTTACTCCCAAAAACCCCAACCCAGAAAGGATTGACCAGTTCAGGCCCATTAGTTTGTGCAACTTCGGCTATAAAATTATATCCAAGGTCTTGGCAAACCGCCTAAAACCTTGGCTCCCTAATTTGATAGCAATGGAACAAAGCGCTTTCATCAGCGGCAGACAAATACAAGACAATATTCTAGTGGTACAGGAAGTCCTTCACCATTTGAGAATCAGCAAGCGGACAAAGAGATTTCAGGCAATTCTAAAGCTGGACATGAAGAAAGCCTATAATAGAGTGGAATGGGATTTCCTAGAAGCATGTATGATAAAGATGGGCTTTAGCACGAGATGGGTTTCTTGGATTATGCAATGTGTCTCCACCGTTTCTCTTAGCGTCAAGTTTAATGGGGAACCCCTCCCTTTCTTTAAGCCCTCGAGAGGTCTTCGCCAGGGGGACCCTTTATCCCCATACTTATTCATTATTGTGGCAAATGTACTATCATCACTCATGAAAAAAGCAGTAGATGACGAAAGCTTCAAAGGAATCAAACTAAACAGGAACTGCCCCAGCCTATCCCATTTATTGTTTGCAGACGACTCAATCTTATTCTTGGATGGAAAGGTTAACGAATGCCAAAACCTACCATCTATCCTTCATCAATATTGCCTTGCATCGGGTCAGGAAATCAACCTCAACAAATCAGGTATCATTTTTAGTAAGGGGTGTCCATTTCAGCTGAGAAGGAACATGGCCCAAGAGATGCGTGCTCCGGAGATCGACAAAACTGGAAAGTATTTAGGCATCCCCTCAGATTGGGGCCAAACAAAAAAACAGATGTTCGCTTGGATACTGGCAAGAGTAAATATGAAGTTGGAATGCTGGAAAGAAAATTTTATCTCCAAAGCTGGAAAAGAAATATTAATCAAAGCGATGGTACAAGCTTTGCCACAATATGCGATGTCTATTTTTAAAATTCCAGTATCCATTTGCAAAGCCATAAAAAGGAAGATAGCTTCGTTCTTGTGGAAAACACATGCCTCCAAAGCTGGCCTTCATTGGAAAAAATGGGAAACGCTGAAGACAAGGAAAGACAAAGGTGGTTTGGGCTTTAGAGATCTTCTTACTTTGAATAGAGCAATGTTGGGAAAACAAGCCTGGAGAGTTGCGCAAGCTCCAAACGCATTATGGTATAAAGTACTTAAAGGAAGGTATTTCCCAAATTGTGACTTCTGGCATGCTGCTAAAGGTACTCACCTTTCATGGGGTTGGCAAAGCCTACTAATGGGTAGAGAAGCGATTTCGAAGAAGGTGAGATGGAAAGTGGGTAATGGCCAGCAAATCAGAATCAGAGAGGATAGATGGTTGGAAAGAGGTGTACTGGGAGGGCCATATAACCAACAAGATCCCAAGATGGTTACTGAATTGATTGACTCAACAGAAAAACAATGGAAGGGTCAACTACTAGAGAATCTTTTTGAGGAGCAAGTTGTTAATGAAATTCTAGCAACTCCATTGCCAATCATCTCGACAGAGGATAAGCTAGTTTGGTCAGCAAATCAGTGTGGCTGCTACTCGGTTAAAAGTTCTTATAATCAACTTCGAAAGATTGAAACCATACAAGACAACAGGCAGGCTTCAAGCTCCTACCAAACGCCTAATTCTCTGTGGGGCAAGATCTGGAAGCTAAAAACACTCCCCAAAGTCATGTGGAGCATTTGCCAAAATGCTCTACCAACCATGGTTAACTTGTATAAAAGGAAGCTTTTACCTGAGCCTTACTGCCCCATGTGCCGCAAGGAACCAGAAACGGTGGAACATCTATTTCTCCTATGTGATAGGACAATGCAAGTTTGGTCTAGCCCAGAATTTAATTTTTAGTTCTCTCACCAACAAGTGACCAGAATCGAGGAGTGGTTGTTGAACTATGAAGATCTGACCCAAAAGAACCTATCCTTTGAGATCATTGCAACCACTCTCTGGAATATTTGGTTAGCGCGTAACTCCTTTGTCTTCCAACACCAGATTCCTAGTCCCAGAAGCATGGTAGACTCGGCTTTTGCAATGCACTACAACTATGCAAAGTGGAACGGTAGTAACAAAGCGGGAGAGCAAGCATCGGAGGATGTACTGTCGAGGTGGAGAACACCACAGCCAGGAACACTAAAGATTAACGTCGATGGATCACATCTCCCGGGGTCTACGAAAGGGGCTTTTGCTTTCGTGTGCCGCGATTCTGAAGGGAGATTGATCGAAGGTGCTGCGCAACCAATCCGAGTGTCCTCCACCCTTCACTCTAA
This sequence comes from Syzygium jambos, assembly GCA_031216235.1. Classification (NCBI taxonomy): domain Eukaryota; kingdom Viridiplantae; phylum Streptophyta; class Magnoliopsida; order Myrtales; family Myrtaceae; genus Syzygium; species Syzygium jambos. The sequence continues at coordinate 7,170,640 of CM062223.1, forward strand.
AAACCCTTGCTTGTCTCCACGCTCTTCGACACTTTGCTAGCCGATCTGGACAAAAATTTGTGCTGGAAACTGACAGCTCTACCTTGATAAGCTTCCTACAAGATCCCTCTCTCTGCTCGTGGGACGTTGAGCCCCTTATCATATAATGCTTAGGCTTCATGGCCCTCTTTGAGAGTCTTGAGTTAGCCTACTGCCCTCGAGATTCAAATAAATTAGCAGATTGGGTTATAAAGGCCTCAAGAGTTAAGGCACTTCCACGTTATTGGGTTTCTTACACACCACCCCCTCTTTGGGAGATACTGTGTTTTGATGCTCCTTTTTCTAAAGGGCTAGTTATTAAATGAAATGATAAGTCTCTGTTATGTCAAAAAAAAAATATTGAAGGCCATGAAAAACTTTAAATTAATTGACTCTAATTACCAATTGAATCTTAGGATGTCTACTTCAACTTTTATTTAGAAAACTTTCCGTAATTATAGCTCAATTAAAATAGAAAAATCAATTAAACTCATTACTCCTAGTGCTTCTTGCCATAGCGTTTTTAGAGGAGCCGCCAAGAGAGAGAAGTTTGCATTGCTTAAAGCAATGATAAGAAGATTGAATTGGCAAAAAAAAAAGAGAAATGGGAAGAGCGAGAGTTTTTCTTTGTGGTGAAAAGAGTCCACATTGCATACCTTTCTACAACAGGAGTTCCAAATTTTTTATGGAACTTTGTCACACAAGGAATTGACCTTCATTATTGCCAAGATATAGAATGTGATATTTTGCATACATATAAGCTAATCATTTATTTTTCGATAAGAACAATTCCACAAAAGGCAAGCGATAATAAGATAGTAATAACTATGAATGAGTTACTTTTATGGAGACTAGGATTACCCGATATGCAACGAGCCTTTTCAGAATTTGGTGAATGACATATATGCAAGTCATTTATCCTGCAATGTCCAAAGCGACCTGTCCAAGGGTCACTAGTCATTAAAAGCAATCAATCATCAATTCAATCACAAGCAATGTTAATTAAGCATGCATTTGAGCTAATTAGCCTTATAAACCACAAAATCAATTAGTTGACCAAAAGGGCAATTTCTCTCTTTTACCTAAGATTCTGACCTTCTAAGTCTTAATACAATTAAAGGCCTTGACAAACTTCAAATAAAGTAATTCTCCTTGCCAATTGAAGCTTAGGATATTTACTTCAACCTTCATTTATATCACTTTCCCTAATTATGGCTCAATTAAAACAGAAAAATCAATTAAACCCACAATGTCTAACACTTCTCGTCATAGTCTCTTCAGAGGAGTCGCCAAGAGGGAGAGGTTTACACTGCTCAGGGCCATGATAAGAAGATTGAATTGGCAAAAAAACAGAGAAATGAAAAGAGTGAGGGTTTTTGTTTGTGGTGAGAGGAGTCCACGTTGCATATCTTTTAACAGTGAGAGTTCCAAGATTTTTACGGGGAGTTTTCACGGAAGGAGTTAGCCTTTATTATGGCCAAGGTATTGAATATGTTATTTTGCATACATATAAGCAAGTCATTTACTTTTTGATAAGAAAAATCCCAAACAAGGCAAGTGATAATAAGATAGCAATAACCATGAATGAGTTGCTTTAATGGAGATTAGGATTGACCTGATATCCAACTAACCTTTTCATAATTTAGTACATAACATATAAGCAAGTCATTTATCTTGCAGTGTCCTAAGCTACCGTCGAAGGGTCATGCATCACTAATTGATATTGAGAGCAATGAATCATCAATGCATTCACAACGAAGGTCAATTAAGCATGCATTTAGACTAATTAACCTTATAAACCACAAAATCAATTAGTTGACCAAACGCACAACTTCTATCTTTTACTATGATTCTGACCTTCTAAGTTTTAATACAATTGAAGGCCTTGACAAACTTCAAATTAAGTAATTCTAATTGCTAATTGAAGCTTAGGATGTCTACTTCAACTTTCCTTTAGATCACTATCCCTAATTATGGCTTAAATAAAATTGAAAAATCACTTAAACCCACTACTCCTATCGCTTCTCGCCATAGTGTTTTCAGAGGAGCTACCAAGAGGAAGAGGTTTGTATTGCTCAGAGCCATGATAAGAAGATTGAATTGGCAAAGAAAAGAGAAATGGGATGGGTGAAGGTTTTATTTGAGGTGAGAGGAGTCCACAATGCATGCCTTTAATAACGGAGAATTCCAGGATTTTTACGGAATGTTATCACACAAGGAGTTGGCCTTCATTATTGCCAAAGTATAGAATATGATATTTTGCATACATATATGCTAGTGTATGGGAACGTTCTTATCGAACAGAAAATGACTTGCTTATATGTGCGCAAAATATCACATTCTATACCTTGGCAATAATGAATGCCAACTCCTTGTGTGACAACATTCCATAAAAATCCTGAAACTCTCGTTATGAAAAAATGTGAAATATGGACTCCTCTCACCACAAACAAAAACATTTGCTCTTCCCATTTCCCTTTCTTTGAGCCAATTCAATCTTCTTATCATGGCCCTAAGCAATGCAAACCTCTTCCTCTTGGCGGCTCCTCTGAAAACATTATGAAGAGAAACACTAGGAGTAGTGGGTTTAATTGATTTTTCTATTTTAATTGAGCTAAAATTAGGGAAAGAGATATAAATGAAAGTTGAAGTAGACATTCTAAGCTTCAATGGGCAATTAGAATCACTTCATTTGAAGTTTGTTAAGGCCTTCAATTGGATTAAAACATAGAAGGTCATAATCATATAGGTAAAAGAGAGAAGTTGCCTATTTGGTCAACTAATTGATTTCGTGGTTTATAAGGCTAATTAGCATAAATGCATGTTTAATTGACCTTTGTTGTGAGTGAATTGATGATTCATTGCTCTCAACATCGATTAGTGATGCATGACCCTTCGATGGGTAGCTTTGGACACGGTAAGATAAATGACTTGCTTATATGTCATGCACTAAATTCTGAAAATGTTCATTGCATATCGAGTTAATCCTAATCTCTATTAAAGCAACTCATTCATGGTTATTACTATCTTATTATCACTTGCATTGTATAGGATCTTTCTTATCGAAAAGTAAATGACTTGCTTATATTTATGCAAAATATCACATTCAATACCTTGGCAATAATGAAGGCCAACTCCTTCTATGACAACGTCTCGTAAAAATCTTGGAACTCCCGTTGTTGAAAGGTATGCATTGGAGACTCCTCTCACCACAAACAAAAGCCCTCACTCTTCCCATTTCTTCTTTTTTTTGGCCAATTCAATCTTCTTATCATGGCCCTGAGCAATGCAAATCTCCAGCTATTCAAGACTCATCTGAAAGCACTATGGCGAGAAACGCTAGGAGTAGTCGGTTTAATTGATTTTTATGTTTTAATTGAGTCATAATTAGGAAAAGTGATCTAAATGAAAGTTGATGCAGACATCCTAAGCTTCAATTGGCAATTAGAATCACTTAATTTGAAGTTTGTAAAGGCCTTCAATTGAATTAAAACTTAGAAGGTTAGATTTACACGAAATAGAGAGAAGTCCTTTTTGTTAACTAATAGATTTTGTAGTTTATAAGGCTAATTAACCTAAATGCATGCTTAATTGACCTTGCTTGTAATTGAATTGATGATTGATTACTGTCAATATTGATTAGTGATAGATCATCTTTCGACGGGTAGCATAAGACATTGAAAGATAATGACTTACTTATATATCACGTACTAAATTTTGAAAAGGCTCTTGGCATATCAAGTCAATCCTAGTCTCCATTAAAGAAAGTCATTCATGGTTATATCTATCTTATCATCGCTTGCTTTATCTGGGATCATTCTTATCAAAAAGAAAATAACTAGCTTATATGTATGCAAAATATCACATTCTAACCTTAGCAATAATGAAGGTCAACTCCTTGTGTAGGAACGTTCCATCAAAATTTTGGAATTCTCGTTATAGAAAGGTATGCAATGTGGACTCCTCTCACCACAAACATAAACCCTTGCTCTTCCCATTTTTTTTGGCCAATTCAATCTTCTTATCATGGCCCTGAGCAATGTAAACCTCTGCCTCTGGGTAGTTCCTCTGAAAACACTATGGCGAGAAGCGTGAGGAGTAGTGGGTTTAATTGATTTTTCTGTTTTAATTGTGCCATAATTAGGGAGAGTGATATAAATGAAAGTTAAAGTAGACATCCTTCCTCTGAAAACACTATGGCGAGAAGCGTGAGGAGTAGTGGGTTTAATTGATTTTTCTGTTTTAATTGTGCCATAATTAGGGAAAGTGATATAAATGAAAGTTAAAGTAGACATCCTAAATTTCAATTGGCAATTAATTTGAAGTTTATCAAAGCCTTCAATTGAATTAAAACTAACAAGGTCAGAATCATAGGTAAAAGACAGAAGTTGTCCATTTGATCAACTAATTAATTTTGTGGTTCATAAGGCCAATTAGCCTAAATGCATGCTTAATTGACCTTACTTATGAGTGAAATGATGATTCAATGTTCTAAATATCAATTAGTGACGCATGACCTTTGATGGGTAGCCTAGGACACCGTAAGATAAATAACTTGCTTATATGTCATGCGCTAAATTATGAAAAGGCTCATTGCATATCTGGTCAATCATAATCTCCATTAAAGCAACTCATTCAAGGTTATTGCTATTTTGTTATCACTTGTTTTGAATGGGATCATTCTTATTGAAAAGGAAATGACTTGCTTATATGTATGCAAAATATCACATTCTATATCTTAGCAATAATGAACGCCAACTCGTTTTGTGACAACGTCCCGTAAAAATCTTGAAACTTCCATTATCAAAAGGTATGCAATGTGAACTCCTCTCCCCACAAACTGAAACCCTCGCTCTTTCCATTTCTCTTTTTTTTTCCAATTCAATTTTTTTATCATGGCCCTAAGTAATGCAAACTTCTCCCTCTTGACAACTCCTCTGAAAACACTATGGCAAGAAACGCTAGAAGTAGTGGGTTTAATTGATTTTTCTATTTTAATTAAGCCATAATTAGAGAAAGTGATATAAATGAAAGTTGAAGTAGACATCCTAAGCTTCAATTGGCAATTAGAATCTTGTAGTTTGAAGTTTGTCAAGGCCTTGAATTGGAATAAAACTTAGAAGGCCAGAATCATAGTAAAAGGAAGAAGCTGCCCCTTTGGTCAACTTATTGATTTTGTGGTTTATAAAGCTAATTAGCCTAAATGCATGATTAATTGACATTGCTTGTGATTGAATTGATTATCGATTTCTTTCAATATCGATTAGTGATGCATGATCATTTGATGAGTAGCATAGGACATTGTAAGATAAATAACTTGCATATATGTCATGCACTAAATTCTAAAAAGGCTCAATGCATATAAGGTCAATTCTAGTCTCTATTACATATGGTTATTGCTATTTTATTATTGCTTACTTTGTATGGGATCGTTCTCATTGAAAAGCAAATGACTAGCTTATATGTGTGCAAAATATCACATTCTATAGAAAGGCTATAACGAAGGCCAACTCCTTGTGTGACAGCATTCTGTAAAACTCTTGGAACTCCCTTTATAGAAAGGTATCTATTGTGGACTTGTCTCACCACAAACAAAAATCCTCACTCTTCCCATTTCTCTTTTCTTGTGCCAATTCAATCTTTTTATCATGGCCTTAAGTAATGCAAGTCTCTCCCTCTTGGTAGCTCCTCTAAAAATACTATGGTGACAAGCGCTAGGAGTAGTAGGTTTAACTGATTTTTCTCTTTTAATTGAGTCATAATTACGGAACGTGATCTAAATGAAAGTTGAAGTAGACATCCTAAGCTTCAATTGGCAATTAGAAACACTTAATTTGAAGTTTGTCAAAGTCTTCAATTGGATAAAAACTTAGAAGGTCATAATCGTGGAAAAAAGAGAGAAGTTGTCATTTTGGTCAACTAATTGATTGTGTGGTTCATAAGGCTAATTAGCCCAAATGCATGCTTAATTGACATTGTGATGGAATTGATGATTGATTGCTCTCAATATTGATTAGTGATGCATGACCCTTCGACGGATAGCATAGGACATTGTAAGATAAATGACTTCCTTATATGTCATGCACTAAATTCTAAAAAGATTTGTCGCATATCAAGTCAATCCTGGTCTTCATTAAAGCAACTCATTCATGGTTATTGCCATCTTATTATCGATTGCTTTGTATGGGATCATTTTTATTGAAAAGAAAATGAAAGCAAGTGATAAAAAGATAGTAATAACCATGAATGAGTTCCTTTATTGGAGACTAGGATTAACCCCATATGCAACGAGTCTTTTCAGAATTTAGTGCATGACATAGAAGCAAGTCATTTATCTTACAATGTCCTATGCTACTCGTCGAAGGGTCATGCATCACTAATCGATATTAATTTTGTCATCAATCATCAATTTAATCATAAGCAAGGTCAATTAAGCATGCATTTAGGCTAATTAGCTTTATAAACCACAAAATCTATTAGTTTAGCAAAAGGGCAATTAAACCCACTACTCCTAGCGCTTCTCGCTGTAGTGTTTTCAAAAGAGCTGCCAAGAGGGAGAGGTTTGTATTGCTTAGGGCCATGATAAGAAAAAAAAAAATAGAAACGGGAAGAGCAAGGGTTTTCGCTTGTGGTTAGAGGAGTCCACATTGCATACCTTTCTATAACGGGAGTTCCATGATTTTTACAGACTATTGTCACCCAAGGACTTGGCCTTCATTATTGCAAAGGTATAGAATGTGATATTTTACACACATATAAGCAAGTCATTTACTTTTCGAATAGAACAATCCCATATAAGGCAAGCGATAATAAGATAGCAATAACCATGAATGAGTTGCTTTAATGGAGACTAGGATTGACCTGATATGCAATGAGCCTTTTCAGAATTTAGCGCATGACATATAAGCTAGTCATTTATCTTATAATATCCTATTCTACCCATTGAAGGGTCATGCATCACTAATCGATATTAAGAGCAATCAATCTTCAATTCAATCACAAGCAAGGTCTATTTAAGCATGCGTTTAGGCTAATTAGCCTATAAATTACAAAATAAATTAGTTGACCAAAAGGGCAACTTCTCTCTTTTACCTATGATTCTGACCTTCTAAGTATTAATGTAATTTAAGGCCTTGACAAACTTCAAATTAAGTGATTCTAGTTTCCAATTGAAGCTAAGGATGTCTACTTCAACTTTCACTTAGATCACTTTTCCTAATTATGGCTCGATTAAAACAGAAAAATCAATTAAACCCACTAATCCTAGTGCTTCTCGCCATAGTGTTTTTAGAGGAGCCGCCAAGAGGAAGAGGTTTGCATTACTCATGGCCATGATAAGAAGATCGAATTGGCAAAAATAAAAAAAGATAAATGGGAAGAGTGAGGGTTTCTGTTTATAGCTAGAAGAGTACACATTGCATACCTTTCTATAGCGGGAGTTCTAAGATTTTTACAGAACATTGTCATACAAAGAGTTGGCCTTCATTATTGCCAAGGAATAGAATGTGATATTGTGCATACATATAAGCAAGTCATTTGCTTTTTGATAAGAATGATCCCATACAAGGCAAGCGATAATAAGATAGCAATATTTAAGAATGAGTTGCTTTAATGGAGACGATGATTGACCTTATATGCAACGAGCCTCTTTATAATTTAGTGCATGAGATATAAGCAAGTCATTTATATTATAGTATCCTATTCTATCTTTTGAAGGGTCATGCATCACTAATTGATATTGAGAGCAATCATTCCTCAATTTAATCACAAGCAAGTCAATTAAGCTTGCATTTAGGCTAATTAGCCTTATAAACCACAAAATTAATTAGTTGACCAAAAGGGCAACTTCTCTTTTTAACTCATGATCTCGACCTTCTAAGTTTTAATCCAATTGAACCAACGACGTAATTTTGGAGATTTGAAGAGGAAAACCGGGAAAGAGATCACGGCCAACCAAGAGGAGAAATCACTGGAATATTTTTACTTGAAAATATGGCAGGCAAGAGGCAAGAGGCAAGATCGGCAAGACATTGAGCGGGGGGTTGGAATGAGAGATTAAGGGAAAGAATCCATAAGTTAATGCGCATGAAATGAGTTGGCCGTTAAATCATGGAGGTGACGAGCGAACTTGAGAAAGGAACTGTGGGGATTTGTAGCAATATGGAAACAATATTTATTCGCTCGGTCAAATTTGGGCGTTTACACGCTGAAATGCAACCGAGAAAAGTTGAACGAGGCAAATGAAGACTGATTGCAAATCAAGAGGAAGGCCAAAATCCCAAGATTTGACTGCACGAAAAAAGGAATTTTTTTGCACAGTAAAGGACGAGAGGTCTCCTGAATGTGGGGATCTCCATCTCACTCGGCGAACACCCTCCCCATCATTTCCTAGGATTTTCGTGCAATAGCCAAACAAGTATCGGGAGACAATGAAGCCAGAACTATAACAGCAACAACTTAATGTGGGACGAAGACAAGCCGGCAGAGAACGTGTTCTGACTATGTTACTCACATATACAAACAGAGAAAGTGAGAGCACAAGCTTGACGCATGCATACTTAAAAACAGAGGAATCAAACAATGAAAAAATTGAAAAGCGACGTACCAAATGCATGCTTCCCCAAAACGCAAACAGCAGAGCATAAACCTGGGGAAGAGTTTTTTATTCATTAACACGTTGTGACTTATGAAAAGATTACAGCAACTACAATAATCTTGACAAACTCTGCCTTTATTAATGAGAAGAATGTGGTCTGACTATCCCAAAATCACAAACCGACATAGAACGCATCAGGCAAGTAACGAAAATCACCTGCAATATGTCGAAGACTTTTTCTGCTACGTACTTTGGATGTGAAGTAGCACCCTTCTGCTGCAATTTTGTCTGGATGAAGGCAAAGCAAGGCTATCTGATAAGCTCTCTTCACCACAGGTCCCTCTATTATTTCAACAAGAGGAATTGGCTCCCAACCACTCTTTGACAAAAGAACCTGCAGTGGAAATTAACCAAGCACTTCAGCTGGAAAAATGACCTAAAGTTGCAGCAAAAGTTTCCAAGCAATCTTGAAGGCAATTGTCTTCCACAGTTTTTTGCTTGAAACTGTCATGTTTTGAATCACGATGAGACGAAGCATCTCAGGATTCAAATCAGAGCCGAGCAACTATGGATTTCCATTGAATTAGAGATCAGTCAGCAACAAGACCGTTTACTTTTCAATGGTCAACAGTGGTTCAGTGTGCTAAGAATCTACAAAATTTGATCATACCGGTTCCGTTATCTCCTATCATCGTAGTTTCAACATGAATTGACCTTGACCCAATTGAGAAGTGTGCTGGATCAAGCATGTCAAGCACACACCACATGTATACATCACATAATCTTAAACGTAATCAGTCTATCTTATATATAGTGTCAGAACAATGGTGACCACAAGCCTCGTGAACGTAACAGAAGTCCGTATCAATCAAATTTCAAACTCAGTTCATCATGATCAACCCCACTCCCCACACCACTACAAACTTCAGCTTTAAAACACCGCAGTTGTGCAATAATTTTGTATACTTTCAGCTAAAAAAACACAAAATAAAATGACCCAGAAAAAGAAAAAGAACAATTACAGTGCAACAATGAAGGCAAAGAGAAAGAAAGCCTGATCACTCAAGCTCAACCTGGCAACAGGCGTCGAAGGAATGATTTTGGGGCTTCCACCTTGCATGTTCCATTCGCTTTGCGTATCTTCGATACAGGGTTTTATTGAATGAGAGATGAAATTGGGACTTTTGGCGGTGGTTGATTGGGTAGAACTGAATCGATTTCGAGAGCAGAGAGTGTGGGCGAGATCAGGATTGATCTTGAATCAAGAGGCTGAATAGAGGAAGTGGTGTTTAGCGACTGAATTGGACGATTTGTAATAGCTGAATAGAGGGACGGCCTCGGAAGATGCGCGGCGGTGGCGGCGGCGGCGAATCAAATCCGGCCAATTGAAGAGGAAGAGAGAAAAGAGAGTGAGCGTGCAACCTAGTGTCCCATCCTCTTTTTCTTGACTAACTCGCGCATGAGTGAGCCGGGCTAAGAGATGGGTTAAGTCGGTTGTAAATGAGTTCATAACATGCCCATTTAGACTCATTTATTTTGCCTTTTCATTTTGCAAACCCTTTATGGTTGGCTCACGCGATTTGAGATGTCCCATTTATGATCCATTTCAACAAACGGATTTTATACCCATTTTGCCAGATCTAGATGGGCTCAAACGGTTACTCATTGGAGAGATGGTTCCGTCACTTTGCACAGACTCTCTCAAATACAAACCAAATGTAACTTGGAATTTAAACCCATAACATTTCTTACCTTTTTGGAACCGCCACTAATAGGTTATGGGATAATTAGAAACTTAAGTAAAATGCAGGAGTACAATTTACTTCTGCTAATGAGAGTTTTATAGATATGACAACTTGATTATGCTATAGTAATTTAACGCTTTTTCGATACTTTTTTTCTTTATATCAACAATTTTTTGCATGCAATCTTTCTCGGTTTTAATCTTAAATCACTAACATATAAGTGATAATCATGTAAGTGTGCAATCAATAAAGTAACGCCCAATAATCAAAACAATGAATAAATTGCTTTTAAAGAGAAAAGAACCTAGATGCACTAACCAGTCAAAAGCAAAGCTCATCGTTATCCATCACGATGAGATTTTCATGAGCTATTACTTGGGAAGCAGGCAAGCAATGAGATTGTGCATACATGGCCTATACGTGGTATCTAAAGCGGACATGATTAGGCAGAGACAACGAATTGCTATGATGCAGACCTATTGTGCATGCTAATCTAATATTTTTTATTTCTTTTCTTTTTACTTCATGATGGTGATGATGATAAATTAAAAGCTTACATGAACATGGTTAATGTTTAACTTAAGCATATCAGATAATTTAGGTTAACATCTAAGATGCAATGCCAATTAATTCTTTTTGAATTTTCTTATTTACAAAATAAAGTCAACATAGACATGACTTCATTACTTTCTATGATTATATGCATCCTAATCTAACATGCATCGATGAACTAACACAAAACCCTAAATGTTATGTGTGCTACGCAGAAATAAATTAACATATATGCAATGCTATGAAATTAATTTTTAATGATAATGACGTAATTTGACATGAACATTATGACTTGAGATATAATTAAGCATAGATTAAATATAAGAAATGCTATCCGTTTGTTTTCTTCTTAGTATAAAAACAGCAAATTAATTCTCAGGACACTACATATGACCTAATGACCTTACACTAAATTATTACATGATGAAAATTTAATGATGTAACACTAACCCTTTTTGTTAATTTTCTTTCATGTTATATGAGCTATATGAACATGAATAATGCACAGGACATACTTATTGATCGATGCTATCTATATAAAATGCTTATTAAAATTTGATCATAAAACATGTGACTCTCTAAATGACGTGCGGCATGAACATTATAGGACTAAATGCAATCTATATAAAATCCTAATGACATTTTATTTTATTTTAATCCTTCTTAAATCAATTGAAACCGAAAATTATCCTAAGTCTATATGGAGACTAGAATTAATATCCATTGAACCTTATATAAGAACCTAAGTCATGAGCTTTAATGGCACTAATTTGTTTAGGTGCACATATTAGCGTTGGGGACAAGAGACCCACTTAAGAGAGTTGATAAGGGATTGAATACTCCATATATCTAGCTTTCTCTTAACTTGTTGGATTAAAATTTTGAGTGAGTATGAGTTCAATTGATTATACTTATGGATTGGGATTTGGGCTCTTTCTTTGCGATCCCTAGGATAATGTAGTGGTCTTTTGCTAGTTGTGCATCTTAACAAGTAGTAGCACCACTTGTGTTCCATTAGTCGCCACCAATATATATATCGTGTCTTAATGAATATGATCAAATGAAAGGAAATCTCACGCATAATTCCAGATTTTGGTGAAGATTGCCATCATGTTTTGATTTAGTGGAAGAGACCATGAATGAAGGCAGGTTTTCCGATGGAGTAACGCGGGGTGGAGATCTAATAGATATCAGTAGTTCACTCATAACTCTAATTTGAGTTTTTGTGTAAATGTGTAGTCAAACTGAATATGTAAAGCTAATGGGATTCGAATCTGAGCTCATTTTGGAAACTTCCTCGAAACAGGGTTTTGGAATTTTGTGGCAGTACCCAAATTATGATAAAAATGAGGCCGAGGGTTAATTAAGGCGCAAGTGGGAGCCAATGATTAAAACCAGTTTGGACCGTAGCCCAAAGGAATAATTTGCATTTGATTCTCGATGCAATATAATACACAAGAAAACAAATCATAATTCGATCGATTTGTTCGACACCATGTGACATTTTCATAGTGTATGTCAATATTATCGATTATTTTAGCAGCTAACAATAATGGTCATTAGCTCGTGCACATTATATTCATTTCAAGCCGGATAATGCTTAGAGTGTCCAATTACTCTATATCACCTAACTTGTTATTTCGCATCATATTACGTTATCAGACGGAGAGATGAAGACACATTCATTTATCCATAGCAATAACTTCGAGAAAAATTGTTGTAGAATTAGGAGAAACGAAAAAACCCGATATCTCTCCCTTAATCCACTTTTACTTAACGTATTTCATCTGACAGAGGATAGAATACAACTTTCATTCTCTGTGGGTGGAGAGAGGACAACACTCTTTACATAGACTATCAATAAGTGCCTTTAATCAGTCCCTTCCATCAAAGCACACATAATATTCTATCTTCATAAAAGTTGCAATTTTTTTATGGCCAATATGATTTTAGCATTAAAAAAATTATTAATCCATTAACAATATCACGTGGGCCATAATTATACTTACAAGTTAACTCGATATTGTCGCATTGCGTTTGGTAGCGATCCGGAAAAATACAGATAAGGCTCCTAATCATTCGACACGTTTTGAACGGGTGGTCGTTTTGGGTCAACAAGCCATTATTGTACACTACAAAAAAATCGGATTTTTGCCACGAAAATTTTCCAACGAAAAATTTTCGTCGCAAATTTGCGACAAATTTTCCAATGAATCTCAAAATTCGTTGGAAATTTCCAACGAAAATTTTTTTGTCGGAAAATTCGTTGGAAATTTCCAACGAAAACATTTTCGTCGCAAATTTCGTTGGAAATTTCCAACGAAAACATTTTCGTCGCAAATTTCGTTGGAAATTTCCAACGAAAAATTTTTCGTCGCAAATTTCGTTAGTAATTTCCAACGAAAAATTTTTCGTTGGAAATTTCCAACGAATTTTCTAACGATTTTAAAAAAATTGATTTAATTCGGCATTTTTTATATTCGTTGGAAAATTCGTTGGAAATTTCTAACGAATTTTCCAACGAATTTCAATTTTCCGGCAATTTTTTCATAGTGTACAATTTTCGTGGGAAATTTCGTTGGTAATTTCCAACGAAAAATTTTTCATTGGAAATTTCCAACGAATTTTCCAACGATTTTAAAAAATTGATTTAATTCGGCATTTTTTATATTCGTTGAAAAATTCGTTGGAAATTTCCAACGAAATTTCCAACGAATTTCAATTTTTCGGCAATTTTTTCGTAGTGTACAATTTTCGTCGCAAAATTCGTTGGTAATTTCCAACGAAAAATTTTTCGTTGGAAATTTCCAACGAAATTTCCCACGATTTTAAAAAAATTGATTTAATTCGGCATTTTTTATATTCGTTGGAAAATTCGTTGGAAATTTCCAACGAAATTTCCAACGAATTTCAATTTTTCTGCAATTTTTTCATATTGTACAATTTTCGTTGGAAAATTCGTTGGAAATTTCCAACGAAAAAAAATTCGTTGGAAATTTCCAACGAAATTTCCCACGATTTTTAAAAAAATTGATTTAATTCGGCTTTTTTATATTCGTTGAAAAATTCGTTGGAAATTTCCAACGAAATTTCCAACGAATTTCAATTTTTCGGCAATTTTTTCATATTGTACAATTTTCGTTGGAAAATTCGTTGGAAATTTCCAACGAATTTTTTTTCGTTGGAAAATTCGTTGGAAATTTCCAACGAAAAAAATTCGTTGGAAATTTCCAACGAAATTTCCCACGATTTTAAAAAAATTGATTTAATTCGGCATTTTTTATATTCCTTTATATAACATTCAGTTTTACGGGGCCCTTATTCACAAAAATCACATTCTAAAAGTGATTATTTACATAAAAAAACTAATTTTAGGGGAAAAGTAAGAAAACTAATAAATTTTTCTATTTTATGAAAATATCTAAATTTAGAAAATTTTTTGAGTTACTTAAGTTAAAATAAATTTGTGAGCGTATTATATCCATTTGTGCTATCTTCATAAATATATGGTGTGTTTGTTTTGCGGAATATAAATGATTTGGAAAACATTTCCCTAGAAATAGATCATTTGTATCACTTACAAAAATGAAATGAAAAAGATATTTTTATCGTCCACGAAAATATTTACATATAAATTATTATCGATAATGAAAGTATTTTTCATTGATTTAATTATTTCAAGCGATACAAACGTTCATGTTTAGGAAAATATTTTCTAAATAATTTATTTTTTGAGTAACAAACGAAGCCTTGAAGGAAAAAAGTTGCAAGTCCAAGCAAAGTGGTCAATATAGGTTGTGTCATGATTGATTGGGTACGCACGACTCATTTAATTAAACAAATCCTATGAGTAACTCATACGTGATTGCTTATTGTGAACCTAAACACCAGCAATTCATTAATATCAAGGGTATATACAATATTGACTTTTTTTTTTGGTCGGTCGATACAATATTGACTGTGAACATGATCAAAATGAAGGGTTTTGTTAATAAGTTCTCTTAGGACATTAGTTTAGTTAATTAAAAGTGGAAATAAGAATTTTCAAGATCCCTTAAATTGTGTTCACAAGTGCTCTTAAAAGTTAAATTTCTCTTTGACATAGTCAAAAAAGGATGGGACATGAATCTCGGCATTATGAGGGGAATACGAACTATTAAGACAAGCCAGATCTTTTTTTTTTTTTTGGGTAAGTAGACAGGCAAGATCTTTTGAATCTCGCGAAATGAATTTTTTATATTCCCCGGTAAATGGTTTCTGCCAAACCCGGAAGTTAATGCAGATTTCACAATTAATTACAAGCTACAATCCAAATTAGTGTAAATCTTCTCTTTGAACAAAGTCTCTCTCTCTCTCTCTCTCAACTATACTTACAAGGTTGCTCGTTGTTTGATTCCGGACGGCAATATAATGAATAAACCCTAGTTCTCTGCATTATCTATCTTGGCACTATCGATGAGACCAAATCATGCATGTTGGCTATTTCAAGTGTACAATTTTTCGGCAATTTTTTCATATTGTACAATTTTCGTGGGAAAATTCGTTGTAAATTTCCAACGAAAAAAAATTCGTTGGAAATTTCCAACGAAATTTCCCACGAATTTAAAAAATTTGATTTAATTCGGCATTTTTTATATTCGTTGGAAAATTCGTTGGAAATTTCCAACGAAATTTCCAATGAATTTCAATTTTTCAGGAATTTTTTCATATTGTACAATTTTCGTTGGAAAATTCGTTGGAAATTTCCAACGGAAAAAAAATTCGTTGGAAATTTCCAACGAAATTTCCAACGAAAATTGTACACTAAAAAAAATTACCGAAAAATTGAAATTCGTTGGAAATTTCGTTGGAAATTTCCAACGAATTTTCCAACGAATATAAAAAATGCCGAATTAAATCAAATTTTTTAAAATCGTGGGAAATTTCGTTGGAAATTTCCAACGAAAAAAAATTCGTTGGAAATTTCCAACGAAATTTCCCACGATTTTAAAAAATTTGATTTAATTCGGCATTTTTTATATTCGTTGGAAAATTCGTTGGAAATTTCCAACGAAATTTCCAACGAATTTCAATTTTTCGGTAATTTTTTTTAGTGTACAATTTTCGTTGGAAATTTCGTTGGAAATTTCCAACAAAAAAAAATTCGTTGGAAATTTCCAACGAAATTTCCCACGATTTTAAAAAATTTGATTTAATTCGGCATTTTTATATTCGTTGGAAAATTCGTTGGAAATTTCCAACGAAATTTCCAACGAATTTCAATTTTTCAGTAATTTTTTCATATTGTACAATTTTCGTTGGAAAATTCGTTGGAAATTTCCAACGAAAAAAAATTCGTTGGAAATTTCCAACGAAATTTCCAACGAAAATTGTACACTAAAAAAATTACCGAAAAATTGAAATTCGTTGGAAATTTCGTTGGAAATTTCCAACGAATTTTCCAACGAATATAAAAAATGCCGAATTAAATCAAATTTTTTAAAATCGTGGGAAATTTCGTTGGAAATTTCCAACAAAAAAAAATTCGTTGGAAATTTCCAACGAAATTTCCAACGAAAATTGTACACTAAAAAAAATTACCGAAAAATTGAAATTCGTTGGAAATTTCGTTGGAAATTTCCAACGAATTTTCCAACGAATATAAAAAATGCCGAATTAAATCAAATTTTTTAAAATCGTGGGAAATTTCGTTGGAAATTTCCAACGAAAAAAAATTCGTTGGAAATTTCCAACGAAATTTCCCACGATTTTAAAAAATTTGATTTAATTCGGCATTTTTTATATTCGTTGGAAAATTCGTTGGAAATTTCCAACGAAATTTCCAACGAATTTCAATTTTTCGGTAATTTTTTTTAGTGTACAATTTTCGTTAGAAATTTCGTTGGAAATTTCCAACGAAAAAAAAATTCGTTGGAAATTTCCAACGAAATTTCCCACGATTTTAAAAAATTTGATTTAATTCGGCATTTTTATATTCGTTGGAAAATTCGTTGGAAATTTCCAACGAAATTTCCAACGAATTTCAATTTTTCAGTAATTTTTTCATATTGTACAATTTTCGTTGGAAAATTCGTTGGAAATTTCCAACGAAAAAAAATTCGTTGGAAATTTCCAACGAAATTTCCAACGAAAATTGTACACTAAAAAAATTACCGAAAAATTGAAATTCGTTGGAAATTTCGTTGGAAATTTCCAACGAATTTTCCAACGAATATAAAAAATGCCGAATTAAATCAAATTTTTTAAAATCGTGGGAAATTTCGTTGGAAATTTCCAACAAAAAAAAATTCGTTGGAAATTTCCAACGAAATTTCCAACGAAAATTGTACACTAAAAAAATTACCGAAAAATTGAAATTCGTTGGAAATTTCGTTGGAAATTTCCAACGAATTTTCCAACGAATATAAAAAATGCCGAATTAAATCAAATTTTTTAAAATCGTGGGAAATTTCGTTGGAAATTTCCAACAAAAAAAAATTCGTTGGAAATTTCCAACGAAATTTCCAACGAAAATTGTACACTAAAAAAAATTACCGAAAAATTGAAATTCGTTGGAAATTTCGTTGGAAATTTCCAACGAATTTTCCAACGAATATAAAAAATGCCGAATTAAATCAAATTTTTTAAAATCGTGGGAAATTTCGTTGGAAATTTCCAACGAAAAAAAATTCGTTGGAAATTTCCAACGAAATTTCCCACGATTTTAAAAAATTTGATTTAATTCGGCATTTTTTATATTCGTTGGAAAATTCGTTGGAAATTTCCAACGAAATTTCCAACGAATTTCAATTTTTCGGTAATTTTTTTTAGTGTACAATTTTCGTTAGAAATTTCGTTGGAAATTTCCAACGAAAAAAAAATTCGTTGGAAATTTCCAACGAAATTTCCCACGATTTTAAAAAATTTGATTTAATTCGGCATTTTTATATTCGTTGGAAAATTCGTTGGAAATTTCCAACGAAATTTCCAACGAATTTCAATTTTTCAGTAATTTTTTCATATTGTACAATTTTCGTTGGAAAATTCGTTGGAAATTTCCAACGAAAAAAATTCGTTGGAAATTTCCAACGAAATTTCCAACGAAAATTGTACACTAAAAAAATTACCGAAAAATTGAAATTCGTTGGAAATTTCGTTGGAAATTTCCAACGAATTTTCCAACGAATATAAAAAATGCCGAATTAAATCAAATTTTTTAAAATCGTGGGAAATTTCGTTGGAAATTTCCAACAAAAAAAAATTCGTTGGAAATTTCCAACGAAATTTCCAACGAAAATTGTACACTAAAAAAATTACCGAAAAATTGAAATTCGTTGGAAATTTCGTTGGAAATTTCCAACGAATTTTCCAACGAATATAAAAAATGCCGAATTAAATCAAATTTTTTAAAATCGTGGGAAATTTCGTTGGAAATTTCCAACAAAAAAAAATTCGTTGGAAATTTCCAACGAAATTTCCAACGAAAATTGTACACTAAAAAAAATTACCGAAAAATTGAAATTCGTTGGAAATTTCGTTGGAAATTTCCAACGAATTTTCCAACGAATATAAAAAATGCCGAATTAAATCAAATTTTTTAAAATCGTGGGAAATTTCGTTGGAAATTTCCAACGAAAAAAAATTCGTTGGAAATTTCCAACGAAATTTCCCACGATTTTAAAAAATTTGATTTAATTCGGCATTTTTTATATTCGTTGGAAAATTCGTTGGAAATTTCCAACGAAATTTCCAACGAATTTCAATTTTTCGGTAATTTTTTTTAGTGTACAATTTTCGTTAGAAATTTCGTTGGAAATTTCCAACGAAAAAAAAATTCGTTGGAAATTTCCAACGAAATTTCCCACGATTTTAAAAAATTTGATTTAATTCGGCATTTTTATATTCGTTGGAAAATTCGTTGGAAATTTCCAACGAAATTTCCAACGAATTTCAATTTTTCAGTAATTTTTTCATATTGTACAATTTTCGTTGGAAAATTCGTTGGAAATTTCCAACGAAAAAAAATTCGTTGGAAATTTCCAACGAAATTTCCAACGAAAATTGTACACTAAAAAAATTACCGAAAAATTGAAATTCGTTGGAAATTTCGTTGGAAATTTCCAACGAATTTTCCAACGAATATAAAAAATGCCGAATTAAATCAAATTTTTTAAAATCGTGGGAAATTTCGTTGGAAATTTCCAACAAAAAAAAATTCGTTGGAAATTTCCAACGAAATTTCCAACGAAAATTGTACACTAAAAAAAATTACCGAAAAATTGAAATTCGTTGGAAATTTCGTTGGAAATTTCCAACGAATTTTCCAACGAATATAAAAAATGCCGAATTAAATCAAATTTTTTAAAATCGTGGGAAATTTCGTTGGAAATTTCCAACGAAAAAAAATTCGTTGGAAATTTCCAACGAAATTTCCCACGATTTTAAAAAATTTGATTTAATTCGGCATTTTTTATATTCGTTGGAAAATTCGTTGGAAATTTCCAACGAAATTTCCAACGAATTTCAATTTTTCGGTAATTTTTTTTAGTGTACAATTTTCGTTGGAAATTTCGTTGGAAATTTCCAACAAAAAAAAATTCGTTGGAAATTTCCAACGAAATTTCCCACGATTTTAAAAAATTTGATTTAATTCGGCATTTTTATATTCGTTGGAAAATTCGTTGGAAATTTCCAACGAAATTTCCAACGAATTTCAATTTTTCAGTAATTTTTTCATATTGTACAATTTTCGTTGGAAAATTCGTTGGAAATTTCCAACGAAAAAAAATTCGTTGGAAATTTCCAACGAAATTTCCAACGAAAATTGTACACTAAAAAAAATTACCGAAAAATTGAAATTCGTTGGAAATTTCGTTGGAAATTTCCAACGAATTTTCCAACGAATATAAAAAATGCCGAATTAAATCAAATTTTTTAAAATCGTGGGAAATTTCGTTGGAAATTTCCAACAAAAAAAAATTCGTTGGAAATTTCCAACGAAATTTCCCACGATTTTAAAAAATTTGATTTAATTCGGCATTTTTTATATTCGTTGGAAAATTCGTTGGAAATTTCCAACGAAATTTCCAACGAATTTCAATTTTTCAGTAATTTTTTCATATTGTACAATTTTCGTTGGAAAATTCTTTGGAAATTTCCAACGAAAAAAAATTCGTTGGAAATTTCCAATGAAATTTCCAACGAAAATTGTACACTAAAAAAAATTACCGAAAAATTAAAATTCGTTGGAAATTTCGTTGGAAATTTCCAACGAATTTTCCAACGAATATAAAAAATGCCGAATTAAATCAAATTTTTTAAAATCGTGGGAAATTTCGTTGGAAATTTCCAACGAATTTTTTTTTCGTTGGAAATTTCCAACGAATTTTCCAACAAAAATTGTACAATATGAAAAAATTGCCGAAAAATTGAAATTCGTTGGAAATTTCGTTGGAAATTTCCAACGAATTTTCCAACGAATATAAAAAATGCCGAATTAAATCAAAATTTTTAAAATCGTGGGAAAATTCGTTGGAAATTTCCAACGAAAATTGTACACTAAAAAAAATTACCGAAAAATTGAAATTCGTTGGAAATTTCGTTGGAAATTTCCAACGAAAAAAAAATTCGTTGGAAATTTCCAAAAAAAAAATTTCGTTGGAAATTTTCAACGAATTTTGCAACGAAAAACCCTACTACATTTTCGCGCTCGTTCAATTTTAAAATTCATTCTCTCTCTCTCTCTCTCTCTCTCTCTCTCTCTCTCTCCTTCTCCCTCTGTCTCCCCCGCCCCCACGACAAGTCCCCCGCACCCTCCTCCACGGCCGCCCCTTCAGCCTCAAGTACCAGCTCCCCTCCGAGGTCCTCAACTCCCTCATCTCCGTCACCGACGACGAGGACCTCCTCAACATGGTCGACGAGTACGACCGCGCCGCCTCCCAGCTCCGCCCCTGCCGCCTCCGCCTCTTCCTCTTCTTCACCATGCCCGAGACCGCCACCTCCATGGGCACCCTCGTTGACGACTCCAAGTCCGAGACCTGGTTCATCTATGCCCTCAACAACGCTGGCATCCTCCCTGAAAGCCTCTCCTCCCCCGCTGCCCCCTTCTCCTTCTCCCTTTGTCTCGTCGCCGGCGAGGGTCGAGCTCGCCCAGATCTGGGCGAGCTCGAGCTCGTCGCCGGCGCGGGCCGAGCTCGCCCAGATCTGGGCGAGCTCGAGCTCGTCGCCGGCGCGGGCCGAGCTCGCCCAGATCTGGGCGAGCTCGGCCCTCGCCGGCGACGAGGCTGGCCCTCGCCGGCGACGAGGCTGGCCCTCGCCGGCCATGGCGAGGGCCGAGCTCGCCATGGCCGGCGAGCTCGAGCTCGCCCAGATCTGGGCGAGCTCGGCGCTCGCCGGCGACGATGCTGGCCCTCGCCGGCCATGGCGAGGGCCGAGCTCGCCATGGCCGGAGAGCTCGAGCTCGCCCAGATCTGGGCGAGCTCGGCCCTCGCCGGCGACGAGGCTGGCCCTCGCCGGCGGCGAGGGCCATTTTTTGAAATAAAATTTCCGAAAAAAAAAATTCAAAAAAAAATTCGAAAAAAAAATTCGAAAAAAAAATTTCGTTGGAAAAAAATTTCCACGATTTTTCGAACAAAAAAAATTTTGTAATTTTTCCAACGAAAAATTTTTCGTTGGAAAAAAAATTTCCATAATTTTTCGAACAAAAAAATTTTTCTTTTAATTTTTCCAACGAAAAATTTTTTGTTGGAAAAAAAATTTCCACGATTTTTCGACCAAAAAATTTTTTTTGTAATTTTTCCAACGAAAAATTTTTCGTTGGAAAAAAAATTTCCTCGATTTTTCGACCAAAAAATTTTTTTTGTAATTTTTCCAACGAAAAATTTTTCGTTGGAAAAAAAATTTCCACGATTTTTCGACCAAAAAATTTTTTTTAAAATTTTTCCAACGAAAAATTTTTCGTTGGAAAAAAAATTTCTACGATTTTTCGACCAAAAACATTTTTTTGTTATTTTTCCAACGAAAAATTTTTCGTTGGAAAAAAAATTTCCACGATTTTTCGACCAAAAAATTTTTTTTTGTAATTTTTCCAACGAATTTAGCCACGAGTTTTCCAACGAATTTTTCAACGAAATAAAATTCGTCGCAAATTTCCAACGAAAATTGAAATTTTTCGTTGGAAAAATTTCCAATGACCTATTACCAACGAATTTTTTTTCGTTGGAAAATTCGTTGGAAATTCGTTTTCCAACGAATTTTTCCAAATTTTTCGTTGGAAATTTTTTTGGAAAAAAACAGTTTTTTTGTAGTGGTATGATAGTCAAGGATCAACAACACGAGTCGCCTCACATAGGAATGACACGGAAGACTCGACAGCAAAAAGACGACAATCTCATGCCCCCGTATTATATGTTGAGCTTCCATCTAACACTCCTATATATAAGCAATTCAACCTCACCTTGAAAGCCTAACTTTACACAAATTAATATTAGCAAGAGAGCACATAAAAACTGTTGTCCAACTCTCTTAGCATCTCTAAGACTTCATCTCTCGAAAATACTGAAAATTTGCCATGAAGTACACTATAATAATCTCAATCCTTCTCCACTATTGCCTTGCTTTGAAGGCCAATGCGACAATCCGGCATAGGTACGAGTCAATTTTCAACTTCGGCAACTCTCTAAGCTAGACGGGGAACTTCCTTTGTACAGGGGCGGTCGCGTTTCCTGCTGTGGCGAAGCTTCCTTATGGAGGAACCTTCTGTTGGAGTTGGCGAATACTTCGGGGACCCTTGTTTCTCACACCGGGTACGCCCACGTGAGCTTAGGGAAACTGAAGTGTTGTCCGACGACATGTGACCCATGCGTGCGGAATGCGGGGGTTCTGGGGCAGCGCCCCCGACACGGGTGCCCCGCTGCCCGGTCAGCGGGCGGGGGTTCGGGGGCAGCGCCCCCCGACGGGGGTTCCGGTCAGCGGACGGCTGTCCCGCTCGCCGGTGAGCGGGCGGGGGCGCGGGGGCAGCGCCCCCGAAACCTCAACGGGTTTGGGCTGGCCCGTATGGTGCGAAATTAAGAGATTTCATATAGGTTTAGGTTTTGGGCCCGTTTAGGGCATATATATATTTTGCTCGTTTTTCTGATCATTAAAACGAGTTGAGTGGCTATAAACCGAAAATATAGTGAAATCTCTTTGCAGGACGTAGCCCTATTCAAGAGTGAACCTGGGTAAATTCGTGCATCGTCTCTTTTTCTCCGTTTTCTGCGTGATCGTTCTGTTTCGGTTCTCGATATATTCCTTCAATTGGTATCAGAGCCGGAGTTGTTCGAGGAATTAGGGTTTATTCGAGATGTCAGGAGGATCACGAATTGAGATAGAAAAATTCGATGGGACGCGATTTGATCTGTGGAAGATGAAGATAGAGGATCTTCTTTGTGATCGAGATCTCTGGTCGGCAATCAAAACGGAAAGGCCTATTGCTGCGCAACCTGGTGTCGTGATAGGCAAGGAAGCGGTGAAGGATGGGAATTCAACTTCCAAACCGGCAGATCCGAAGGAGATTGAAGACTGGAATCGGATTGATCGGAGAGCAAAGGGGTTGATTCGGCTTTGTCTCGCGGACTCAATCCTAACGAATGTGATGAGCGAACCTACAGCCAAAGATTTGTGGCAGAAATTAGAGTCGCTGTATCAAAGTAAGTCGTTGGTTAATAAGCTGTTCTTGAGGAAAAAGCTGTATAATCTTCGGATGCATGAGGGCGACTCGTTTTCTACACATCTGTATAACTTTAACACATTGATTAGTCAACTCGTATCAATCGGTGTTAAGTTTCAAGATGATGATAAGGCAATAACACTACTCTGTTCACTGCCGGATTCATGGGATAATTTGATTGTGGTGATCGGTGGTGGGGATAAGGAATTATCGTACGAAAGTGTGTGTTCTGCTTTGTTATCGGAGGAAACACGAAGAAAGGGATCCGGAAATTCCGGTAAAGAGGCATTGGCGGCTAGGGGAAGGCCAGCAGAGAAGACTCTGAATCCGAGAGGATCCAAATCCAAATCTCGTGGGCGATCGAAGAGCAGGGAGAGGAGGGTACAGTGCTGGAAATGTCAAGAGTGGGGCCATGTGAAGAGGGACTGTAAAAACAAGCCAGCTTTTAAGAAAGAAGCTGAATCATCCTCGGGTAAAAAGGAGGTCGATGCAGGAGATATGTATTTGGCTGCTGCGTGTATGGCGCAGTCAGACAAGGATATATGGTTGATCGATACCGGTGCTTCATACCACATGACGCCTCATAGACACTGGTTTTGTGAAAATGAGCAATATAATGGTGGGGATGTCATGCTCGGAGATGACACTGCAGTTCAAATTGTCGGGCGTGGCAGGGTGAAGCTGAGGATGAGTAATGGCACGGTGAAGACTATTCCAGACGTGATGCACATACCCTTGATGAGTAGAAATTTGTTATCAGTCGGTACAATGGCTGATTCGGGGGTTATTTTTAGCTGTGATAAGGATTCGTGCAAGATGACTCGAGGCTCCTATTGTGATTGCACGAGGAGTCCGTTACGGGACATTATACAAGCTGCTCGGGGAAACAGTGACTGTTGGTAGCGGGTTCGTTTCTGAAGAGGCCAAGGAAGATGGACATGATACGTCCATGTTGTGGCATCAGAGGTTAGGGCATATCGGTGAAAAGGGACTATCTACCTTAGCTTCAAGTCAGATGGTAGAAGGAATTCCAAAATGCTCTATGGGTTTCGGGTTCTGTGAACACTGTCTCCATGGAAAACAGAACCGAGTTAGCTTCCAACACACTGGTACAAGAGCAACTGAGGTTCTCGAGCTGATTCACAGCGATGTCTTTAGACCTACTCCGACTCCATCCATTGGAGGATCCAGGTACTATGTATCGTTCATAGATGATTTTTCGAGATATAGTTGGATTTATTTTATTAAAAGTAAATCAGATGTATTCGAGAAATTTCGAGAATTTAAGGTTTTGGTTGAAAACCAATTGGGCAGGAAAATCAAGGTCCTTCGTACAGATAACGGAGGTGAATTCTGTTCGGATAAGTTCGAGCAATTTTGCGTGGATAATGGTATTGCAAGACAGAAGACTACTCCATATACGCCTCAACAGAATGGGGTAGCCGAAAGATTAAATCGGTCACTCATAGAAAAGGCAAGATGCATGCTGAGTTGGGCAGGTTTGGGGACAGAATTTTGGGCAGAAGCTGTAGCCACAGCTAGTTATTTGAAGAACCGATCACCGACCTCATCAGTGAAGGATCGTACACCATATGAGGCAGTGTTTGGGAAGAAGCCGAATCTGTCACATGTTCGGGTGTTCGGGTGTGACGCATATGTTCGTGTACCCAAGGAGAAGCGGGGTAAACTTGACAACAAGTCTGAGAAGAACATATTTGTCGGATACAAGGAAGGGGTCAAGGGCTATAAGCTGTGGAATCCAGAATCAAAGACCATTGTATATAGCAGAGATGTTGTCTTTCGTGAATCACAACCCCAGGTTGGCACACAGAAAGGTGATGAGCCCAAGAAAGTGGTGGTGCTTGAAGAAAGTCCTAAAACTGAAAATGTGGAGATGGTTCCACAAGACACGCGAGTAGAGTCTGATTTTGAATCGGACCAAGGGGACTCGGTTAATGAAGTCGAGGATGCAGATTCAGATGAAGACTCGGATACAGATAGCATGCCAGCTCTCAGGAGATCGACGCGGGAAAGAAAGGCACCACTTCGATACTCACTTAGTGCATTGAGTACGTATCATGCCTTAAGCATTATCGGAGATGATCCTAGTTCTGTAAAAGAGGCGAGATCTATGGATGACGCGAATCAGTGGGAGCTCGCAATGATAGATGAGATGCAATCGCTTGATAAAAATGAAACATGGAGCTTATGCAAATTGCCTAAGGATAGAAAGGCAATTTGGTGTAAATGGGTGTTCAAGCGAAAGCTGAAACCGGATGGGACTGTAGAGAAGTACAAGGCTAGGCTTGTAGCCAAGGGGTACTCTCAGATTGAGGGAGTTGATTATGACGAGATTTTCTCTCCCGTGGCGAAGTTGACCTCGATACGGTTTGTTCTGTCTATAGCAGCTGCATATGATCTTGAGGTAGAACAGATGGATGTAAAGACGGCATTCCTTCATGGGAACTTGGAGGAGGAGATATATATGAGGCAGCCAGAAGGCTTTGAAGTAAGAGGAAAAGAGAATTTGGTGTGCAAATTGAAAAAGTCCTTATATGGGCTGAAGCAGTCACCGAGGATGTGGTACCAGAAATTTGACACGTACATGCTCCAGCTTAATTTTGTGCATTCAAATTCTGACCATTGCGTTTATGTGAAGAGAACGGGCGATCAGTTTGTCATTCTCACGCTATATGTCGATGACATGTTGTTGATCGGGAATAGTGCGAAGATGGTGAATTCTGTGAAGAGTTTGTTGGCCAAAAAGTTCGAAATGAAAGACTTGGGGCCTGCAAATTTTATTTTGGGCATGCAGATTAGGAGGGACCGTGAGAAACGGAAGCTGTGGCTAGGGCAAGAGAAATACATAAAAGAAATATTGAAGAAATTTAATATGATAAACTGCAAGCCTGTTGGTACACCTATACCTTTAGGGACCAAGCTATCTGCGGAACAATGTCCAAAAACGGATGAAGAAGCTGAAGAGATGGCCCGAGTTCCATACGCGAGTGCAGTGGGTAGCTTGATGTATGCTATGGTGTGCACACGTCCGGATATAGCCCAAGCAGTGGGAGTCTTGAGTCGATACATGTCTAACCCAGGTAGAGAACACTGGAATGCGATCAAAAGAGTTTTCAGGTATCTTCGTGAAACTTTGAATTTTTCTTTATGTTTTGAAGATACAGGGAATGGAAACATGCTTGATATCGTAGGCCATGTAGATGCTGATTGGGGTGGAGATATTGATAGTAGACGGTCCACTAGCGGATATGTTTTCACATTGTTTGGTGCTGCATTGAGTTGGATGAGCAGGAGGCAAAGCGTGGTAGCGCTTTCTTCTACAGAGGCTGAGTATATGGCTCTTACTCATGCTGGAAAAGAGGCCGTATGGTTACGGCGGTTGTGCCTGGAGCTCGGTTTTGAGCAAGGTGCCATAGAGGTGAGATGTGATAATCAAGGGGCTATTTATTTAGCTAAGAATCCAGCATTTCACTCACGCACAAAGCACATTGATATACAATATCATTTCATCCGAGAAAAGGTAGAGAAGAAAGATATTCGGCTTGTAAAAGTCGACACGGTAGAAAATAGTTCTGACTTCCTTACTAAAGCCGTCACAGGTGCGAAGTTTGAATGGTGCTCTACTTCGATTGGATTGAAGAAGAATGATATTGGAAAGGCCCTCGTTTGCGCGAAGTATCCACCAAGTGGGAGAATGTTGGAGTTGGCGAATACTTCGGGGACCCTTGTTTCTCACACCGGGTACGCCCACGTGAGCTTAGGGAAACTGAAGTGTTGTCCGACGACATGTGACCCATGCGTGCGGAATGCGGGGGTTCGGGGGCAGCGCCCCCGACACGGGTGCCCCGCTGCCCGGTCAGCGGGCGGGGGTTCGGGGGCAGCGCCCCCCGACGGGGGTTCCGGTCAGCGGACGGCTGTCCCGCTCGCCGGTGAGCGGGCGGGGGCTCGGGGGCAGCGCCCCCGAAACCTCAACGGGTTTGGGCTGGCCTGTATGGTGCGAAATTAAGAGATTTCATATAGGTTTAGGTTTTGGGCCCGTTTAGGGCATATATATATTTTGCTCGTTTTTCTGATCATTAAAACCAGTTGAGTGGCTGTAAACCGAAAATATAGTGAAATCTCTTTGCAGGACGTAGCCCTATTCGAGGGTGAACCTGGGTAAATTCGTGCATCGTCTCTTTTTCTCCGTTTTCTGCGTGATCGTTCTGTTTCGGTTCTCGATATATCCCTTCACCTTCTTCGGGCATCCGACTGGTCGTTTTTGAGATGGACGTCTCATGATCGGTTTCATTGGTGTGCAGTTCTCCCAACTCTTCTAACTTCTGTAAGTGCATCCTTCTGTTAGGGACAAGAACAGGAAATTTTCGTTTATAATGGCCGTAATAAAAATCTTTAGATATCTTTATTGTCATCTGGATATTAATTTGAGATGTTTAATTGGTGTATATGCAATACGTATATGAAAATGAAGCGGAAGCATTGGGGTTACCCCATCTGAAGCCATATCTTGAGCTAGGCAAGGGCTCACATCATGCTCGCAGCGGAGTTAATTTTTGCAGTTGCTGGTGCCACAGCGCTGATCCGACATTCTTCTCTGCTCGAGAACTTGGATCGTTGTTATGGATGAACCATTCTTTAAGCGTTCAGCTCGACTGGTTCAAGAAACTCAAATCATCTCTTTGTACTACCCAACAAGGTAAAACATAAATACTTTTTTTGTATGCTCCGATTGCGGATTGATATTTCATAGTAATAACTTTTGTGCACTTCCATTTTGTACTATCGATCTTATTTACACAAGATATGATTATTCATCGAGCTGATTTGGCCGATATCAAGCTCCTAAATCTCTCATAGAATAACTCTAAGGTTGGCACAGTCGGTCAGGAATTAAGAACTTAAGGTCATATATTCAAGTCTTATTAACTACGTTCAACCTACTCTGGTCAGGACCATTTGTTCAGGTCAAAGGCATGAATTTGATTGGTTTATGGCCCTTACAGGGTGTTTTACAAACTTTCTTATAGATGTGGCTCTTCGCCGAGGATCCTGGATTATAAAAAAAAAAAAATCTCTTCGTAGGTGACTATAGTACATAAATATATCTGGTCATTACGATCTTTATATGGTTACCGACTCATCTTCTATTCATTTGATTTTTGTTTTGATTCTTTCTGTTGAGCAGACTGTGATACATATTTCAAGAAGTCTTTGTTTCTTGTGGGGGAGATTGGTGGAAACGACTACAACTTTCGTTTCGCCGTAGGTTCAAGCGTTGAGCAGCTCCGTTCTATGGTGCCATTTGTTGTTGGAGCCATCATTAATGCCACCAGTGTATGCCTTTTTCATTTCATTTTCATAATTCTTTTTATCTACTTTGATTTTTTTTTTTTGCGATTGACACAAGCACAATAAGATTTATTTAACATTCCTTTCAATAAAATCTTCTGTGCTCAACTGTTTTGGTACTCAATGAATTATTTTCATGGCTTGTGATTGCTTCAGGTGCTCATCGAAGAAGGGGCTGTCAAGTTAGTAGTGCTGGGGAATTTCTCGATCGGTTGCTCGACGGTATACTTGGCTTCTTTCGGAGCTCTAATGAATCGGACTATGATCCAAGAACCGACTGTCTCAAAGCTTATAATGAGTTCGCCAGGTACCACAACAGTTATCTCAAGCAAGAACTGCAGATTCTAAGATAGAAATATGACGGTAAAATTGTCTAAAAAGTCATAAATCTATTGCACTTTTGTCAATTCAGTCCTCAACCTTTTAAGTTTACTAATTTAGTCATAAACCTTTTCACTTCTTGTTGATTCAATCCTAAACTTTTTCACTTCTTGCTGATTCAGTCCATCCAGCTAAGGCAACTTTTTCACGTCAGCTGGCACTGACGTGGCTATCGGCCGTTCGATCAACGTTAACATGGTAATTTTTTAATTTTTTTTTTCGAATTTTTTAATCATTTTTTCTTTTTTTTTTCTACCTTTCTTCCCTCTGGCCGGTGAGGTCAAACTCGCTAGCCTCTGGGAAAGCTCGCCCCCACCAACCACTGCCAAAGGCAAGCCTAGGCTGCCATTGCCAAGTCAACCTCGCCCAGCCAAGCCGAGGTCGACCTGTGACGGTGCTGGCCGACCTCATCTTGGCTAGGTGAGGTCGAGCCTTGACTAGCCATGGTGAGGTCGACCTTGCCATCGCTGGGTTTCACCTCGCCCAGCCAAGGCAAGGCCGACCTTGCCATCATTGGGTTTGGTGAAACCCATCGACGACAAGGTTGGCCTCGCCTTGGTTGAGCAAGGTAGGCCTAGCAATAGCGGGCGAGCTTTGCTAGAGGCTGGGGAGGTTGACCTCGCCGGCCCGCGGCTCTGGCCGGTCGCCAGACCGGCCAAAGGGAAGAAGGGCAAAAAAAAAATATTAAAAAATTGGAAAAAAATATTAAAAAATTGCCATATTAGCGTTGACCGGCGGCCAGGTCAATGTCGACTGACCAAAATTTGCTGGATGGACTCAATTGGTAAGAAATAAAAAGGTTTAAGACTGAATTAGCAAACTTAAAAGGTTTAGGATTGAATTGGCAAAGTACAATAAGTTTAGGACTTTTTAGACAATTTTCCCAAAATATGGCCTTGCCAGAATTATGTACGCCGATTACTATGGAGCCGCCATGCGTTTCTTTCTGCATCCAAAATAGTATGGTGAGTTTTCCTTCATCATAGTTTCATAATTCACTGAATAGCATCGAAATTATTTGAAAGTTTGCGGTACTTGTGAAGTTATAAGGGTGATTATGGAGATCGATGTCCACTTGTTTGCAGGATTCTATGGAGGTACACACGAAGTATGTTGCGGAGGTGGTGGACCATACAATTTCAACCTCGCGGCCATGTGTGGTTCCAACGGCCCAGCTTTGTGTACAGATCCATCGGCTGTCGTGATTTGGGACGGAATTCACTTGACCGAGGCGGCATATCGGCACATAACCGACGGTTTACTCTACGGTCCCTTTGCTTCTCCGCGTCTCATTGCCCCGAAGTCCACCCTGACCGATGCATTAGCTTCGATCCTATTCCCAAAGATGAACTTGAGCTCGTGGTCATAGAGTCATAGAGAGTCGGAGGTGTTTGACGGATTTACATTTTATCGTCTTACCTTTTTGTTCTTGTTTCTAGATTTCCACTCTTTAGCTTCTTCTTCTTCATTTTTCTTTTTTGGATAATCCTTCACGTGATGCGGGGCGAATAGCGACGGAATCAAAAGCTTACGAACAATTCTTGAACTCAAATCAAAAGCTTTTCTTCCCATTTTTCGTCTTTCTCATTCTAATCCAATTCTCCTTAAGTCCACTGACTATAGACCTCCTCCGCCGTCCTCATCCCCCATGGTCGCCGCCAACCTCCATCCGAACATCCACATCACCTCTCTCTCTCTCTCTCTCTCTCTCTCTCTCTCTCTCTCTCTCTCTCTCTCTCTCTCTCTCTCTCTCTCTCTACCTGCTTGCCCTTGTGATTGAGATCTCAAACTAATATCAAAGGCTCCTGCCTCGACCCAGATTGGAGGTTGCCTAAGGCAGAGCGGCCAATCACAATGCGAACCGTGCGACTATTCATTGCACACACGCATATATATATATATATATATATATATAGAGAGAGAGAGAGAGAGAGAGAGAGAGAGAGAGAGAGAGAGAGAGAGAGAGAGAGAGAGAGAGAGAGAGAGAGAGAGAAGTGATGAGCAACAAAGGCGGCTTACGACGATGATAGGAAGGAGGGTGCAATGGAGGGAAGGAGAGGGAGTGAGGTGGGCGATATGCTGGCAGAGGAAGAGGGGCGGGGCAGAGAGAGGGGAGCGACGTTAGGCATAGATTTTTGGGGTAACTTTCTCCACAGGGGACGTTTTGGTAACATAATAACACGGTCGATATATTTATGTGTGTACAAGTTCTTCATGTTGCATGATTATATTTCTTTGCATTAGCTAAAAATTCAAACACTTTGCAATAACATGATTTTGTAAAAATTTTAAAAGCTAAATTTTTTAGAGAGAAATTGTCCAATAAATCCTAAAGCTATTGTACGGATGCAAATTCAGTCCTAAACTTTTTAATTTTATCAATTTAGTTCTCTTTTGCGTAAAATTCCGATATAGTCCTTATGGTCAATTTTTACAAGAAAATCGCTGACATGGCGGAGTGCCACATAAGACGACAAGTGATAACTAGACTACCTTGTCAATAATTTCTAGCAAAAATTAACCGAATGGATTACATTACAATTTTGCGCAAAGTTTTAGAATTAATTTGGCAACATTCAAAAGTTTATGATTGAATTGGTATCTGTACAAATAGATTTAAAACTGATTGGATAGTTTTCCCAATTTTTTTCTCCTACATGCCATGCTTGTATGCTTTTGCCAGTAAATTTCAAAAAAAGCCCTAAGAAGGCAAATGGAAAACTACCCAAAAAATCAAAAACCTTTTACATTTATACCAATTCAATCATAACCCTTTCAATTTGGCCAATTTAATCCTAAACCTTTTGACCATTTGCTAATTCAGTCATAAACCTTTCAATTGTGATAATTTAGTCATAAACCATTTGACGATTTGATAATTTAGTTCTAAATTATTTAACGATTTGTCAATTTAGTTCTTTCAGCCAATTTTGGCTAAAAATCGTTAAAGTGACAGTCTAGTCAACACCAGCCGTTCTATTGGTATGGTCAGTGCTAACGTCAACAATTTTTAAAAATTTTCTAAATTCTTTATTCTTTTCTTTTTTTCTTTCCTTTTCTTTTTCTAACCTTGGCTCGATGGCAATCACCTTATTTGGGTGAGGACCTTTGTGCCCTTGCGGGCCAAGAGCGAGGGCTGCGATCCTTGCTCGTTGGCCGGTGAAGGTGGCAACCCTCCCCTGGTCTAGGCGATGGCCAAGAACCTCATCTATTGGCCGATGAGGACGTTATAGCCCTTGCCTAGAATTGAGCGAAGGCTTTAGACGAAAGTCGTCAGCCCTTGCCTATGGTCAGCAAAGATTAATTGGCTAGTGACCTCGTCGGCCTAGGGTTAAAGAAAAAACAAGAAAAGAAGAAAATATTAATAAAAAAAATTCAGAAAATTTGACAAAATCGTCCATGTTAGCGAGTTTTGCCAAAATTAGCCTAAATGACTATATTAGCAAATCTTCAAAAGGTTTATGACTAAATTGGCAAATTGTCAAAAGTTTTAGGAGTCATTGGCATAATTGAAAGGTTTAGGACTAAATTTGTGCAAGTGCAATAGGTTTAAGACTAAATTGGCCAAATTAAAAGTTTAGAATTGAATTGGCAAAAAAATAATAAGTTTAGGGCTTTTTTGATAATTTTTTTGAAGGAAAACAGTCGGCCGGTAGATGAAAGAGATAAGAGCATATATGTTTTTTTATTACAGTTGAGAGATATACGAAACTAGCCTATTGTACAAGCTGTCACTTTCATGCTCGAAGCAGCGGAACAGGTTGGGCTAATGAGCATGGTTGGTTGCGCATGGCATGGTGAGTGTCTGACTGAAAAATTAATACATGGGACCAACAACTTCCCTTGAACAAATTACTACCGATCACTCATAGGCACAACCAATCACATTTTTACATGTAAGAAGTTTATGTTGGGGGGAGTTGAGATCTTTGTTTCAATTTATGGGGTCTACGAGAGAATGACAGATACAATGTCCAAGAATAAACAAATTGTTAAGAATCATTTAAAAGTAGTGTGTCATCATCTCAGTCTCTTTCAAAAAGTTAAATTATTAGAGAGATTGACCAACATTATGAATATGGCATATTGCTCAACACTCTTTCGTGCGTGTAACTCAGACCATACACACGAAATACATGATGTGAACGTAGCCACGTCATAGACAGTTGAATAGATTTCTGATCATAAATATATTTTTCAATTTCTAGGGCTCGTTTTTTTTTTAAAAGAACCAACTTTACCTTTAGTTATAATTATAGCCCGAACTTTTTTTTGTCTCAATAAAAAGCACCAACTTTTATTCGAGTCCCAAATTTGACCCTCGTAATGTGAAATTTTCAAAGGCTAGATTTGGAATTTAAATGAAAGATCGTGATTTTTTATGAAACAAAAAAAAGTTTGGGCTAGAATTGTCACTCAAGGTAAAATTGATTTTTTTTTTGGAATTAGGCCCAATTTCTATTCTCTGAACGAGCTTCTGAATAGAGATACGTGTTTGATGATAATATAAAATTTCTCTTCCTGGAATAGAAATTTGTTTAATAACGATATAAAATTTCTCCTTCTTACACTCTTGTCCATTCATTGACGGGAGATGGCAACAGTCAGCGGGGCTGCCAGAGTGGAGTGGGGTGGGGTGGGGTGGGGTGGGGGTGTGCGGCGGGCGCATATGGCTAGGGTGAACAATCAGAAGAGTTTTATTTCTCTTTTTGTTCCGAAAACAGAAAAGTAAACAATTTTTACTTGTCATTTCTATTCTAAACTTATTTCTAGACTAAAAATTTTTTCCAGTAATAAAAAAATGAAATTACGTTATCAAATGGATTTCTATTCTAAACCTATTCCTAGGAAAATAAAAATAGAGAAATAGAGAAACAGAATGGTGATCATGTGTGCTTTTAGAAACTGGAAAAATCAAGCATGATTAAAAAGGTAAGCCCCTTACAAGGGAAAAAAAACGTAAGTTATTAGGAAATTAGGTGGCTCTGTACTTCTGGCTACTAGTTGACAATATCAACCGTTGGTTTTTAGCTTGTTTTGGGAGTAATCATCCCTTATTTCATTAGGTGAAAGAGTACAAGGTTAACTTACCACAAAAAGACAATACTAACTGTACACACCACCTTGACTCTCCAGTGTAATTTTAAATAACACCCAATACGTGCACGTTATTGTTAACATTGCCCACCCTCCAGTTGTCCTGATATCCACCCCCATCTTATGACATACAAGCTAACTAGCGCAAGCAATGTTATCTTTAAACTGTCCTCCATTGAACCACTCAATCTCTCCTTCTTTTCTAACACAATTTGTTGAACCCTTGAGGTTGCAAGTAGCATCATATTAAAGCTAGAGCCAGAGCAAGATCTCTTCAACATTTGAACATTCATATTGCACTTCATCATTCCTCCACATACCTGAAAATTTGCCATGATGATTAAAGTAATGTCCCCCTTGCTTTTTTGGTGCTTCGCATCGAAGACGATTTCACTAATAATCCCTCGTCGGTATGAGTCGATTATCAACTTTGGTAACTCGATAAGCGACACTGGGAACTACCTTCTCATGGGTGCGCCTGCATATCCAGCTGTGGGGAAGCTCCCTTATGGTGAAACTTTCTTTAAGCATCCGACTGGTCGTTTCTCCGACGGACGTCTAATAGTTGATTTCATAGGTATTTGACTCTCAATTTCTTCTATCGATTTTTTCCACTGAAAAGACCATATCACATACCTTTCTCAGCTTTCGGCTGGGGCCAAGTGGGAGATGAGATTATATCTTGTGTTGCCTCTGTTTTTTTTCACCAAATTACTCGTACAGATTATTTGAGTGAAGAGCTTACACTCTGCCTAAGTAAGAGGCACACTCTTCGTTTGACATGCAGACTAGCATGTTTGACAATTAAGTTTGCTTTAAAATTCACAAATAAATTGAAAAGAACCTTGATAATGTCTGAAGTTCACTAAGTTGATTAGCTATTACAACAAGAAGATATTGCCCAGAACCAAGCGGATTTCAATTCACTTTATGCAAGCAACGATTTACTAAAAAAATGTGAATTGGATAGTGCAGCAGAGGCATTCGACCTACCATCATATCTACCGCCATATCTAGGAGAGGCAAATGGCTCTCATGTCCGTAACAATGGAGTCAATTTTGCAGTGGCTGGCGCTACTGCACTTGACCCTGAATTTTTCTATGCTCAAAACATTGGATGGACACTGTGGACCAACAGCTCGCTAAACGTTCAGCTTGGTTGGTTCAAGAAGTTCAAGTCGTTTCTTTGCCACACAAAACACGGTGAACCCTTGTATTATGAACTAATTACAAAGGCAACTATTATATTATGCAGAAGAAGGTTTATCTTTCTTTTTCATCGAATTTCTTTTCTGTCTTCAGATTGTGAAGAGTACTTCAAGAAGACTTTATTTCTTGTTGGGGAGATTGGTGGAAACGACTACAACTTTCAGTTCTTAGCTGGTGCAACCATCGATCAGATTCGACCGATAGTACCACTTGTTGTTGGAGCCATTGTCAATGCCACCAGTGTGTGTTAAATTCTTTTCGTCTGTTTTACTAAGTAACTCTTGTTGATTTTCATACCCTTTTCTATGTTTGGAATTTGCTATTATATAGATGCTTATTGAAGAAGGTGCGATAGAGCTCGTGGTGCCTGGGAATTTCCCCTTGGGTTGCTCTGTGGTATATTTGGCTTTGGCTGAGAGCACTAATCAGTCGGACTATGATCCAACAAATGGGTGTCTCAAAGCTTACAATTCCTTCAGCGAGTACCACAATGAGCACCTCAAGCGAGAGCTTCAAGTGCTACGGGAAAAGTATCCCCATGCAAGGATTATCTATGCCGATTACTACGGAGCAGCTATACCTTTGTACCTCGCACCAAAACTCTATGGTCACTCACTCTCTCTCTCTCTCTCTCTCTCTCAATGTTTTACATGGTAATAGGAGAAAATTGACGGAGATAGTTAGAGTCATTTTTTGTCACCTTTTCGACA
Source organism: Syzygium jambos (assembly GCA_031216235.1). Classification (NCBI taxonomy): domain Eukaryota; kingdom Viridiplantae; phylum Streptophyta; class Magnoliopsida; order Myrtales; family Myrtaceae; genus Syzygium; species Syzygium jambos. Next base: position 7,207,006 of record CM062223.1, read on the forward strand.
ATAACAATATCAATAGATGGTGCTTATCTTCAGGATGATTATTTAGATTGCTTTTGATGTAGGTTTTTATGGAGGGGCACGGATAGCTTGTTGTGGAGGTGGCGGACCGTACAACTATGACTTATCAGCTTGGTGTGGTGACACTGGCTCGACCGCATGCGAAAACCCGTTGGCTTTCGTGAACTGGGACGGAATTCACTTCACTGAGGCTGCTTACCGGTACATAGCACAGGGTGTGCTCTGTGGTCCCTATGCATCTCCACCTCTCATGCCCTGATCAACTTCAAACAGCTCAGCTACATGTTGCGTTCATAAGCATTGGACTTTTCACATTCGGCGGGGTTAATATCTATTACATCTATGTACTTAGATTTCTATATTTAGCAAGTCTCACATGTAATTCGCATGATACATGAGGATTCACATGTATTGAACATAATTCACACGAATTGCGCGGATCATGCATGTAGTGGAACTGAAGCATTCATAATTCACGATGAGGCACATAAGTACGACCTCTCCAATCCAAGCCACAAGATGCAATTACTTTTTAAGTTTCTCTTTTTTCCCTCCTCCTCCATGTGTGGCTTTTGAGAGAGCTGGCCGAGACAAGAGATACTTGATTGGAGAATAGGAAGGCAGAGACTGGATAATTTGGGTTTTCCTTAGTCAAATTATCTCACCTTAGCAGGCCACTCTAAGGATATAGGAATCTCTCAATCACTCGTGATACCTAGGAATCCACCAAAAGGGATAGAGATTTAAAAGAGAGAAGATGACAAGGAACAATTCTCATTGAGAAATTTCAATTCAATAAATCAACTAGGTTTTACAATGAAAGATCTCAAGGTATTTGTAATTGAGAACCTAGAACCCCTTTAAGTAACATTGATCCATTTAATCCAATCAATATTGATCCATTTAATCCATTTTGACCCATTTTCATGAATGTAAATTTTATGATTCATATCCGACCCAACCCATATTACTAAAATACATTAATATTCAACTCAATCTAGGAAAACCCTTACCCACCCATGTAACTCACTTGTGTATATGTTAGTTGGGTGTAAAATTAAAAAAGTAAATTAACACAATAAAAATTAGAAAATAAAGCAAAAAATGTAAAAAATTTCCAAGCTGTGTTTTATTATTTGCGTTTGCCTTTTGGTCCAACACTTCATGTGCACTCTCGCTATCCAATAGTAAACATGACAAAGATCGAGCTTTCGCACTGGCTAACACCAGTCAGCTCAGAGAGTTGGCAACTCGAAATCGTAGCAACCAAAACAAGTGGCAAATTGCGGAACTCGGAACTGAAGACCGTGCATTCTCCTCGTCACGAACCGAACCAACACTACAGTCCCTTAGCGTCACAAGAACGGAAATGCAATCCGATCCACAAGCAAAAGAGATCCAACGGAATTGAACAAGGGGATGGGGTTGGTGGGTGGGAGGCGAAGACAAGCAGCGTTCCTCCAAGGCCTCGGCTAGAACGTTGCGCTCGATGTCCTCGATAACAATGCACGACTATATAATAAATGAGTATCTGCTAATTTCTCCACCTCACCGATGTAATAAGAGACCCTAGATGTCTCGCCGCACCATTTAATGAAAGGGGACATTTCTCGTTGAAACCGTAAGTGATCAATTAAAGCTTCACCTGCCCTAACTCCAATGGCATAAATTGGGAAGTTGAGGTCGCTCTCTGGTATAACATATAAGCTCAAGCTCAAGCTCAACTCTATGCAGACTCTTCCTTCATCGAAATTTTCTAGTTGCTGCTCGACATGAAAACCATGGAGATACTGTTGGCCTTCTTTGTGCTTGGCTGCCTCGCTTCAGATCCCGTTTTGTCGAGCCCTGGACGCTACGAGGCAATCTTCAACTTCGGTGACTCTTTGAGTGACACCGGAAACTTCCTCCGTTCCGGGGCACTCGCATTTCCAGTCATCGGGAAGCTCCCTTACGGCCAGACTTTCTTCCACCACGCGACCGGTCGATGCTCGGACGGACGCCTCATTGTCGATTTCATAGGTACTCCATGCTTTCTTCTCAACATTTTTCGATCACTTATATTATGTCCTATGCTATAAATGCATTTTGATCGATTTGTTAATGGCTCAAGGTTTTCGGTAAAACGATTGAACTGATAATTCAACAGCACACTACAACAATGCTATGTCCTGTGAAAATAGTTGCGGCATCATGTCCAGAAATCATTTCGCATATGTAATCGCTGTTTCAGACAGCTTTATACATCTACTATAATTCCTACTTAAAATGCGAGGAACGAACACCATCCAACTCCAGGTTTTCTATCTCATGATGAATGTGAAAATATGAGAATGCAGCTGAAGCATTCGGATTGCCTCATCTCCCACCGTACCTGGAAGTAGCCAAAGGTCCACGTGTCCGTACCGGAGTGAACTTCGCAGTTGCTGGTGCCACAGCACTCGACGCCTCTTTCTTCTATGCTCAGAAGGTCGGGCCATTGTTGTGGACCAATGACTCGTTGAGTGTTCAGCTTCGCTGGTTCCAGAATTTGAAGTCCTCTATCTGCACCACCAAACAAGGTGAGATTCTATCTTTCATTGTAAAAAAAAAAAAGAAAAGAAAAGGCCAGATCGATCTTAAATTTCTTCATGTTTTTTTATTTTATGCCACATCATCACCTTTCGTCCAATCAATGCTGAGCGGCGGTCCACTTCAGCACTTCTACACATATTTCGATATCAAAGACCCACAGGAACAAAAAGACTACTATGGAGGGACCTAATCGTATAAAAAAAAGCTAAGGGACCTGATTGAATATGCTGTAAAAATTCGGGACCAGTGGTGCCTTTATCCAAAAGAAAATACATTGATGTGTGCATCTATGTATATTGCGACACATGTTAAGGAAATAGCTATGAATAGTGAAATGCTTACACAGTCGTTTATGAATTTACTGCTTGTAGGGTTCATTTTGTGCATTAGTGATAGAGATGACTGGCAATGGCCATTACCCCTCCTGCTGCTCATAATTAGGCTCCGTTTGCTTAGAGAAAATTGCTTAGGGAAAAATGAATGATTTGAAAAATATTTTCCTAACAATAATTTCTTGTATTTCTTCAAATAATTAGTTAATAAAAGTATTTTTATTATTGATAACAATTTATATCTAAATATTTTCGTGAACGATAAAAATATTTTTCATTCATTCGTTTTTATAAGTGATTCAAGTGACCATTTTCTGGAAACTGTTCTTTAAGTCATTCATTTTCCGTGAAACAAACGCATCATAGTGTAGCTTTTATCAAATACGTCCCATTTTTTATTCTAATGGCATTCTCTTTTCATATCTTCCCCCATGAATTAGGTTTCGCCCTCCAGCTCTTACATGGTTTCACATGAAAAGATGATACATATTGACTTTGATAATAATCATTGATGGATAAAGCTATTTTCGAGTTGCAGAGTGTGGGGAGTACTTCAAGAAGTCTCTGTTCCTGGTGGGGGAGATAGGTGGGAATGACTACAACTATCCCTCCTTCGCCGGTGGAAGCATTAAACAGCTCCGTGCTTTGGTGCCGCTAGTGGTTGGAGCAATCGCTCGTGCTGTCAGTGTATGTCCCGCAAACTTACTCCGATTCTACACATTTGTCCCGCAAAAAACCGATCTGAATCATGTTCATTGATGAAGCAACTTCACTAATTTGGGCTTCTTTTGCCATCACCATAATAAGCAGACATTTTTTTTTGGGGTATTGAAAGGGGTGACGCCCAAATGTTACACCAGAACTTGCCTAATGAAACTAGATCCAACCTAATATCCTATCAATAAAGGATAGGCAGACATTTTTCTGCAAGGACCCATGGAGAAGTTTATCATCGGTAGGAGCTTAATGTTAAATTGTCATAAAAGAAGTAAGAATCGATCTGAATCATCGTGTTTCAATCTTTGAGCACATTTCGTCAAAGCATTTTTCTTAGGCATGAGCTTAGCGTTCAATTCTCGTATTAAATTTGAAGGTCACTTTAAATATGAGCACATTGAATTTGAAAATGAAAAGGAAATGTCTGTTTCATCGCACTGTTTATGAAAAAACTTCTTATTTCAATAGTTCTACAAAAAGCAACTCCTTATTTCCCTTTTTATTTCTCTTTTCCGTGGAACCATCATAACCGTAACAGATATTGATAGAAGAAGGGGCTGTGCATCTGGTGGTGCCAGGAAACTTGCCGGTAGGCTGCACCGCGGTGTATCTAACTTTGTTTCGCAGCCCTAACGGATCGGCCTACGACTCAAGGACCGGGTGTCTCAGAGCTTATAATGCTTTCGCCAAGTATCACAATAACTACCTCAAGCAAGAATTGCAAAATTTGAGAGAACAATACCCTCATGCAAGAATCATGTATGCTGATTATTACGGTGCCTCCAAGCCTATGTATCACACTCCCAAACACTACGGTGAGCCTTCTTTTCACCTATCTTTTTCCCTTTCAGGTTTCGTCATCAGCGCATATCTTTTACTTGAACTAATAATTTTGTAATCAACCGTATATGTATGACTTTTACTTTCCACATCACATTCATCACTTTCTTTAAAGTAGTTAAAGTAGATATATAACTACTTTTTAATAACAATAGAGTTCAATAATTATAGCTGACTTTGTATAAAAGAGAAAGAACTTACGTTGTCTGTACGTCACATGAAAGCCAATTTTTTTTTTCTCTTTTACCCCACAATGTTCTCCTTTTACCTCTAGACTTAAACATTGCGCTTCATCACAAATCACAATTAATGTTGGAATGACAAATATGATGGACATGTGTAATGAAGCCAAATCTTAAAGCATGATTTTAGTGATGGAGTGCGGGTCCAAGTGAATTGACCCGATATCCACCGGACTGTCTCCTATATATAGAGAGAGAGAGAGAGATTGAACTGTCTCCTATATTAAATATTAGCATCTTGCAACCTAGGGGCGATGAAAAAAACATCAGGAGTCCGAAAACCCGAGCCAGATAGGCCCAATTTTTCGGGCAGGGATTTCGGGCTTGTCCTATTGTTTTATTTGGGTTGGTTCGGGCCTTTGGGTTTCATGTTTAGGTCCGAAATTGCTCAAACCTGCCTGAACTATTTTTAAAAATTAAAATATATTAGATATAAAGATATGAAAATATAAATATTGGAGAATACATTATTTATGCTCGCAGGACTTTAAAGAATGTCTAAATAAAATAAAAGAAACATGATTAAAATAAAACGACCGAGAAATAATATGTCAATATGGGTTGAGTTCGAAAAAGTGGTCGAATACCTATAAAAAAAATGATTTCCGAGGTCGAAAATATATTAACTAATCATTTTTAGTTTTAAAAAGAAGCAAAAGAAATTCAGGCAAGGTCTGAACCGGCTCACCCCAAATCGGTTTATAGTCCGATCCAGACCTTTACTTAATATGAATTTTAAGCAAAATACCTAACTTTATAAGGAAAAAAATATTCTTGCCTTTACTTTGATTAACACAAACGGTGAACATGTGCTAAAAATTAGGAATGTTTTAATAAATGAATAAAGGTGAGATTTTAGTTATTTTGGAAAATTAACCAAAATTCCTCCATGATTGTGCTTTCGGCCAATTAAAATTACCATTTTGCTCATAGTTTAGTGATGTATGTTTATAATTTATGTTATAACGAATATGGACTCTTCGTGGGAATTTTGCTGAAACTTCGAGGTTGAATGAATAACGTACAACATTGGAACCGATCTTTGGTAAAAGGGAAGTGAGAGAGGGAAAAAGAGAACATTGATGATAGTGATACGTAGAGATCCCAAGTGGTGTATGGTCTAATGACCCTCGTTTCCCAATTTCAACTCAATTCCATCAAATCAAAGGTAAAGCCTTTCCTTTCTTAGGTTGTTTTTCTCCATAAATCACACCTGAGACATGCAAATGTCAATCAAATGTGACTGTCACTTGTCTTAGTTCGACGTTATATCAGCAATTATTCTGGTCGGGCGATATGATGAATGACAATTGCTGCTGTTATTGCTTGTTATGACGCTCTAAAACTGGTTGAACTTCATTCCTCTCATTTAGAGTTAGGTGTAGATCTCTTCATATATCGGCAATTGGCAATGTAGGTTAATAAAGTGCCAGAATTACAGTGGAATTATGCTGAGAAGTGGGTGGCAGCTTACGTACTTGCTTTCCGGCTCCATTTTTATGCTGATGTTGTTAAAAAGTATCCCGACAGACTTACTACGCAATCAAATAAGAAAATGATGGAGTTTACATTATCCTATATACTTTTTAGCAAAAAAAAAATGCATTGTTTTTATCTTGTATTATGCGCAAAAAATAATTATCATAACATATCTTATCAACAGCATTTAAGTATGTGAGAGCTCTTTAATGAGTAACGTCTCTTTTGGGTCCTAAACTAAAACCCAAAATCATATATATATTGATTTGAAACCCCCATACTCTTTCCGAAAAGAAAAACCCTAGTAGTTCTTTTATTTCATGAAATACACCAAATGACAAACATAACACTGAAACCTTTTGGTTGATGTCGTTGACATGAACAGATACATAGTTACAGAATTTGTTCAAAAGTCTTGTCGTGATATAAATGAAGGTGTACTTTACAATTATTGAAGACCCACAAGATTAACTTGTTTCATACATCGATGAGTGCATTTGCGCAGGCTTTTATGGAGGGACCCTAAGGGCTTGCTGTGGCGGGGGCGGTCCATACAACTTCAATAACTCAGCAAGGTGTGGCCACACCGGCTCGACCGCTTGCAGAGATCCGTCAGCTTTCGTCAATTGGGATGGGATTCACTTGACCGAGTCTGCCTATCATCACATAGCCAAAAAGTTGATCTACGGCGGCTTCATATCTCCGCCACTCCTATCTTAATTTAATTATTACCCTTTTCTTACAAACGAGGATGCTGAACTGCATGTTTTTCTTTGTGGAGCCTTATACTTTGCCTTTCTGTCTTGTCCTTTCAAGCCTTAGGGTTTGGATTGAGGATTGGAGTGCTGCAATTTAGTGTGATGGTATAATTGAATCGTTTGTGAACCTAAGGAAATTAGAAATTTAGTAGGGCTTCACGACATATCTAAATAAAGATAATGGGTTGGCGTATTTTTCGCTGGATATTTTCAGAGAAAGAGCATTACTATATAATCTATTCAGAGCATGTCGTATATGGTCCCTCCAAGATGTTAGACCCGGTAAACTGCACTCGATGACGACGTGATACCTATTAGATATCCGCTTGACCGTGCTAGTACCAAACTTAGGCGTAAAACAATTGAAAAAGGTTTGTAGATTAAACATCAATTTAGTGAGATGATAATGAGCAGTTGGCGCTCGGATTTACTCCAAAGATTTGTCTGGATGGCCGTAATTTTCCCCCAGATAGTCGCATGTTAAATCCATTATATTCTAATCCATCTGGAAACTTAGAAGTTATAATCTGATTTCTTTTCTCCAGTAACCAAAGGAAGACGGCATCTGCCTTACGGAAGTTTCTACAAGACGAAGTCAACCTATATTTTATTCCAATTTAACTTCCCCAAATTTTCAGCAACAAATATACAAAAGACATAACATAATTTATAAACTTCGCGATGTCTATCATAGTTTGGATAAGTAATAGTATAAAAATAGTGAGTTTTTCCAAGTCAAATGATGATAAAAACGAATTCGCACAATTGCGTCTAACAAAGGGTTACTTGCACATTTCCGGAGTAACGAAGCTTGATGCTAATTTACACCCTATTTGTCTAGATCAAATTTACTATATTCGATGTTTTCTCATATTTTCCCATATTGGACATGATGAAAGGTAATTGTGCCTAATTTTCTCATTAAATCTGCCAGCCGTTTCTTTAAACTTGGTATACTAAAATTTGCTCATATACAACTTCATCTATCATCAACTTGTACAACGATTATTAGGATAAGATTAAGATTAGGCCAACACAATTAGGCATTAAGTATATACGATTGTGGACGATTAGGCAATTTTAATATCAACAATTAAAGTGACGTTCAATAATGGATAATTAATCTTGGACCTTTGTATTTGAATACAAGTTCGTTGAAGCACACAACAATTTCCGCATACGAATTGGAGTATTTGTTGTCAAACAGGAAAGTCCAACATGAACTTTTGATTATGCACTTTGATTCGGTCAACATGTCAGAGAAAGAATAAGAAGAAATAAATCCAAGGTACGGTTCCCTGCAGAAGACGGTTTGGGTTATTTGTGATTTCTATCTTTATATATTCTTGGATTTTCTTTGGCGAGCCCGCATGGATGTGCCGTTGTTGATAAATGCTTGCAGAAAGTGAAGGAAGCGCCGCGGTTGACGTGAAGAGTCTTGAAGCGCCGTTTCTAACGAGTGCTTGGCGTGGGTCTTTCTTCATGAATTACATCCATGAAGTTAATGTGTTGAAGCCGAGAAATTCTCGTGATATGAATTTGTGTATAATTCTTTCGTGGGATATTGAGAGATTACTTCGCGAGAAATTATGGGACGAAATACTGCATGAATTATTTGGTATAATTGGGGCTTAGAAAATACTGAGAATATTTAAATAACTCGAGTGTGGTTGTAATCTCCGTGATCTATAGTGGAATTCGTTACTGCTCTTCCCGTGGACATAAGTTATTACGATAAAACTACGTTAATCTGGTGTTCGATTTATTTTCTTGTTCTATCAATTTTACAGTCCGATCGATTGCTTCCTCAGCAAAGTCAATGAATCTACCAGCATAATTAATGGTTAAGTATCACGACTGTGCATAGTTAAACAGTTCAGCTCCACGGAATTGGCTTAATGGTTAAGTAGCAGATGAACGTGTCTAATATTCATGTTATGTCTCGTTGTGATAATTGAGAACACTACCTTAGAGAGACAATCCAAACAAGTAAATCATCAAGCCACTAGTACTAAGAGGTTAACATTAATAATATCTATAACAATAAAGGTAACTATTTTCATGGCCATGTCCAAGCAAATGTGATATGCAATTATCACTTGCATTTCACGTATGTTCTTGAACATACATAGCAAGTCTCAATTTATAGAACCTTGTATCTATCAAGGAGATAAATACCACCAAACAAAGGTGTGTGCTTTTCAATTCCACCATTAGTTTATAATGCAATCCAAACATAGATAATATGTGAAGGACGCATATTAGGCGTACTATGTGCACGATTGATCTACTCAAGAATCCCAAATGGGACCAAAAGCGGCGATCCCTTTGTTCTTGCACGCATTCACCACGTCTCTACTTCCCTCGGGGTTGCTCGTGACGATCACCACGTCTGCACCCCACTTCTTCGCCGTGTCCACACTCATCTCCGCCACATTTGGCCGCCCGTGCACCGCCGTGTCGTGCACAATCACCTTGTCTCTTGGGTGGCGGCTAACCATCTCCTTGATCTCCTTGCCGAAGTTTTGCTCGACGTTCTTGGCCACCCATAACACGCATACACTTGCTTTGCATGGTTGGAGGAGGAATGATAGGAAGACGCAAATGCCGGAGCCGGTGGCAACCAGCAGGACCCGGTCGTACATGTTGACAAGGTAGGGTAAGCCTGCGAAGTGGACCTGGCGGACCCAGAGGTGGGTTGGAGGATTGGCGACAAGGGACTTTGTGAAGTCGCCGACAGCTCCGGCAAGCATCATGTGCTCATCCTTGCCGTCGGAGATGATGCCGAAGGCATGCCACTCGGATAGCGGGGACGGGCTGATCCGGCCCAAGATGCCTGTGGTTGGAAAAGTACGCTTATATGTTTGGCACATTCTAACTCCAAATATAAACTTTTGGTAAAAAAGAAATCCATATATAAATTCCCAATCTAAGAAAACTATAGATAGATTCGAGTTACCATAGAAAAATATGTGTGATTGACTTACCAAAAGAAATTTTACGATTGAGATCTTGAAGTTTAAAATTTTTTTCAAATAATTATATACCTGCTTTGACTCCCCCGTGGAACTTGATTATGGAGGCATGCCCCGAAGGAGAAGACACCTTCACCAGCACTCTCCTCACCGTCACCCACGGTATTATTATTAGAACCGTAATCCCCACCGTGAACCAAGACTCTTGTTGCCTCACTAACCTCAACCCCAGCTCGTCACTCTTGTAACTCTTCGTCCTTGGGTCGTACGCGACGGTGAGGACAACGAATCCCCAGAGAAGGCCGAGGGCTGACCACCCTGCGAAGCGGTGTGTCCGCTCGAACACGTTGTGGTGCAGATGGCGGACGAGCGGGAACGCTGCCAGCGAAGAGAGGGCGATGAGCACGAGGATTGCCGATGCGACCCCGACGATCTCGGGCGACGTGCTGTCCCGGTCCTTTAGGGTTAGGACTAGGGCGTAGACCAGCCATGCAAGGGACGAGACACCGCACCCGCTGTGGATCCCACCGAGGCTCTGCAGGAGGGAGGTCGTGGCCGTCTTGGCGAAGAGCGGGATCCATGAGCGGCCGAGTAGCTCCACGGCGAGCCAGAAGGCAATGCGCAAGAAGGCCTCACTCCGGCACAGGGTAAGCGCGAAGATGTTGGCTATGGAGAAGAGGGCGGCGCGGTTCCTTGCATAAGGGAAGTGTCCAGTCGCCGCGAGGACGAGGGCGACAACATTTAGTGTCAAGGAAACGACGAACAGCCGTTTGTACACAGTGAACAGCCCTTGGTCAAGGAGGATGACCGACAGCCTTGACGACTCTTGGCCTCGGGCGGGCTTCGAGGGAGGCGGGTCGATTTTTGAGGCCACTTCAGCTTGCTTTCTCTCGGAGTGTTTTTCAGGCTCGATGAAAGTGCCTTCCTCGAGCATCTCCAAAACAACATCATTGGGTTCGTCGTCATCGTCGTCATTGAGGTCAAGGTCACAAAAGTGGCTACTCGCTTTGCTCGTCGATCGCTGAATCAGCGACGACGGAGCAACCCTAGACGAGCTTCCACGAGGCCATGGAAGCCAAGATCTTTCGCTTCCGTAGTTGGTCATCTCGGGAGCTCTCTGAGGTGTGGTAATGGCAAATGGAACTGCATGAGGCTTGATCTCAAATGCCACGCCTCTACAACTCAAAAACCTCACTGGGCTTTCCATGAGGACTATGCTTGCTTTGTGCACTATGCTTTGTGGGTGCGTTCGTGAGTAATCGGGTAGAGTTTATATAGAGGCTTGGTGGTTGGTGCACGACCAAATGCCATGTGCGAATAATGCCAACGAAGGATGAGCGTGCGTGGTTAGTCATTGAGAGAGTTCACTGAGATTCACATTCGTTTTCAATTTGAATTGGTCAAGCATTATTTGGCCAAACCAATCACAGGCGATGTTGCTCTTGAAAGTCGAAGTTCGATAGATCAAGTAAAAATTACTGCGATAACGGTCGTTGGTGCGTCATAGAAGTAGGTTGGCGTATGAGGAACTAGTTATGAACGTATGTACTCGAGACCGTGTCAAGTGGCCTTGCTTGCGTGCCAAATTGGATCAATAATTTATCCATGAATCTTTCTGTACGTAATTTTCAGCAGAAAAAAAAAAACAATCCAAATGTTGAGCTTGACAAAGAATTTGGTTATCTCCAATTCCATTTGGAGAAATATTACTAGTCTTACGTTGTGATAGACTTTAGCTTGTTTGAATAATCTGTCTTTGAGTATCTTGTTAGAGAAGGATGTGTCTCGAGCGGACCCCTTTAAGTGATTGTATTTTGACTTTTGAGCAATAGAGATGAAGAATGTCGTTGGCCAAAGAAAAAATTACATGATCGAGTTGAATTCGGGAAAAGTGCTGAATAAGTCTCAAAAGCCTTTTGGGGTGGTGCCAATTTAGTCCTAAACCTATTTTTTATGCCAATTGAATCATAAACCTTTTGATATAATGCTAATTTAGTCCTTTTGACCGGATTTTGCTGACGTGGACGTAAGCTGGTCACCAACACTGACGTGGACAAAATTTAATAATATTTTAATATTTTTTTGAATTTTTTTCTTTTTTTTCTTCTCCCTCTTCCGCGAGCGGCGACCGACGGGAGGCCAGAGGCCGGCGAGATCGACCTCGCCATCCTCGAGCAAGCCACGGCGGCCATTGGCGAGGCTCACCCTCGCCGGCGACGGTGAAGGCGAGCCTCGCCATGGTTGGGCAAGGCTGGACCTCACCGGATTTGGCAAGGTCCAGCCTCGTCGGCAGTTGGGCGAGGCTGGACCTCGCCAGATCCGGCAAGGTCAGCGTCGCCCAGCCATGGCAAGGCTCGCCGTGGCCGTAGCCGGCGAGAGCGAGCCTCACGCTGGGCTGGCGAGGCTCGCTCGGCCCTCGCCATGGCCGAGCGAGGGTCGACCTCGCCAGATCCGGCGAGGTCAGGCCTCGCCCAGCTGCCGACGAGGCTCGCCCGGCCCTCACCAGACCTCGCGACCTCTGGTTTTCTTTGATTACCATATGACGACACCATGGCCTACTCACTCATGGTTTTCTCTGATTTGGCTCGTCTCATATCGATTCTCATGGTTTTGTCTTTAATATGCAATTAGGTAGGTTTCAAAAGATTGCCCACTCTAATAGGGTTCTAATAAAAAACATGTTTAATATTGTTGGAGTTGGCAAATATTTCGGGAACTCTTATTTCTCATACCGGGCATGCCCACGTGAGCTTAGGGAAATCGAAGTATGATCCGATGACATGTGACCCCTGCGCACGGAATGCGGGGGTTCGGGGGCAACGCCCTCGAAATGGGGGTCCCACTGACCGGACAGTGAGCGGGGGTTCTGCTCACAAGTGAGCGAACAGCGGCCCCACTCGCCGGTGAGTGGGCGAGGGCTCGAGAGCAACGCCCTCGAAACAACATCGGATTTGCTAGCCCGTTTGTTGTGGGATCAAAGGGATTTTAATAGGTTTGGGCTTTGAGCCCATTTGAGTCCTAGATATATTGTACTTATATGAAAAATCATTGTAACGAGTGATTATAGTTGTAAACCCTAAAAATTATAGTGGAATCCCTTGACAGAACGTAGCCCTATTCGGAGGTGAACTTGGGTAAACTTATGTGTCAATTTTTTTTCTATTATCTGTGTGATTGTTATGATTTTATTTCGGATATAACCCCATCAAATATTAGGGTTTCAAATATTAAATTAAGTGATCACACTTAAAGGTGAATTTTTTCTATGTATTGACAAATTGTAGATAACAATCCCTGCATCAAGAGATTATATCCTCCCCAAATAAAGTGAATAATTTTCCGTACATATGACTAATTTATGAGTTAGGAAGCAGCCGGTCCGCATGTCCAGTTGAATCAGAAAATTTCTATGTTTTGAACCAGAACGGTTCTGGTGACAAGACTTCGGTAGCGGAATGAGAACTTTTCAAAATCCAAATAATTAAGAGGACGAGATTGATTTTTCTTATCTCTGAAACGACTTTGATGAAGACGCTGAATTTTCCAATGTAGAAAATAAAAAAACTCACGCGGAAATAAGAAAAAGATAAAAGCTCGTTCGATTTTGCCACTCAGTCCAAAATATGTTGAGTTCAAAGTGGATTGTAGAATTGTAGAAGCTACAAAAAATAAAAGGAAAATAGAAATCACAAATGTCATAACTTTCGTACAATACTCACTTTGGTATCATAACTTTTCAATCAATTACATCAGTCTCCGAAAATTCCGACATGGTATCAAAATTCATGGCACCTGTGGTGAATATTTTTTTAAAAGTTATAGCACTCAAATGATTATTTAAAAAGTTATGACACTAAAGTGAATACCTTTTAAAAGTTGTGTTATTTGTTGTGTCTTTTGCCTAAAGATGAAAGGACAAATTTTTAACCTACTTCAAATCTCCCCAAGGAAAATGGCATTGACTTGTTCACGAAAAGGGTAGCCACAAAATTGGGAAAAAAAAGTCAGGTAAGAACTAAGGAAAAAAAACTCAGTCAAAATAGAGCCTTTAGCTTTGTCACTTCTGGATCAGACTCTCTTCATTCCCACTCCTCTCTTCAAAGTTTTGTCACTATCTTCACCATTGAAGTTTGGTCACTTCAAGTTGCCCTAAAGGCCAATCAGGTTGTTGGAAAATTCCGACATGGTATCAAAATTCACAGCATTTGTGATGCGTATTCTTTTGTAAATTACGACACTCAAGTGATCATTCTTTAAAAGTTATGATACTTAGATGAATGGTTTTTTAAGTTATGATATTTGTAATCCCTTTTCTTTGATAATAAAAGCATAAATTTAACCTACTTCGAACCTCCCTCGAGGGAATGGCATTGACGAGTTCACGGGAAGGGTGGCCGCAAAATTGGAAAACAAAATAGGGTAAAGAAAAACCAAGTCTTTCTAGCCTTGTCACTTCTGGATCAGTCTCTAGTCACCAATACATTCCAAAGCCTATTGGAGAAGCAAAAAGCTGACGAGGTCAAAGGCGATTGAAACTTCAGGATTTCCTGTATTTATCTGAAGCAAACGTGCGCGAATATCGAACTATTGTAATAGTTGGGTCCCCAGATAAAATTAGAAATGATCACCGTTGGAAGTTGACACTACAAAAAAAAAACTGGATTTTTGCCACGAAAATTTACGACGAAAAAATTTTCTTCGCAAATTTGCGACAAATTTTCCAACGAAAAGAAAAATTCGTTGGAAATTTCCAACGAAAAATTTTTCGTCGCGAAATTTCCATTTCCAACGAATTTTGCGACGAATTCAAAAAAACCCGGTATTATTCGGCATTTTTTATATTCGTGGAAAAATTCGTTGGAAATTTCCAACGAATTTTTCCACGAATTTCAATTTTCCAGGCAATTATTTCAGTGTGTACAATTTTCGTTGGAAAATTTGTTGGAAATTTCCAACGAATTTCAATTTTCCAGGCAATTATTTCAGTGTGTACAATTTTGGTTGGAAAATTCGTTGGAAATTTCCAACGAATTTTCCAACGAATTCAAAAAAACCTGGTATTGTTCGGCATTTTTTATATTCGTTGGAAATTTCCAACGAATTTTCCAATGAATTTCAATTTTCCGTACAATTATTTCAGTGTGTACAATTTTCGTTGGATTTCCAACGAATTTTTTTTCGTTGGAAATTTCCAACGAATTTTGCGACAAATTCAAAAAAACCCGGTATTGTTCGGCATTTTTTATATTCGTGAGAAAATTCGTTGGAAATTTTCAACGAATTTTCTAACGAATTTCAATTTTTCGGGCAATAATTTTAGTGTGTACAATTTTCGTTGCAAAATTCGTGGGAAATTTCTCACGAATTTTGCAACAAAAACCCTACTCCTTCCTTATTCAACATTTTCGCGCTCATTATTCCCGCAACTCTCAATTTCCACATTCTCTCTCTCTCTCTCTCTCTCTCTCTCTCTCTCTCTCTCTCTCTCTCTCTCTCTCTCTCTCTCTCTCTCTCTCTCTCTCTCTCTCTCTCTCTCTCTCTCTCTCTCTCTCTGCGAACAACCTCCATTGCAATCCCTCGCTTCACCTTCACCTTCACCTTCTCCCTCCGCCTCCTCTAGCTCCGGCTTCGGCTCCGGCACCATGGACACCAAGATCGGGGCCCTCAACTCCTGCAAGCCCCCCTCGGGCGACGTCAGCTCCCTTCCCAAAGGCGCCGCCGCGGCCATCCAGTGCCAGGCCCCTGCGGCGGTTGGCACCCTCGACGCCACCATAGGCCGCCACCTCGCCCGCCGCCTCGTCCAGATTGGCATCACTGACGTCACTTCGTCCCCGGAGACTTCAACCTCACGCTCCTCGACCACCTCATCGCCGTCGCCGATGAGCTCGAGGTCGCCCAGATCTAGGCGAGCTCGAGCTCGCAGGCCATGGCGAGCGTTCTGGGCGAGCTTGAGCTCGCCCAGATCTGGCAGAGTTCTGGGCGAGCTTGAGCTCGTCGGCCATGGCGAGCTCGGCCCTCGCCATGGCCGGCGAGGCCCGACCTCATCGCTGGCGAGGGCCGAGCTTGCCATGGCCGGCGACGAGGCGAGGGCGATTTTTTGACCCAAAAAAAAAATTCGTTGGAAAAAAAATTTCCACGATTTTTCAACAAAAAAATTTTTTTGTAGTTTTTTCAACGAATTTAGCCACGAGTTTTCCAACAAAAAAAATTCGTCGCAAATTTCCAACGAAAATTGAAATTTTTCGTTGGAAAAATTTGCGACGACGAATTACCAACGAATTTTTTTTCGTTAGAAAATTCGTTGGAAATTCGTTTTCCAACGAATTTTTCCAAATTTTTCGTTAGAAATTTCGTCAGAAAAAACATGTTTTTTTGTAGTGTGAGGTGTCATGGTATTAATGTACTTTCCCTTATTAACTAGGTAGTATATGGCTATAAAAAAATACATTATTCATTATATTGTAAAGTCGCCGGAACTCATTAAATATCGAATTAACAGAATGTCCATTCGAACTAGGAGTACTTATCCTAAAATTATGCAAAAGAGAATAAAATAGTTTCATTTCAGGGTTCTAGGGTTCATTTGCAGGGGGCAAACAATGTGTATCTACACATAAGAATTGACATTAGCTCCATATTATTCTAATTGTAGAAGAAAATAAGTTAGCTAGGATATAAAATTACTCTATTTTGGGGGTGTAACTTTCGAGGATGCTATCCTTTCACCCAATTCAAACATTCAAATTCAAATTTGTTAACAAAATAAGTAGTGTCACGCCTCGGATCCTAACGGGCTCGCGACACCTCTCGAGGGTCATATCGAGCGCGATGTCCCATGATGCATCGCCGATCCAAGCGAAATACCCACATGAATACGTAAGCAAAAGCGAAATTTAATAGCCCAAACAAAAGACAATGACAAAGGGATAATAACATCGTAAAACAATAATTTTATAGCAATGGAAAACGGTTACTTACAACATTCGACCAGACAATCAGACATTATGCTCCTAGGGTTAACATCCACTATTATCATCCAAAAAGGGACATGTGCTAAGGTAGACTAGCTGGTTACACAAAAGGGGCTCTACCAAAAGCTTCTAAGCGCAGTACCCAAACACTGCTACGGCGCCCAATCTGAATCAAACCCTGAAGACTCTGACTCCGTGTCAGACTTGATCTCGATCGGCTCTTCCTTCTTACCTCTTACCCAACTTCTCATCGGGCTTAGACTCCATGGGCTCTAGCACAGGCTCGGGCTCTTCTTCAAGTTCGAACTCCGCAAATTCCTCTTCGAACTCAAGATCCACAGGCGCTACAGGTTCTAGTACGAGCTCGGATTTAGGACCAGGGTTCTCCGGGGGATCTTCGAGGTCCAGAATCTCACCATCAGGAGCATACATGTCCCCGGGCTCCCAATCCACAGCATCGTCTTTGCCGTGCTGATGTCCCTCAAAACCCAGATTGGGCCAATTAACTCCAACCCATCACGATAAAACCAAGCCAAGTAAGTATGACACTGCAAGTTGTCTAAGTCTATGTTTACCCAAACCGTAGTAAGATGCATAATATAAGTCTGATGTGGACCTACTGGATACTTGGTCTCCTCATGTACAGTATGCATAAAGACCCCAAAACGCCGAGGTGGCGGCATGATCAAGGTCGGGGTCAAGGATCTGAAATGGTTTGCATTATAGCAATGAGAATGAATCTCAATAAGCAGACAACCTAAACCCCACCTAGGCCAATGCATACCTAGATGAGTCCCAACATGCAATCTAGCAATCAACATAATAGAATTCTCATGCACACTTACCTCGCCTCAAATTACACGCCAACTCCGCGCATTAGTCAAAATCATAATAATGCAATAATAGCTCAAGAACATAACATAAACACTCGAGCGCCACAACCACGTACATTTACCAAATTCAACCAAACCCATTTCCTATGTGTGTCCAACCAACTAACCACGACCCGCGTCAACATGCCTCAGGTCTAGCCCTCCGATCAATTCGGGCTCAGTCCCGCGTAACCACAACTCAGGATATTTCTCTGGACCTGCGTAACCATGCCTCAGGTCATTTCTCTCAACCCATATAACCACGCCTCAGGTCATTTCTTGCCTTTCTAGCCACACCCGCGTAACCATGCCTCAGGTCGGCAGCCCTTCGATCAATCCGGGCTCAATCCTGTGTAACTACGCTTCAAGACATTTCTCTCGACCCGCGTAATCACACCTTAGGTCATTTCTTGCCTTTCTAGCCACACCCGCGTAACCACGCCTTAGGTTGGCAGCCCGCCGATCAATCCGGGCCTAGTCTCGGTGACCACGCCTCAGGACATTCCTCATGCACATACGCCACACACAATTTGCCGATACCAATCTAACATATTATACTATTCAAATTCAAGTTATGCTCACCACATTAACCCATCAACCCGACCTTCAAGTCGGCCACATTCAAGCATCGATTTCTCCTACAAATGCCATGACAACCATGTCATTGAACCCATCTCAATCAATCACTAATTTAGCCATAAAAATCACCACCACATAATCTATAAACCAATCACATTCAATTAACTAATCCATACCTAACTTAGTCACTAAATCAACACTCATCGACCCCTAAACAAGTCTAATAATACCCAAAGTATTAAGTAGGGATTAGGAGGTCACTTACCTAGTTTTTGGCTTAAGGAAAACCGGCAAGGGGGCTAAATGGCCAGTCGGGGTAGTGGTGGGCTTGGCACGGGCAAGGCGCAGCGGCTGGCCAACGGGCAAGGCCTCGGCACGACCCTCGGCCACGGGCGAGTCGCTCGGCACGGCAAGGGCACCGGCTAGGACAGCTCGGCCATGGCCTAAGGCAGCGGCCAGGCAGATGGGCGACGGCTTGGGCAAGCTGGGCGACACGGCCGGCGAGTTAGGCGAGAGGTCAACGGTGATGGCGAGCTGGCTGAGCATGCGGCCGACGGCGACGGCGACCTTGCCGAATGTTCGGTCAGCGAGCTAGGGCGGCGGAGGACTCGGCCAAAATAGGGGACGACAAGGAGGCAGCCGTGTCGTCGCCAGAGTAGCAGGGGCGACAGTGGCTTGGGGGAAAGCTGGGGTGGTGGCAGTGAGCAGGTGGGGGCAACGGCGGCCGGAACAGCGGTGTGTGACGGTTGCGTGCGAGGCGAATAGAGGTGTTAGGCGAACAGGCAAAAGGGAGCAGAGGGGTTGTCTCGACGGAGATGGAGCGGCCGGCGGTGGCGCGGCAGGACTATAGCCGCCTGGGTGAAGTTGGGCTAGTTGGCGGACGGTGATCCTGGCAGCGATGGATGACCGAACGGTGACGCACAATGGTCAGGCGAACCGCCGGCGAGCTGCAGTTAGGTGAGCGGTGGTCGGGCAGAAAGGGAGCAAGAGTAGCGGGCGAAGGGGAAAGGAGAAAGAAGAAGAAGGAAGGAAGAAGAAAAGAAAGAAAGAGAAGAGAGAGAAGGAGAGTGGGTGGGTAGGTCTACATGGCGCAGAAGGGGAGGGGATGGGACAAGGGGAGGGGCGCGCGCAGAGGGGAGAGAGAGAGAGAGAGAGAGAGAGAGAGAGAGTCAACTCAATGAGTGCGATCCAACAACCCACGTTCAAACTCGAAGTCAATCCGACGATCCACGAAAAACTCTAATTTATAAATTAGGAAAAGGCCAAAAACACTAACTAAAATACACTAAGAGGGAGGTCTACTAATCAAAAATCCACACCTGGTCCAAATTTCACTTTTCACCAATTCCGGGCAATATCGACGCTGGTTACTATAATATTGACACCATCCAATTAAATTCGTTACGAAACTCCGAGAAATTCGACACTAAAGTTCGGGTTCTAAATAACGGCTAAATTCGATCGAGTGCGATTCTAGCAAAATCTCTAATTTAAAAAAAAATAATCCAAGAGTGATCAGTTCCAGGTAAGATTTTACTATAAGCACACTGACAAGATACATGCTTTATAAATCCTAAAATTAGGTCGAAATTCAGAATGTCACAAGTAACTAAACAGTTTATATTGTATAGACTATCAAAGATGCAATCCGGTACAGAGATGCAAAAATAGACCATTAAAAACATTTCACTAAATCGCCTTATTTCGAAATATTGGAATCGTAAATTAATGAAAATAAATTATTAATATAATATGAAAAAAATTTCCATATATATTTGAAAAGAGAAAAAAGATCTCAAGATATAATTACTTTTGGCACGATAATTTATAAGATAGAAATATTTAAATTGAAAAATTGAAATATGTGAGAGATAAAATAAAATAGTGAATCGTGGCGGTGGGATGTTGCGCTAGCCCCCCTCGAGGAATAGTCGTGCACCACCGCTGGTTTGCAGCTGAGTCATCGCTCGCCGGCCGCGCGGACACCTCAATTATAAAAAAAAAATAAATAAAATAGTGAATTTATGCATTCCTCTGTATCTATCAATTAAGCAATTTATGATATTTTGCAAAAGAAAAGAAAATTATGATTTTTCTGAAGTAGGATGTCCTCTTTGTTTTATGTAACAATATATATGAAATTGGCCATTGTAAATGGAAGCAAGCATAGTTGTTTAATACATATGTAGTCAATCACAATCATTAAACAATACAAAACTTCTTTCATCCTTGGATAGGTCAAACTTTATTATTTCGATGAATAGAATTCCAATTTTCAGTGACCTATATACTATATATGGAGTTAATGTTTCCCCCAAGAATGCATGCTACATTAACATGATCATAATAAGGAATTTTTTGCTAGAAGCATAATAAAGGTCTTGTTGAGAAGTGTCCCCGAGATATTGATTAATCCATGAAAATGCATTTCTCTTGTGTTATATATCGCGAATGCTTCAAAAATTGAAATACTGCTTTATGCTTAACAAGTTTATATTCGAGGGATACTCTATGATGATTTCAATAAAAAAAAGCCTAAAAGAAATATCTCTGTCTTCCCAATATGGGCCTTGCACATTATCCATGGGACTCATGAAGCTTACAACTACAACTTGACCATGACTGACGTCTTAGTCTTCCTCTTAATTTTTTTTTTCATCCTACCTACGCTACTTTTAATCATTACTCAATCTAAAAATGTGAGTCCATGAAATTATGTTGCTTATCCTACTTTGATGGTCGACCAAGAATTTGTGATTTCCTTTAAGATTCGGAGGTTGCTAAAAGAATTATGTTATAATTTTAATCCAATAAAAGGGAGGATAACTTTAGTTGGTTCATGTGCAGTTGCAATCTGATATAAGGTTGAAAGCACACTACTTTAGAAAGAACAGTTTTCAATTGCTTCGTATCTCTTGACAATTAGTCGATAAAAAATGATTTCATTATTAATAGCAATTTATGCTCGAATATTTCTGCTGATAATAAAAATATTTCTTGTTTATTGAATTTAACAAAGGCGTATCTTGTAGGAATCCTTACACTTCGGCGATCACCTCATGCGCTCGTCAGACAAGTCGTCACACTTGGCGATTGGAGTTAATTTGCATTGCAAATTTTGTCCTTGACATAAGCAACAAGCTAACTTCAAATGCATTGGTAATTTATTAATAGTTTATCCCATATGTCTCATGTTTATAATTGGGCAGTTTCTTCCTACGCCACGGAAAGCCATTATCTTCACTAACTGCAGTCAAAATGAAATTTCAATAGTTTATTAATAGTTTTCCTTTTTCTTTTTATCTTTGTTTAGAAGTATTCTTTTGTTGTTAACAAGGTCTTAAACGTACTTTCTTTTCTTTTAATCTTTGCTTAAAATTACTCTTTTGTTGTTAACAAGGTCTTAACATTATTCCAAGCGTCTAAATTAAGTACGAAGCTTCCATTAACACTATTTTCACATATTGTAGATCAGTCCCAGGATCGAGACAAATATATTTTAACCAAATAAAGTGAATGAGAAAATGCCTGTATTTTGAACCAGAAGGGTGACAAGACGTCGATAAAAGGAATGAGAAATTTCCCAAATTCAAAGTAATTAAGAGGATGAATCGGTTTTTTCCCATCTCTATATCGGCTTTGATGAAGACCTTAAATGTTCCAATACAGGAAAATTTTGTGCCGAAAAATATGGACAAAAAGCTCGCTCGATTCTAATGTCCCGTTAACGTACGTTGAGTCCAAAGTCGATGGTAGAATTGTACCAATTTCAAATTTTCACAAGAACATGGTATTGACGAACTCATGAAAAGAGAAGCCACTAAATTAGAAAAACAAAAGGGAAAAAACTCGGTCAAAACCTGACGAGGCCTTCAGCCGATAGGAGGTCAAAAAGACTTGAATCTTGTGAATTTCTTCCATTTTTTTAAAACTAATGCACACGAATATGAAATTATATATGTCATCATTTAGTCTCAGTGAATTTAGTATGGTTTGGCTCCGCTTAAACAAAATAGACGTGATCACCGACCGAAGTTGCGGGGTCATATTAGTTTATAGTAGCTTATTAACTAGGTTAAATTTTAATATTAGATACATAGAAGAATTTCCAAGCTTATGTAGTCATGGAGTAAAGGTCCATTATTCTTTTATTGTTGCCCGAACTCATCGAATGTCGAATCAACAGAACGTCTCTTCAAACCAGTAGGACGAATCATAAAATTCCCCGAAAGGGAAGAAAATAGCTTCGGGTTTTGAGGGTTAAAAGAACACTATAGAAAAATAAAATTATTTTGAGCCTGTTCATCGCGCGAAAAATAAATGATGAACAAAAGGTTTTTCACTTGTTTCGTATCTCTTAACAATTAGTCAAGGGAAATTGCTTTCATTATCACTAGCAATTTATACTTGAACATTTTTGTTGATGATAAAAATATTTTTCGTTCATTCACTTTTGTAACTTATACAAATAAATCATTTGGAAGGAATATTTGTAACTTTCAAAGATGCTATCTTTTCACTTAAGTTAAACATTCTAAATTCAAACTTATATTTAAAATAAGTAGTTAAAGAGTTTACTTTCTGTAGATTAACAAAGATGCACTCCCCTACGTGTATGCAAAAAATAGACAGATATAATATTTTACTAAATCGCCTCATTTCAATATATTTAATTTATAAATAAGTGAAACGAAATTACTGATATTATATAAAAAATAGTACATAGAGAAAAAAAATGATTTCCGAGATTTAATTTCATTTGGCACGAGATTGTTTATAAGATAGAAAAAATTCAAATTTTAAAATTGAAGTGCTTGAGAAATAAAATAAAATAATTTGTTTTCTCAGAAGTTGGTTCATTTTAGGAAGATTGCATCAATGGATATTGGGCGTCTAAAGTTTCAGAAGTTTCAGTGTGGTATTTAGATGGGCATTCAATGTAGCATTGTAGTGCAACTTTTAAAATGCTAAGTTTGTAACTTTTCAAAGATTGGCGAACTTGCCGCCTCTGGTGGCGAGCCTCGAACTTGCCCTAGGCCGACAAACCTGCGGCCTCTGGCGGTGAGCCTCGGGTGATGAGCTTGAGGCTCGGTCTATCCAGGAGAGCTCATACTCCGCCAAGGTCGGCGAGCTCATGGCTTGCCAGATCGAGGCGAGCTCGAGCTCGCCAATGGTCATCATCAGGCAAGCTTTGAGCTTGCCAGTGGCCGTTGCCGGTTGGTCGCGGCGGAGGAAGAAGGAAAAAGAAAGGAAAGAAAAGAAAAAAGAAAAATAGAAAATAATAATAAATTCCAAATTTTTATAAAAGAAAAGAAAAAAATTAAAATAATTAAAAATCATATTTTATTAAAATAAAAATATTAAAAATTCGATTTTTGTTTTGCCTGAAATAAATTCGTCAAATTGAAATCTTTTTCCAATGAAATCCAAACATCAAGAAAACGATTTCCATCATGCATCACTAAACAAAGGAAAACTAAGCGTTTTCCTAGAAAATGATTTTCCGGAAAGCATTTCCTTTATCATTAAGTTTTCTGCGAGAGTGCGTTTGTTTTGCGAAAAATGGACCATTTTTGGAAAATACTTTCCAGAAAATCATTTTCGAAAAATATTTTCCAGAAAATCATTTTCCAGGAAAATAAGTTCATTTTTTAGTGTTTGGCTAAAACCTAAAAAAGACTTGAAAAGTATTTTCAATTATTTTGTGAGGAAAATCTAATTGTGAAAATTATCGAAATATTTTATATATTTTAAATTATTTTTTATTTTAAAATTTTTTTTATTAAGAAAAGAAAATATATTAATGTTTTCTTTCTTAGAAAGAAAACAAAAGAAAAGAAAATAAAAAATATTAACAAATTCAAGATGAGTAATTTCGGAAAGTGTTTTTACCTTCTTAGATTAGGAAATTCACTTTCCTAATATTAAACATAATATTTATGTTGACCGGAAAGTATTTTCCGTTGACCAAATCATTTTCGAAGAACCAAACGGCTAAAAGTCCGGAAAATACTTTCCAGGAAAACACTTTCACCAAAACAAACACACAAAAAAAAAAAAGAATGATTCATGGTCAACCAAATAGTTTTGAGATTGCCCAATGTCGCGACCGACCTCCCGAGCCCTCTTTTGGACAACATGCAAAAAGCAAGGGGGGCTCGCCTGGTATGTGCTAAGTCTAGGTTCAGGACTTAACTCGGACTCTCCCAGGCCCATATCATATCGCGACTTAAGTTTTTAACATGTAGGTGATTTACATGCAGGAGTCGCCACTAATCGATTTGGGGTGGGTTGATTAAAAACCCAAATAAGGTGACGGGAGAATCACCCTATTCCTACGAACTAAAAATTAACTGGGTTTGGGGACTTGGTTACACTAGTTAGATAACTAATGTCCTTTCGGTACCATTTTACCCTGTTCATTTTTTAAAAATATTTATCAAGCAATTTGGATTGATTTTAGGACCTTTCTCCTAACATGTGAGGTGATCAAGCGAGTACACAATCAGAAGCGATTAGCAGTCAAAAGACACAACAATTCATGCAGCCTAAGGTTCTAACCTTAACTAAGCCAGATGACATTCAAAATACGGCAGTTCATGCAATTGTATTAAAAGCATTCATAACAACAATGCAATGGTAATAATAAAAATAAAACATGCAAAATTTCACCGCGCGACCTCAGGCTAGTTTAATTTAAATAAAACAACACGTGCATAATTATAAAGGATTAAGGCACTCATAAAAAAAATTTCGGAATTTTGTTTTTCGAAAGAAAAAAAATAAAATAATAAAATAAAATAACTTTTTCTTTTTTTGAAATTTTTTTTGAATTTTTTTTGAATTTTTTAATTAATTTTTTTTAAAAAACGGAAAAGAAAAACCTTGTATTATTATTTTTTAAAAAATAAAAAAATCTATTTTTATTTATTTATTATTTTTTAAAATAAAATAAAATAAATTAGGCCGGTCGGGTTGGGTCCGAATGACCTGGGTCAACGGATCCGACCCGGGAATTGACCCGGGTCGGATCGGTCAATCCGGATCGGGTCGGAACCGACCCAGGTCAACGGATCCGACCTGGGAATTGACCCGGGTCAGATCTATCGATCCGGGTCGGTCGGAACCGACCCGAGTCAACGGATACGGCCCGGGCATTGACCCGGGTCGGATCTGTCGATTCGGGTCGAATCCGACCCGAACGCACAGACCCGCGGGGGAGAACGCCGGCAAGGCCAAAATTGGCCGTCCGCCGGCCAACCCAGGCCGGCGCCGCCCCCGAATCCGCCTCTTAGGACCATCACCGAGCCTCGCCGCCCACCAGGGTCACCGTCTGACGGCCATTCGCCGGCCGGCGACTCAAATTAAAAACCGGCCTCACTGAGGCATTTTGTCAAACAGTGGGCATGCGTAAGCAAAACGAGCAATTTCCGACCTACCTCGGGAATCCGGCGCACTTTGGGGACCTGGCTTACCTTCGGCGATGACCTATGGACGGTGGGGGAGGACGGTATGGGCCGGGATTCGCGCGACACAGCTTGCGCGAGTCCCGGCCAAACCGGACACCAAAATAGAGCAAAACAGGGGTAGTCGGGGCCGGGAGAGGCTCACCGGTCTACGGTGCGTCGGGATGGCTTCCGGCTGCTCCTTGGGTGACGGTGACGCTGCTGGAGACCCTGCAGAAACCGAGCTTCCTCTCTTTCTCTCTGTTTTCTCTCTTTCTCTCTTTTTTTCTCTCTCGGTCTCTCTGTCTCTGTTTTTCTGGAAAATGGCCGACCCGAGGCTTTGGCTTCTTCACGGCGACAACGACATTGATGGTTTGCTCCGGCGAGACCTCGGTCACGCTCTCTCTTTCTCTATTCTCTTCGTTCTCTCTCTATTCTCTGCTCTGTTTCTCTCTCTTTTTCCCTACTCTGTTTCTCTCTCAAAATTGCCGACCCCCCTCTCTCTCTCTCTGTGGCTATTTATAGCCGGACGACGACGATGCTGCTATGCTCCGTTGCGTATGCAATAACGATGGCCTGCACCGGCCCAGGCTCCGTGAACCGCGGCCATAGTCTGGTGCAGAGAGGGAGGCCTAGCGATGAAGCAGAGCAGGGGAACAGGGAGCCGAGAGGGAGGAGGGGATAAGGGAGCCGGGAAAACCGGGGGGGATGGGACTGGCCTTAATGGCCAGTCCCACTGGCGTGCTCATCCGGGACTCTTCTGGGCTGATGACGGCTATGACGCGGCGGCTCCGGTGACGTCGGCGTGATGCAGGAAACAGGGATGAACAGGGGAGGGGAAAGCGACGCGTGGAGAAGGAGCAGGGAGAGGAAGAGGCTGGGCCGGGCCAGGCCCAGCTCGTGTGGGGAAAAGAAGAAAGAAAAAAAGGAAAACGGGCTGGGCCCGCAGGGGGAAAAAAAAGAAAAGGGAAGAGGAAGGAGGAGCTGGGCCGCGCAGGGGGAAGCTGGGCCGCGCGGGGAGGAAAAAGGAATGGGCCGGGTTGGCCTGGTCCTGACCCGGCCCGACTCGATCTTTTTCTTTTTAAAAAAAAATTAACTGATCAATTAATTAATTAATTAAAATTTTTTTGAAATTTTGAAATTTTTTTTAAATAAAAATAAAAATAGGCCCTATTAATGCAAAATGTGTCTAATTTCTACATGCAATTCATTTAAATAGAAATATTTTTTTTTAGGAACTAAAAAATTAATTCCTAAATTTTGCATAATTAATTTTGGGCAAATAAAAAAATAGGTGTCAACAGCTGCCCCTATTTGAAGGTGAGCTCGCAGAGATTACGTTGAAAGACAAAATGACACCTAAATTTGGCCCATGCATGCTCAATGAATGCTATTTTTTGTGAGACTGGAGTCTCATTTTTATGATGCGATATAAAATTTTTTTTTGATAAAGATTGGCCAAATGATGCGATATAAAATGATGCATGCTAAAGCAAATAAAAATATACCTAGGGCTACTTACCTTGTCGAAGGGTAGAGTAATCTCAGATAGTTGATATTGTGTCGAGGACCCGAACCTATCTTCTATTGCCTTGACCGAGGGGGGGAAATCACTTGCCTAGGACCCGAACCTATCCTCGATCGCCTTGGGTAGATTTCGTTTATCGAGGACCTGAACCCTTCTTCGGTCGCCTTGATTGGGAAAAAATCGCTTGCATAGGACCTGAACCTTTCTTCGGTCGCCTTGGCTGGATTTCGTTTGTCGCGGACTCGAATCTACCTTCAGTCGCCACAACTGGGGAGAAATCGCTTGCATAGGACCTGAACCTTTTTTCGGTCGCCAGCTGGATTTCGTTTGTCTAGGACCCGAACCTTTCTTCGGTCACCTTGACTAACTGGATTTTGCTTTGCCAAAGACCCGAACTTTTCTTCGGTCGCTTCAACTGGGATTGTTTTGCCAAAGTACCTAGGGGTCCTTGCCCAAGGATTTGATGGTTTGCCTGGTGGGTTCTTGCCAGCAAATCTTGAGAAGGCTCAAATGATGAGCACCTGAGAGTCCTCGCCCGAGGATTTGTTGGTTTGCCTGGTGGGTCCTCGCCAGCAGGTCTTGAGAAGGCTAAAATATGATGAGCACCTGGGGATTTGATGCATCATCTGCTGAATAACCGACCTTTTTCGGGGCATCTCCCTTGGGATGATAATGAGGGCTTCTCCAACGCCCGAGTTTTCGTGTTCTATCACTGGGGATTAGAATTCTGAGCTACCAAAGCCGATTAGCGCAAGCATACATGCATTCATCAAGGATAGACAAGCTGAGCTATTCCAGAATGTGCATTTGAAAGTTCATGCATGATGATTTTACCATGTTTGCATCACCAAAAATCCACCGAGAGTCAATCAAGACAATTTTTTCGCAAGGTGGACTTTCTCGAGATGATGAACGAGGACCTTCAGTCAGAAAGGACTTTCCACTTGCTCTGATTGAAAAGGGTTGTTTGTCCCGTCCATTAATGCGGGAGTATCGAAAACACTCAATCTGATCGCTATCACATCAACAAGGGTCTGAGTTTTCTCGTAAGCGGCACGACGCTGTCAATCTGAGAGGTCTTCTTCAGGGTCGTAATGTAGGCTTGGTCAATGGCTTAACAAAGGAGACTGTCCGAGTCAAGGCCATGAAAGAAAATATTCTGCAACTATCTCCGGGTTTACAAGTCAAGAACCCTGCAAAAGAGATAGAAAATAGTTTTGCTCGCACTTCCTCGAGCGTTGTTTATAAATATTTAAAATCCCGTGTTAATTCAAATGCCCCAATCAGAAGAGACTTCATGAGAGATGTAACATGGGTTTGGTTTACGGGTTGAGGAACTAAATGATCGTTAGGCTCAAAAATGTGTGTATGGGTGAGAATTGGTGTTCATCTTGGCATTGTCACCAGTCTTCTTCTTCACTGTCAGGACCCTTTTGGAAGACTTTCTGGGTAATTCTGTATTTTAGCATCTTTGACAACTTTTTCTTGAGGAGCTTCTGCGTCAAGCATTTTCCTGGATACCATTCTATCTCTGTCCCAAATGCTTTCTCAAGAATAGGTTCGTCTACCTCTATCATGTGGCAGATCTTTATCAAGACAGAGTTCTTAAAATAGGAATTTATATCAAAGAAGAACTCAAGTTTGAAACTTTTGGGGTTGTCTATTCTACACCACTTAAAGTCTTTGAGATATTTGAGAGCACTTTATCACGCTCACAGATCTCCTCGGTTAAAACTTCATTGTTTTTTATAGCAGCTACCCAGAAATTAGGGACTCCTTTCTCTTCATCCTTTTCATCGTTTTTCTTCTTCTTCTATTCATGGGCATTGGCCTTACTTTTGTCAGGCACACTGCTTTTTCATGCCCTTATTTTTCAGTATTTTTTGCTGTTCTCTTGATGTTGTCAGGACTAGCCTAAACAAAGTTGAACGAAATAATGTTCTGTTGCTCTTGGAGTCTTCATCTTCATTCGGTACTTGAGATCGTGATGCTCAAACTGTGATGACTTTTGCCTTACCCTGGTGTGGGGGATGATCACCAATTGGGTTCATATGAAATGAAATTGCCGGCTCAATTGGGCTAGCAAGGGATATAAGTGTATGGGATAGCAAAAGAATTGCTCTTCATCATCCTATGGCACTTAAGTTATCGCGAGAGTTCATCTGTAATAAAAACACTCAAAGATTAATGCAAGTGAGAGCAAGGAAATTTCTATTCATCTTTTTTACCTTGTGTGCGCTCTCGCAACTGATGATCATAGAAAATTTTAGATATTACAAACTCCTCATCCTTCTTATCTTGCTTAGTGAAAACATCACTGTTATCAATAAGATATTGACATTTGAACAGGCATTAGTTTGCTGCTTTTCTCTTAACAAAGCCCTCTTAGTCTCGACTGTCCAGCCGTCGATAGTGTGCTGGCCTTAAAAGACTCTATCGAGGATCACCGACTCCGTGACAACAAGGAGGTCGAAGTCACGGGGGCGGTGATCAAAAGGGAGAAAGGCTCTTTTTGCTCCCTCTAAATTTGAGTCCTCCCTGTAATGCTGGTTTACTTCAAGCTGCCCTAGTGTGAGGTGGTTCTTGACAGGGATAATTTGAAAGGAACCTTCGAATGTATGGGCTCAAAAGGGTTAAGCAAATGATTAATGACAGTGTATGGGGCAGAGAAATGAATTGCCTCTCGTCACTTTGGCTGCCGTACCTAATACGAGAAATCCCTTTACCTTATAGATATGAAACCATTTTACTCATCTTGCAAGAGTTTAGTACTTGAGAACGTGTATGGATTAAGGGTTGCCTCTCATCATCCTGACACACCTCGTTCAATACATCGGAGCAATTCGACACCGTTCGTCGAATTGTCGTGATTTTCACAGGGAATTGGTGAATTAAACAGGTAAAACTACCATGCATAATTACCTTTCACGAAATGCACTTGGGGAATAAAATAACATCTATTTTCTTTAATTATTTCTTCCTTCTTGTTTCTTTCTACTCTTATGAGAAAAGTCTTTTAGGGAAAGAGATACTTACCTATGTTGCGACAGTGAGGCATACTTGCAAGGTAATAAGAAGGATCGCGTTAATGAATGGCTTTTTTAAGGGATAAGAATCGGAAACGATACAACATTACCCTTCGTGATTCCATTCATTGGAGATTCAACTGACAACTCCTTGAGTTTTCTCGGATGTTGATAATTCCCTTCTGACAAAAACATGAGCTTATGTTAGAAGTAAGATGATTGAGGGTAAATTGAGAACGATACAGATTACCCTTCTTCCATTTTGCCTTCAAAGCTAGCAGAGTCTTTTCTTCTCTTTCTTTTGTTCAGTCTCCTCTGCCTCAGTCTGCTCTTCCATGCTCTTGGTCTCGAAGCTCGAATGAAATCCTCTATAATTAGGGGTGCTTCCATGTAGACGATTCTATTGTCGGCACGTGCTGTGCAACTCCAACGTGTCGAGTAATTTCTCGCGAATGCTCTGATTCTTGACTGCACGGGCATGCGCAATTGCTTGCATGGGGATCTTCGCAGCAAAGCTAATCTCTACTTTAAAGGTCTTTGACAGGTGTGGGTGTGACGGCCATCGAGACTTCCGTGGTTGTCACGATCAGCTTTTGATGCCATTTTGTCATATGCAAAGTTCTTTCCAGGTGCTTACACCATGAGTGTTCTTATCAATAACTTTCCTGCCAATTCCCTTATTATGAATTGGGACATAGAAGTTATTTCAAGGATAGTACTTTTTCACAGCATCCATGTTGACCGGTTTGGAGAATTGACGTCCATCCATTTCAGTCAGAATCAAGGCTCCTCCCGAGAGTATCTTTTTCACCACATAGGGGCCTTTGTAATTTGGAGCGAACTTACCTCCAAACTCAGGGGGTAGTGGTAGCACCTTTCTTAGTACAAGATCGCCTGCTTCGAAGTGCCTTGGGCGCACTTTCCGATTGAATGATCTGGCTATCCTCTGTTGATAGCATTGCCCATGACAAAGGGCCTTCAATCGCTTTTCATCAATCATATTCAATTGTTCTAATCTTTGCTGCTTCCATTCTGCATCAGATAGTTTCGCTTGGGATAATACCCACAGTGAGGGAATTTCTACCTCAACCGGCAAGACTGCTTCCATGCCATATACCAGAGAAAAAGGGGTTGCCCCAGTAGATGTCCGAATCGACGTTCAGTATGCCATCAATGCAAAAGGCAATCTTTCATGCCAATTTCAATAATTTTTAGCAGTCTTAGCTAAAATCTTCTTAATGTTTTTGTTGGCAGCTTCAACAGCTCCATTCATTTGGGGACGGTAAGGAGACGAATTCAGATGACGGACTTTAAATTCACTGAGTAAATCATCAACAAGCTTGTTGTTCAAATTTGTCCCGTTATTTGTAACAATGGCTTCTGGAACGCCATAACGGGCGATTACATCTCGCTTGATGAATTTCATCACATTCCGAGCAGTGACATTGGCATATGACGCGGCCTCGATCCATTTGGAAAAATAATCAATTGCGACCAAGATAAAACGATGCCCATTTGATGCTTTCGGATTAATTGGGCCCATCACATCAATGCCCCATGTTGAAAACGACCACGACTCTGACAACTGATGTAGTTCAGTTGGTGGGGCGTTTATCTTGTTTTCATGGATCTTACAACGGTAACAATTTCGAACGTGTCGTATGCAATCACTTTCCAAGGAAAGCCAGTAATAACCTAATCTGGCTATTTTCCTGGCCAACATGTGCCCATTCATGTGTGGACCACATACTCCTTCATGCAATTCTTGCATGATTTGCGTTGCTTCGGTCGCATCCGCACATCTTAGCAAAACAGAGTCATAGGACCTTTTGTACAAGTGTTCCCCATCGACGAAGAACTTCGTCGCCATTTTCACTATGTACTTTCTGTCTGCATAGCGAATCCCTTTAGGGAACCGTTGTTCCTTGATGTAGTTCATGATGTCATAGTACCATGGTTTACCATCAGGTTCCTCAGTCACAGTCATGCAATGAGCTGGTTTGGTCAAAATTTCAATCTTCAGAGGCTCTATTTCCAATCCATCGGTAACATGTAGCATGGATGATAGTGTAGCCAGTGCATTGGCGAATTGATTATGGGATCTAGACAGGTAATCGAACGAGATCTCGTCGAACTCTGAAACCAAGTCTTCCAGATAATCATGATAGGGTATTAATTTAGTATCCCTAGTCCTCCATTCTCCGACAGTCTGGAGTATGATCAAGGCAGAATCGCCGAACACTTTCAGTTTGGCAATTTTCATATCAATTGCTGCTTGTAAACCGAGAATGCATGCTTCATACTCGGCTATATTGTTGGTGCAAGGGAACACCAATTTTGCAGCCACAGGATAATGATGTCCATCTGGGGATATCAAGATTGCCCCGGTGCCAGAACCAGACAAATTTACTGCTCCATCAAAAAACATGGTCCATGTATGTTCCTCCGTTGATAGAATGCGATCATCCTCATGTGTTTCCCCAGGGCATTCAGCCAACATATCAGCGATCACTCGACCTTTCACTAATTTCTGTGATGACATTTGAATGTCAAATTCAGAAATTAGAATTTGCCATTTAGCTAATTTTCCCACTAACGCCGGTCAATTAAGTAAATATCGTATAGGGTCGTTTTCAGTCACGAGGAACGTCTGGTGATGCAAAGTATACTGTCGGAGCCTATGCAACACCCACACCAATGTGACCCATGTCTTTTCTTATTCGGAATAATTTTGTTCCGAAATGGTGAATTTCTTACTCAGATAATAGATGGCTCGTTCTTTTCCATCATCAGGGTGGCTCTGGGCCAATAGGGCTCCTAACAATTCACTATGAATCGTTAAATAGAGAGTTAGAGGATGCCCTGGAACTGGTGGAACTAGTACCGGGGGGCTCATCAAATATTGCTTCAGCTTTTCAAATGTTTCCTGACAGTCTTCATCCCAATTGATTTGAGCGCCCTTCTTAAGGAGTTTAAAAAAATGTCGTGTAGTCTCAGAGAGTTAGGAGATGAACCGAGCAATGGAGTTCAATCTTCCCAAAAGGCTTCTGACCTCTTTTACTGTGGATGGGGGCTGCAATTCACATATTGCTTGGACTTTCGAAGTGTCAACCTCAATCCCCTTGCTACTCACGACGAATCCAAGCAACTTACCAGAAGTTGCCCCGAAAATGCACTTTGCAGGGTTCAGGCGTAATCTGAACTCACGCAACCGGCTAAACAGTTTATTCAAGGGCTCAATGTGGTCTTCTCCGTATCTGGTCTTGGCGATCATGTCATCGACATAGACCTCAATTTCTTTGTGCATTAGGTCATGAAAGAGGGTGACCATAGCACGTTGGTATGTTGCCCCGGCATTCTTCAAACCGAAAGGCATAACCTTGTAGTGAAAGGTCCCCCAAGGAGTGATGAACGTCGTCTTCTCCTTGTCCTGATCGTTCATCTTTATCTGGTTGTATCCAGAGAATCCATCCATGAAAGAAAATAGTTCGAATCTAGTAGTGCTATCCATAAGGACATCTATATGAGGAAGCGGAAAGTCATCTTTTGGACTGGCCTTGTTCAAGTCGCGGTAATTCATGCAAACTCGAATTCGACCGTCCTTTTTCTTCACCGGTACGATGTTCGCTACCCAATCAGGATATTGTGAAACCTCGATGAATCCAACTTTCAGCAACTTCATCACTTTTTCTTCGATCTCTTTCGATAGCTCGGGTTTGGTCCTTCGTAATCTTTGCTTTTTTGGAGGCATGTCGAGATTGGTAGGCAAGTTATGCTCGACAATCCGAGGGTCTAGTCTTGGGATATTAGAATAAGACCATGCGAAGACATCCTGATACTCCTTAAGGAGAGTTATCAGCCGTATGGCTTTCTCTTCGGGAAGACTAGCCTCGATTTTCACTTCTTTTGGATCCTGAGTACCACCCAAATTGATGGTAATGGTATCTTCGGTTGTAAGGGGCTTGATTTGTTCATATTGCTCCCAATTTCTTTGGATTTCAACAGGGTCGTCACTTGAATCATCAGAATCGCTGCTGTGAGTATCTACATCATCAGGTTGGACCATACTAACTCCCTCACAAGCCGTAGGATTATGCCTGAAACACAAGGTAAATTGATCAGACAAACAAATGAGGATATAAATTTTCCATTGCTTGATATATTTTTAAGAATCATGAAATGTCGTTGATTTTCAAAAATTTCTTAGAAACGAGTAAGCATGAGATAGCCCAGGCCTCAGAATACTTTCCTTTACATGGCTGGATATCATCAACGGGCCGGTTTGGTGTACTACCTCATGCCCTCAAAACATTATTTATTTACAATACACGAATTTACAACCTCAAAAGAGGGAAAGTTTGAAAAGACATTTCTTCCAACATAAACGACGACAAGAAAAACAAAACACAAGGATAGCCCATTTTCCAAGGATTCATGCAGGAAGGAGAAGAGGAATTCTACTCAGACGAGCTTGCGCCCATTCCCTCCGCTGATCCTTCATCTATTGCGCCGACGAAGAAATCTTCAAAGTTATCGTTCTAGGAATCCAGCTCATCGGCTATTCTCTTCATTGGTGTTAGCTTTTCCAAGTCGTTCCATCCGCTAGGAATACTATTCTGCTAGTCTTCATAAAAACTTGACGGCATCTGATAGTCAACGTAATAGTCGAATTTACCACTAGGTTGGCTCAGGGTATCCATAATAGCCTTTCCTTTGCGTGTCTTATCAGAAAGCTCAGGGGCGGCAGTGCGAAGGCTAGGTACTACCAAGAGGTCATCGTCACCATGACACAGCCATGGGGCACGAAAGGTAAATGCCCTGACATCCAGTAAGTCTTGAATTCTATTCTTCAGAGCATCACAATCATCCAGCGAGTGCCCGATCTCTCCTGAGTGAAAGTCACAAGATCTGGAAGGATCGTAGTTAATGAAGTACTCAGGAGTAGGGTGTTTTGGCCTCCTCGTGATCAGTCCTTTTTGCAAAAGGATAGGGAATATGACATTCATGGATTTGGGAATCGGCGAATATCGTCGTATATCGCCCTGCCACTATAGGAGTTGGACATTTCGCCAAGTTCTGTCGGGACAGGCTCCCAACGGTAGATTTTCTTTGGGACGGTTTACCTGGGTCACGTGCTCCTGATTGGGAACCGGCAGTGACACATCCGAGATTTGGTGAACAGTATCCATTAGGGATGCGAGTAATTCTAGTAGCTCATCTAACTGGTACTGCAGACGTGCGAGCAAATCAGGCGGGTTTGCACTCGTTTCTGAGGTCGAGTCCTCATGTATGGCTCCTATAAAGATGTCGTCAAATAGAGAGACCACATTATCCAGCGCTTCTTCTCGGCGACAATCTCCTTCAGTCGGTAGCTTGTCTGGATTCTGATGTCGATCAACTGCAACATTTAAGGGAGGCACCGAGGAACTCGGCTGGCCTGAACATTCGGCTTGATATTTGAATCCCTCACTAGATCGTTCTAAAGGATAAATTTTTTCATCCTGTAACAACTTAGCAGGCGACGGGAAAGTTTCCCGGATATGGGGAGGTAACAAACCGACTTGACCTGTTATATGCCCCTTGCTGGCTTATGGGTTTCCTCCACGATATCCTAGACCAGCGGTATGGTGATTTTTGGTAGCTTGAATAGGTTCTCGAATACCCCGGCCTCCTTTGCCAAGTCCCCGACCTGGGGTGAAACCATTTCCGACCATGACTTTTCCTACCATGACTGAGGCTTTTGACATATTCGGGACGAGAGGAGCAGCTCATCGATATCCATGAACAGTTGAAATTAGTTCGATGGATTGATAGCTAGATTCCACTTTGCTGCTTGGTTCGACGTACGGATTGCGGTTTCTTGGTAGACCCGATGGTCTTCCTCTCCAAGGACCGTGATTAGCTTCCCTTGAGCTACAAACTTTACACTTTGATGAAGGCTTGATTGTATAGCTCCTGCAGAGTGGATCCAGGGACGGCCCAATAGAAAGCTAAAGGCAGCGGGGATGTCCATTACTTGAAATAGGATGCTGAATACTGTCGGGCCAATTTGGACATCTAGGTTGATCTCACCCACCGTGTCTTTCTTCATTCCGTCAAACGCTCGAACGGACATTTTGGAGGCGCGGAGCTTAGACGTATCCACATTAAGACGGCGTAAAGTTGCCAGTGGGTAGATATTTAGTGCGGACCCATTATCTATCAAAACTCGAGCTACGTGGGCATTTTTACATTTGACGGAAATGTAGAGACCCTTGGTATATCCCTTTCCTTCAGCGGGAAATTCGTCTTCTGAAAATGTTATCTGATCCTTCAAAAGGATGGACCCCACAAATACTTCTAGCTTGTCATGTTCGATTGTCTCCGGTACATTTACGTCACTGAGCACTTTCATCAGAGCTTTTTGATGTTTCATGGACGTTTAGAGTAGTTCCAGTAGAGAAATTTGAGCAGGTAATTTACGTAGCTGATCCACTACATTATATTCATTAGCCTTAACAATAGCTAGGAATTCTTTGGCTTCTTCATCAGTGACAGGCTTCGGAGACTGAGCATGTGCTTGAGCATACGTTCGTCCTGACCTAGTGATTAGGTCCACATCCAGTTCGTAGGACCACGGGACTGTACTGTTATTCTCGTACCGGTAGGGCTGAGGTATTTCGATCACTATTTGCTCTTCGGGTAGGGGTATCTTAATTGTCAACTCCTCCTTCTTATTTGGGCTGTCAGACAAAGGTTCGTTCACAAGCGTGGGGGTGGATTCACTTGTTTCAGCATTCAGGGCCGAGAGTTCTTTGTTCCAGTCAATGATGACCTCAGAGATGGTGGCTACCGTGCCGGTACTATCAACATACACGATCAAACCTGCTTTCACCATGTTGGCCTTTCTTTCATTAGGGATAAGGGTAGTACTTTGCCAGTAGGGTAATACCCTGCTCTCACTAGAGCGTTGTAAACATCAACGGTGTGTACCCTCTCACTCCTGATTCGGACAGCATCGAAGGTAGATATGACATTAATTCTGTTTTCATGTTCAGGTAGCGGGTTAGTTTGGACGTTTGATTTAGATGTCTGAAAAGAAAAAGCTTTGGTGTCAAGTAAGTTTTGGATTCGGTGTTTGAGAGTATAACAATCATCCGTCGAATGCCCTACCTCGCCCATATGATAGTCACACTTTTTGGACGGATCATAATTCGAAAAACTTTCTGCGTTGGGCCGTTTTGGTTCAGTAGAAAGCAGATTTTTCTTCCGGAGTATGGCCAGGACTTGGGAAGGGGATCCAGGCAACGGAGTGAATTGCCTTTTCTTATATTGCCTTGGAGGTTGACGACTTGAGGTCGATTGCCGCTCAGTGTTCACTTGGACCGTCCGAGGAGGATGAACGGTTTGGGTATATGAAACGTTTCCTTTCATGAGGGGTTCCTTCTCTTTTCGTGTGCTCAGTCTTTTGCTCGTAGATGAGGGATCCGTAAACCATCCATCACGCAATCCCATTTCGATTCGTTTTCCCACAAGAACAAGACGATTAAGAGATTCAGCAGTGGCGCCAACCAGGCGGTGTCTTTATTCATATGGAAGAGACTTTATGAACAACTTCACTTGTTCATGATCAGTGAGTTGTGGAATACCCTGGGCGGCCAAGTTTCTCCATCTGGTAGCGTACTTCTTGAAGGACTCACTCTTTTTCTTTTCAGTGCGTTCCAAATCATCCCGGGTAAAGGTAACATCGAGGTTAAATTGGTATTGCTTGAGGAATGCATCAGCAACATCATCCCAGGATTTGAAAGTATCAATATCCTTTGACATATATCATGTCAGGGCTGGCCCCCTCATACTCGCCTGAAAGGTTTGAATCATGAGGGGTTCATTATCAACGTACTGCGTCATCCGCACATGATACATGTGCAGATGGTGTCTGGGACACGAGGTACCATCATATTTCTCGAATTCCGGTATCTTGAATTTCTCCGGTACCCTGACCCGTTTATATATAGACAGGTCAAGTGGGACAGCATTTTGCGGACCCTGGAGCTGTTTCAACATCTCTTCGACTTTTGCAAGGCGTTTGTCATGCTCCGTTATTGGTGCAACTTCATGTTCGGGCTTCCTGACAGCAAGGGGAAGAGGATCATCTTCTAACGGAGGCATTTTAACATCACTGGCGGAGGCTTTGTCTTTACCAGTAGACGGTGGTGGTAACACCACTTCAACAGCTGCAGACGTGGTCGTGAGCTTGCCCTGAATGGATTTCACTTATTTCGTGAGATTTTAGATCGCGTTGAGGACCAGCTTCATCTCGTCCTCCATGTTATTGAGACGGACGTTTTTTTCGGCCATTTTTTATAACTACCTAGGAAAACGTTGAAATAAATGAGTATAATATCCAATAAAGAAATATTTTATGACCGGGTCATATTATTGTTGTATAATTTATTTATTTGCAAAGAGAAAAAAAAAGAAGAAAAAAGAGTTTTCATTAATATCAACATTACAGGCGGCGTCCCCGGGATTCGAACCCCGGTCGCCTCGGACCCTAATACTACATCCCCGGATACCACTGGGTTGAAGGCCGCGGTGGTGTCACAAAGGGGAAAAAAAATTTATTTAAAGCATAAAAACGGCCCAAAATATATTAACATTAATACAATCCAAAAACAGCTTTACAGAAGATAAACAAACCCCCTAAACATAAATACAGGACTTTTAACAAAAAGGGCGCCCCTCCTGGATGCTCATTCTATATATGATGGAGAAGCTATAGTCTCTTGGAGCCGCCTATTTTCACGGACAAGTTCCGCAATAAGCGTATCCTTCGTCCCCATTGTCCTTTCGAGCTGGTCGATTTGTGTTTGGCGACTGGGCTTGTTGGTTACATCCGGGACTTTTGACTGGAGTTCAGCCGGGATTTGGTGATGTACGATGTAGAACAAAGAGGCATGGTGAGCCTTTTCCTATCCTTTCAATAGTCTAGGCACAAGAATATTTTCAGGTTGACACTCAATCCATTTCCTCTGAACGACACGAATTTCTTCAGCGTAGTTGTAGTTTGAGCGGGTGAATCGAGCTCGAAATAAGTCTGTCTTGAGAGGTGGCGGGGTCTCCTGGAGGGCTCTGTACTGGCGAGCTACCCGGTAGGGGTAGTATGAAGTGATGCCAGATAAACCAAGCAATGGGACAGGGTT
The DNA here is from genome assembly GCA_031216235.1 of Syzygium jambos. Lineage (NCBI taxonomy): Eukaryota > Viridiplantae > Streptophyta > Magnoliopsida > Myrtales > Myrtaceae > Syzygium > Syzygium jambos. The sequence goes on from CM062223.1 coordinate 7,246,541, forward strand.
GTGAAAGTGATGTGCGAATCGAGCCTAACCCTCGTGAAACCACTTAGCGCGCCATAGGAAAGCCTTAGGATCGGGGTCTTTCAAAAAGTTTATCCAGGTAGAATAATCTTTATGAGGGGAATTATTTTTTAAAATCTCAAACCTTTGGATCGGATGCGTAAAGTCATCGATTTCAAAAAGCTGCATGAGGTGCCCAAATCGTCTCAGACGAGATAAAAACCAAATTTGCAAAATTTCGAGGGCGACCCGCATGATTTTATTATCATTTTGCTTAAAACGGTTTAGAGATAAAAATGTTTCTGCCAAAACCGAGTTAACATAGCACAAATCATTGCAAATTTGTTTGGCTACATACGCAATTGAGGGGTTTATCGAATTTCTGCGATAGGGGAAAACGACACACCCACAAAAGCAAGGATAAAAATTTTAGCTTTTTGGGTCATGGGTTGACTTTCAAAACGTTCATTTAGGAAAAACCAGGGGCAGGCATTGCAATAAGATTTGACAACTCTTTTCACGGTATTGCTATCGGTTCGCAAAAACTGGGATAGTTCGGACAGAGGGGGCACACCCAAGAGTGGTTTGATGAGCTCAGATCCCAACGGCTTTCCAATGACCACACTATACTCTTCCAGAGTCGGGATCATCTCAAACTTACCAAATATGAAAGTAGATGTTTGTGGGCACCAAAAATGTGCTAGTGCTTGCATCATGCCAGAATGGATGTTGATTTTGAGCAAGGGGAGTAGGCAGCCAATTCTTGCTTTGACATACTGTTGGCCATTTGGATCGAGTCGGCCCACCATGCCAGCAGCTCTTTTTTAGGAGTGGGGACGAATTGGACGTCAGCTCTTCCCATCGTTTATAGAATGCGATCAACAGGGGGCCTAACAGCAACAAATCAAATGAATAAGTAGATAGTACGATTAAAAAAAAGGATAGAATATATACCTTTCCTTGAATCATGACAATCACAACGACAAACACATGAGGAGTGAGGTTCGATTTCTATCTAGACTGGCTTAGCAAAGTGAAATTAAAAGGGTGCCTGACCGTCGCAGCCTCGCGTTGGTGTCAAGTCCTTTTAATCTCGGCCAAATCGAAAGGAATATCTTATAGTCACGCGAATAGCGGCTAAAGATATTTCTTTACGATTTTTTAGAAATGAATTTCGGGGAGAAGAAAGGCAACCTCTACATCGCGGGCTCGCGTTCGAGGTCGTATCTTTCTTAACACCATCCTAAAATGTCCTATTATGGCCCAAGTCCGGCAGCGTGGTTGTATGTGCAATAGTGCAGTGCTAAATCATTAAAGCATGCACAAAATTTTACAAACAATCAATTTGAACATGCAAGAACAAATAACACCTTAATGTCAGACTCATACCTGGAATCCTTGCTGCCAAACAAAAATTATTTTGAACAGGAAAAAATTTTGGCTTAAGTCCACTTTAGAATATGCTAGTCCCCAGCGGAGTCGCCAGTCTGTCGCGATCGACCTCCCGAACCCTCTTTTGGACAATATGCAAAAAGCAAGGGGGCTCGCCTGGTATGTACTAAGTCTAGGTTCAGGACTTAACTCGGACTCTCCCAGGCCCATACCATATCGCGACTTAAGTTTTTAACATGTAGGTGATTTACATGCAGGAGTCGCCACTAATTGATTTAGGGTAGGTCAATTAGAAACCCAAATAAGGTGACGGGAGAATCACCCTATTCCTACGAACCAAAAATTAACTGGGTTCGGGGACTTGGTTACACTAGTTAGATAACCAATGCCCTTTCGGTATCATTTTACCCTGTTCATTTTTTAAAAACATTTGTCAAGCAATTTAGATTGATTTTAGGACATTTCTCCTAACATGTGAGGTGATCAAGCGAGTGCATAATCAGAAGCGATTAGTAGTCAAAAGACACAACAATTCATGCAGCCTAAGGTTCTAACATTAACTAAGCCAGATAACATTCAAAATACGTCAGTTCATGCAATTGTATTAAAAGCATTCATAACAACAACGCAATGGTAATAATAAAAATAAAACATGCAAAATTTCACCGCGCGACCTTAGGCTAGTTTAATTTAAATAAAAAAACACGTGCATAATTATAAAGGATTAAGGCACTCATAAATTTCTTTTTTTTCGGAATTTTTTTTCAAAATAAAAAAAATAAAATAAAATAAAATACCTTTTTCTTTTTTTGGAATTTTTTTTGAATTTTTTTGAATTTTTTAATTAAATTTTTTAAAAAAACGGAAAAGAAAAACCTTTTATTATTATTTTAAAAAAATAAAAAAAATCTATATTTATTTATTTATTTTAAAATAAAATAAAATAGAATAAAATAAATTAGGCCGGTCGGGTCGGGTCCGAACAACCCGGGTCAACGGATCCGACCCGGGAATTGATCCGGGTCGGATCGGTCTATCCGGATCAGGTCGGAACCGACCCAGGTCAACGGATCCGACCCGGGAATTGACCCGGGTCGGATCTATCGATCCGGGTCGGTCGGAACCGACCCGAGTCAACGGATCCGGCCCAGGCGTTGACCCGGGTCGGATCTGTCGAATCCGACCCGAACGTACAGACCCACGGGGGAGAACGCCGGCGAGGCCAAAATTGGCCGTCCGCCGGCCAACCCAGGCCGGCGCCGTCCCCGAATCCGCCTCCTAGGACCATCACCGAGCCTCACCGCCCACCAGGGTCAACGTCCGACGGCCATTCGCCGGCCGACGACTCAAATTAAAAACCGGCCTCACTGAGGCATTTTATCAAACAGTGGGCATGCGTAAGCAAAACAAGCAATTTCCGACCTACCTCAGGAATCCGGCGCACTCTGGGGACCTGGCTTACCTTCGGCGACGACCTATAGACGATGGGGGACGACGGTATGGGCCGGGATTCGCGCGACACGGCCTGCGCAAGTCCCGGCCAAACCGGACACCAAAACAAAGCAAAACAGGGGCAGTCGGGGCCGGGAGAGGCTCACCAGTCTACGGCGCGTCGGGAAGGCTTCCAGCTGCTCCTTGGGTGACGGCGACGCTGCTGGAGACCCTGCAGAAACCGAGCTTCCTCTCTTTCTTTCTGTTTTCTCTCTTTCTCTCTTTTTTTCTCTCTCGGTCTCTCTGTCTCTATTTTTCTAGAAAATGGCCGACCCGAGGCTCTAGCTTCTTCACGGCGACAACGACGTTGCTGGTTTGCTCCGGCGAGGCCTCGGTCACGCTCTCTCTCTCTCTCTCTCTCTCTCTCTCTCTCTCTCTCTCTCTCTCTCTCTCTCTCTCTCTCTCTCTCTCTCTCTCTATTCTCTTCGTTCTCTCTCTATTCTCTGCTCTGTTTCTCTCTCTCTTTCCCTGCTCTGTTTCTCTCTCAAAATTGCCGACCCCCCTCTCTCTCTCTCTGTGGCTATTTATAGCCGGACAATGACGACGCTGCTCTGCTCCGTTGCGTATGCAATGACGATGGCATGCACCGGCCTAGGCTCCACGAACCGCGGCCATAATCTGGTGCAGAGAGGGAGGCCTGGCGGTGAAGCAGAGCAGGGGAACATGGAGTCGAGAGGGAGGAGGGGATAAGAGAGTCGGGAAAACCGGGGGGGATGGGATTGGCCACTGGCGTGCTCATCCGGGACTCTTTCGGGCTGATGACGACGATGACGTGGCGGCTCCGGCGACGTCGGCGTGACGCAGGAAACAGGGATGAACAGGGGAGGGGAAAGCGACGCGCGGAGAAGGAGCAAGGAGAGGAAGAGGCTGGGCCAGGCCAGGCCCAGCTCGTGCGGGGAAAAGAAGAAAGAAAAAAAGAAAAACGGGCTGGGCCCGCGGGGGAAAAAAGGAAAAGGGAAGAGGAAGGAGGAGCTGGGCCATGCGGGGAGGAAAAAAGAATGGGCCGGGTCGGCCTAGTCCCGACCCGGCCCGGCCCGACTCGATCTTTTTATTTTTCTTTTCTTAAAAAAAATTAACTGATCAATTAATTAATTAAAATTTTTTTGAAATTTTGAAAATTTTTTTAAATAAAAATAAAAATAGGCCCTATTAATGCAAAATGTGTCTAATTTCTACATGCAATGCATTTAAATAGAAATATTTTTTGTTTTAGGAACTAAAAAATTAATTCCTAAATTTTGCATAATTAATTTTGGGCAAATAAAAAAATAGGTGTCAACACCCAAATATAAAACTGGCCTACATTCAGGCGCTCCCTTTCATTCGAAATCTAACTAGGAAGTTCATAACATAAAAAACCACTCTATCAACACTGTAAACCTACAATCTAGTTTTGTGATCATATTTCATGCCGTGGTTGCGCTCTCAAATCTGCAATATGTCATGAAATAACCTCGATTTTAATTACCATCATAACAAATAAATGTTCAACGTTATTACTACGTCTTGTAAGGAATTATGAAGGTCCGATTATTCAATTCCAAGTCAACTCCTTGTAAAGACGTAGGCTGGAATCTACAAGCAAAGTACACGCCATGCGCACGAGCAACTGAACTTTCTCAACCCCCGTTTTTTTGGGGCAGAATTCTAGATTCGGATCCATCCCACATGCCAAATCATTGGTTTGCACGACCTCTGACACAATTTGTATTTGCTCTTTTTGGTTTAGCCCTAGATATCTGACAAATTCATTGACGTAAAACACAAACTGTGACGATGAAGCTGCTTGAAATATTGCCACTAATCCAGTTTTTTACGATCGCATCAAACACATCGAAATAGATTATCATAATTTTCGGGAAGAGTTACAAGCGGGCATTGTACAACCTTTTGCCATAACGATTAGTTTTCTCTCTCTCCGGGCAACTGGGGATTCAAAAACCTTCACATGCCAGCTTGAGGCGAGCAATGGAAGATATTCCATAATCATAATCAAATGTTCTATACTTACATATTTGTGAATATCTTTGTATCCTTTGGCGCTAAGTAATTGCTTATCATTGGGTGCTTGTGATAGGAAGGGCAGTGTAACTATCTCCCCCCAGGTAACAACTTTACCACTTCTGAAAATTATTACACTTGCGTGATTCAACACATCGAAGTTGCAAATAGTCCTTATGATTGGCTACCGAAATAAGCAGAGTAGCTGTACTAACATGTGATAGGATTCCATTTTAGGGCTTTACCCATTTGATAAAAGGGTGCCATTTCTCGCTAAAACTGTATTGGGAAAGTGAGGTTGCTCTATGAGATAACCTAAGGGCTCAAGTTCAACTCTACGCAGACTTTCCCCCATTGAAAATCTCTAGCATTGCTTGACATGAAAGACATGAACATGCTAGTCTTCTTCTTGTTCTGCTGCCTCTCTTCAAAGTCCGTTTTGTCAAGCCATGGTCACTATGATGCAATCTTCAACTTCAGCGACTCTCATAGTGACGCTGGAAACCTCCTCCTTTCCAGGGCACTCGCATTTCCGGTCATAAAAAATCTCCCTTACAGTGAGACATTCTTCCACCACGCGACCGGTCGATGCTTAGACGGATGCCTCATTATCGATTTCATAGGTATTGTATACTTTCTTCCTAATATCTTCTCTACATTTTAATGCTACTAATACGAACAAAGTAATTTTAATCTCACGATGAACGTAAAATATGAGAATGCAGCTGAAGCATTTGGACTGCCATATCTTCCACCATATCTGGCAGTAGCCAAAGGTCCACCTGTCCGTATCCGAAAGGGAGTGAACTTCGCAGTTGCTGGTGCCACAGCGATCAACTCGTCTTTCTTCTCTGCTCAGAATATTGTGTTGTGGACCAATGACTCGTTGAATGTTCAGCTTGGCCGGTTCAAGAATTTGAAGTCGTCTCTCTGCACCACCAAACGTGGTAAATCTCTACCTTTTATTGTTGAAGGAAAAGGGTAGAGGCAAAACTGATTCCTTGATTATTAAGATCGATCTTAATTTTTTTTCATGTTTTTTATTATTTTACTCCACATCATCATTTTTGGTCTGGTCAATGTTGAGGGGAAAATTGCCAAAAAAGTCCTCAACCTTTTGTAATTGTGCCAATTCAATCTTAAACATTTTTTTTTGCCAATTCAATCCTAAACCTTTTGTAAACCAGCCAATTCAGTCATTTTGGCTGGCTAGCGCTGACGTGGCTGCCAGCCGGCTGACGTGGCACCGGCTGGCATCCACGTGGTAATATTTTAATTTTTTTCTATTATTTTCGAATTTTTTTCCTTTTTTTTTTCCTTCTCCCCCCTGGCCTGTCCGACTAGGGGGGAAACTTGCCGACGAGGGCCCAGCTCCGGCGAGGCGAGCTGGGCCCTCATCGCCGCTGGGCAAGCTTGCCCAGCCAAGGCGCGCTCCGCCTCGCTGGAGCTGGGCGAGCTCGCCATCGCTAGGTGAGCTCCGCCTCGCTAGATCTGGGCAAGGGCAGGGCTTGCCCAGCCATGGCGAGCTGGGCCCTCGCCGCCGCTAGGCGAACCTCGCCCAGCTCCGCCTGGCCAGATTTGGGCAAGGGCGGAGCTCGCCCGGCCATGGTGAGCTGATCTGGCGAGGAGGAGCTCGTCCAGCGGCAGCGAGGGTCTAGCTCACCTCACCGGAGCTGGGCCCTTGCTGGCAAGCCTCTCCCCTGGCTGGACAGGCCTGGGGGGAGAAGGAAAAGAAAAAAAAAAAAGAAAAAAGGAAAAAAATTCGAAAAAAAAAAATATATATATATATATATATATATATTAAAATATTGCCACGTGGATGCCAGCCGGCGCCACGTCAGTCAGCCGGCGGCCACGTTAGGGCCGTCCGGCCAACAGGACTGAATTGGCTGGTTTGCAAAAGGTTTATGACTAAATTGGCAAAAAAAAAAAAGGTTTAGGACTAAATTGGCACAATTGCAAAAGGTTTAGGACTTTTTTGGTAATTTTCCCCAATGTCGAGTGGCCGTCGACTTCAGCAATTCTACACATAGTTAGCAGATAGCCATGAAAAGTGTGTACACACTTGTCTATAAATAAACCTATCTATAGAGTTCAAATTTTACACTTATATAGAGATGTAAATGGGATATTTACCAAAAAGTTATAAACCTATTGCACTTATACCAATTTAGTCTTAAACCTTTTAATTTAATCAAAAAAATTTTGGTTGGTTAATTTACCCAATTTAGTCTTAATCCTTTTGACAATTTGTCAATATAGTCTATCCAACTAATTTTGGTTAGGAATTGTTGATATGGACACTTCATCTTACATGACACGTCCGGGCTAAGATGGACAATTTTTGCATCTTTTTAATATTATTTCTGAATTTTTTTCTTTCTTCATTTTTCTTTTTTTTTCTTTTGATTTTTTAAATGAGGCCTGCAACCCTTACTGACCATAGGTGTGGGTGTCGCAGACCTCGCCAACCACTGAGTGAGGGTTCACAGACCCTCGTCGGCCACTAGGCGAGGGCTCATGGCTAGGGCATCCCAGCCCTTGCTTATTGCCAGCCACCTGTATCAAGGCCGTGGACCAGTGAAGGAAAATTAGAGAAAATAAAAGAGAAAACGGAAAAAAAAAAAGAAACAAAGAAAAAAAGAAAATTTTCATAAAATTATTAAAAATTTTAAAAATTTTCCATGTGAACGACATTTTTGCTACGTAGAGAAGAATGGGAGAATGGGAATTAGTGTTTTGGAAATTTGGAAAAATAAGAATTAAAAAAAAATTGGTTTGGCAAGTGGTCCAAGTGGGTGGGTCCACACTTAGAACTAGATCGATATTCACCAATTCCAAATTTTAGAAACCAGGAATTTCTCAAAACTAGCCGGTTTGGTTTGGTTCTTTTGTTCACCATTATAGGATGGCTAGCATTCACGTCAGTAATTTTTTGCCCAAAATTAGCCAGAAGAACAACATTTGCAAATCATCAAAAGGTTTAGGCTAAATTGGCTCAAATTAAAAAGTTTAAAACTGAATTGGCACAAATACAATAGATTTAAAACTTTTTTTTTTGTAATTTTCCCCAAATGTAAATCAATGACAGACCAAATGAGGGGCTAGCAATGGCTGTCACCCTTTTCTGCTGCTTGATGCTTGGTATAACTTTTATGAAACGTGCTATAATTTATCAAATCACATAAAAATTTACTTTATCTTGTCTTCTTGAGCTGTGCTATAAGTTTTTATTTTTTTGGGTGCAGAATGCGATGAGTACTTTAAGAAGTCTCTGTTTCTGGTGGGGGAGATAGGTGAAAAAGACTACAACCTTCCCTTTCTCTTTGGTCGAACCATTGAACAGCTTCGTCCTTTGGTACCACAAATTGTTGGAGCCATCACTCGAGCCATCAGTGTATGTCGCACAAACTTCGATTTTTCACATATATTCCATACGAAAGCAATCAGAATTATGTTCATCAATTGAGGAATGACACTAATTTGGGCTTCTTTTGCCATCGCCATATCAGGCACGCATTATGACATAAAGATCTAAGGAGAATGTTTTCATTGGCCTGAGCTTAACACTAAATTCACGTGATAAATCTGAGGACTGCTTTGAATCATTACATTTCGTCTATGAGCACATATTGGTTAAACGCTTTTTGTAGTCATGAGCTTAACATTTGATTCTCGCAATTAAATCGAAAGTCACTTTGTGAGCAAGTTAAATAAGAAATTAAAAGAATATGCCTTTATCACTCTGCTATGTGGAAAAACTTCTTCTTTCAATAGCTGTACAAAATGTAAACCCTAAAAGTAATGATCAAGAGGAAGTTAAGATGTCACAAAGAAACATTGACATAGCCAAAATGGTGACTAATAAACATTGACCTACGGCCATGGTGACTATTAGAGAAGTATGATCATGAGGTACATGAAGCAGATCCCAAAAGTGATTTACGTATACCTACAAAATGATCCATATGATTTGTCTCGAGATTGCATTTTTTTTTTTTTGCATTTCTCACTATTATCAAGTTTCCTTTTTATTTTTCTTTTTATCCTTGCATCATCATGATCATAACAGATGTTGATAGAAGAAGAGGCAGTGGATCTGGTGGTGCCGGGATAGTTGCCGACAGGCTGCATCTCCGCGTATCTGACTTTGTTTCAAAGCGCTAATATATCGGCTTATGACCGAAGAACCGGGTGTCTCAAGGCTTATAATGCTTTATTCAATTATCACAATAAGTACCTCAAGCAAGAGTTGCAAATTTTGAGAGAACAATACCCTCATGCAAGAATTGCGTACGCTGATTATTATGGTGCCTCCATGTCTATTTATCGCACTCCAAAACTCTATGGTGAGCCTTCTTTATAACTATCTTTTTTCCTCTCATTTGTCATTGTCAACGCATATTTTTTTTACTTAAATCTAATAATCTTGTAATGAATCGCGTATGTATGACTTTATTGCCAACTAATTTTTGTGTTTTGGGTCACAAACACTCCATAACTAGTACAAGCATGCCATATTTATTCCAAACTAATTTTTATGTTACACAACATCTCGAATTGATATACTTGTGCCATAATTACTCTAAGTTTATTGCTCCGTTCAATTTGTCGCCTTGAGAAATTTCATGTCCTTAATTAATCTTTCTCATTGAGATCTATGTCGTACATCTCTTCAAATATGGGCATTTGGCAATGTAGGTTAGTAAAGTGCCAGAGTTCCATTGTAGCCGATTTGCTCGGCAGGGAGTGATTAACATCAAGTGAACCCCTTAATTGTGGAAGCAACCAAACGTAGTTTCACATTTTAATATTTAATAGTGGAGCTTATTATCGTGCTGATGTTAACAAGTGGGTGACAGCTTACCTACGTTCTTGATTTCCGGCTTCATTTCTATGCTAAAGTTGTTAACGAGTGTTCAAGACACTAAATAGGGAACCAAATTGAAAAAAAAATGTATTGTAATTTTCTTTATCGTATATATTTTCAATCAAGAAAAAAGCATTACTTACATTCCTTATCGGTTACATGTAATGCCATGGGAGCTCTTTAACAAGTACCCTGTCTTTTGGCTTCTAAACTAAAACCCGGTGCTTAAAAAAAAAAAACTAAAACCCAAAAACTTAAAGAAATAATACATCGATTTGAAACTCCCATGCCCTTTCTGGAAAGAACAGCCGTAGTATTTCTTTGTATATAACAAATCACATAGAGAACATTAGGACATTTTGGTTCTTGTCATTGACATGACCACACATGTAGTAACATAATTTGTATAAAATGTCTTGACATGAAATATATGAAGCTGTACTTCATCGTTATTGACGACCAGGAGATTAACCTGTTCATGCCATAAACGTACGTGTGCATTCACGCAGGCTTCTATGGAGGGGCACTAAGGGCTTGTTGTGGAGTAGGTGGTCCATACAACTTCAATATGTCAAGACTATGTGGTCAGACCGGCTCAACTCTTTGCAAACATCCATCGGCTTTTGCCGATTGGGATGGGATTCACTTTACCGAGTCTGCTGCTCATCACATCGCCAAAGGTTTGATCTATGGTGGCTTCACATCTCCACCCCTCCTATCTTAATTCAATTATTTACATTACGCACAAAACGCAGTCGAACAGTTGCGTCTATTGAAAGTTACTTGCTCATTACCGGAATAACGAAGATTGGTATGTTATACATGTAAACATACCGCAAATGTTCTTGTTTATAAACCTATCTCCCTACTTCACATCCTATTTGTCTAGATCAAATTTATAATGTTCGGTGTCTTCTCATATTTTTCCGTATTGGACATGATATGAGGTAATAGTGCCGAGTTTCCTTATTGAAAGTGTCAGCCGTTCCTTAAAGTTTAGAATGGTAAAAATTTACTAGTATATATCTTCGTCTTTCACGAACTTGGGCAACGATTATTCTTATAGTAAAATCAAGCCAACACAATTAGGCTCTAAGCATCTAGGGCTATTGACTATTAGGCAATCCTAACAGCGACATATCAGAATGATGACCCTGGTTTAATCCATTTGCGCCAACCCCTGAAAGGAGTAATTAATTGGACTTGATTACAACAATATGTCGTAATTTCGAAAGCTCATTTTTTGATACGTTACAATACTTTTGTACTTAGTTATGATGACTTGTAGAACGTTGTATCTTCATTTTGAATCCACGAAATTTCGCTTCAAAATGTAATCCTGTTGTTATATTGGTCACCTTATAAGGGTAGGTACTCGCCTTCCTCCCAATCCATGATGTAACAGGTCAATCTTAGCCGTCGATCATGTGAGTGCCATGTGAATCCCACAAAGTTCAATTGTTGTGATTGCACCAGGTTCTAGATCCGGGTCCAAGCACGAGTGTCCCATGTAAAAGGATGAAAAAAATTATATTTTTTAGTTAAAAAATATAGATGTGTAATAATCCGTCAATCAAAAAAATTGCTTAGTGTATGTTGAATTGATTGTATACTATTTTGAATCTTAAAGCCTGTTTGGTATAGCTATGGCTGAGGAATCTATGGTTGAACAATAGTTATGTTCTGGTTGTGGTTATGCTATGAAGTGTTATAACTTGTGGTGTAATAGAACGCGGAAGCTATCCGGAGCTTGCAATTAAATCAACACGAAACCACCAGATAAATAAATGAGAAATAATAAAGAACACATTAGATTTATGTGATTCAAACCGAGTTCCGATGCCTAATCAATAATCTACTAATCAAATCGGAGAAGCATAGAGTCTCCTCTTTCTTGCTTTAGTTTATCTAATATCAGAATAGTGTGTGTATCATTACTATAAAAAATTTGAAACATTTCTTTTTAGGAAACCTGCTTAAACTATAAACATATTCTCAACAACTTGTGTATTTGGCATGGTAGCCTCTTGAAAATCGTAACAAGTTATTACAGTTTCGGAGGTGTTGCAGTTATGAGTTGTTTACAAAGCATTTTGGGTTGATCGTGCAGTCGCACGAAAACGGTGAGTACGCACTCGTCGTTCGTTCGATTGGGCTGAAATTTCGTGGGAAATGAGTCAATATATTGGTGTTGCTTGTTAAAATTTTAGGCCAAACGGAAATCAAAAAGTCGCTTTTGGAGACCAAATATTACGAGTTCTCGTCTAGGGCGTCAGCCGACACTTGCTCGTAAGAAGGCAAAGCCAGGAAGCTACGCTTGAAGCTAGTGTATAAGCCATATATCATTGGAAAATACACTCAAAGATGCTCGCTATGACACTTGGTTTGGAATTATTTGAGCTCGCTTTGGCCTTCAATTAATCAGGGAAAGACAACTTAAAATTTCCGGGGAGAAGGTTGAGTCCAATTCTGGATTGGGGCGGTCGAGGCTCTCCGGGATTGTCATTGACCAAAATTTTAGCCGTCGGGCCTGAGGCTCTAATACTACAATGTCCCTAAATCAAATATCTAGAAAAAAGATTAGAAACTAATGAAATTCTAATTTTTAAGAAACGAGTCTCGCCATGATCGAGGATCTCGAATTTTCTAACTTTAACCATCACGAAAATTAATGTGTCAACAAAAGCTTACTCTTTTATTGCAAGAGGAATGCCAAAGATCCGTGTTCATGGCTAAGCCCAGTCACCATGATGATCAATCGTGATAGCCATGCATGGTTTGATGAGCAAGTCGCATCTGAATCGTCAACCCTAATTCAAAGGCCGTAGGTAATCCTTGCATTGCAATTTTTGGCGAAGAGATGGTGAGGTAGAGGAACATATAGTTAGAAAATAATTCCAAAAGATAATGTTTATAAATAATGAAGTACTGTTTGCAATGTCTTCGCGCCTATCTATATGGAGGTCATCCGTTAGGAAGTAATCAAATAAATAAAATCAAATAACAGAATTAAGGAAAAAATATTGATAAAGGGGAATTTTTCAAAATGTGTCCTGAAAATTTGCAAAACACATCCGAAATCTTTGAAGGCTCGGAAATTAAGGAAAACACGTGAATTTTGAGGTCAAACATTACCAACCAGCATAGCCCAGTTGCAGATTCGAAGATCTCGCAATCCTCTTTGACGTGATAAGTTGTACTCATCATAAATTTTCTGGATCAAAATTATGATTGTTTGAAATTGACCCTTCGTTTAAGGCATGGGCAGCGCCGCCCACTCTTATGACGCTCAAAGGTTTCCATATAAGTATTTGCTAGCTGTTCTACGTCAAATGGTCACACCGAGCCTTGGTGTCAGTAAAAGCTTGGGAACAACCAATCTTCTCAATCGGATAAACCTACAATAAAGTCGTGATGTTCTAATATGGCTCAAACAGAGAACAAGCCTTTCGCAGCAACACGGGAGCATGCACTTGTAACTCACTACATAGCTTTCCCTTCACTCAGGTGCAAGTGCAATATCTTTTAGCTCTAATCCCACCAAGTAATGACATTTTCAAAAGTCCTTTAGCTTACGTGACGGGTATTTTTTTTCTTACTTTTCTTCTCGAAACAATAAATCCTTCGAGTAATACACTCTGGTTGTACTAATTATATGACCGTGATTTGAATTCCTTCGAAATTTGTCCTTCTCACAATAGTGTGAAATTGCATTGTCAATTGGTGATACCATACTAGTGTCCCATTCTACAAACCATGGAATCACATCATCATAATAGCCATCGGACCGTGTTGGATACACCACAATGCCCACCTTTATCTTCATCCAGGTTTCTTTTTTCACGTTGAATTATGAAAGTTGCCCAAAAATCGTGTTGATTACCAGATTCATTCCTTAGCATATGCACCAAGCACCATACATATTGGGAGAGGGCCACCAAAGTCAGATACCTTCACAAGGGAGATCGATAAGAGGGAGCCCAAATATGAGCCTGTCAATTTATCCAATTGAACCCACCTTCATTTAAAAACTTAAGCCATGGGGTTATAGGCTAACTAAGATATATTAACTACATCATACTATATCAATTCTTTGGTGTAAGACTATTCTAACACAACTTACATGTGCACTTCAACAATTTGGATGATGGAAAGCTACTTGATTAATAGAAACCGTTTTCCATTGACTAAAAATAACAAGTTTAGATTAGGGAAATCGACTTTCTCTCTTAACTAGAAGGATATCATTTTCCCTAGCCTCTTGCTGCACGTACAAACGAGTAGAACATATCCTTTATGTCTATTTTCTACTCTCATAATGTATTTCTTTTTTTCTTATAGAAGTCTCATCTTCTTCTTTTTTTCATAAATCTTGCCTTCCATATCCTGAATCTACTTCATTTTGTGCTTGTGTTCTTCTACATCCTTAAAGTATACGATTATAAATGATATTTCCCAACTATGGTTTTATAATTTCTTTTTGAATTTCTTTATAATGCTTGTAATTGTGATAAATCATATAATAAACGAAGAAAATGTTGATTTCAATTTGTTGTTCAATACATGCCTTTTTTAAATATACGCCTTTAATAGTTTCACTTATTATTAAATTCCATAAACTAATTTTTTTCAACTCAGTTTTAGCATGAACAAACATGAAAGAATGGTTTACATTCTCTAAAATCGAATTTCCTAAAAACACTTTCCAGCAACAAGAAAGTTTCCGTGCAATAGACCCTTCAAGCTAGATCACAATTTACATTATCATTGGTTTTTTAATCGGTCGACCAGTATTGATGATGTTCGCTATTTGTTGTCACCATTTCTAAATAAACAAAACTATTCTAAACACTTTGATAGTGGTAACGTTTATTGTAAAATAATCCCAAGTCAATGCATATGATGCCTTGGTGCACGTGAAGATTCGTTGGATGCTTGTGTGCGGCTTGTAGAAGCAATCGCATCCTAATCCTCTTGGTTATATTTAGAATGAAGAGGATAGTCAGCCAAATTGATTAATAAACTTGACGCTTTTAATTATCATAATATAAAAATTTTACACTCAATGACGTCATGATGATTATCCTTCTTAATTTAATAGAGCCGGACATTTGGTTTTATATTGCTTAGGGTTATTTTGTTTGATGGAAAACTATTTCTCGGACATTGCTTTGCGAATTTCCAGCATTTGGATAATGGAAAGCATTTTTCATGGATAAAATCAACAAACTTAGATTAGGGAAAATGACTTCTCTTTCTAGCAAGAAGGAAATCATTTTTGTCTAAATTCTTGCTGCGAGTACAAGTGTGTAGAATATGTCGTTACGTCTTTTTCCTATCTCACATCATATATTTCTTTTTTGCTTATCATCGAAAGTCTCGTTTGTTATTTTCATAAATTTTGTCTAACATCTCTTGAATTTACTTCATTAATGCTTGCGTTCTTCTACATTCCTAAAAAAACATGATCATATATGATATTTTGCAACTGTGATTTTTACAAATTTCTTTCCTAAGTTCTCTATAATTCTTGTTATTGTGATTGATGGATTACAGAATAAACAAAGAAGCGGTTGATTTCGGTTTGTCAATCATTACATGTCATTTTCCAGCTACAAAGAAGTTTTTAGTGAAACAAACAAACCTTTCCAAAGGTATCACAATTTTCATGAATTGGTTGACCATGTTATAGTAGTATTGATGATATTCGCTATTTGTTATCACCATTACTGAATAGACAGAACTATTCTAAATACTATGATAGATGTAGCATATCTTGTAAACAGTCCCTTGCCAGTGCATATCATCCGCTGGTACAAATATAGAGTTGTTAAATGCTGATAACGCTTGTTCAAGCTGTCGTATCCTAATCCTCTTGGTTATGATTATAATGAAGAGGATAGTCAACCAAACTGTTCAATAAACTTGACGCATTCAATGATCTTAATATAAAACATTTACACTCAATGACGTCATGGTGATTTTCCTTCTTAAGTTAATAAAGTCAAAGATTTGAATGAAAGTATGTTAAGGAATCGCAATATTTTTATGACTTACTTGAAGGCCTCACCAATATAAACAATCCGGGAAAGAAACATTTTCTTCAATGTTTAACTAAAAAAATTGGTAAATCACACAAAAAAGGTTGGTAATTTAGAAAGGTAAATTAAAGTTAACAAAAGATAATAGAAGTTGGTAAGTTTGAAAAAAAGTAAACATGATAACTAACTCAAATAAGAGTTGGTAATACAAAACTGGTTGGTAACCTAATAAAAAAAAAGTTTATCAATTACTCTAATCGTGGTTATGTAATTTCTAAAATGAGTAATAAATTTCAAAAGTTGTAAATACGGCAAACAATAGTTATCCCTAAATAGAAAGTTAAATCTTAGGAGAAACAAATGAATATTGGTAAGCAACTTTAAAGAGAGTGGGTAACGCAAAAGTAGTTGATGACTTAATTGGGAAAAAAGTTGTTGGTCACACACATAAAGCTCCGTAATTTCATATAAAATTTGGTGAAATTAAACATTAGTAAGAAAGGTAAATAAAAGTTGATAAACAGTAAAAGAGTTATATACATAAAGTTGGTGAACAACACAAATAATATCTAAAATTGATAATCACTCTAATTGATCACTATAATATCTGAAAGGAGTTAGTGTACAAAAAGTTGGTAAACAGCACAAATAAAAGTGATAGAAAAGTCAGCAAACTTAAAAGAAATATAAGAAACAAATACAAGTTTATAAGCAACTCAAACAAGAGTTTGTAAACAAACCTAGTTGGTAGCTTAATTGAAATATAAATCGATAAGAAATAAATGTTGAAAATTTCATAAAAAAGTTAATAAATTCGAGCTTTTCGTAAAATAGGTAAATTAAAAGTTTGTTAAATATAAAAGAAGTTGATAATTTAAAGAGCCAAATAAAAGTCGGTCACTAACTCAAATAAGAGCTAGTAACAAACTAGTTTGTAACATAATCAGAGAATAGTTAATAAGCACTCTAATTAAAGTTGTTAATTTCTAAAAAATAGTTTCTAAATTTCACAAGTTGGTAAGTAATAAAATAAAAATTAGTAATTACGCTAGTTAAGGTTCTTGGCAATTTACTAAAATTTTGTACCTCAATAGAAAAATTGATAAAGTAAAAAAGAAAGCATGTAAGTGGGTAAGCAACTAAATTGAGAGTTGGTAAAAAAAATTGGTAGGTAAAAGAGAGAAAACACTGATAAATCACACAAATAAAGGTTGATAAATTCATATAAGAGTTCATATATTTAAGATGTTTGTAAAAACTATAAAAAAAATTTGGTAACCAGAAGTTATTAAATTAAAAAAAAAGATTGAATAAATGTTGGTAAGTACTTCAAATGAAAAGTCAATAAACAAAAACTAGTTAGTAATATAATCGAAAATATGTAGATAAGCCACTCATATGATGATTGGTAAATTCATATAAGAGTTGTGTTGGCAAGAAAGGTAAATAAGAGCTGGTAAAAGATAAAAAGAAAAAAGGTTAATCATTTGGAAACAGTAAAAACAGAGTTAGATTATTTCCTAGAAGTGTTGGTATGTCACGCCCCGAACCCCACGGCGCGCCACATCCCTCGCAGAGGTCGATTCGTGTGCGACGTCCCAGGACGCGTCGCCGACCCAACGCCCAACACAGAGACTTAAAGCACATGCGGAAGCAAATCAAAATCACCCGTACAATAATATACACATAACCAAGGATAGCCACGGAAACAAATAACAACGACTACGGAATAAACGCTTGCACTACTACTGGAAACCATCTACAATATCCATTTACAGCCCGATCATCAAAAATCAAAAGCGGGTACGTGGCTCGGCAGTCGAGCACTATGTCTAGCCGAGGCTCCTCCCACAACGTTTCGGTACTCCTGTCATCCTCCAGGCTGGGGGTCTGAAAAAGTCGGTTTTCAACAACCGTGAGAATAAATCTCAGCGAGTAATTCCCTAAACCTAAACTAGGCTAACGTGCACCTCCTGACAAGCGCTAACAACACATAATACACACATAACTGACTCAGGCCCTCGGGCCTAAATCTAATCTTACTGGACCCTGCAGGTTAGGCATTAACTCAACAACAGTAGTCACGCGATAGAATTTAATCACAGCACATACACGCGCATTTCTATGTCACAACGCATGTTATGCATATGCTAATGCTCGCACTAATGCTCATGCCTCACCAATGCATTATCGCACGCTTGCATACTAGCACTCTGCCATTTGCCAATTCCTCCTTCGACCCGCGTTAAACGCATCAGGTCCGACCCGCGTAAAACGCATCAGGTCTATCACATCGAGATCGATCTCTGGCCCGCGTAAAACGCATCAGGCTCATGACACATTACCCGCGTAAAACGCATCAGGTTGGTCATCTTCCGGTAAACCGGACATCGTCCCGCGTAACACGCCTCAGGACGGGTTCACTACCCCGCGTAACACGCATCAGGGTTTATTGTGATCACACATTCACAAGCACCAATTCTTATCTGAACCCCGCGTAAAACGCATCAGGGCATTTTAAGTGATCACAGTGCAAATGTCATTCGGGCACATTCGTACATGCTCATGCCGTGCCAATGCTTGAGATGCATACTCATGGCAATCACGTTCACACTTGGGCATCCACATGCGCGAATTACGAGGTAACATACTCAACTTGTACTGCGCATATTCAAATTCATAAATCAACATGCCCAAATCAGACAATCAATTTAAATCAGCCATAGCATCAAATTGATACACTATCCATGGCTACAATAAGCACACTTGGGCAATCACGCATTTCACAAAGAGCATGTAGTATCACCCCACCACTTGTTCAAATCGACACGCAGTATGTACCGTCCACATCTCTAATATACCCAATCACAAATTAGTGCAATCATGGAAATCAATTCAAACACTCGTGCACGGCACACCGTTCATACGTATCAGTCACATAAGCCGACCCACATAATACCGCGCAATCAGGGCCCACCAAGCCACTTCGTTCTTAGCCACACTAAACATGTTATGACATTGCCAAATCACTCCCAATTAGAGACAATTAAATCCCTAACTCAGTCTATCCTTCAATTTCGCCAATTACACTACTAAGCCCCAATTCAATCGCGCCTCGCCTAAATCAAATCCGTTGTGGCCAGCCACTATACCACAAATTCTAGGCTGATAATTGCCATCAAAATGCTCAATTATACTCCCCAAACGTTCATCTAATCAGCCACCAAAATAGTCGCCACTCGATCCATTAATTTCATCCACTAAGTCCACCATTTGGTCCGAATCTCGGCACCTACGCTTTCCCCACGTCATAGCACTATATGGGCCACTAAACCTCGACTAAATCATCATATTAACCCACCGAATCAACCACAACAATAGCCCGTAATCACCTCCACAATTTAACCCCCAAATTACCCTAATTAACCCCTAAAACTCGTCTAAAAATGCAAATTATCCTAATTAGGGTTTAGGGTCAAACTCACCGGGTGTCCCACGCTCCAAACCGAGCCGAGCACGCAGCGATAGTGGCTGGACAGCGGTTAGCCCTCGCCGGAACAGTAACGGCGGCGGCGGTTTCCGGCGAACGGCGCGAACCTAGGCGATGGTTTAGACGATTCCACGGCCTAGAGAATGAGAGAGGGGCACGATCAGAGAGAGAAAGAAAAATGAGACGGCTGGACGGCTGGGCGAGGTGGCGGGTCCACGCCGGAACAGTAGCGGCGGCGTCGGAGCTCCTCCGGCGAGGGACCTCTCACGGCCAAAACAGAGAGAGAGAGAGAGAGAGAGAGAGAGAGAGAGAGAGGAGGCTCACGGGGCGGAGAGGAGAGAGGAGGGGTTGTTTGGACGGCTGGGCAGTGGCCGGGACCCGCCAGGCACGGCGGCGAGCTCGAGCAGCGGCGGCGGCGGTGCTGTCGGGGCGATGAGGGAGAAAGATAGAGGAGAGCAACAGCAGCGACGTCGCCGAGGTTGTGGCCGGACTGAAGGCGACGAGCTGGACGGAGCAGAGGCAGCAACGTCGCCGAGGCAGCAGCAGCTCCGGCAACGGCGGGCGGCAGCGACGCGGCGGCGTGCTGGGAGGAGAGAACAGCCGGGTGAGAAAGAGAGAGAGAGACAGAGAGCGAGAGAAAGAGAGAGAGGGGGGAGTGAGGACCGGCGGCGGCGGCGACTACAAGCCGGTCGAGACGGCGGGGACGGCGGCGACAACGACCAGGCGCGACTGGCCACGTCGGGCGCGAAGGCCAGCAGCAACGCCTTGCTGCCGCGCGCGCGAGGAAGAAAGAGAGGACGGCCGGGGCGACGGCGGCGGCTGGCGCAGCTGAGACCGGGCTCGCTGGCGGTGGCGACTGGCGAAGCAGCGCCGGGCGGAGGCGGAGGGCGGTCGGCGAGGTGTGGTCGAGCGGAGGAGAGGCGGAAGCAAGACCAGTCGGCTCGGGAGGAAGGAGAAGGAGAAGAGAGAGAAGAGAGAGGGAGAAGGGAAGAAAGAGGAGAGAGGAGAGAGAGAGAGAGAGAGGGGACAGGAGGGGATGGGTGTCTGCATGGGTCAGCGGGGGAGGGGACGTGCGCGGGGAATAGGGGAAAAAGTGGGGGAGGGGACGGGCGGCAGAGGGGAAAGGGAGAGAGAGAGAGAAAAAGAGAGGAAAAAGAACAAATTCAAATTTTAAGCGCGAATCAGCGGACACGATTCAAACTAAAATTCGACTTATCGGTCCCGATTTAAATTCGGAAAAAGGCCTAACGATCCACAATAAATCCCGACAATATTCTAGGGCATACGGCCAAAATAAAATACCCAAAACCACACTACGAGGGAGGTCTACCAGTCCAAATTCGTAGCCGGTTCAAAAATACAATTTTCCACTATTTCTGACAATCTCGATACTGGCTGCATTAATGTCGACACCGTCCAATTTATTTCGTCCTGAAATTCCCAAAAATCGACTGCCAAGTTCGGGGTCTAAATAACGACAAAAATTCGATCGAGTGCGATTCTAGCGAAATCTCTAATTTAAAATAATAACCGAGAGTGATCAGTTCTCGGGCGAGATTTTACTATAAGCACACTGACAAATTACGCGTTTTATAAATCCTAAAAATGGGTCGAAATTCGGAATGTCACATGGTAAGTTCAAGAAAGTTAATAAAAAGTCAAGTGATCGGAATATCTTTTTTAGCATTAGTCTTTTGACACTTACCAAGTCTTTCAGACATATATCAGCATAGAAAAAAATCCGTTTTTTGGGAAGCGAAATAGTATAATGGTCGCTTTTTCTTAATTACTATCAAAATAGAACAAGATTATTGCGGGCTTATCCAGTTTATAAAGCAAGAAGAGAAAGATTAGGCGAAAATCCAGGACATTACATCACTGGATGATTTCTTTTTTGGTCATAACATCACTGGATGATCATGAAGCACGCAAATAGAAAGAATAGTCTTGCCACCTATACCTTCCTTGCAAGAAAAGGAAATAATCTTCAACATATTCTTTCTTTCTTTGGTATATCCATTGAGATTGTCTGCCACTTCCTTCATTGTGTAAAGTGAATAAAATGTATAAAGTTACCATGACAGTATGTATGTGAATAGTGAAAAGTTATTCCAGTTTACTTTTCTTTAACACTTCTGTGGCATCAGAGCCATGGCGATTCAACAAAACATGTCTAGAAACACCACCCAGTATCATAAGAGTTCAGCCACCCTCGCCGAAGGTCGGGAGGTGTCACCGCCACCCTCTGTAACCCGCGCGTCTCACCTTGAAGGAGTTTCGCTTTTTGTTCAAATTTTTTCTCCGTGCTTTTTAAAGTTTTTAATGGCGATGTTGGCGCCATGAGCTGCTATGTAAGAGCCAAACTGGCTTTCCATGGCTACATCAGTATTTCTATTAGGAATTTTTTACATCAGGATCAACTTGAACAATGAGATATGTATAGTTCAAGGACCTGATTGGACTCAAACCATTCAATTCCAGTCTACATATACAACTCATTATTCTTCAATTCATAAGCCTGTGGTGGCAATGTCGGTCACCCTTCGACTGCAGTGTCGCCGGATCCACACGAGCAAGACACTGGGCGTGCATTCTTAAGGTTTAATTGAGTAAAAAATTTTATGTCCTTGATTATCTAGAAAAAAAGACGAGAAAGTGATACAATTACAACGAAGTGCATTGTTTCAACGTCGTTTGTGTTAAAGACTATACCATGGCCAAAGTTGCACAAGCGGCAAAACACAAATGAAACTTCTAAACCAAAATTAAGAGAGTAAGATAGGCACTTGAAGGTCGTTTCGCTATGTCGTTCTCGTTCATTTCAGTTGATAACCACGCCAGCTGTAGAATGTTATGATCATGAAGAATGCGATAGGATAATTCATAACACGACTATGGACATATATAGAATAGATGAGAATGTGAAAATTTCCGCACGTCATCTATGTAATACAAGATCCTGGATATCTGACCCCGCCACTTAATAAAAGGGTGCCATTTCTCGTTAAAACTGTATTGGGAAGGTGAGATTGCTCTATGAGATAAGTAAGGGCTCAAGCCAAACCCTAAGCAGACTCTTCCTTCATCGAATTCTCTAGTGTTGCGCGACATGAAAGCAATGAACATACTAGTCTTCTTCTTGTTCTGCTGCCTCTCTTCAAAGTCCGTTTTGTCAAGCCCCGGTCACTACAATGCCATCTTTAACTTCGGCGACTCTCATAGTGACACCGGAAACTTCCTCCTTTCCAGGGCACTTGCATTTCCAGTCATAAAAAATCTCCCTTATGGGGAGACTTTCTTCCACCATGCAACTGGTCGATGCTCGGACGGACGCCTCATTATCGATTTCATAGGTATTCCGTTGTAATTTGTTCTTTACAGTTTTCGATCACTCATGTTAAGTGATATACTATAAATGCATTTTGATCCGCTTCTTAATAAATTAAGGTTTCAGAAAAAAGACGCTTTCACTTATAACTCAACAGCACATTACTACAATGCTATCTCATACGAAAATAGTTTCATCTGGCTTTTTCAGACAGCTTTGTGTATCCAATATTACTCCGATTAAAATGCGATGAACGAATACCCTCCAACTTTGATGCTCCTAATGAAGTATTTTTAATCCCATGACGAACATAAATTATGAAAGTGCAGCTGAAGCATTTGGACTGCCATATCTTCCACCATATCTGGCAGTAGCCAAAGGTTCACCTGTCCGTACGGGAGTGAACTTCGCAGTTGCTGGTGCCACAGCGATCGATTCGTCTTTCTTCTCTGCACAGCAGATTGTGTTGTGGACCAATGACTCGTTGAATGTTCAGCTTGGCTGGTTCAAGAATTTGAAGTCGTCTCTCTGCACTACCAAACAAGGTAAATCTCTCCCTTTCATAGTGAAAAGTTTCAGAGATTAATGATTCATTTACCCCAAACAAAATAAACTGATGCATGCAATATGTATCTTTTGACACATATTAGGGAAATAACAGTGAAAAGTGAAATGTGTACACTCTTGTCTATGAATAAACCTATCTATAGATTTAATATTTTACATTTATAGAGATGTAAATGGGATAATCACAAAAAAAATCTTAAACCTATTGCACTTATACCAGTTCATTCATAAACATTTCAATTTAGCCAATTTAGTCCTAAACTTTTTGACAATTTCTCAATATAATCTATCTGGCCAATTTTGGCCAAGAATCACTCACATGGATACCAGCCGTCCTACTTGGCACAACCGACACTGACGAGGATAATTTTTTGCAACTTTTTAATATTATTTTTGAGTTTTTTTCTTTTTTTCATTGTTTCTTTTGTTTAATTTTTTAAATGAGGCCTACAACTATCATAGGTAATGGTGTCGCAACCCTCGCAAACCACTGACTGAGGGCTCACGGCCCCTCGCCCAGGCCCTCACCGGCTATTGGGCTAGGGCTCATAACCCCTCTTCTAGATCTAACGATAGCCGGCAAGGGCATCCAGACTTTCACTTGTGACCGACAACCTTTGTCGAGGCCACGGACCAGCGAAGGGAAATTAAATGAAAAGAAAAAAAGAAAATGGAAAAAAATAAAAAAAAATTCATAAAGTAATTGAAAAATTATAAAAATGATCCACGTGAGCGTCAGTTATGCCACGTAAAACGATAGGGGTGATCGGTTCTAGGTGGGTTGGTTCCCACCCTAGAACCAAACCAGAAGGGCCGATTCCCAGTTTGTGGAACCAAGAACCAACGCACCTGATCTTGGAACCGATCGTATCTCCTCTTTTTTTTTTCCTATTCACCGCAATACCACAAATGTTGCTACGTAGTCTAAACTATTGCATGAGTGATGTTAATCGAACAAGCTCATAATAAAGCTAAACTTGATGATCATCTCCACGAACAAAGCTATAATGATCATCAAGAACCAATTTTGAGAGGTGTCGGTTGTGAGGGGAGTGTAAGCGCTGCGTGATTAATACCGAGAGAAGTGAGAGTGAGAGTTGGCTTTGCTGGGCTTTGATGCTTACAACTTAGAGACGTGAACGATGAGCATGTGTGATTGAGTCTAAATGATAAAAGAATGGGAATCAGGGTTTTGAAAATTTGAAAAAAAAAAATTGATACGGTTCGGGTGGTCCAGGTGGGTGGGTCCACACCTAGAATTGGGGACTGGACCGATATTCACCGGTTCCAAATTTAGGAATCGAGTGCCAGACTTGTTAATGCGGGACCGCTTAGAACCGGCTAGTTTATTTCAGTTCTTTTGCTCTACTTATAAGACGACCAGCGTTTATATCAGCAATTTTCCAGCCAAAATTGGTTAGAAAGACTGCATTCGCAAATCGTCAAAAGGTTTAGGCTAAATTGGCTCAAATTAAAAATTTTAACACTGAATTAACATAAATGTAATAGATTTAGAATTTTTTGGTAATATTCCTAAATGTAGTTCAATGACGGACCAAATGAGGGGCTAGCTATGGCTGTCACCCCCTTCCGCTGCTTGATGCTTCATGTAACTTTGATGAAACATGTGCCATAATTTATCAAATCACACATAAAAATTAGTTTATCTTGCCTCCTTGAGCTGTGCTATAAGTTTTCATTTTTTTGGGTGCAGAATGTGATGAGTACTTTAAGAAGTCTCTGTTTCTGGTGGGGGAGATAGGTGAAAATGACTACAACTTTCCCTTTCTCTTTGGTCGAACCATTGAACAGCTACGTCCTTTGGTACCACAAATTGTTGGAGCCGTCACTCGAGCCGTCAGTGTATGTCACACAAACTTACTTCGATTTTTCACATGTATTCCATATGAAAGCAATCTGAATTATGTTTATTAATGGTGAAATGACACTTATTTGGGCTTCTTTTGCCATCACCATATCAGGCACGCATTACGACATAAAGATCTAAGGAGAATGTTTTCATTGGCACGAGCTTAACATTAAATTCGCGTAATAAAACTAAGGATTGCTTTGAATCATTACGTTTCATCTACGAGCACATATTGGTTAAACGCTTTTTTTAGTCATGAGCTTAGCATTCAGTTCTCGCAATTAAATCAAGAGTCATTTTGTGAGCACGTTGAATAAGAAATAAAAAAGAAATGCTTTTATCACTCCTCTATTTGGAAAAACTTCTTCTTTCAATAGATGTACAAAGTGTAAACCCTAAAAGTAATGATCAAGAGGAAGTTCAGATGTCACAAAGAAACATTGACAAAGCCAAAATGGTGACTAATAAATATTGAGCTACGGTCATTGTGACTATTAGAGAAGTATGATCATGTGGTTCAAGAAGCAGATCCCAAAGTGATTTACGTATACTTACAAAATGATCCATATGATTTGTCTCGAGATTGCTTCTGCTTTTCTTTTCTTTTTTTTGCATTTCTCACTATTATCAAGTTTTCTTTTTATTTTTCTTTTTTTCCTTGAATCATCATGACCATAACAGATGCTGATAGAAGAAGGGGCTGTGGATCTGGTGGTGCCAGGACAGTTGCCGACAGGCTGCATCTCCGCGTATCTAACTTTGTTTCAAAGCGCTAATATATCGGCATATGACCGAAGAACCGGGTGTCTCAAGGCTTATAATGCTTTATTCAAGTATCACAATAAGTACCTCGAGCAAGAATTGCAAAATTTGAGAGAACAATACCCTCATGCAAGAATTGCGTACGCTGATTATTATGGTGCCTCCATGTCAATCTATCGCACTCCGAAACTCTATGGTGAGCGTTCTTTTCAACTATCTTTTTTCCTCTCATTTGTCATTGTCAACGCATGTTTTTTACTTAAACTAATAATCTTGTAATGAATCCTATATGTATGACCTTATTTTCTACAACACATCCGTCACCATTCATATAGTAATTATAGATTTATCTTCAAATAACAATCAAGATTCATAATTATAAAGATGATTACGTAAAAAAAAAGATTAATATCACAAAAAATCCCCAATTGGTACATGAGTGACTGCCAACAAATTTTTGTGTTTTGTGTCACAAAAATTCCTGAACTAGTATATGCGTGCCACATTTACCCCAAACTAATTTTTATGTCACAAAAAATCTCGAACCGATACATTCATGTCATATTTACTCTAAATTGATGCACTTGTGCTATAACCATACCCCAAAAATCTTAGATTTACTACAATTTGAGGTAAATGTGGGATGGGTATACTGGTTTGGGATAAATGTGGCACAAATGTACGAGTTTTGATTTTTTATGACACAAAAATTTGTTTTGAGTAAATGTGGCACATGTATACTAGTTAGGAACACGGTCTGTTTTTCCTTTTTTTCCCCACAATATTCTCCCTTTACCTCTAGAGTAGATTGTGCTTAGTCACAAAGAGCAATCAAGGGTAGAATGAAATTGGATGGACCAATATAACGAAGCCAAATCTTAAAGCATGATTTGGTAACGGAGTGTGGCTCCAAGTGAATTGATTAGATATAAATGGGTGAGAAAAAGACATTGCATCCGAAAGATTGGACCGCCCCGATTTTTTATAGCCAGGATTTTGGGCTTGTCCTATTCTTTTTTTTATTCATTCGAACCGGTGTGGGCCTTCGGGTTTGATATGCTTAGGCCCGATTTGGCCCAGTCCAGCCCGGACTAGTTTTTAAAAATAAAAATTACATTGGACATACAAAATATGATATTTAAAATATACATTATTCTTGCTCGAAACACTTGAATAAAGTCATAAATTAATTTATGAAAAATAAAATGACTGAGAGTTGATATGCCAATATGGGTTGAATTTGAATAAGTTTCCAAGAACATATTTAAAAAGATTTTGGAGCCTGAAAATTCCAGGCCCAGTCTGTTGGGGTGGGCCAAAAGATGCCTTGAGGCCTCGCCCGCCAACCCATGCTCAGGCCCAATTGGAACATCGAACAACACGAATGGTACGCACTTGTATGTGCTCTAAGAATGTGAAGTACTTTAATAAAGGAAGAAAGGTGAGATTTTAGCTTTTTTATTTTCGTAAAATTGATTTAGATTATGGGATAAAATCCTGAACCTATAATATGACGCTTAATTCAGTCCTAAACATTTCAATTGTTCCAATTTAATCTTAAACTTTTTGACAGTTTGCCAATTTAGTCCTTCCCGCCAATTATCCAAACAATAGGTTTTGGACTAAAATGACAAATCTTCAAAAGGTTTAGGACTAAATTGACATATTTGAAAGATTTGGGACTAAACTGACAAATCGTCAAAATGTTTAGGACTAAATTGACATACTTGAAAGGTTTTGGACTAAATTGGCTGCCGTATAATAAGTTTAGTGCAACATTGGAACCGATCCTTGTAAAAAAAAGAGTTAGAGGGAAAAAGAAAGTAGTAATGACAGTGATACGTAGAGATATCCACACGTATAATGTATGGACGCCCATTTTACATTTGCAATTCAATTGCATCCAATCCAAGGTAATGCGTTTCCTTTTTTGGTTGTTACTTGAGATATGCAATTGTAAATCAAATTAAATGTGGTTGCCTCAGTTTGACATGGTATCAACAATTATTTTGGTCGAACAATTTGATGAGTGGCAATTACAACTACATTGCTAATTATGATGTTCTAAAACTGGTTGAACTTTATTGCTCCATCCAATTTGCTGCCTTGGGGAACTTCATGTCCTTAATTAATCTTTCTCACTTAGATCTAGGTGGTACATCTCCTCATATACGGGCATTTGGCGATGTAGGTTAATAAAGTGCCAGAATTACATTGTGGCTGATTTGCATGGCATGGAGTGATTAACATCAACTGACCCACATAATTGTGGAAACAAGCAAACGTAGTTTCACAGATTAATTTCTAATAGTGGAGCTTCTTATCGTACAGATGTTAGAGGTGGGTGGCAGCTTGCCTACGTACTTGCTTTCTGGCTCCATTTATATATTTATGTTATTAATGAGTGTCCGAGACACTAAAAAAGCAACCAGTTGAAAATACTTTATATACACATATTGTAGTTTTCTTTATCGTATACATTTTCAATTCAGAAAAAAAGCAGTATTTTTCTTGTATTATCGAAAGTTCCTTAACGGTTAAATAAGGAAGCTCGTTAGCTAATAGCAACGTACCATGGAAGCTCGTTAGCTAGTACCTTGTCTTTTGACTTCTAAACTAAAACCCATAAACTAAAAAAAAAATACATCAATTTGAAACTCCCATACCCTTTCCGGAAAGAAAAGCCGTAGTATTTCTTTGTATATAATAAATCACATAGATAATATTAGGACATTTTGGTTCATGTCATGGACATGAACGCACATATAGTTACATAATCTGTTCAAAAGTATTGACATGATATAAATGAAGATGTAATTCATAATTATAGCTGACCAGGAGATTAATCTGTTCATACATAAACGAGTGCATTCACGCAGGCTTTTTCGGGGGGGCACTAAGGGCTTGTTGTGGAGGAGGTGGCCCATACAACTTCAATATGTCGAGAGTATGTGGTCAGACCGGCTCAACTCTTTGCAGAGATCCATCGGCTTTCGCCGATTGGGATGGGATTCACTTCACCGAGTCTGCTTCTCATCACATCGCCAAAGGGCTGATCTATGGTGGCTTCACATCTCCACCACTCCTATCTTAATTTAATTATTTACATTACACAAAAAAACGCAGTTAGACAGTTGCGTCTATCGAAGGTTACATATAAACATATCACGAATGTCCTTTTTTTTTATTAAGTTCATCTCCCAACTTCACATCCTATTTGTCTAGATAAAATTTACTAAGTTTGGTGTCTCCTCATATTTTGCCATATTTGACATGATATGTAAGTTAATAGTGCCTAGTTTTCTCATTGAAAGTGTTGGCCGTTATGATGTACTAGTTATAATTATTAATGTGTAATTTATATGTATTATGGGGTATTTATGTGATTATGCTTTTATCTGTATCCTTTCTGTAATTAGTCACTCCTATAAATACATATCATACAACCCTAATTGGGGTTGAGCCACCATAAACACTTTGTCGTTGTTTTCTCTCTGACTCTAAACATCATCATGGTATCAGAGCAGGAAAACGAATCGAATTCTTCAACATCTCTACCCCAAATCAACACTTCCTTTGCTCCAATTACTATCTCAACAATGTCCAATACATCTCTAAATTTTTCTTCTTCTTTACCATCTCTTTACCCACCATCTTCTTTTTCTGTTAATCCCAATTTCCCATCGCCTCCCAATAATATTGTGCCCACTTTCCCCTCTTCTTCACTCTTCACTGCTGCTCCGATCTCTGCTGCTACTCAAATTACGGCTGTGCAATCATCCTCGTCGTCGCTTGTTCTTCCCAACATCACAAGTCTCGTCTCCATCAAACTCGATGCAGACAATTATCTTCTGTGGAAATCTCAGTTTGAATCTATTTTAATCTGCAACGATCTGCTGGGCTATGTGGATGGTTCTTTTCCATGTCCACCGAAGCTTATTAATGATCAGACTGGCACTATAGTGGTCAATACTTCCTATTCCACCTGGGTGAAGACAGATCAATGTGTCCGTAGTTTGATCAATTCGACTCTCACAGTCGAAATTTTCCGTGAAGTTCACGACCTTCGGACATCTCGGGAGATTTGGCTTGCTCTAGGCCAACGTTTTACTGATCGCTGCGCGGCCAAGGAAATTGGACTAAAATTGGATTTTTAGAATACTGTGAAGAAACCCGATCAGTCAATGTCTGATTATCTCCAACATCTGAAGTCAATTGCGGACTCTCTCACCGTAATCAATTGCTCCGTCTCTGATAAGGACTTGGTGATTCAAGCCCTCAATGGGCTCCCATCTGAGTATGATCCTTTTGTCACTATGGTCACAAACGGCCCTACAATTCTCTCCTTTGGTGATCTGCGGTCACGTCTCCTCATCCAAGAAGAACGATTTCTCCGAAAATCCAATGCATCCTCTTCATTTGATATTCATCATGCTTTGATTGGTCACACCACTTCACCCAGTCCACTGTTTCGAGGATCTCGAGGTGGATGTAATTCTAGAGGTTGTAGATCTAGTTGGGGACAAGGTGGATGATTCTCGCGTGATAAATCGAATTGGCAATCTTCCTATGATCGGTTCGGTTCGCAATCATTATCGGCTCCTTATGCCTCCTCCACCTCCTCTGGTCGGTCTCGTGGTGGTTCGAAGCCCTATGTTCCCCCTTTCGCACAGGGAGGTATTCTTGGATCTAGGCCTCATCTTACTTGTCAGATATGTAACGGAGTCGGGCATACCGCACTACAATGTCGACAACGATTCAACCATGCTTTTACCACTACTGATATGTCGGACTCGTTCTCAGTTCTTTCTGTTGGTGAGACCTCTGATTCATCTTGGTATCTTGACAGTGGAGCATTGGCACACATGACTGGTGATATTGGTAACATCCTAAATCCTAGACCTTTTTACGATTTGACAAAAGTCTCGGTTGGTGATGGTCGTTTATTACCTATTAAGCAAGTCGGTAAAGCATTTTTACATACTGGTTCTCGATCTTTACTGTTATCTCCTGTCTATCATGTTCCTAATCTTGCTCGTAATCTTATCTCAGTTGCTCAACTTTGTCATAAAAATTCATGTGCCATTGATTTTAATGGTTCATCCTTTTCTTAGAAGGACAAACAAACCGGGAAAGTTCTCCTCAAAGCTGATTCTTCTTATGGTCTTTATCCGATTTCCAACTCAATGGTGCCATCTCATTCTCATCCTATCGTGGCTTCCTCTGCTTCACTCACTCGCTGGCATGCTCGTCTTAGCCATCCAAATAAACAAGTTTTGAGTCGTGTTTGCAATTCTAGTTCTAAGTCGATATCATGTGAGTCATGTCTTGTGGGCAAATCTCATCGATTGCCTTTTGAGTCTGTTAGTCATCATGCATCTTTTCCTTTAGTTGTAATTCATTCTGATGTATGGACAAGTCCAATTTTATCTCATACCGGTTTCAAATATTTTGTGTTATTCGTTGATGATTATTCTCAGTTCACTTGGGTATTTCCCATGAAAAATAAATCTAAAGTGCCTACACACTTTCATCGCTTTCATTGTTTTATCGAAAATCTGTGCAATGCCAAAATTAAATTTTTACAAACTGATGGGGGAGGTGAATATACCAGTAACGCGTTCCAAACATACTTACGTGAAAATCGTATTATTCAACGTTTTTCTTGTCCACAAACCCCATCTCAAAATGGTGTATTCGAACGCAAAATCAGACACTTAGTTGAAATGTCTCGAACCTTATTAATCCATGCTCATATGCCTTCTTCATATTGGGTCAATGCTCTTTCTCACTGCTGTTTACACCATTAATCGACTTCCCACTCCTGTCTTATCTAATATTTCTCCTTTCCACTGTTTATTTGGGTTCAAGTTTGATTACTCTTTCTTTCGAGTTTTTGGGTGTGCTTGTTATCCTTTTCTTCCGTCTCGTGCCTCTCATAAGCTAGCACCTCATTCTGTGCCATGTGTATTTATTAGATACGCGTCAAATCACAAAGGCTATCGTTGCCTTGATCAGTCGAGTGGTCGTGTTTTTATTAGTCGTCATGTTCGGTTTGATGAGGAGAATTTTCCTTTTTCAACAAAACCTTCAAATCATAATCCCGTACCCCATTGTTCTAGATCACCTCTTTCACTTTTTGTTTACTACAATCAATCTATTCTTCCTTCTACTTCCTTCTGCCCTCAAGTTTCTCGTCCGCCTCTTTCTTCTTCTCACACCCAACCTTCTACTTTGCCTCTCTCCTCCTCTCGTACTACCCAATCTACTTCCAATTCTTTTTCTTCTCCACCTCCCCTCTCTCCTAACTCCGTCACTATGTCTCACCCTCACTCCTCTCCCGACCAAATTCCTCCCATAACAAACCCGTAAATCCCCTCTACATCTCTATCTAGCTCCACCATTCCCATTTCCTCTCTTCGGACTCATCCTATGCAGACTCGTGCAAAATCTGGAATTTCTAAACCGAGGAAAATTTTTAATCTCTCTCATTCTTTTAATGAAGAGACACCGACTTGCTATTCTAAGGCCATTCTTGACCCACGTTGGAAAGCAGCCATGGCAGACGAATTTAATGCCTTGGTCACCAATCACACGTGGGATCTTGTACCACCTGATCCTTCTAAGAATTTAGTCGGTTGTAAATGAGTTTTTAAGATTAAGGAAAAATCCGATGGAACCGTGGAACGCTTCAAAGCTCGCCTAGTTACACAGGGATGTAAGCAGCAGGCCGGATTGGACTATGATGAAACTTTTAGCCCAGTCGTTAAACCTACTACAATTCGGGTTGTTCTCTTTATTGCGATTTGTTCAGGATGGGCCATACGTCAACTTGATGTCAAGAACGCCTTCTTGCACGGCATTCTTTGTGAGGAAGTTTACATGCGCCAACCTCCCAGTTTCTCTCATCCTGAATTTCCGAATCATGTGTGCCGTCTCCAGAAAGCCATCTACGGTTTAAAACAAGCTCCACGTACATGGTTTCAACGCTTCAGCAGCTTTTTGTTATCTTTGGGCTTCATGGCGAGTAAGGCCGATCCTTTATTATTCGTCTATGCTTCTTCTCGGGGCCATGTGTATCTTCTGCTATATGTTGATGATATCCTTATCACCGGTGATACTTCTGAGTTATTACGAGCTTTGATTACTCGACTCTCATAGGAATTTGCTATGAAAGATCTTGGACCCCTTCACTATTTTCTTGGCATTGAGGCTCATCACCGCTCTGACGGTACACTTTTATCTCAAGCCAAGTATGTTGATAGCCTTTTGCGCAAATTTGACCTTGTTAAGGTCAAGCCTATATCTACTCCTCTAGCCTCGAAGACTCTATTGTCTGCTAATGATGGTGAGGTTCTCGCTTCTCCGACATTGTATCGACAAATGGTTGGTGCTTTACAATATGTATCTATGACCAGACCAGATATTAGTTTTGCTGTGAATTTGGTTAGTCAGTTCATGCATCAACCACGCTTACCTCATCTCCAGGCCGTCAAACGTATATATCGATACTTAGCTGGCACCTCCACTCATGGATTGCTCATTGAGCGGTGTTCTCCTACTTCTTTAACTGCTTATGTAGATGCAGATTGGGCTGGATGCTCCGATACTAGACGATCCACCTCTGGGTTTTGTGTTTTTCTAGGCACCCATCTTGTTTCATGGAGTGCCAAGAAGCAACCCACAGTGGCCCGTTCTAGTACAGAGGCTGAGTATCGTGCTGTCGCTCAATGTGTTGCTGAAACTATTTAGATTCGTCATTTACTTCGTGAGCTTAGGGTCTCCCTTTCTAATCCTCTCACCGTTTATTGTGACAACATCTCTGCCACCTATCTTGCTATCAATCCCGTGTTTCATGCTCGCACTAAACACATTGAGTTGGATTACCACTTTGTTCGAGAACGGGTTGCTTCTGGAGATCTACATGTTCGCTACGTGCCTACAACATATCAATTGGCAGATATCTTCACCAAGGGACTTTCTAGTCCGCGTCACGCATTATTGAGATCCAATCTCTCAGTTGTTACACCTACTTCTGATTGAGGGGGAGTATTAATGTGTAATTTATATGTATTATGGGGTATTTGTGTGATTATGCTTTTATCTGTATCCTTTCTGTAATTAGTCACTCCTATAAATACATATCATACAACCCTAATTGGGGTTGAGCCACCATAAATACTTTGTCGTTATTTTCTCTCTGACTCTAAACATCATCAATAATGACAAGTAGAATGTTGTATCTTCATTTTGAATCTATGAAATTTCACTTCAAACTGTGATAGTGTTGTTATAGTGGTCACCTTATAAGGGCAGGTACTTGATTTCCTCCCAATCCAAGATGAAACAGGTCAATCTTAGTCATTGATCCTGTGAATGTCATGTGAATCCCACAAAGTTTAATTGTTGTGATTGCACTTGATTCTAGATCGGGGTCCAGGCAAGAATATCCCATATATCAGGATGAAAAAATTATATTTTTTAGTTAAAAAATGTAGATATGTAATAATTCGTCAATCACAAGAAAGAGCTTAGCTTATGTTGAATTAGTTTAATAATATTTTCAATCTTAAAGACTGTTTGATATAACTATGATTGGGGAATCTATGGTTGAACTATAGTTATGTTCATCCTATGAAGTGATATAACTTGTGTTGTATTAGAACGTGTAAGCTAACCGGAGCTTGTAATTAAATCAAAATGAAATCACCAGATAAATAAACGAAAAACAATAAAGAACACATGAGGTTTACATGGTTCAATTTGAATGCCGGTACCTACTTCACAAGGAAACCCAATAGCAAATAATTTACTAATCAATTCGAAGAATCACACAGCTTCCTCTTTCTTGCTCTACTTTATCTAATATCAGAGTAGTGTGTTTATTATTCCTATCCAAAATATGAAACATTTCTTTTTAGAAAACCTGCTCAAACTAAAGATATATTCTCAACAACTTGTGTGTTTGGCATGGTTAGCCTTTTGAAAATCACCACAAGTTGCTACAATTTTGGAGGTGCTGCAGTTATGAGGTCTTTACGAAGCATTTTGGGCTTTCTGTGCAGTTGCGTGGAAACGGTGAGCACGCACTCGTTGTTCGTTCGATTGGGCTAAAATTTTGTGGGAAATGAGTCAATAAATAGGGGTAGCTTGTTAAAATTCCAGCCTAACCGGATATCGGGAAGTCCACTTTTGGAGGCCAGATGGGCCTATTTGGTTGGGCTTTGGGGAAATGCCTTTGGCAAAATGCAAAGACTTTTGAGCTAAAAGGATTTTCCGAAATACAAGTAGTATTTCGTAACGTGTATTTTAAAATCACATTTGAAAGCAATGTTGGCCCAAATACCATTTGGTAAAAATTATTTGTAAAAGACTTTTGCTGATATTTAAAAAAAAAAAAAAGCTGGCCAACCGACCATCACTGCTGGCCAGATCTGGTCTTTGGCCAACCGCCGACGGCCAAATCTGGTTGTCGACCAGTCTCGCCTGACCTCAAGCCGTGATCGCTTGGGGGTCGCGCGATCCCGACGACCACCACTTGAGGTTGTGCGATCCAGGCGGAGCTAGTGCACAAGTCATATATCATTGGAAAAAACACTCAAAGACGCTTGTTATGACACCTGGTTTGCAATCGTCTAAGCTTGTTTGGGCCTTCAATCAATCACGGAAAGACATGTTAAAATTGTCGGGGAGAAGTTTGAGTCCAATTATGGATTTGGGACGGTCGAGGCTCTTTGGGATTGTCATCGACAAAAATTTTAGCCGTTGGGCCCGAGGTTCTAATACTAAAATGTTCCTAAATCAAATATCTAGAAAAAAAAATCAGAAACTAATGATATTTTTTTAAGAAATAAGTTTCGTCACGATCGAAGATCTCGAATCTCAAATTTTATAACTTTAACCATCGGGAAAATTTATGTACCAACAAAACCTTTTTCTCTTTGCAAGAGGAAAGACAAAAATCCGTGCTCTAGGCTAAGCCCAGTCACCATCATGATCAAACATTTATGGCAGCCCACATGGTCAGATGGGCAAATCGCATTTGAATCATCAACCCAAATTCAAAGGCCGTAGGTAATCCTTGCATTGCAATTTTTGCGGAAGAGATGGTCACACCGAGCCTTGGTGTCAGCAAAAACTTAGAACAGCCAATCTTCTCAATCGGATAAACCTACAATAAAGGCATGATTTTCCAAGCCAACCACGACGAGATCAACAGACATGATGAGTCTCATCTAATATGTCTCAAATATAGAACAAGCCTTTTGCAGCAACATGGGAGCATAGCACTTTTAATTCTCCACATAGCTTTCCCTCCAATCAGTAGCAAGTGTCATATCTCTTAGCTCTAATCCCATCAAGTAATGATATTTCCCAAAGTCCTTTAGCTTATGTGACAGGTATTTTTTTTCTTTATTTTCTTCTCGAAACAATAAATCCTTGAGCAAAGACTCTAGTTGTATTTATGAGATGACCATGATTTGAATTCCTTAGAAACTTATCATCCTCATAATAGTCTGAAATTGCACTGTCAATTGGTGATAGTGTACCAATGTCCCATTCTCCAAACCATGGAATTGCATCATCACAATAGCCATCGACCCGCGTTGGATACACCGCAACGCCCACCTTTATCTTCATCTAGGTTTCTTTTTTCATACCAAACCATGAAAGTTGCCTAGAAATCATGTTGATCACGAATTTTCGCGATATGCATTCCTCAGCATATTCACCAAATACCATACATATTGAGAGAGGGCCGCCTGTTGACATCTAAATTTTGATTACCCATTTAGTAAATTATTATATAGAAAATTCGGGATTAATTTTAAACTCCAAAACAAATATATTTTTATTCAAATTGAATGGCATATAGACAATAGGTTCATTTGCATTAATATGGTTTATTAGAACATATTTTTCTTTTTTATTATTTAAAAAAAAAAAAAAAAAAGCAAAGCGGGTCGTCCCTACCCCACCTCTCCTTTCCCCTCAGCCCAGCCAAGCCCAGCCGTGCATTTTTCCGTCTTACCCTCACACAAAGTACGCAGTAGAGAGGACATAGAAACAGAGCATGTGAGGACGGACGGGACGGGGGCAGGTTGGCCGGATGTCGGCTGGACAATGGCAGGCCACCTACCCAAATAAACGGTACAGCGCGAATGGGACTGGCTGGATCGGCTTAAAAGGGTGAGAGAGAGAGAGAGAGAGAGAGAGAGAGAGAGAGAGAAAAAAAAAAACAGAGGGGGGCTCGGGAGTTGGTTCGGACTGTGAGAGGCAGAGAGAGATCCATAGAGAGATTGAGTGAGATAGAGAGTAAGAGAGCTCCTCTGGCAACCGCCGTGCCCGTATCGCGGCCGACAACTCGCGAACGTCGCCCTTTCCCCTGCACCAAGCCTCGGTAGGTTCTGGTTCGCTGGTTTTCGTTTTTATTTAATTTGGGGGTCGATTTCCCAAGGATCACAGTTCGACGGCACTAAGGCGGCTGGCCATAGCCCGACTCGTTTCGGGCTCGCCTCCAAGCTGCCGTCACTAAGCCGAGTGGCGAATATCGCAACCAACCATCGCTCTTTCCCCTTTCACGGCCAGTTTCTGGGCACATCAACCGGAGCTTCGGCCCGTGCGGGCTTTGGCCCCCGACCGTCCCTTGCTTGAATGTTGTGCACGTTCTGTTATTGTGTCGAGTGTCCCGGCTCGGATTCGAGTTTTCGTTGAGCCCGGAATACTTCGTTTTTTAAGCGCCCACTACCTGTTTGTTATAATGCTTCAGTGAGATCTAGTTTGGTCTTGCCGTTTTGGCTAAAAACCGAGCGTCCTTGTGTTGATTCGTTGTTTTGAGGCGATGTTTTTGTGTTTGATGTACCCATGTGCTGGCCGTTTGGTGGTTTCGTCGCCTTTCCACCATTTCCTTCAACATTTCGTGTTCGGCCGCGAGAAGGATGTTTTTGCCGGCAATATCAAGGTCGGCTGAGGAACGATGATCTAGGTGGAGAGGGTGTGGCTATCGGTGGGGTTGGTGTTTACTTGGAATGTGGCCGCCATCGTGTCTGCCCACGGAGGCCGCAGACCTCGCCGATCGGGTGTGCGAGCGGCACCCACCATATACGTCGTTAAGGCGTCGCCGGCCAAAAGGTGACCGAATGGGTTGGCTGCAGCTAGCCAGTCGCCGAACACCGCCTGGCGTGGGGTCCCGGTCGACGTTGGCGCCTCTCGACAGCCCGGTGAGAGGGCCGACCGAGAGAGATATCCCGCGGAGCAGAGAGAACGCAGATCTAGGTTGGATCCGAGTCAAGCGAGGAGGCTGACTTGGTTCTATTTTTCTCCTTTGGGCTAGGCTAGAAAAATAGGAAGTAGGTTGGGGCCGAGCTTGGTTTTTTAAATAGAAAAGTGGGCTGGGCCTGTATTATCTTGTTGTTTTTTTAGTTTGGCCGGACTGGGCTAATGAGCTTAGTTTGGCGGTGGACCCGAGCCGAATCCAAAGAT
The DNA here is from genome assembly GCA_031216235.1 of Syzygium jambos. NCBI lineage: Eukaryota > Viridiplantae > Streptophyta > Magnoliopsida > Myrtales > Myrtaceae > Syzygium > Syzygium jambos. The sequence goes on from CM062223.1 coordinate 7,284,833, forward strand.
CCGACCCGGGGCCACCTATTATTATAATATTATAATTTTAATATTTAAAAATATTTTAAAATTAAAAAATTTTAAATTAAAAAAATATTATAATTTTTTTCTCGTAGTGTATCACTGCCCTAGCAAATCGGCGTATGACCCAAAAACCGGCTGTCTCAAGGCTTATAATGCTTTCTTCCAGTACCACGATAACTACCTCAAGCAAGAATTGAAAAATTTGAGAGAAGAATCCCCTCATGCAAGAATTCTGTACGCTGATTATTATGGTGCCTCCATACCTATTTATCGCACTCCAAAGCACTACGGTAAGCCTTCTTTTTACCTATATTTTTTCCTTCTCAAATTTCATTTTCTTTTTTAATCAAAAGTAAATATTTCATTTATATCTCAAGATCTCAAGATGATATATTACGTAACACTAGCACATTTTGGTTGATTTCATTGACATGAACACATGAAGTTACCTTATCTGTTCACATTTATGGGTGCATTCATGCAGGCTTTTATGGCGGGGGACTAAGGGCTTGCTGTGGAGGAGGTGGTCAATGCCACTGCAATAATTCAGTAAGTTGTGGTGACCCCGGCTCAACCGTTTGCAAAAATCCATTGGCTTTCGTCGATTGGGATGGGATTCACTTGACCGAGTCCGCTTATCATCGTGTCGCCAAAGGGTTGATCTACGGTGGCTTCACATCTCCACCACTCCTATCTTAATTTAATTATTGCCATTACACATCAACCGCATGTGGACAGTTGCTTCCATCGAAGGTTACTTGCACATTTTCGGAGTAACAAAGTTTGGTATGTCACATATATAAGTACATCATAAATATGTTCGTTTGTATATTTATCTTCCAAATGTACACCATACTTGTCTAGATCCAATTTACTATGTACAATGTCATCTCATTTTGTCGTGTCGGACATAATAAAAGGTAATTGTGCCAAGGTGTTTGCTTCTTTTTAATATTATTGATTTATAATGCAATTTGCCCGGTTATATGATGAACATAAATGAGATTAAAACCATTACTTAAGAAAGAAGAAAAATAGTTTGTGAATAACGCAAATTAGACGTACGATATGTATGATTAATCTACTCTAGAGTCCCAAATGGGACCAAAAGCAGCGATCCCTTTGCTCACGCACGCGTTCACCACGTCCCTACTTCACGGTGTCCCCGCTCATCTCTGTTGTGGCCGCCCATGCCAAAACAGAGTTTTTTGGCTTTGTCATTTCCCATCAACAATATTTCATGACCTATTGGAGATGCAAAAACTGACGAGGCCTTTAGTTGAAAGGAGGTCAAGGACGAATGGAGCTTGTGAATTTCCTCCATTGTTTCAAACAAATGTACACGAACATGAAATTGTTGATGTCGTCGTTTAGATGCAGCAAATAATTAGAAATGATCTGTTGGAAGTTGCGGTGTCATAATTAGTTTATATTGTCCTGTTTTTTTTTTTGGGGGGGTCAAAAAATCGTATATTTATTTAATTATAAGAAGTTGGAGGTTACATTTTATGGGCTTCAGAACACAGTAAATCCCAAAGACCCCGAGGAGGATAAAGAACCCAATTACTCGGCAAGCTATTTCTCCTTTGGGCTTTAGCGACCCAATCAATCACCCTGTTGGCTCCTCTACTGATATGGGTCAAATTTAGCTTCAAGTAGGGCTTGCGTAGCTATTGGGCTTTGCTGATAAGCAGATGGAGCTCCCAACTGATCTGCGCTTGATCTGCGAATCCACTTATCAAATCCGAGTGGTCAGTTTCAATCTCCAGCTCTTCTCCCGATCGAACGAGAAAGTACTTTACGGTTTGTACCAAGGCTGTCGCTTCTGCCATTGCTGCCGATGAAGCTTCGATCGATCGAGCGAACCCGTCCACCAGGCGGCCATTGTGGTCTCTACATATAGCAGCAATGGCTCCTTCGCTCGTTCCTTCCAGATAAGCACCGTCTACGTTGATTTTTTTAGTTTTCCCCTCTCCGGTGGTCGCCACTGCTGAGGAGGAATTGCTGATAAGCTTCTTCTTTTATCTTCCCAGGAAGCCGTCTCGTGCAATTTTGAAGTAATGAGTGAGCGTTCTCCACCGTACGCTCGGAATTTGGTTTCAGTGACCGAAAAATGCCGTTGTTTCTCGCTTTCCAAATCTGCCAGAGTACGTTCGCCAACAACTCGAGAGGGATGCAGGTATGTTTGAATTTGGCAAGCCGTTCATCAAATCTTGATAGTCCATGAGAGGATATGTGTATTTGCAGAGAAGGATGATCCCACACCTTCTTCGTCCAGGGGCACAGGAGGAGGATATGCTCCACAGTCTCTGGGCTTTGCTTGCAGATGCTACAAATTGGATTAGGTATGATTTGACTCGTATATAAGTTTTCTCTGGTAGCAAGAGCATTTTGACACGCACTCCACAGAAAAAATTTAATTTTAGGCATTGTGTGGGACTGCAAGATCTTCGTCCATAGGGATTGAGGAGTTTGATAGGATGATGAGGCTAGTGTTGCATTGAATATCGCGGATTGCTCTATGATTTTATTATAAGCACTCTTCACTGTGTACTCCCCAGTTTTGGAATTAGTCCACGCCATTCTATCTTTTGTGTCCTGCGAGCTCAATGGGACTACAGAGATATGGGCCACAATGTCAGGGTCGAAGAGGTCATATAGCTGTTGTTCCTTCCATTTTACTGCTCTCTTGTCAATCAAATCAGCCACTATTCTAGGATCATCTTTGTTTTCCGGTACCCTGATCAATCCCCTCTTTAACCACCTATCCTCTCTGATTCTGATACTCTCTCCATTCCCTACCACCCATTGGATCAAAGGACTAATGGTTTCTCTTCCCATTAAGATGCTTTGCCAGCCCCACAACAGTCTACCCCCTTTGCTTGCATGCCAAAAGTCTCCTTCAGGAAAATATAATCCTTTAAGAACCTTGCTCCAAAGAGAGGAAGGATTTTGAAATATCCTCCATGCCTGTTTTCCCAACATAGCCTTGTTAAAAGAAATCAAATCCCGAAAACCAAGGCCTCCATTATCTTTTTTGAATTTAAGAATTTCCTATCTCTTGCAATGCACACCAGCCTGGTCGCTGCCATTTTTCCACCAAAATGCTGCCACTTTCTTCTCAATTGCTTTACAAATGGATACCGGTATTTTGAAGATCGACATAGCATATTGAGAAATGGCTTGCACCACTGTTTTGATTAAAATCTCCTTTCCCACTTTGGAAATCAACTTGTCCTTCCATCCTTCAAGCTTCATATTAACCCTTGCAGTGATCCAAGCAAACATTTGCTTTTTTGTTTCTCCCCAATCAGATGGGATGCCTAAATATTTGCCGGTTTTCTCAATTTCTGGAACTCCTAATTCGTATGACATATTCCTTTTTAAACTCTATGGACACTCCCTACTGAAAAAAACCCCTGATTTGTTTCTATTAAATGCTTGGCCTGAAGCATAGCAATACTGATTCAAGATAGTTGAAATGTTTTGGCATTCTCTAATGCTTCCTTCTGAAAAGAAAATCGAATCATCCGCAAACAGAAGGTGGGATAAAGTGGAGCAGGATCTATTCATCCAGATCCCTTGAATACTCCCATTCTCCATAGCACGTTTCAGCAAGAAGGATAGACCATTTGCTACTAAAATAAACAAGTACGGGGATAGTGGATTGCCTTGGCGAATGCCTTGCGAAGGTTGGAAATAAGGCTAGGGCTCTCCATTGATTTTGACACTAAAAGCAACTGATGAAACACTTTGCATAATCCAATTCACCCATTTTGAGCAGAATCCCATTTTTAACATATTCGCCTCCAAAAAATCTCATTCTACTCTATCGTAAGCCTTTTGCATATCCAGTTTTAGAACCGCCTGAAATTTCTTCTATCTTTTTCGTACTCTCAATTGATGGAGCACCTCTTGGACGATTAGGATATTGTCTTGAACCTGTCGTCCACATACAAAGGCACTATGTTCTTCTGAAATCAACTCCGGTAGCCACGACTTGAGTCTATATGCCATGACTTCAGAAATGATTTTATAGGCAAAGTTACATAAACTGATAGGTCGAAATTGCTCTATTTTTTCGGGGTTTGGGACTTTTGGGATCAGGGTAATATGTGTCCTATTAAGCTCAGGGTCAAGGTACCCATATGTAAAGAAATTCTGTATCTTCTTAAACATATTGAGCTGGACATCTTCCCAATGACTTTGAAAGAATTATCCATTCAAACCATCTGGCCCCGGTACTTTGGTGGAACCTAGCTGGTGAACTGCCATCTTCACTTCCTCCAAGGATAAGTCTGCTATTAAACTGTGGTTTGTTTCCTCCCCGACTAAACATGGATAGTTTTCCAAGACTGGTTCAAAGTTTTGAGAGCCGCAAGAACTGTAAAGGTTTTGGAAAAAACTCACTGCCATTTGCTTCAACTGGTTGCTGTCCTGCACCCATTCATTGCTGGAGTTTTTTAACATCGTTATCCTGTTTCTTTGTCTCCTTTGAATTGTTGTTGCATGGAAGTATTTTGTATTTTTATCCCCCCACTTTAACCAATTTATTCTCGATCTCATTCCCTAGTACATCTCCTCTTATTGCCAAAGTTTTTCAATCTCCCCATTTAGAAAAGCAATTCGCTCTCTTTCACCGCCCAAACCTGGGTTACTATTAATGGACATGAGTTCATTTTTCAAGGAGTTTATCTTCCAATGAGCATTGGTGAACTTTTTCCTACTCCATTGCAACCCTTCTTAATTTTCTAGCAAATCAGCCTCAGAAGAATGCCATACATCTCTAATAATATCCCCACATTCAGCATCTTCTAGCCAGAAGGCTTCAAATCTGATTTCTTTTTTCCTCCTGACTAAATCTAGGAATAAAGATATCATAATGGGGCTGTGATCCGAGCCTATGGCCGGTAATGCTATAACTTCAGCCCTTGGGAAAGTAATCCTCTACTCTATAGTACAAACTGCTCAATCTAGTTTTTCCTTAACATATGCACTCCCCTCTCTATTGTTAGTCCATGTGAACGCACACCCTTTACTTTCCAAATCCATCAAGGAACAAGCATCAAGACAATCCCTGAATGCTTGCATTCTGTAGTTTTCAGCTAGACGTAAGCCAAACTTTTCCCAGTAATAAAGTACTTCATTAAAGTCTCCAACACAAACCCAAGGTAGTTGATTTGCTATGCTGATTTGATACATTTCAGCCCATAGTTTTAGCCTAGAGTGGAAGTCATTTGGAGCATGGACAAAAGTGATTCGCATTCTCTGTTTGCTTTCTGCAATCTCACATACAAGATTCACTAGATGCCTGGAGTATGAATCTATTGTGATCGACATAGTTTCATTCCAAAACAAAGTCATTCCCTCGCTATGCCAACAGGATTCACTATAAAGCACTTTTGGAACTACAGCCTTCACTTCAAACGCTGTACAACTTCTTCTTGATTTTTAGTTTCCATTAAAAACATTAAATAGGGCCTCTCCTCAGTCACAAGAACTCTCAAGGCTTGATTTGTCAGGGGTGTGCCCAACCTCTGACAATTCCAGCATACAAACTTCATTTGTAACCTAGTGGCTTATTAGCAGTAGCCACCGAAGCCCATATTTTCTCCTTTGAAAGCAACAGAATGGGAGTCTCAAGTAGCTAAGTTTCATCCAAAACAAGCATATTAGAAAATTTCTTCTCATAAGGACTGAATCGTTTGGCGTTTTTACCTGCTGGAATCTTCTATCCTCAGCTTTTTCTTGTGCATTTCCACAGGTTTTAAAGCCGTGTCAAACTCCCCAATCAGCATAGGGGTTGGGGCCAAGCTGGTCATGAAAATTGTCCCCTTCCTTTCAAACAGGTCTATGCAGCCAAGAATCTGGGTCTCTCCTTACCTTTAGCAGACCAAGCGACCTTCTGTCACCAATGCCAGTGCATTAACAGCCATTTGTGGACTGGCAAAAATTGTCAAGGCCAAGGACACAGAGAGAAGAAGAAAGAGCCGGTAGGGTTTGTGGGTAATGGGGGAAGGGATTTAGGGTTTAACAGGGTTTTGGGTTTCTGATGTAAAGGGGAAATGATTTTTCCACGAAGAAGTGGAAAGATTGAAAAAAAGGAAAGTGGATTGACATCAGAAAGGGATTAGGGTTAGAAATTTGGATTGAGATTGAAGGGAGCTACCACAAAATAGGGTAGAGAGAAGCTCTCATGACAAGAGAGAGCTGGAGCCCATTCCAGAGAGAACTGTTTGAGCTCATTTATTTATACTGTCTTGTTAACTATGCTATATTTTCATATTTGACAGATCGTAAACTTCCCAACTTATTTAGTTAATGGTGAAATAGTCCATTGTTCTTTATATTGTTTTAGGATTCATTTGCAGGGAAAAAGAAGTGTATCTACAGTCAAAAAACTATATAGTTCCAAAATATTCCAAATTTACTATGTAAGTTACGATATTAAACTAATCTTTTGGACGGATTAAGTGTGACTTTCGAAGGTAATATCCTTCCACCTAGGTCAAACATTCCGATTCAATTTTATTTCCAAAATGAGTAGTTAAAGAATTAATTTTCTGTAGACTAGCAAAGATGCACTCCGCTACGTGTATGAAAAAACTAGACAATTGAAATTTTTTACAAAATTTCCTTATTACAAAATATTTAAATTGTAAATTTATGAAAAGAAATTATTAATATAATATTACACATATTATAAGATAGAAAAAGTAATTAATCATGCATTTGTCCATTGATAAGTTATTTATAAGCTGACCAATTGGTCATCTTTTGTGAAAGAAAAGAAGGATTGTGACCTTTTAAAAGTAGAAGATCCTCTTTACTTCTTATAACAATATATATGAAATTAGCCATTGTAAATGGAAGCAAGCATAGTTGCTTATATGCATGCAGTCAAACACAACAATTGAACGATACAAAACTTGCTTCATCCTCCGATAGGTAAAAATTAATTATTTCGACCAATAGGATTCAAATTTTCAGTTACCGTGCATAGAGTATATGGAGGTTAAATGTTTTCCCCATTAATGGACGTGTAAATTATTATATAAGCAATGAACATAATGGGGATCTCTTTTTGCTAGAAGCATAATAAAGATTTTATTAACAAGCGACCCCGAAATATTTATTAATCCACAAAATGCATTGTTTCTAGTGTATTATGTATTGCAAATACTTTATAAATTGAAAGACTATTTTATGCTTAACAAGTTTATATTTAAGGGATACTCTAAGATGATTATGATAAAAACCAAAAAGGAATACTTCTTCTTCCCAATATGGTTGTTGCACGTTAGCTATGGGACTCATGAAGCTTACGACTACAACTTTAAGATAAATCGCCATTGTATCATTTCTAAATGCCTGTGCATCCACTACATTTCTGATTTCTCATTCTTAGAATAAAGTGCGAAGGAACACACCCACAAGCATATTGTAAGCAATCGAGAAATTAAAAATTAATCACAACTAGAAATGTCAAAATGAGTCATAAACCCATTTTTTAACTCATATTTGATAGGTAGAGTTGTTATATGGGTTAGTTATATTCAATAAATTGATCATTAATAGATTTAGAATGGTAAAGCTCAAAATCATTTTCAAGATATCAAAACCAGATTGTCAAGTGTAAAGGTAAGAGTTCCTCATCATCTTCACATTCCTCTTTTCAAAAACTTGATTATTCAGTTGTCAGTATTTGCTTTAGATAAGCTCTACTAGCATATGAGATTACTAAAAGCAAAGTTGAGCTACCTACTTGTACTGGGCATTTTATGTAATCCATTGGCCTTCTATGTGCGCATAAAATAAGATTTAGGTTTTCCAATGGTTTACCTCTAGACATAATTAATCAACAGTGGAGGCTTGATAATAAGGTCGTTTTTGGATTGTGATATTGTGGAAAATAATGGAGAAGGTTCATTTCTGCAACTACTTCATGAGTTGGAAAGAAGGTATCAAGAATGACCACTTTCCATAACGGAAGTTGTTCAAAAGCAAATTGAGCAATTTATACGAGCAAGCGATCCCTTCTTATATGAGCCCTTAACTACATCTTATAAAGGTCATCATTCCAGTTCAAAAACTAAAGTGGAAGCAACTTCTACAAGACGCAATCCTTCTGCATTTGAGATTGTTGAGAAGGGGAAGATATGTGATACTTGTAAGGTTTATGGTCATAGTAGTCAAACATGTAAATCGAAAGGCAAACTCGTATCAACCTCACATTCAAAGACCATTTCATGGTGGTGATAAATAGTAGGCACAAAGGACTCAGGTATGGAACAATTCAACTTGAAAGATGTATTCAAAGGTTGGAGCTTCTCACATTATGACATTCAGCATTATTCATTGATATATATATTTTTAAGTAAATAATTACTCTCTTGTTAATGTAATTGAAAACTTTTATTACCTAATTGAGGTACAACATTTTTTTCAAGAGAGTAGCCTTTTTGAGGGGATCCAAGCAACTGAATAGACAATATCTTTAAGTTGCATGCAACTTATTATTGCAGTACATTTGTACTTTGAGAATAATTTTCTTTTCACTGATGGTTCCTTAAAATTTCTGATGCATTTAGAATTGACAAAAAATATGTGTTTGCAAATGGTTTGAATGGGTCGCTTATATGCGATTACAATTGCCATAATTTCTTATCAACATCTAATTATACCTGTAATCAAGGCAAAGATAGAATTCTATGTAATGATGTTTAGGGAGCATTTTCTTATGCATTTGTATTATAATAATGGATGTTTAAAATTTTTTATGTACTTAACTTTGTCATATATTTAATTTTTTTAAAGTACATGCAATGATAGGCATGAAAAATGATGGTTATAGGACTATGCATTCATGGGATAAAATGAAATTTGAGTAGTTAAAATTCATGAACTATAACGTAATGACATGTATTAATGTTATAATTGAACGAAATGCGTACAAAAAATGGTAAATGGTTCTTTTCACTCTTACTTATGTTTAGGTTTTTTTTATAATATTTTTCCGGTACAAAAAAAAGAAGAAGAGAAATATCAACTCATTAACACAATAATTCGTTAACTATCTACTAAATAAAATATTTCTTTTGGAAGATGGGAACACCGATTTTGTTCCAAATGAAGAATAAAAGGAAAAAATCAAAAAATGAAGAAAAGAATGTAAGAAATAATCTTAGATCAAAAGTGGACCTCACATTTAACCTGAACAAATGTTGTTTGAGAGAAGCGTGGGTCGCTTGTCTCTAGCAAAATTGAAACAAAAAAAACAAGAAAAAAAGGGAATAAATAATCTTAAATCAAAAGTGGGACCCAAAATGGATAATGTAGTCAAATCAAATCAATTCAATAGGTGTCAAGAGTCATTAAGGGTGTGGAAATATCGCAAGCCTTTATTTAAGACTTAAATTATTGAGTTAAATTTTTGCTTACACACTCGCATGATGACCATTGCATGCTACTGGTTTAGGATTAAAATTGGCTAAGACTGCTTGCAAAACATTTTTGAAATAAAGAATAAAAGGTAACGAAATTGCGTTAGATTATTCTAGCATAAATACCCAAATCTACTGGATCTCTAGTTCGTAGTAAAATGTACTCTGACATTTTACTTGGCTATCTAATTAACTCATAAATGATTAGTGACGACTTCAAAAGATAAGAAAATTGCATATTAAATCGAGTACCAAGTTGCGATTGGCAGAACTTGGGAAAGTTCTTGCTAAACGTGAGCAATTGCCTCATGAGAGAAACCTTCGTTCTCTTTTAGTAGTCCGTTAACTTTTCCTTGGTGATTTACTTCTAGAAAGGTCGCGACAAGTACTTAAAGTTCAATTTAATTGTTGTAATAAAACAATTCCATAGAATAATGGCTATGAGTTCGTTAACTCCAAAATTGAGCAATTTTTAGCTCTCCTGATATTATTCATCAGTGCTCATGCACTGACACACCCCAATGAAATGGGGTTGTCGAATGAAAACATCGCCATTTGCTCAATGTTGCACGAGCATTACGTTTTCAAGCCAATCTACCGTTAGAATTTTAAGACGAAGACATTCTCACAGCAGCATATCTCATGAATTGGAGACCAACCAAAATCATCAATGGTAGAACACCTTATGAAATTTTGTTTAATAAGACGCCCTTTTAAAACCATTTGCGTATTTTTAATGTTTATGTTTTGGGTGCACTATCAATGTCAAGCACCACTTTTTAAGAGAAAATAGCACAAATAGTTTATAAACTTTGCCCTAACATGTACCGCGGTCTTTGAACTTTAACTCAATATTCAATATAGTCCCTAAACTTTTAATTTGTTCAGTGTGATCTTTGAACTTTTGGTACATGTTCAATTAAGTTCCTAACCTAGAAAATACATAAACTAGATTGAATATTTACCAAAACTTTAGGGATCACAAATTAAAATTTCATGGATCACATTGCTTATAGGGTTAAAGTTCAGGAATCACATTGCACCAATGAAAAGTTCATATTACACATTGAGGTAAAGTTAAAGGACCCTTTGTGGAATTATTCCAATTTGTAAGTGCGCTTTGCCAAGAATTTTTATTGGACTATCCTTTTTCGCAAAAGGGTTACAAAATTTTTTATCTTGAAACTCAAAATGATTTATGTTGGCCGAAACGTCACTCTTCGAGAACATGATTTTCTAGGGCAACATGATAGATTCTCGTGCTTTGCCTATTCCCTACGCAGACGTTAGTGTGCCGAATCAATCCAAATTTTCTATACCAACACCGTATGTGCAAGATTCTTGACCAGTCATTGACTCCACCATCGCCGCCGATGCTCCCGCTAATGTGCCGACAAATCACCCATTGCGTCCTTCTCAAAGAGACACCCTTCACTAAATCTTATGCCGGTCACTGCCTTTTTCTCATGCATCACGGCTCATCATCTATTCTGATTTTAGCTTATGTTGATTATATAGTTATCACAGGAAAATGAGCCACGGTTGATTATGCAAATGAAACAGTACTTACTTCTTGAGTTTTGTCTCAAGGATTTGGGTTCTCTAATACATTTTCTGGGCATCAAAGTGACTCGGTCCTGCCGTGCCATTTATCTTACTGTTTCGCTGGAATTTGACGAAATATCTTCACCGAAAGTTGTTTTTCGATTTTTAATTAAAGTAGACAAGATCCTATTGCGACTCCGGACAGGAAATATCATTAGTAAATAAGGAAATCAACAACTTCACCTCAGATAGCACTATACAAACACAAACTATACCAGAATTCAATAGATGACAAGGGCTTGGAAAATGCAACCACTTTACAAGAACATAGCGCAAACAAATTATGTCGGAATTTAATCGATGATAAAGCTTGAGAACGCGACCGGAATTCAAATGCGAATCTAGGGACTACAGCTAAGAAATACGTTAGAATTTAATCGACGATGTGAGTCTGGAAATTAAAATTACAATATAGGAAAGTAAAGATAATTGAAAATGGCATTTTTGTTTGTTTGTGTGGGGGCTCTCCAGTAAATGATTGATGATATTTATAGTGGTTCTGCCATAACCGTTCATGAGTGGTTTTCTAGCAGTTGTATCAATGTTCCTCCATCCTCGAAAGTTTTGTACCCATGTTCTTACGCTGACATGATCTTGTTTTCAAAAGGTTGCTCCTTTAAAAATGCGTGCTTTTGTTGCTCCACTGACTTTAATCACTATGTTCTCAAATGACTTCAAACTTGTTACCGAATCTCAATGCCCTTTACGCGTTCAAAACTTTCTCCTGACGCCTGAACAGCTTACCAATTTCATTAATCGATATCTTTGTTGACCATCATTAACCATACACCATCGTATATCGACAACTTATTGGTAGTAATCACCGATGTGTGCCGCTATTAATATCGATCTTTGTGGCTGTCAACAACGAGTCATGTGCTTGACAATATTTACGCTTTAGTTACATGTCTATCTATATCAACAACCTGGTCACTTTTTGGTGCTAACACTTATGCCACAAAAATGTATTTGACCTTTTGAAGGAGTCTGGGCTTATTGGTGCTCGCATTGCTAATACTCCCGCGGAGTAGAATCTTAATTTGACAGATTCATAGGTGAAATATCGGAAGATCCATCTATTTATCGTTGTTTGGCATGAACGCGAACTTACTTACCATCACTTGACCACCTTCACTTTCGATATTTTGAGAGAATCATGCATCAACCTCGGAAGACTCATTTAGATGTTGCACTTCGCCTCTTGCAATGTCTCAAGAAGAACCCCTGGAAAAGGTATTCTTCTTCCATCATCTAGCCCACTAAAACTCATTGCCTACTATGACTCTGATATTGTACTATGACAAGTCGTTCTACTACCAGGCACTGCATTTTTTTCTGGGCTCAAGTTTCGTTCATGGAAAGGCGAAAAGCAGGCCATAGCATCTCTCGCCTCAGTGTAAGCCATCGTGGAATGACCATTGCAGCCCGTGAAATCATTTGGTTAAGCTTTCTATCCAAGGATCGTGACATTTCACTACTATCTTTCCACTCTACTGTGACAATCAAGCTCCTCGTAATATTGCCGCTCCTCCAGCTTTCACAAGCATAATAAGCAGAATGAAATTGATTGTCATATTGTTTAGGAAAAATAACAAGCTGGCATTGGACAAAGTCTTGCCATACCTACTATCAATTAAGCTGCTCACGGGCTTGGTGAGGCGCTAAGCAAGATCAATTTTTCTGTCTCCCTAGCCAATTGGGATTAAAAGCCTTCACATTCCAGCTGGAGGTGGAGTAATGGCTTATCATTCTAACTATTTAGACAAAGTCGGATCACTTTCACCTAGAGTTATATCATATTCTAATTTAAGAAGGGTGACGTAACTAAATTACTTACTCCCCCAAGTAACAACTTTGCTGCTTTTCAGATAATTAAGTCAGATAAAATTATTATGCAGGATTCAACGCATCGAAGTTGCGAATAGTCCTTACATGATTTGGCTTCTCAAATAAGCAGAGCTTCTTTACCCATGTGATTCATGAGATCGGATTCCATAAGGGCTTTACCCATTTTATAAAAGGGTGCCTTTCCTCGTTGAAACTGCAAGTGAGCAATTAAAGCTTCATCTGCCCAAACTCCAATGACTATATTGGGAAGGTGAGGTTGCTCTATGATATAACGTAAGGGCTGAGGTTCAAGCCCAAGCAGACTCTTCCTTCACCGAAATTTTCAAGTATTGTTTGACATGAAAGCCACGAAGATACCAGTCTTCTTCTTGCTCTGCTGCCTCTCTTCAAAGTCCGTTTTGTCGAGCCCCAGGTGCTACAATGCAATCTTCAACTTTGGCAACTCTCTGAGTGATGCCGGAAACTTCCTTTTTACCGGGGCACTCGCATTTCCAGGCATCAAACATTTTTATGTTCTCTGGGTGCAGAATGTGATGACTTCTTTAAGAAGCCTGTTTCTGGTTGGGGAGATAGGCGGCAATGACTACATCTTTCCCTTCATTTTTGGTGGAACCATTAAACAGATACGTCCTCTCATGCCACAAGTCGTTGCAGCAATCGCCCGTGCCATCCGGGTATCTTACACAGACTCACTTCTGCACGAGCTTAACGTTACATTCACGTAATAACAAAAGACGAAGTTTGATTATGATAAACAAATGCCTGAATCATTACGTTTCTCTTGGGCATGTGCCTAACATTTAAGATAATTACGTTGTACTTGACAATGATAAAGAAATGCCTTCATCTGCACACGGTTTGGAGAAACTTCTTATTCAATTGTTGTACGGAATGTAAATCCCTAAACTAATAACCAAAGACTAAGTTGAAATGTCACATAGGAGCATTGACAATTACTTAAATGGTGACATAATAAATCGGAGCATTCTGTCTACCAAAAGAAGGTTCACTTTTTAATATTATACAACGATCTCCCTGGTGCATGAAGTAGTTCCCAAAAGTGATTTACGTGTGAGTGTGTGTGTATATATATATATATATATATATATATATATATATGTGATCCACATGATTTGTCTTGGTATTCATTTCTTATTTATTTTATTTCTCACTATTACCCTTTTTTGTTTTTTTTCTTGAGTCATCATAACCATAACAGATGCTGATAGAAGAAGGGGCTGTGGATCTGGTGGTGTCGGGACAGTTTCCAATAGGCTGCACCTCCTTGTTTCTCACTTTGTTTCAGAGTGCTAATGAATCGGCATATGACCCAAGAACCGGATGTATCAAGCCTTATAATGCTTTCGCGAGGAATCACGATAACTTCCTTGTTGACACCTAAATTTTGGCGCATCATTTAGTGGTTAATTGCATAGAAAATTAGGGATTAAATTTTGACCCCTGAACAAAAATATTACAAATCGCATAGCATAAAGTTTAGGTTCATATAGATTAATTGCATTTCGCATCGGATCGACGGTGGTAAGCGAGCTTAAAATTCATCATGTAAATCGAGCTCGGGCATCGAACGAGACTCGACTCACTCGGAAAGCATGGGCCGAAAATCACACGCAAAAGAGTTTGGTTGTCTTAATTTGAGCTTAAATTAGCCCATTATGCTTAATTAAAGAAAAGCCCAAATTAATTTAGCCCATTTGGAATTAAATTAAAGCCTAAACCTAAGCCCATTAGGACTAGAAAACCCGACTAATTGACCTAGGTTTACACTATAAATATATGTTTATGTCTTTGGGGGAAAGGGCTCTCATAATTTTTCAGATCAGACTTTTAGAGAGCACAAGAAACACAAGGCCACGAGAGAGAAGGAGAGAGGAGCTGCAGCTCTCCTCGGCGACCACCATCGAGAAAAGAAAAGTCAAAGCAGGGACACACAAGAACAAAAAGGAGAAGAAATAGTGGAAGACTTGGTCAACAAAGGGGGCTTCGTTCAAGGTCCAGACCTTCCCACGTAGAGACAAGAAGAGGGGGGCCATTAAAGAAGAATTTTTAGAGAAAAATCGGGAGGGGGTCCTTTCTTCTCCGTCAGGGGCTCCGTTCACAACATTGACGGCCACGACTTCTGCAGGCTTGGCGAGAGACCAATCGCTGGGCCTTTATTCTGTAGGTTCAGTGACGCTCGAGCTCCCCAACGTCCTCAGCAAGCCCACGATTCGTTCCTCTTTATTCTGTTGTCCGTGAGCAATACCAAGGAGACACCACAACCGTTGCTCTCAACATCGCGCCATCGCTCGTGCACCGCCTCTCGTGCGTCGCCGCCGTCCTCGTGGCCACGCCGTCGCCGGTCCACTCACCATCGTCTCGATCCTCAAGCCTCAATCCGGATCCGAGTTCGAATTCGGAAGATATCCGCAAATTAGGTAAGATCGTTATCCGAATATTTTCCTAAGTTTTCAGTGTTTGAATATTCTGTGGATATTCTTTGGTGGATTGCTAGATATCTTAGGATAATATTTACAATATCCGCAATATTTGAAACACTTAAAATTAGGAATTTTGCCTAATTTAGCAACGTATCTGGACGACTATCCGACCTTATCCCCAAGGTACGATACGCGGCGATACGGAAAATTATTATCTTGTCCATAATCACTTGGACACGATGATAGATTTTATTTGCTTTCCAAATTTAAACAATCAACTTTCCGTCGATATCTATAACCCTATAGATATGACCGTTAGTTTGATTTATTTGCCTAATTTGAATCTGATAAGAAGAATCTTGTGGATTGCGTGGATTGTTTGAACGTGATTGTTATCTTTGTTTAATTGTTTTCCTTTTAAATAAAGAAAATCAAAAAAATATGTTAGTTAGGATTTAAATTAGAAATTTTGGATGCTTAGGGAATCTTAAATATATCCAAAAGAATAAAATAATTATTTGATTTAAATTGGGATTTAGGGTAGCATGTTTCCTAGTTTAAATTGGAAATTGTTTTAATCTTAGTGGATTATTTAGGATATTTAATGATTTCGAATTTTAATAAAAATCCCAAAAAAAGAATCACTTTAGGATAGATCAATCATTTTCTCTAGGATAGATTGCATGTTATTTTAGGCATTTTTTAATTCCGAATTTCATTTGAAAATACCAAAAATAAATCATTTGTCCGTCATTAGAATTATGTCACGTCGTCGCATGACATATAGTTTGCATGTTAGGCTGCATTAATCACATGATATTTTTTGCACGTCATTACATATAGTTTAGCTTTCATTTAAATAAGTGAAAATCCAAAAAAAATTGAGTGAACTGCTTGTTAATTAGAAATCGTATTAAGATTGTTGATATGATTTTCTAGCTAACCATGCAGATGCTTACGTTGCTTCGAGGTAAGCAATTCTCCCAATCTTACAATTTATTTAATGTTTTGATTATTGGGTGTTACTTTGGTGGTTTGCGCACCCGCATGATCACCTCACATGTTAGTGGCTAAGTTAAAATGGATCCAGACTGCATGCACAAACATTTTTTTTGAAAAGAAAAGGTACCGAAAGGGCGTTAGACTAGATCTAGCGTAACCAAGTCCCCGAGCTTAGAATCTCTGGTTCGTAGGAATAAAACATATCTCCCTATGTTTTATTTAGGTTTCTAATCGACCTACCACAAATAGATTAGTGGCGACTCCAAGCATGAAAACATTTGCACGTTAAGAACTTAAATCCTAAGTTGCGAATTGGTAGGGCTTGGGAGGGCCCGAGTTAGGTTTAGTCCTAATAATCCATTAGCCTAAGAGAAAATTTTAGGTTGCGACAGCTTGGCGACTCCGCTGGGGAATGAGTTAAAACTCTTAGTGGACTTAGGCCAGTTTTTCTTTTCAAAAAATATTTTTGTTTGGCAGCAAGGATCCCAGGTACGTCCCTAACATTTTAGGTGTTAAATGTTTTTGCAGAATGGGAGGTATAAGGGGAGGCGTGATTGTTAACCATTTGTTTTTCAGGGAGGTGTTTGGATGAATGGTTTATTTTATGCATGAAGCGCTGTATGATATAACCTGTTGTGCATGCCTTGCATTTACATTACACCGCACACACTACCCGCTGTCGGACCTGGGCGGCACAGGTTTAGGATGGTACTGAGACAGCGGACACCCCGACCACACCCGTGTGGTATGGGTCGCCCTTCTTGGTCCCGAAAGTTGTTCACAATGTCATTGAGTTCCCACCACGGTTGCACCCTTTGCAACCCGGGTCGGCTCCTTGACTAAGCCGGAGTCAGGGGAACCCCGGCCTAACCACCACCATGACTGGTTTAGCCCGGTAATCCTCGCGTCTCCACTTTGCAAGCCAGAGTCTAGATAGAAATCGAACCTCACGTTTCATGTGCATGTCTATGTGATTGCTATGGTCTTACCGGGTAAAGTAAGTCTTCTGAACTCTCATTTTTGTAATTTATTTAGTTATTTCATTTTTCAGGTCGGTCCATGATAGGTCTAGGTGGGTTTTAAATTTGAAAGTAATAATCATTGAGTCTTTTTTTTAACCAAAAAAAAAGAAAGAAAGCTCTTTTGGAGAATTATTTTCAATCTATGTCTTTATTTTTCTGGATGTGTCATAGGTCATTATTTCCTGAGAAATTTATCATTTTCACAAGTACATGGAGTAATGAAAAATGTCATGAAAAATGAGAATAAAAAGGGACAATCAGACTGAGTCACGGACTGATCGTTTTGAGGATGCATACTTACCGTGCTCTATTTGCAAATCAGGTTATTACGGACCGTCAACGTTCCCCAATCCGTACTCGCTCAAGAGCAAGAATGACTGACCAAAATGAGCAGGCTCGTGTTGTTATCCTTGAAACCGAGATGAAGCAAGTCCTGAATGTGCTCGAGAATCTCGCCAAACAAGTTGCTTCTCTACAGACAAGCATTTCCACACTATGTACACCTGCTCAACCGAGTGTAGAGATTGTACTGCCCGATGACTCTCCCCCTGTTGAGTCAAAAGATAAGGGAAAAACTGTTGCCATTGGCACTTCCTCGACCGAGAATGGTGCAACTTTAACTGACAAAGCGTGTCCGATCATTACAAATGGGGGCGGTGCATCTTCTAAGCCACCAAAGAGTGATGAGGCTGAGCGCATTGATAAGCTTGAAGAAAAATTCCGTCAAATGCAAGGCTTTGATGATCAACTCTCACGAGGTCTTGCTCACATTGTCAAGGTCCAAGTCCCTAAGAAGTTCAAAGCGCCTGAGTTTAACAAGTTCGATGGCCTTTCCTGTCCTAAGATCCATTTACAGTACTACACGACGAGGATGGCGCCGTATGCCGATAATGTGCCACTCATGATCCACACTTTCCAAGATAGCTTAATCGGACCCCCCTTACAATGGTTCGTTTTGAAGAAGATTCACTCACTCAAGACATGGGAGGATTTGTCTGATGCCTTCATCCGTCAATACAAATTCAATATTGATGTGGCCCCGTCACGTGAGGATTTGATTCGCACTGAGAAGAAAAAGATCGAAACCTTCAAGGCCTATGCCACTAGGTGGAGAGCTTTAGCTGTGCAAATCATTCCCGAGTTAACTGAGAAAGAGATGCTCGATACCTTTATGAAGACTTTACCATTTGAGTTTCGTAATCGAATGTTGGGTTCTAATTTTAATTCTTTAGCTGAGCTGATACCTGCGGGAGAACGCATTGAGATCGCTTTGCGCGATGGTTGGGCCACTGAGCAGGCTACCTCTGCTAAGAAGTTCACCCTCAAGAAGGATAAGGAACCGACACCTGAAGTGAATGTGGCTTACTCTCAACAAAGCCGTGACACTACCTCGACAATACAGTTTGTTGGCAAACAACAAGGTGGACGCCAATTCACTAGTCGGCAACAAGGTACTAAAAGGAACTTCACGCATCTACCCGGACCGTTATCCAAAGTTCTGCCTGTTCTCCAAAAGAAGAATTTGCTTTCAAGTGAACCGAAACGCCCGAACCCCGAGCGGTTCTCTGGTTATGACTCCTCTAAGAAGTGTGAGTATCATATGGGGGAGGTCGGTCATTCTACTGATGATTGTTACGTACTGAAGCATAGAATTCAAGACCTCTTGGACACAAAGGCATTCTCTTTCCGCAATGATCAACCAAATGTCCAGCGGAACCCTCTACCCAACCATGCTGGAAGCACGGACGCTGTTATTGAGTAGAGAAATTTCTGCTTTTATACTCCTCTGCGAAGGAGTCTTTCATGCTTTCTAAGATTTCAAGTGGTTTATAGGATTTCCTGCTTTCTAGGATTTCAATTCATGTTTATTTTTTGATTCATAGGGCTTTGATTATTTGCATTTCCCTTCCAATAATGTAATTCATTCGACTCTATTCAATGAAATTACAAGTTTATTTGCATTTTGAGGACATGTTGAAGTATACCAAACTAGCCCGGTGATGATATCCAACCATGAAAAGAAAATATCATCCGAGGAGAAATTCTGAGGGCTGGGCTTTCTCATGCTCCCTAAAAAAAAAAAAGACTTTTCGAAAATAAAAAGCATTTCATTGTTTTAAAAAAAAACTTTTCCAAAGCATGCATCAAATAAACCTTGTTTGTTTGTCTGACTCATTTACTTCATATCTCAGAGCATAATTCTCCAGCTTATTGTGATGAGGAATTGACACA
Source organism: Syzygium jambos (assembly GCA_031216235.1). Lineage (NCBI taxonomy): Eukaryota > Viridiplantae > Streptophyta > Magnoliopsida > Myrtales > Myrtaceae > Syzygium > Syzygium jambos. The sequence continues at coordinate 7,304,441 of CM062223.1, forward strand.
TCGAGTTCTATTGATGATGAGCCTATGGGGCAAAAGATTACTACCTACTTGGGCATGATTCTATCTCCAAAGAGCGAAAATGAGTGCTCAACAGTAAAGGATGATGAACTGAGGGGCATGTTGAACTTTGATGATGATAATGGATTGATAAATCCGACAGAGATAATGTCATGGTTCTAATTGGAATCTTCTGAGTCTCAATTTACATTTGCTTAGTATTCAATTCATGCACGTTTTCTTGTGCAGGGGCAAAAGCAAAGATAGAGTGTTCATGTGTCCATCCTTTCCAAATAAAGGCAATCAAAGGACTCTCATTCCCAAGGACACTCTTATTGTTTGATATTGTTGAGCAATGACATGTTCTTGAAATGGATGTTATGCTTCTCATGCATTTAATGAAATTTTTGAATTATGAACCTTTGCATGCCTAAAGCTGATAGGTATTTAAAATACTGATATCTTTCGAAAGAGGGTTTTGCATGATAATTTACCTGTTTAACTCACCAAGTTCATTGAGGATGATCCAAATGGACAATTTAATGAATGATGTGGCATTATTTGAGCATGCTAAATGAGATGTGTCGGGATGATGAAAGGCAAGCCATATCCTATACACAGTTCCCTATTCATACGCTTGTGAGATGAGTGAAAAATTCCATATCCACAAGGTAAAGGGTTATCTCGCGAAAGGTACGACTATCGAAATGATAAGAGGCAATTCACTTCTCTATCCTAAACAATACAGGTTATCCATTGTTTCGCCACTTTGAGCCTAAACACTTGGAGAAGCTTTTTCAAATTACCCCTGTCAAGAATCACTCCACATCGGGGTAAATTGGAGGTAAGTCGATATCACGAGGTGAGAAAAATGGATAGAAATTTTCTTGCTCACACTTGCATCAATCTTCAAGTGTTGCTATTGCAATGAATTCAAACATTAATTCAAGTGTCTTAAGATGATGAAGAGCGGTTCTTTCTCTATCCTACACACTTTATCCATTGCTTAGCCCACTTGAGCCTATATTTTCATTTCATATGAACCTAGTTGGTGATCATCCCCCACATTGGGGCAAAGCAAAAACCATCATTGTCCAAGCAGCATATTTGGAGCACCAACTGAAGACGAAGACCCTTGAGAGTCTAAATGTTAAGTTGAAGTGTAATTGGCCAATGTATGCATTGTAGACAGTGTGTGTCAAAAAAAAATGGAAACTAGGGGGCATAAAAAAGCAGTGTGCCTGGTAAAAGCAAGGTCATTCCCCCTGAAAAAAAAAAAAGGGAGAACTTTAGAGAAAAAATGTCAAGATATGACATGTTAAAGTCACGAATCCTGGTGGAGCAGTAGTCCTACAAGTCTCGAAGGAATCAAGTGACAAACTCTCGAGGCCAATGAAGCATCTACCAAGAAGACAATCCCTCGCGAAAAAAGGACCGGTGATAATGCCTAGATGATCACCAACTCTCACCCTATTTATACACATCTTTGAGCCCAATGTGTCCTTTCGTTTCTTAACCAATGAACCCAGCCTACGTTACGTCCTTTACAAAGTCTCTTCGGATTATGGCACTTGAATTAACGTAGAATTCATATGTTTATAAGCTTAGCTCGAAGAAGTGCGAGCAAGTCTATTTTTATCTCATTTTGCAGGGTTCTTGACTTGTAAACCCGGAGACGATTGTGGAGTATTTTCTTTCAATAGCCTCGACTCGAAGAGACCCCTTTGTTAAGCCATTGACCAAACCGACACTACAGTCCTAATAAAGACCTCTTAGATTGATAAGGTCGTACTGCTTGCGAGAATACTCGGATCCTTGTCGACAAGATGATGGTGAGATGGAGCGATTCTCATAAAATAGCCCTTCTGAATGAGAGTGAGTGAAAGCCCTTTCTAACTGAAAGTCTCTCATTTAGCATTCTTAAGAAATTCATGTCACGAATGAAAATTGTCTTAATTGATGATTCTCCCCAGCATAAATTTGGTGATGCAAATATGGTAAAACCATCATGCATAAACCTCAATTGAATTGATGAATTTTGAAATGTGAGTTTTAGAATAGCTGAGATTGCTAATCTCCTGGATGAATGCATATGTGTTTTGCTCTATTCATGTCTGACAGGTAATGTTTCCTCAGAGACTAAAGAGTTCCTAACGCTACTGTTGTTTTTTGAAACTTCGTGTTCATCTAAATATTTTTGAAATATTCAATTACCTGATTGTAGTTTCAGGTGTCATTTCCGAAAATCCGAAGGGAATTTTCGATCTTATTAATCATATCTGATTGCAGTTTCAGATATCTTTTCGAAGATCCGAAGGGAATTTTCGAGCCCATTCAAATATCTGATTGTAGTTTCAGATATCTTTCTCGAAGATCCGAAGGGAATTTTCGAGTGTATTCATATTTGATTGCAGTTTCAGTTTCAAGTTTCTTTCTCAAAGATCCGAAGGAAATTTTTGAGGCCATTCAAATACCTGATTGGAGTTTCAAGAATTTTTCTTGAACGTCCGTAGGGAATTATTCGATACCTTTTATCGAAAATCCGAAGGGAATTTTCAAGATTATTTCAGGTCTTATTTCGAAAATCCAAAGGGAATTTTCGAGCTTTCAAATACTATTGGGAATTCCAGATACTTGGCGGATTTCCAAAGCAAGTCCATACCACAATTTTGCTTTCCCAAATCTTCAGGTAAGTAAATGCAGGTATGTTTTCTATCTTAGCATTTAGCATCCACATATCACATTAGAAAATGGGTGTGGGCTCATTGAGATCCCATTTACTCGACAAAAAGATTAATTTTTATCATTGCATTTGCATAGTCAAAATTTAGGTATCATTTTATCTTTGAATGAAACCTCTTCGAGCTCCCTTTCAAAGAGGGGCAGCTGTTGACACCTAAATTTTGGCGCATCATTTAGTGGTTAATTGCATAGAAAATTAGGGATTAAATTTTGACCCCTGAACAAAAATATTACAAATCGCATAGCATAAAGTTTAGGTTCATATAGATTAATTGCATTTCGCATCGGATCGGCGGTGGTAAGCGAGCTTAAAATTCATCATGTAAATCGAGCTCGGGCATCGAACGAGACTCGACTCACTCGGAAAGCATGGGCCGAAAATCACACGCAAAAGAGTTTGGTTGTCTTAATTTGAGCTTAAATTAGCCCATTATGCTTAATTAAAGAAAAGCCCAAATTAATTTAGCCCATTTGGAATTAAATTAAAGCCTAAACCTAAGCCCATTAGGACTAGAAAACCCGACTAATTGACCTAGGTTTACACTATAAATATATGTTTATGTCTTTGGGGGAAAGGGCTCTCATAATTTTTCAGATCAGACTTTTAGAGAGCACAAGAAACACAAGGCCACGAGAGAGAAGGAGAGAGGAGCTGCAGCTCTCCTCGGCGACCACCATCGAGAAAAGAAAAGTCAAAGCAGGGACACACAAGAACAAAAAGGAGAAGAAATAGTGGAAGACTTGGTCAACAAAGGGGGCTTCGTTCAAGGTCCAGACCTTCCCACGTAGAGACAAGAAGAGGGGGGCCATTAAAGAAGAATTTTTAGAGAAAAATCGGGAGGGGGTCCTTTCTTCTCCGTCAGGGGCTCCGTTCACAACATTGACGGCCACGACTTCTGCAGGCTTGGCGAGAGACCAATCGCTGGGCCTTTATTCTGTAGGTTCAGTGACGCTCGAGCTCCCCAACGTCCTCAGCAAGCCCACGATTCGTTCCTCTTTATTCTGTTGTCCGTGAGCAATACCAAGGAGACACCACAACCGTTGCTCTCAACATCGCGCCACCGCTCGTGCACCGCCTCTCGTGCGTCGCCGCCGTCCTCGTGGCCACGCCGTCGCCGGTCCACTCACCATCGTCTCGATCCGCAAGCCTCAATCCGGATCCGAGTTCGAATTCGGAAGATATCCGCAAATTAGGTAAGATCGTTATCCGAATATTTTCCTAAGTTTTCAGTGTTTGAATATTCTGTGGATATTCTTTGGTGGATTGCTAGATATCTTAGGATAATATTTACAATATCCGCAATATTTGAAACACTTAAAATTAGGAATTTTGCCTAATTTAGCAACGTATCTGGACGACTATCCGACCTTATCCCCAAGGTACGATACGCGGCGATACGGAAAATTATTATCTTGTCCATAATCACTTGGACACGATGATAGATTTTATTTGCTTTCCAAATTTAAACAATCAACTTTCCGTCGATATCTATAACCCTATAGATATGACCGTTAGTTTGATTTATTTGCCTAATTTGAATCTGATAAGAAGAATCTTGTGGATTGCGTGGATTGTTTGAACGTGATTGTTATCTTTGTTTAATTGTTTTCCTTTTAAATAAAGAAAATCAAAAAAATATGTTAGTTAGGATTTAAATTAGAAATTTTGGATGCTTAGGGAATCTTAAATATATCCAAAAGAATAAAATAATTATTTGATTTAAATTGGGATTTAGGGTAGCATGTTTCCTAGTTTAAATTGGAAATTGTTTTAATCTTAGTGGATTATTTAGGATATTTAATGATTTCGAATTTTAATAAAAATCCCAAAAAAAGAATCACTTTAGGATAGATCAATCATTTTCTCTAGGATAGATTGCATGTTATTTTAGGCATTTTTTAATTCCGAATTTCATTTGAAAATACCAAAAATAAATCATTTGTCCGTCATTAGAATTATGTCACGTCGTCGCATGACATATAGTTTGCATGTTAGGCTGCATTAATCGCATGATATTTTTTGCACGTCATTACATATAGTTTAGCTTTCATTTAAATAAGTGAAAATCCAAAAAAATTGAGTGAACTGCTTGTTAATTAGAAATCGTATTAAGATTGTTGATATGATTTTCTAGCTAACCATGCAGATGCTTACGTTGCTTCGAGGTAAGCAATTCTCCCAATCTTACAATTTATTTAATGTTTTGATTATTGGGTGTTACTTTGGTGGTTTGCGCACCCACATGATCACCTCACATGTTAGTGGCTAAGTTAAAATGGATCCAGACTGCATGCACAAACATTTTTTTTGAAAAGAAAAGGTACCGAAAGGGCGTTAGACTAGATCTAGCGTAACCAAGTCCCCGAGCTTAGAATCTCTGGTTCGTAGGAATAAAACATATCTCCCTATGTTTTATTTAGGTTTCTAATCGACCTACCACAAATAGATTAGTGGCGACTCCAAGCATGAAAACATTTGCACGTTAAGAACTTAAATCCTAAGTTGCGAATTGGTAGGGCTTGGGAGGGCCCGAGTTAGGTTTAGTCCTAATAATCCATTAGCCTGAGAGAAAATTTTAGGTCGCGACATTCCTCAAGAAAGAACTGCAAATTATGAGAGAACAATACCCACATGCAAGAATCATGTTTGTTTACTATTATATTACCGTCATGTCTGTCTATCGCACTCCAAAACACTATGGTGAGCCTTCTTTTCACTTATCTTTTTTTCCTCTCAAAATTCAGTATGCACACATACTTTTTGCTTGAGCTAATAATCACATAATGAATCCTAGATTTTTGTCTTTTATTTTCCGCATATCACATTTATCACCATTCGTATAAGTAATCACTACATCACAAGAAAGCCAACTTTTTTTCTTTTCTCCCCCACAATTTTCTCCCTTTACATCTAGAGTCAAGATTGTGCTTAATCACAGAGAGAAATTAAGGGTGGAATAATTGATGGAGATTTTAGTCCTTTTTTGGAAAATTGATTTAGAATCTTCCACAATAAGAAAGATTAATTTATACTTGGCTTATCTAATTTTTTTGTGGTGTAAAATGTAAGTAGTTTTTATAAGTTGGCGTACAGAAGTTTAGGGACATTCCCTAACATTACACATAAAACTAAGATCACGAAAAAATGAAGTGAAGGAGTCTCCATATAGCAGCCAATATTTCATTTGTCCGGGATGGTCTAAAAGATTTGTAGTGCGAAGTTTGCCCTCTGACAAGTTTGCAAACTTTAGCCAAAATGATATAGGCTTCATTTGACTTTTGTTAGAAGCGTCTACGATTGCACTCCGTCCAAATGCAATATATGGTCGCTAGGAGAGATACCTTCACAAGTCTCGCTGCCAAGTCCTTACCTTTAGTAGCCTTGATCATCCATTTGAGTTCATTATTCCATCATCCTAAAGAACGCCAAATTCCGTATTGTGCAAAGGATAGTACGCCAAATGCTTCCGGTCCAGGTGCACTGAAAGAATAGATGTTCTTTGCTTTTCAGACCATACATACAAAATTACAATGGATATCTACTTTAGGTTTCCAACTTGATATGATTTCTACTGTTTGTAGTCTATCCTTACAAACTAGCCAACCGATGAAGTTATGCTTGATAATACCTCCTTTCCAGATCAATTTGAACCATTTCACAGCCGGTCTCACACTCTTGGTTTCATCGTATACCTCTTGGCAATAATATCTTGGTCTAACTATGACCGAAGCTAAAGCTGGTCTTAGTTGAAGAATATAACGCCAACTCCATGTCATAGCACCCTTGATTTCAAGCTGCATAATCGAATTGCGTCTACACTTGGTACTGTGAGCTCATTTACTCCACAAGGAAGACGACGGACAATTTATGAGGTTCCAAAGTATACGGCCAAGAAAAACTTTGTTCCATAATTTTAGATGAGGCAACCCTTGACCTCCTTCCTTTTTTGATGAACAAACAACTTCTCAAGCAACTTTGTGTGATCCATGGCCTTCTATATTTCCAGCCCATAAAAAATGTCTAATTTTCTTTTCAATTTCATATATAGTTTGCTTCAGAAGTAAAAACATTTGCATCCAAAAGGTACATATGGAAATAAGTACCGATTTGGCCAACTGGAGACGACTAGTGTAGCTAATATGTTGCATGCCCCGATTTGGCTTACCTAATTACTTGCTTTTACGGTTCTGTTTTTTAAACTGATATTATTAACGCGTGTCTAAGGCAACTAATAACCAACCAAATGAAAGAATGCTGCAATTTTCATTATTAAAACATTCTCTATAAGCTATATTGAGTGTCATGGGAGCTCGTTAGCAAGTATTGGATCTTTTGGCTCCTAAACTAAAAGCCAGACACTAAAAGAAGACATATCTATTTGAAACTCCCCTACTCTTTCCAGAAAGAAAAACACTAGTATCTCTTTGATTTCAGGAAATACAACAAACACATACATAACATTAGGACAGTTTGGTTGATGTCATTGACACGAACAAATATATGGCTGCATAATTTGTTCAAAAGCCTCGACATCATTATTGAGTGCATCCAGGCAGGCTTCTATGGAGGGACACTAAGGGCTTGTTGTGGAGGAGGTGGTCCATACAACCTCAATACATCAGCAATACGAGGTCACATCGGCTCAACTGCCTGTAAAGATCCATCGGCTTTCGTGGATTGGGATGGGATTCACTTGATCGAGTCTACTTATCATCACATCGCCAAAGGGTTGATTGATGATGGCTTCACGTCTCCACCGCTCCTATTGTAATTTATTTACTGGCATTACACGTTCATTCGGACAGTTGCATCTATCGAAGATCACTTGCACCTTTCCGAAATGACGAAGTTTGATGTGTTACACAAATTAATATATCAGACATATGTGTCGTTTATAAATTGATCTTTTTAGTTTACACCCTATTCATCTATTCAAGTTTATTATGTTCGATGTTTTCTGATAGTAACATGTTGAACGTAATATAGGATAGGTTCACTGGTTGAAAAGCGAAAGGATCCATAAGCTTAAATATGTGTATAAGGGTGAGAGTTGATGATCATCTTAGCGTTGACACCGGTCTTCATCTTCACCATCGGGGATTGTCTCCGTAGATGCAATATCGGTCTTGGTCATTTGATACATGACTCATTGAGACCCGAAGGACGACTACTACTCAACCAAGGATGATTTTGCGATTTCGATCCATATCCTCTCAACATTTTTGCTTCCTCTTTAATATATGGGCATCGGCCGTACTTTTACCAAGCACACTGTTTTTCGTGCACCCCAGTTCATCATGTTTTCTTTCTTTCTCTTTTTTTTGTTCTATTTTTTTGCTTTTTTTTTTCCAACATTTATATCTATGAGCATTGGCCTTACTTTTACCAAACACACTATTTTTTCATGCCCCTTATTTTTCATTTTTTTTTCGTTTTTTTCCTTATTTCATTTGTTTATATACTTGACTTATGGAATGGCCTAGACAAGCTTAAATAATAGAATGCTATTAGACTCTTAGGTCTTTATCTTCACTTGGCACTCCGAACTGTGATGCTGGAACAGTGGTGGCATTTGTCTTGCCCCAGTGTGGGGAATGATCACCAACTAGATTCATATGAAACGTAATTACAGGCTCAATTGGACTGTGCAATGCATATAAGTGTGTAGGATAAAGAAAGAAATGCTTCATGTTATCCTAAGGCACTTGAATTTCCGTGCAAGTTCATATGCAAAAAGACACTCAGAGATTCATGCAAGTGAAAGCAAGAAAATTTTCACCATTTGATCACCTTTGTCACGCCCCGAACCCCATCGAATATGCGACATCCCTCTTCGGTCGAATTAGTGCGACGTCCTAGGAAACGCCGCTGACCCAAAACGAACCCATCAGAGTTTAATCACGACGGAAATAACAAACACCCAGATAATGATTTACCAGGGGTACTACGGAGAATAAAATTGCCAAACCACCAAATCTTATATTATACCTCGATTTAAGTACAATATCCATTTACGACATAAATTTATGCCACAATCGCCATTTACAAATCACAAAGAAAAATATGCACACTGAACTACCAAACTGCAAACCACCGATATCACAGAAAGATCAGTAGCTTGGGTAAGCACTACACCAAAATGGGACACTTCCAAACTCTTCCTCAGCTCTAAAACTAATCCCTACGCTCTCTAGATGGCGTCCACTCTGACTCACTCTCTTCGGAATCCTCATCCGAATCTTCATCAGGCACATGTTCATCCAATGACTCCGAATCGGCCTCAATCTCAATAGGGTATTCTACAACATCATGATCAGTGTGCATAACAATCCCAAAACGCTGCGGCGGCGTCAACGGAAGGTTCATGACTCGGGCGGGTGCTCTGAAATAGTTTGGTTGATACAACTATGAGACACTTCTCAATAAGTACACAACCTAAACCTTACCTAGGCTACCACGTATTCCAGACAAGTCTAGACATCGAATCAAGCAACACACAAACAACATCCACACAATCGTACTTACCTGGTTCTTGATACACGTAACCTGTACGTTAGTCTTACATTCACATTTACAAATTGCATGCACTTTCCAACCCAATCTCATGCTCAAAGGCACATGCCAAACACACTACATTCCCGAACTCCACAATTCACACTCGTTCACGCACCACCATATCATTTTCATTTAACTTGCCACATCGCACCATCTCGTGCTCAATCACTTTCCTCAGCCTGCGTAAACACACATCAGGCCTACATAATCACGGCCCGCGTAAACACGCCTCAAGCCCGATCCCATTCTCACTTTCTTTCCTCAGCCCGCATAAACACGCCTCAGGCCTACATGATCGCGACCCTAGCATAACACGCATCGGTCCGATCCCATTCTCACTTTCTTTCCTCAACCCGCGTAAACACGCATCAAGTCTATATGATCGCGACCCGAGCATAACACGCCTCGGTCCAATCCCATTCTCACTTTCTTTCTTCAACCCGCGTAAACACGCATCAGGCCTACATGATTGCGACCCCAGCATAACACGCCTCAGTCCAATCCCATTCTCACTTTCTTTCCTCAGCCCGCATAAACAAGCATCAGGCCTATATGATCACGACCCGAGCATAACATGCCTCGGTCCGATCCCATTCTCACTTTCTTTCCTCAGCCCGCGTAAACACGCATTAGGCTTACATGATCGGGACCCGAGCATAACACGCCTTTGTCCGATCCCACGGTCGTATCACGACCCGCGTAAACACACCTCAGGCTAGTTCAATTCCCCACATAAACACGCCTCAAGGATTTAGTGATCACATGAACATACCAACACACCGTATTTTATCTGTACCCCACGTAAACATGCCTTAGGGCTTTTTAGTGGTCACACACACATCACACGCCTCAAATCTCACAGGTTCACATACTCGAACATTAATTAAATACACCAAATTCAACCATTTCAATTCAGTCCACATACAAACACACATTCAAGCATCAATTTTAGTCACAAGGGCAGCAACTATTCAACCTCGATACGCCCACCATTCCACTCATAAAAATGAATATCCATAGAATCAGGGTAAATCTGGGTAGTTTACACAGTGACCAAAATCCCATCAAAATAAATAGTAAACGAACTTCAAAAATTCTAAATTTTGGATATATCATAAAAACTATCTTGATAAACATTTCTTATGAAGAACACAAAATCCAGTTCAATCTGCAACGATGCCTTTTTGTCCCTCGAAATCAGACCAAAATCAGTTCGCTTTAACAAATTATTTTGTCCTCAAAATACATTTCTTTCAACACACAAATCACCTTGAAAAGCTTTGAAATTTTTATGTGTCATAGAAAAGAAGGTCGCCAATAACTTTTGTGAAGGAAGTTTATTGAAAATAGATCTGAAAAATTTTATAGAAATTTGGCAAGACAAGAAGGTAGGGATGAACAGTGTTTCAGGTAGTTTTAATACGGTTTGAAAATGGATTTTCGTGCGACCCAAATGGCCTCCAAAAATTCCAAATGTAAAATATATTATACTTCAAGATGTGGGGAGCAGCTTTCATGAAGAAAACGTCCTCAAATTTGGCCCACAAAATTCTCGACAAAAATAGCAAACCAGATGGGTACAGTAGTCACAAATCCGAGCTTTGAACTAAACAACCAAGATTCAAGTTCTAGTTCACACCCGTGGATCTCCAACCCACAAAACTCATTCCTAGATGTCTAATCCAACATGCAACAGCTACTAACAGCTATGATCAGCCACCAACAACCACGATCAACACCCTAATCAACCCCTAAACTACCCTAAACCGCGTCTAAACTAGTCCAATAAATAAAGATGTCCTAGACAAGGGTTAGATTGCGACTTACCCGAACTCTAAGCTATCTCGGCTAGAGTAGAAAGGGGGAACTGTTGATTGGCGGCGAGCGGCTCCGACTGACGGCAGTGACGCGGCGGATGGCGACCAGACGGCGGCGGCGCGGCCAAGGGGAAAGGGTGTTCGGTGGTGGAGGAGGGAGAGTGAGAGAGTGCCGAGAGTTTGAGAGAGAGAGAGAGAGAGGTAATTGGGATTAAATATCCCAAACCAATAATTGACATGACCAAAGGACGATCATAACCCTCTCTCACAAAATGAATCAACGGCCGAGATCTTATCTTATCTTGAAATCGACGGTCGAGATCGAATCTTTCCAAAAAATATCATAGGGTAATTTGGGAATTTCATAAAATTCCAAGGGAAAAATTGTCCAACTCAAAAATTAGGGCAAAATGACTCAAATGTCCTTCTCTCTTAAAACTTGCCCTTAACAAATTCCTAGGGGTAAAACGGTCACTTTCCTCATTTTTCACCAAAATTGAATTTTTCTGAAGGATTCGAAAAAATCCAAAGCTGTACGTTTTAACCACAACGTCGTCCTAACGTCCCGTCGTGACTTCCTAATTTTTCGATATCCAGTTTGAGCTCAAATAAATAATTAAATTTTATTAAACGTAATTCGAGCGTTTTTCAAACTAACGGGCGGCTTTTTGGGAAAATTCGCATATTCAACTCGTGATTAATAATAAATCGAATCACATGCAAGTTCATTCGGTTCGTGACGACTTCGGTTGTCATTTAAATTGCGAGGATTGACCACTAGATCCGAGGGGCACGATTGTTTGGTATAGGTTCATGATCATTCGTCAATTCATTTCATGGTCCAGTGGAATCACCCACGATCCACTACTATGACAGTGGCGAACTGACCTCTGGTTATTCTTGGATTGGTCAACAGTGACTCAAAATGTCACCTCGGCAATTTTATGGTCGAAAATCAATTCACGATTGAATTTTCTCTTAGTCACATGAATTTAAATCCCTAATTAGCCTTTCCCTAATGGTTAGTATCCCAATAATGATCAATTCCGGGCGAGAACTAACTATGAGTACATTTATAAAACTAAGCATCTCATAAATCCCAAATGGACAAATTTTCGGGATGTCACAACCTCATTATGCCAACTTACTTCTGATTTGCCTCGATATAGGGTGGTTTTTGACAGGATTAATATGAGAAAAAAAAAACTTCAAAAGTGTTTGAGCTCAAGATGATTAAACAAAGGATAACTTATAGTATTTGGGATAGAGGAATGAAATGCCTCTCATCGCTTCAGTTGTCTTTCCTTTTGTGAGATAACCTTTACCTTACAGGCATGGAAATCTCCGCTCGCCTCACAGGGGATTGGTGTATGGGATAGTGTATGGAATTTGGCTTGCCTTTCATCATTTCGACATGTCTCATTTAGCATATTCAAGCATTTCCCCACCATTCATTGACTTGTCTATTTTGATGATCTTTAGTGGAATTAGTGACTTAGACAGATAAAATCATCCTTCAAAATCCCTTTTTCAAAAGACATGGACATTTTGAATTTGCCATTCTCATGCACAAGACAGTTCATAACCTCATAACGATCAATAATCAGACATGACTTTGAGCATTTGTTCAAAGGATTATCCCCACAAGAAATGTTAGATACAGAAAGATTATCTTTGAAGCAGTTGTTTATGGATTGCATCTATTTGTGTGATATTCCGAAATTTCGCTCATTTGGGATTTATGAAATGAATTATTTTATGAATGTGGTCGTAGCTAGTTCTCACCCGGAACTGATCACTCCTGGGATACTAACCATTAGGGAAAGGCTAACTAGGGATTTAAAATTCGTGCGACTAAGTAAAAATTCAATCGTGAATGGACTTTCGACCATAAAATCGCCGAGGTGACATTTTGAGCCATGGTAGGCCGATCCAAGGATAACTAAGGATCAGTTCGCCACTGTCATAGTAGTGGATCGCGGGTGATACCGCCGGACCACGAAATGAATTGATGAACGATCCCGAAATTATTCCAAACGATCGTACTCATCGGACCTAGTGATCGATCCTCACGATTTAAATGACAACCGAAGTCATTACGGTCTGAATAAATTGTACGTGACTCGATTTAGTATCAGTCACGGGTCGTATAAACGAATTTGCCAAAAGCCACCCGTTAGTCTGAGAAACGCTCGAGTTACGTTATATAAATATAATTTAATTTTTTTATTAGAGACCAAACCGAGCATCAGAAAATTCGAAAAATCACGGTAGGGCCTTTGGACGATGTTGTAATTGGAACGTACAACTCTGGATTTCTTCGAATTTTTCAGAAAAATTCGATTTCGACGAGAAACGGAGAAACTGACCATTTTACCTTTGGAATTTATTAAAGGGTTAGTTTTAAAGGGCAAGGGCATTTTGATAATTTTGCCTTAACTTTTTTATTGGACAATTTTGCCCTTGGACTTTTTGAAAAATTACAAGTATACCCTTGGATATTTTTGGTAAGATTCGATCTGGGCCGTCGATTTTAAGATAAGATCAAATCTGGACCGTCGGATCAAAAAGATTAGACGAGGGCATTTTGGCAATTAGTCAAAGGTGGACTTTTTAATAGATAAGTCTCTCTCTCTCTCTCCTCTCTCCCCCTCCCATTCGGTTCCCCCACTCTCCCCTGCGAAACCCCCCACCGTGAGCCCCTCTCCCCCGCCGATCGCCGCCCCTTGGCCATATGCCGGCGCCGCCGCCCATCGCCCGCCGTCCACCGCCACGCCATCGCCGATCCGCCACCCCCGACCCCCACGCCGTCCGTCTCTCCCTCTCTCTCTCTCTCTCTCTTCTCCTCCCCGTGTGGCCGTGAGCCTTGCCGGTCACGCCCAAGCCCCGCCGTCACCGCCCAAGCCGATCGCCGCCCGTCGGGAGCCGTACACCGTCACCACCATTCCCGATTAAGTGCCACCGCTTTCCATTCTAGCCACGTGAGTCTAGAACTCGGGTAAGTCGCGTCCTAAACCCGACTTAGGACGTTGGGTATTGAGGGGTAATTTTGGTTGAAATTGGATCTATTCGGGCACGGGATTGTACGAGTTAGGGGTAAAATCAATTGGCGGACCTAGGATTGAATTCGGGGAATTTTTATTAGGAAATTTAAGGACAACAGTGGGCTGTGAATGACTGTTCATGGGGTTGTGATGGTCCGATCGGGACGCAAATTGGATTTTTAGAACCGGTATTCTATGGTGAGAAAGTGTCGTGAAGGACCGAAATTGATTTGACGTCGTTTGGTTGGAGAAAAATAGCAATTTCTGGGTTTTATGTGCGTTTGTACTATGAATGAGTTGTGGTGGTGAAATTGAGTGGGCAATTGTGCAACTGACTGGCAATTAGCTGATTGAATATGCTTGTGAGTGCATGTTTGGGCCAGATTGATTTAATTACTAAAAATTGGCCATGTCAAATGCCCGATGAGCATGAATTGCGTGTATTTGTTGCGTGCACGGGTCACATGTGACTGGCCATTTGTGTGGCAAGTGATTGTTGAACGTGTGAAAGAACGAGAAATAGTGCGTGACATGGCATATGCGTGATCATGAGAATTGTACCGTCTTAAGGCGTGTACTTCAACGTGAGACGATGCCCGGTATTACCGAAAGACTGCCAGCATAAGGCGTGTACTTCAACGCGGGTTGCGCAGTAGGTGGTAGATGTTGAGCCTGAGGCTTGTACATTTACGCGGGCAAGAAATATGGCCTGAGGCGTGTACGTTTACGTGGGCCCTGGAGTGTTGTAATAAGTTGGTCGCAGTGGACCTGAGGCGTGTACGATAACGCCGGTCACTGGCAAGAGTTGTGGAAAAGAGATGTGATTAGACTGGAACGAATGTGCGAGAATGAGAATTGATTGTGCCTTTAATTGCACACATTATAATTGTGACTAACGTGCAGAGCGCAAGCAGGATAGGCCCAGGTAAAAACAAAATAATTGGTGTGCCTGCTATGTGACAATTTGGCGTATGTATGTGATTGTGATGTGTGCAATTATCTGGAGGTACGTGATAACCTAGGTGGGGTTTAGGGGCGAACTTGCTGAGATGTGTTCTTATGGTTGTTTCAACAAACATTTTCAAAACCCCGATCAGATCTATGAATCCTCCACCACCACCACCAGAATGTTTTGGAGTACCAGTGCACACCGAGAATGAGGTTGCAGAATTCCTTATGCCCAATAACATGACCTGGATTAGGCATACTACGACTATTTTTGTAGAGGTAGGATTACCTTTGTGGGAGACCCATGTTTATACTGCTTGGTTTTTCCGTGATGCTGATGGGGATGAATTCGGACCCGTCAGAGGTTTTGATGTTCCATTTGACTTAGTAGGGGATTGGGATCCGTCTGTCATACCCTCGATAGACGGAGAGTTGACCAGTGTAGAAAATAGTTTAGCTCAGTCGGGATTACATTCAACAGCAGCCGCACAAGGATCTTCGGAGGCCGAACATGAACCCGAGCCCGAAGCATCGCAAGCTGAGGTTGAACCGATAGACATAGATTTAGAATCAATCCCCGAGGAAGAACCAGAGGAAGCGGAGCCCGAAGTAGAACCCGAGGTAGAGCTTATTGATGAGTTTGAGGAGTCAAAAGAACCTGTAGGAGACCCGGAATATATACTCCCGTACGAGCAGTATATGGATCCTAACTACGTGTAAGAATACAACTTCTTTGATGGATTGTGGGAAGAAAATCAGAATGAAGTTCCGATAGAGTCGGGCGACATTAATCACCCCATTGAGATCGAGGTAGAGTCAGAGACCTCGGAAGAACATACCGTTCAGGGGAGTTTGGATTCGGATAACGAGGAGTCAGACTCAGAATGGACGCCTAGCAAGGGGCATAGAGGCTAGAATAGGGGTTAAGAATCAGCATTTTGGATAAGTACAATTTTTGAAGTTAGAATACTAGGTCATCGAGCCCTTTTTGTTATCGATGGTTAATAGTAAGGTGTGCACATGTAAATGGCGGTGATAAGCTATAAATATTTTATAAGTTCAATTATGGAAATGAATATGTGTATTCTCCCTTAATGCTTCCCCAGTTTTATATTGTCCGAGATTAATTGTAGTATCCACCGTGATTGTAAATCTCTGACGATCATCTGAGGTTGGCGATACTCTTGGGATGTCGCATAAATCGACCAGCGAAGGATGTCGCGAGCTCGATAGGGTTCGGGACGTGACATCCCAGTTTGAAGTGGTATCAGAGCAAGGTTAGCTCGATCTAAAAACTGATCAAAAACTGTAGTGATAGGAAGTAGAGATTTTGGGGTAGTATTAGGGAGACCCTAGTGAGTTGTAGGGCAGAACAAGCTACACGTACCTCCAGATTATTTGTTGTGATTATTTGAGTAAGTTAATTATTGTGTGATAATTGACATGCAGGTGCGTCTGGACCTGAGGCAAGTGTTTCGATTCTTGTGATTGTGACTTTGTGATTGGTAGTGAGGGATTGCTTGCTACGTGAGCTTTTGTGTTAATTCATTGCTTAGAATCAGATTAATCTAGTGGGCCTAGATTGCTAATTCCTGAGTGGAATTATAGCAGGTAGGAGAGTGATAGAAAGCCGATAATATGAGCAATGAAGGAAGAGGCGTAGGAAGAGTCCCAAGAAGGGGCGTAGGTAGAGGAACAAGGGGTAGAGGTCGTGCTAGAGCTAGAGCCGTAAAGGATTTCGGAATGGGTGCAGGAGTGGTAGAAAATCTTGGGGTCGATATTGGAGCTGCAGTGGACCCCAGAGGGGAAGTTAGACCCGCTGAGGACCCCAGAATGGAAGCTGTCATGAGGACATTGGAATAGATTGGAAATTTGTTAGGATAGCAGACTCAGGAAAGAACTGCTGTGATTGCCCAAGCTGCCGAGGCCGCTGTGGCCGCTGCTGCCGTTAATAATAATGAGAATAAAGGGCAAGGGCAAATGAATGTGAATAGGCCAATGCACCAGCTGGTAGAGCAATTTATGAAGTTAAAACCGCCTAAGTTTTCTGGGAAAAGCGACCCTGAGGCTGCACCTAGATGGGTAGAGAAACTTGAGAAAGCTTTTGAGGTGATGGAGTATATCGATAATGAGAGAGTAACTCTGGCAGTTTATCAATTGCAGGATAATGCAAATGACTGGTGGAAAGTCACCAAAGATAGGGTTTTTCCGAAAGGTACAGCTAGGACTTGGGCAACTTTTACCGAGAGCTTTTATGAGAAGTATTTTTCGGCTAGTGCCAAGGAACGAAAGTTAGCTGAGTTTATGAGACTTCGCTAGGGTCAGATGACAATAGATCAGTATGAGGCGGAATTCATGAGGTTGTCTAAATTTGCGCTGAGAATGGTGGAACATCCTGATGATAAGGCGCGAAGATTTCGAGACGGATTGAAAACTGATATTGGTAGCCAGTTGTTGTTGGTAAATCTGAGAACGTATGAGAAAATATTTGATAGGGCCCAAGTTCTTGAGCGAGATCAGATAGATAGGGCCGTAGCTTCTGGATCGAGGTTTACCTTAGGTAGGGATAATCGTAATCTAGGGAAGAGACCGATGATGGATAATAGGCGTTTTACTCCTTCAGTTAAGAGGAATATTGGGAAGCCAGTCCGGAATTTTAATGGTTCACGTAGGATTTATGGAGGTAGACACGGAAATGGACCATGTCCAACCCGAGGCGGAGCGTGTTTTGGATGTGGAGGATTTGGACACCACATAAGGAATTGCCCCAATCCCAAACAGAATAGGCCGCATGCATTGCTGCCACCTCGGAATGGGAATCAAACTGGAACGGACAAAACAGCAAACCAAAGTAGGCCTCAAGCGCAAGGACGAGTGTATGCTATGGCCAGACGAGAGGTTGAGAACGCACCAGGGGTTGTCACAGGTACGATTTCTCTGTGCAACCATGCTGCGTATCCATTATTTGATCCCGGAGCATCGCATTCCTTTATATCTGCGCAGTTTGTTGAGTTCCTTGGAATAGAACCGCAATTACTTGATGTTGTGCTATGCGTGACGACTCCCTTAAATGAAAAGATGCTGGTCTCGATGGGATGTCCAGATTGTAAGATTGTGATTGGGGATAGGGAGGAAATGATTGATTTAGCGGTTTTAGATATATACGATTTTGATGTGATAATGGGTATGGATTGGTTATCCAAGCAGAGGGCTATAATGGATTATAATAGTAGGGTGATCCGATTTAATCCTGTTGGACATCAGGAATTCCAATTTGTAGGAGGTCGAGGAGGACCCTCGATTCCGTGGATTTCGTCGCTAGAAATGACGAAGTTGTTGAGTGAAGGTTGTCAAGGGTTCCTAGCGGCACTAGTTGATTCAATGGCTGAGGAGCCGAAGCTTGAGGATATAGCGGTAGTATGTGAGTATCCCGATATATTTCCCCAAGAATTGCCGGGACTGCCACCAACAAGGGAGGTGGAATTTGTGATTGATTTGGCACGTGGAACTGAGCCAATCTCGAAGGCACCCTAAAGAATGTCGTTGTCGAAATTAAAGGAATTAAAGGTGCAGATACAAGCATTATTAGACAAGGGATTTATTCATCCCAGTGCATCTCCGTGGGGAGCGCCGGTATTATTTGTGAGGAAAAAGGATGGGTCATTGAGATTGTGTATCGATTACAAGCAGCTGAATCAGGTGATGATTAAAAATAAATGCCCCATACCAAGGATTGATGATTTGTTTGATTAGTTGCAAGGGTTTCGATGTTCTCTAAAATTGACCTGAGAAAGGGATATCATCAATTAAGGATTAGAAAGGAGGATATACCGAAGATTGCATTTAGGACGAGATATGGACATTATAAATTCACTGTAATGCTGTTTGGATTGACAAACGCCCCTGCTACCTTTATGGATTTGATAAATCGAGTGTTTAAGAAATTTTTAGATCAGTTCGTGATCATTTTTATAGATGATATATTGGTGTATTCAAAGAGCCTAGAGGAGCATGAATTTCATTTGCATCGAGTGTTGCAGACTTTAAGGGAAAACGCGCTGTATGTTAAATTTAGCAAGTGTGAATTTTGGCTCAGTCGAGTAACGTTCCTCGGTCGTATAATCTCTGGGGAAAGAATCTCAGTTGACCCATCAAAGATTGAAGTTGTGATAAAGTGGCCTAGACCGATGACGGTAACTGAGGTTCGGAGTTTTCTGGGTTTGGCTGGATACTACTGTTGTTTTGTGGAAGGATTTTCAGCAATAGCAATGCCGTTGACCCATTTATTGAAAAAGGAGACGAAGTTTGAATGGACTGACAAATGTGAGAGAAGTTTTCAGGAGTTGAAGCACAGGTTGATAACGGCACCGATGTTGACGATTCCATCAGGACCTGGAGGATATGAGATATATAGTGATGCCTCGCTGAAAGGATTAGGATGTGTACTCATGCAACATAGACAGGTAGTGGCCTATTCGTCAAGACAGTTAAGGCCACGTGAGTTGAATTACCCGACGCACGATTTGGAGTTAGCCGCAATCGTATTTGCCCTAAAGATTTAGTAACATTATTTATGCGGAGAGAAGTTTCAGATTTATGCAGACCATCAGAGCCTCAAATATTTGTTTTCTCAAAAGGAGTTGAACATGAGACAGCGTCGGTGGATGGAGTTATTGAAGGATTACGATTATGAAATTTTATATCATCCCGGGAAGACTAACCGGGTAGCCGATGCTTTGAGCTGGAAGTCGAGCATAGCTCATTTGATGGTCAGGGAATGGACATTGCTAGAAAAAGTGCGAGACTTGGAGTTTAGATTTGAAGTAAGTCAAGTCTTGAGCTTGCTGGCTACACTTAGGATTGAACCAGAAATTCAGGCTAAGATTAAACAGTTGCAATCTTCATATCAGTAAAATCAAAAGATTCTAGAGATGGAGGATGCCAAGAGAAAGCCAAATTTTTTAGTATCGGATGACGGGATACTGAGGTTTCGTGGACGCTTATGTGTGCCTGACGATGCGGAACTCAAAGATGAGATCCTGTCAGAAGCGCATCGTAGTAGTTATAGTATTCACCCAGGCAGCACTAAAATGTATCGAAATTGAGGCAATAACATTGGTGAAACGGTATGAAGGCAGATATCGCTAAACACGTGGCTAAGTACCTGACGTGTCAGCAAGTGAAAGCGCAACATTATAAGCCCGGGGGATGGTTACGACCCTTGGAAATTCTAGAATGGAAATGGGAACATATAACTATGAATTTCGTGTCAGGATTGCCAAAGAGCCAAAGAGGCCATGATGCTATTTGGGTGATTGTCGACAGATTAATCAAGTCGGCACACTTTTTGGCCGTGCGAAAGGATTTCGTATTGGAGCGATATGCTGAGTTGTACGTGCAGTAGATAGTCCGTCTACATGGGGTTCCAGTGTCGATAACCTCAGATCGTGATTCTAAATTTACCGTCAATTTTTGAAAAAGTCTACAGACGGCGTTAGGATCCAAGTTACAGTGCAGTACAGCGTATCATCCTCAGACAGATGGCCAGTCTGAGAGGACGATTCAGACTCTAGAAGATATGCTCAGGGCATGTGTGCTGGATTTTCAGCGTAAATGGGAAGATCAACTGCCATTAGTAGAGTTTGTTTATAATAATAGCTTCCAGCAGAGTATTGGAATAGCACCTTTCGAAGCACTATACGGCCATGCTTGTAGAACGCCCGTGTGTTGGGACGAAGTAGGAGAAAGAACTATAACCGGGCCAGAGCTGGTCAAACAATCTATTAAGGCGGTTAAGATTATTCACGAAAGGCTGAAGACAGCGCAGAGCCGCCAAAAGAGTTATACAGGCAGAAGGCGAAGACCTTTAGAGTTCCAAGTTGGAGATCACGTGTTTCTTAAGGTATCGCCCATGAGAGGATTATCCAGGTTCGGTAAGAAAGGGAAGTTGAGTCCACGATACGTGGGGCCCTTCGAGGTTTTAGAAAAGATTGGGGATTTAGCGTATCGACTTGCACTTCCGCCGAGTTTATCGCAGGTGCATAATGTGTTCCACGTATTAATGTTGAGAAAATATGAGCCGAAGCCGACGCATGTGCTGAATTATGAAGAGATAGAAGTAAATGATAAAGTGTCATATGTTGAGAGACCAGTAAGAATTGAGGATCATAAGAAGTGAGTTTTGAGGAACAAGACGATCCTAATGGTCAAAGTCATTTGGGAACACCACGGGACTGAAGACGCAACTTGGGAAAGTGAAGAGATGATGCAACGTCAATACCCCCAGCTGTTTGAGTAGTAGTAAGATTGTAAATTTTAAGTAGTTATGAGATTTTTAAATTTCGAGGACGAAATTTTTTTTTAAGGGGGGAAGATTATGACATTCCGAAATCTCGCTTATTTGGAATTTATGAAATGAATTATTTTATGAATGTGCTCGTAGCTAGTTCTTACCTGGAACTGATCACTCCTGGGATACTAACCATTAGTGAAAGGCTAACTGGGGATTTAAAATTCATGTGACTAAGTAAAAATTCGATCGTCAATGGACTTTCGACCATAAAATCGCCGAGGTGACATTTTGAGCCATGGTAGGTTGATCCAAGGATAACTGAGGGTCAGTTCACCACTGTCATAGTAGTGGATCGCGGGTGATTCTGCCGGACCACGAAATGAATTGACGAACGATTCCGAAATTATTCCGAACGAACGTACTCATCGGACCTAGTGATCGATCCTCATGATTTAAATGACAACCGAAGTCATTACGGTCTGAATAAATTGTACGTGACTCGATTTAGTATCAGTCACGGGTCGTATAAACGAATTTCTCAAAAGCCACCCGTTAGTATGAGAAACGCTCGAGTTACGTTATGTAAATATAATTTAATTTTTTATTAGAGACCAAACCGAGCATCAGAAAATTTGGAAAATCACGGTAGGGCCTTTGGACGATGTTGTAATTGGAATGTACAACTCTGGATTTCTTCGAATTTTTCAGAAAAATTCGATTTCGACGAGAAACGGAGAAACTGACCATTTTACCCTTGGAATTTATTAAAGAGTTAGTTTTAAAGGGCAAGGGCATTTTGATAATTTTGCCCTAACTTTTTGATTGGACAATTTTGCTCTTTGACTTTTTGAGAAATTACAAGTATGCCCTTGGATATTTTTGGTAAAATTCGATCTGGGCCGTCGATTTCAAGATACGATCAAATCTAGCCCGTTGGATCAAAAAGATTAGACGAGAGCATTTTGGTAATTAGCCAAAGGTGGACTTTTTAGTAGATAAGTCTCTCTCTCTCTCTCTCTCTCTCTCTCTCTCCACTCTCCCCCTCCCATTCGGTTTCCCCCCTCTCCCCCGTGAAAACCCCCCACCGTGAGCCCCTCTCCCCCGCCGATCGCCGCCCTCTCTGGCCGTACGCCGTCGCCGCCGCGCCATCCGCGCCGCCGTCCACCGCGCACGTCGTCGCCGATCCGCCGCCTCCACCAGCCCCACGCCGTCCGTCTCTCTCTCTCTCTCTCTCTCTCTCTCTCTCTCTCTCTCTCTCTCTCTCTCTCTCTCTCTCTCCACCCCGTGTGGCCGTGAGCCTTGCCGGTCACGCCCAAGCCCCGCCGTCGCCGCCCAAGCCGATCGCCGCTCGCCGAGAGCCGTACACTGTCGCCACCGTTCCCGATTAAGTGCCACCGCTTTCCGTTCTAGCCGCGTGAATCTAGAACTCGGGTAAGTCGCGTCCTAAACCCGACTTAGGATATTGGGTATTGAGCGGTAATTTTGGTTGAAATTGGATCTATTCGGGCATGGGATTGTACGAGTTAGGGGTAAAATTAAATTGGCGGACCTAGGATTGAATTCGGGGAATTTTTATTAGGAAATTTAAGGACAACAGTGGGCTGTGAATGACTGTGCATGGGGCTGTGATGGTCCGATCGGGACGCAAATTGGATTTTTAGAACTGGTATTCTATGGTGAGAAAGTGTCGTAAAGGACTAAAATTGATTTGACGTCGTTTGGTTGGAGAAAAATAGCAATTTCTGGGTTTTATGTGCGTTTGTACTATGAATGAGTTGTGGTGGTGAAATTGAGTGGGCAATTGTGCAATTGACTGGCAATTAGCTGATTGAATATGCTTATGGGTGCACGTTTAGGCCAAATTGATTTAATTACTAAAAATTGACCGTGTCAAATGCTCGATGAGCATGAATTGCGTGTATTTGTTGCGTGCACGGGCCATGTGTGACTGGCCATTTGTGTGGCAAGTGATTGTTGAACGTGTGAAAGAACGAGAAATAGTGCGTGACATGGCATATGCGTGATCGTGAGAATTGTACCGTCTTAAGGCGTGTACTTCAACGTGGGACGATGCCCGGTATTACCGAAAGACTGCCAGCTTGAGGCGTGTACTTCAACGCGGATTGCACAGTAGGTGATAGATGTTGAGCATGAGGCGTGTACATTTATGCGGGCAAGAAACATGGCCTGAGGTGTGTACGTTTACGTGAGCCCTGGAGTGTTGTGATAAGTTGGTCGCAGTGGACCTGAGGCGTGTACGATAACGCGGGTCACTGGCGAGAGTTGTGGAAAAGAGATGTGATTAGACCAGAATGAATGTGCGAGAATGAGAATTGATTGTGCCTGTGATTGCATAAATTATGATTGTGACTAATGTGCAGAACGTAAGCAGGATAGGCCTAGGTAAAAAAAAAATAATTGGTGTGCCTGCTATGTGACAATTTGGCGTATGTGTGTGATTGTGATGTGTGCAATTGTCTGGAGGTACGTGATAGCCTAGGTGAGGTTTAGGGGTGAACTTGATGAGACGTGTTCTCATGGTTGTTTCAACCAATATTTTCAGAACCCCGGCCAGATTCATGAATCCTCCACCACCGCCACCAGAATGTTTTGGAGTACCAGTGCACATCGAGAATGAGGTTGCAGAATTCCTTATGCTCGATAACGTGACCTGGATTTGGCATACTACGACTATTTTTGTAGAGGTAGGATTACCTTTGTGGAAGACCTATGTTTATACTGCTTGGTTTTTCCATGATGCTGATAGGGATGAGTTCGGACTCGTCAGAGGTTTTGATGTTCCATTTGACTTAGTAGGGGATTGGGATCCGTCTGCCATACCCACGATAGACAGAGAGTTGACCAGTGTAGAAACTAGTTTAGCTCAATCGGGATTACATTCAGCAGCCGCCGCACAAGGATCTTCGGAGGCCGAACATGAACCCGAGCCCAAAGCATCGCAAGCTGAGGCTAAACCGATGGACATAGATTTAGAAACAATCCCCGAGGAAAAACCAGAGGAAGCGGAGCCCGAAGTAGAACCCGAGGTAGAGCTTATTGATGAGTCTGAGGAGTCAAAAGAACCTGTAGGAGACCCGGAATATATACTCCCGTACGAGCAGTATATGGATCCTAACTACGTGCTGGAATACAACTTCCTTGATGGATTGTGGGAAGAAAATCATAATGAAGTTCCGGCAAAGTCGGACGACATTAATCACCCGATCGAGATCGAGGCAGAGTCAGAGACCTCGGAGGAACAGACCGTTTAGGGGAGTTTGGATTCGAATAATGATGAGTCAGACTCGGAATGGACACCTAGCAAGGGGCATAGAGGCTAGAATAGGGGTTAAGAATCAGCATTTTGGATAAGTACCATCTTTGAAGTTAGAATACTAGGTCATCGAGCCCTTTTTATTATCGATGGTTAATAGTAAGGTGTGCACATGTAAATGGCGGTGATAAGCTGTAAATATTTTATAAGTTCGGTTATGGAAATGAATATGTGTATTCTCCCTTAATGCTTCCCCAGTTTTATATTGTCCGGGATTAATTGTAGTATCCGCTGTGGTTGTCAATCTCTGACGATCATCTAAGGTCGGCGATACTCTTGGGATGTCGCATAAATCAACCAGTGAAGGATGTCGTGAGCTTGATAGGGTTCGGGGCGTGACAATTTGGAGGGAAATGGCATATGAATTGATCGAGGAGATTAGAAGTCCGATCCTCAGCTTGATAATTGATGCATCTCTACCTTTGCCCCCACAGCAAAGTCTAGCATGCCCTTCAATTCATCATCTTCTCTCCTTCTTCTTATTCTTCTTTGGTTCTTAAAATCTAACTTGGAAAAGCATTAAGCACCTTCTCGCTTTAAAAGATTTTTTCTTTTTGAAATTTTTTTTCTTTTCCAATGAAAAGAGTTTTAGGGAAAGAGATACTTACCTATACTGTAGTGATGAGGCAACTCTGCAAGGTAACAAAAAGAGACTATGCTAATGAATAGCTCTTGAGGAATGAAAATTGATAACGATACAAAGTTGCCCTTGCGTTTGTTTTTCGGACAATGACGTCTTCTTATCACCAATGGAATGAAGTTACATCTGGGATGACATTAGGGAGGGCATTTTGGAATTAATACCAACTCACCCTTCACTTGAATTTTTTATTGATGGCTCCTTGAGCTTTCTTGAATTTTGGCAATCCCTAAGGAGAGTGACATAGACTCATTAGCAAATGAAGTGATCAAGGGTAAATTAAGAATGATACAAAGTTACCCTTCTTCGATTTTGTTACTCAGGCTTTTCCTTTGCAACTCCTTCCTCGAGGTAGCTTGATATTATGTCTTAAGTGTTTGGAGGCAGCATTCACAACACGATATGCCCCACATTTGTTTGGCAGGCATAACATGATAGATTCTCTTGTTTTGCCTATTCCTTTACCAGACATTAGTGTGCCAAATCAAGTTCTACTTTCGTGGACTGCATTTTTATCGGCTCAAGTTTCGTTTCATGGAAGAGCACAAAGCAAACGTCGGTATCTCTCTCTCCGGTGTAAGCCAATTGTCGTGGAAGAGATAATGACATAAACAATCACCGAACTTTGGCCTAATGTGCAATATGATCCCTGAACTTTTAATTTATTTAATATAGTTCCTGAACTTTTGGTACATGTTCAATGTAGTTCTTGAATTATATGAAAATATTTAATATAGTCAATAAACTTGAATCAACGGAAGGACTACATTGAATATTTTCATATAGTTCAGGGATTAAATTGAACATGTATCAAAAGTTCAAGGAAGACAATGGACAAATTATAATTTTAGGGATCACATTGCGTATTAGGTTAAAGTTTAAGGACTACATTGAACAAATTAAAAGTTCAGGGACACATTGCACATTGAGTCAAGTTCATGAACTATTTGTGTCATTTTTCCATAGTAAAATCACTATTACAGCCCATTAAATCACTTCTATCTTTCCACTCTACTGTGACAATTAGGGTCCTCCTAGTATTGCGTGCGCAACAAGCAGAACGATATTGATTGTCATATTGTTTAGGAAAAATTGCAAGCTGTCATTGTACAAAGTCTTTCAATATCTACTATCAATGACGTTGCTCATGTGCTTGGTAAGGCACTAAGCAAGGATCAATTTTTCTTTATCAGCTAACTTGAATCCAAATTATTCACATGCCAGCTTGAGGTGGAGTAATGGAAGATATTCTATAGTTTTTTCTTCTTAGTAATGGCTTATCATTCTAACTATGTATCGAAAGTCGGATCACTTTCACCTAGAGTTATTCCTTATTTAAATTTAAGAAGGGTGACGTAACTAAATTATTCCCCCAAATAACAAATTTATTACTTTTAAGTGGTAAAATAATACTTTCGTTAATGAAAATTATTATGAAGGATTCAATGCCTCGAAGTTGCAAATAGTCCTTATGATTTAGCTTCTAAAATAAGCAGGGTTTCTTTACCCATGTGACTCATGCGATAGGATTCCATAAGGGCTTTGCCCATTTTATAAAAGGGCGCCATTTCTCGTTGAGATAACGTAAGGGCTCAAGCACAACCCCAAGCAGACTCTTCCTTCATCGAAATTTTCAAGTATTGTTTGACATGAAAGCCAAGAAGATAGTAGCCTTATTCTTGCTCTGCTGCCTCTGTTCAAAGTTCGTTTTGTCGAGCCCCGGGCGCTACAATGCAATCTTCAACTTCGGCGACTCTGTGAGCGACACTGGAAACTTCCTCCTTTCTGGGGCACTTGGGTTTCCAGAAATTAAAAAGCTCCCTTACGGCGAGACTTTCTTCCACTACGCGACTGGTCGATGCTCGAACGGACGCCTAATTATCGATTTCATAGGTATTCCATACTCTCTCTTTTAAGTTCCTAATGTACATTTTTCGATCACTCATATTAAGCCATGTGGTATAAATGCATTTCGATCCATTCCTTAATAGATTAAGATCTCAGAAAGAACGATTTGACTAATAACTCAACGACAGCATATCACCACAATGCTATCTCATACGAACATAGTTTCATCTGGCTTGTGTAATTGCTTTTTCAGACAGCTTTGTGTATCTAATATAATTCCTACTTAAAATGCGGTTTTGTTTTCTAGCAGGAACTTTCATTTTTAATGCTTCTGATACAGTATAATCTCACGATGAACGTAAATATATGAGAATGCAGCTGAAGCATTTGGACTGCCTTATCTTCCACCATATCTGGCATTGGCCGAAGGACCACATGTCCGCACGGGAGTGAACTTCGCAGTTGTTGGTGCCACAGCAATCGACTCGTCTTTCTTCTATGCTCAGAATCTTAAGTTGTTGACCAATGACTCGTTGAGTGTTCAGCTTGGCTGGTTCAAGAATTTGAAGTCGTTTCTTTGCACCACCAAACAAGGTATATTTCTACCTTTTATTGTCAAAAAAGAGGTTAAAGGCATTACTGATTGCTTGATTTTTAGGATCGATTTTGATTTATGAAACTTGTGCTATAACTTTTAAATTTTTTGGGTGCAGAATGTGATGAGTACTTCAAGAGGTCTCTGTTTCTGGTGGGGGAGATTGGTGGCAATGACTTAGTCTATCCCTTAGTATCTGGTCGAACCATTAAACAGATACGTCCTTTGGTACCACAAGTCGTCGGAGCAATCGCCCGTGCCATCCGCGTATGTTACACACAAACTTTTTTCAGCACAAGCTTAACGTTAAATTCCCGTTTATAAAATTAAAGGATTGTTCTGAATCATTACGTTTTATCTATGAGCACGTTGAAATCGATAATATTAGAGAAATGCCTTAATCACTACACTGTCTTGAGAAGCTTCTTATTTTTGTAGTTGTACTAAATATAAACAACAAAACCAATAATCAAGACAAAGTTAAAATGTCACAAAGAACAATTGTATATGACTTAAATGGTGATTAATCCACCTTTTAATAGCATGCAGAAAATGTGTAAAAGAAAAACAGACGTATGATGATCTCCATGGTGCATGAAGCGGTTCCCAAAAGTGATTCACGTATACTTACAAAATGATCCACGTGATATGTCTTGAGATTGCTTTATTATTATTATTATTATTATTATTATTATTATTATTTCTCACTTTTATCAAGTTTCAGTTTTTTTTTTAATTCTTTTTTTCCTTGAATCATCATAACCATGACAGATACTGATAGAAGAAGGAGCAGTGGATCTGATGGTGCCAGGAATATTTCCAATAAGCTGTTCTGCCATGTTTCTAACTTTGTGTCAAAGCCCCAACAGATCGGCGTATGAAACAAGAACTGGTTGTCTCAAGGCTTATAATGATTTCATCAAGTACCACAATAACTACCTCAAGGAAGAATTGCAAAATTTGAGAGAAGAATACCCTCATGCAAGAATTATTTACGCTGATTATTATGGTGCCTCCATACATATTTGTCGCACTCCAAAACTCTACGGTGAGCCTTCTTTTCACCTTTATTTTTTTCCTCTCAAATTTCTTTTTTTTTTTGTCAAAAGAAAATATTTCATTCATATCTTAAGATCTCAAGATGAAACATGAGAGGTTCAAAACAAAGCAAATTCCAAAGGGAAAAGTAGAACATTAAAGCGCAACTGCTGTGATAAGCACTTCACAAGAACAGATCTATCCCATCATCAAAATAGAACGTATGTTTTTGCATTTTTTTGCTTGAACTAATACTCTTGTAATAAATCGTAGATGTATGACTTTTATTTAACGCATATCTCGTCCATCACCATTTGTGTAAGTAATTATAGATTTATTTTCAGATTACAATCAAGATACATATCTATAAAGATGACTTTGTATTAAAGAAAAAAGAACATACACGGTCTGTACATCAAATGAAAACCGACTTGTTTTTTTTTTCCCACAGTTTTCTCCCTTTATCTCTAGAGTCAAGATTGTTCTTAATCACAGAGAGCAATTAAAGCTGGAATGACAAATTGGATGGACCAAATGACATACGTAACATTAGCACATAATTTTGATTTGAAACTCCCATACTATTTTCGGAAAGAAAAACCCTAGTGCTTCGATCGATTTCATGAAATACACCAAATGACATACGTAACATTAGCACATTTTGGTTTAATGTCATTGACAAGAACCCATATAGTTACCTAATCTGTTCAAATTTATGGGTGCATTAACGCAGGCTTTTATGGAGGGGCACTAAAGGCTTGTTGTGGAGGCAGTGGTCCATACCACTATAATGCTTCAGTAAGTTGTGGTGACCCCGGCTCAACTGTTTGCAAAGATCCATCGGCTTTCGTCGATTGGGATGGGAATCACTTGACCGAGTCTGCTTATCATCACGTCGCCAACGGGTTGATCTACGGTGGCTTCACTTCTCCACCGCTCCTATCTTAATTTAATTGTTGACATTAAACATAAACCGCATTCGGACAATTGCTTCCATCGAAGGTTACTTGCACATTTTCGGAGTAACAAAGTTTGATATGTCAAATATATAAGTACATCATAAATATGTTCGTTTGTATATTTATCTTCCAAATGTACACCCTATTTGTCTAGATCAAATTTACTATGTACAATGCCATCTCACTTTGTCGTGTCGGACATAATAAAAGGTAATTGTGCCAAGGTGTTTGCTTCTTTTCAATACCATTCGTTTATAACGCAATCCCCCCGGTCATATGACAAACATGAATGAGATTCAAACAATTACTTAAGAAAGAAGAGAGATAGTCTGCGAACGACACAGATTAGATGTACAACATGTATCATTAATCTACTCAAGAATTCCAAATGGGACCAAAAAGGGCGATCCTATGTGATCACCAGGTCCCTACTTCGCCGTGTCCGTGCTTATCTCCGTCGCAGCCGCCCCTGCCAAAACAAAGTCTTTTGGCTTTGTCACTTCCCATCATCATTATTCCACGACCTATTGGAGATGTAAAAACTGACGGGGCCTTTAGTTGAAAGGAGGTCAAGGACGAATGAAGCTTGTGAATTTCCTCCATTGTTTCAAACAAATGTACACGAATATTAAATTGTTGATGTCGTCGTTTAGACGCAACAAATAATTAGAAATGATCTATTGGAAGTTGCGGTGTCATAATTAGTTTATACTGTCTTGTTAATTATGCTATATTTTTCTATTTGACATATCGCAAATTTCCCAACTTATTTAGTCAATGGTGAAATAGTCCATTGTTCTTTATATTGTTTTAGGATTCATTTGCAGGGAAAAAGATATTAAACTATTCTCTGGGAGGGAATATGTTAGTTAAGATATTAAACTATTCTTTTGGAGGGAACATGTGTAACTTCCGAAGAGGCTATCCTTCCACCTAAGTCAAACATTCCGATTCAATTTTATTTCCAAAATGAATAGTTAAGGGTTCATTTTCTATAGACTAGCACAGATGCACTGCGCTGCTTGTATGAAAAAACTAGACAATTGAATTTTTTTACAAAATTGACTTATTACAAAATATTTAAATTGTAAATTTATGAAAAGAAACTATTGATGTAATTTGAAATATTGGTACATATATATTGAAAGAGGAAAAGATTTCAAGACTTAATTTCTTTTGGCACAAGATTGGTTTTAAGATAGAAAAAAATTTAAAATTGAAATATGTGAGAGATAAAATAAAATAATTAATTATGTATTTTTCCATTGATAAACTATTTATAAGATGACCAAAACTGATCATATTTTGCGAAAGAAAAGAAGGATTGTGACCTTTTAAAAGTAGGAGATCCTCTTTATTTCATATAACAATATAGATGAAATTAGCCATGGTAAATGGAAGCAAGCAGAGTTGCTTACATGCATGTAGTCAAACACAACAATTGAACGATACAAGACTCGCTTCATCTTCTGGTAGATAAAACTTAATTATTACGACAAAGAGGAATAGAATTTTTAGTGACCGTGTAAACAGTATATGGAGGTTAAATGTTTTCCCCAATGCACGTGTAAATTATTATATAAGCAATGAACGTAATAGGGATCTAGATCTTTTTGCCAGAAGCACAATAAAGATTTTGTTGACAAGTGACCCCAAGATATTTATTAATCCACAAAATGCATTGTTTCTAGTGTATTATGTATAGCGAATACTTTGTAAATTCAAAAACTGTTTTGTACTTAACAAGTTTATATTTAAGGGATACTCTAAGATGATTATGATAATAGCCAAAAAGGAATACTTTTTCTTCCCAATATGGTAGTTGCACGTTCGCTATGGGACTCATGAAGCTTAAACCTACAACTTTAAGATAAGTCGCCATTGTATCGTTTCTAAATGCCTGTGCATCACTGCATCTCTGATTTCTCATTGTTAGGATAACGTGTGAAGGCACACAACCACAAGCATATTGGAAGCAATCGAGAAATTAAACGTTAATCATAGCTAAATCCGTCAAAATGGATCATGAACCCATTTTTTAACCCATATATGATAAGCTGAATAGTTATATGGGTTAGTTATATTCAATAAATGGGTTATAAATGGATTTAGAATGGTAAAGCTCAAAATCAGTTTCAAGAATCAAAACCAAATTGTCAAGTGAAAAGATAAGAGTTCCTCATCATCTTCACATTCCTCTTTTTAGGAACTTGATTACTTGGTAGTCAGTATTTGGTTTAGATAAGCTTTACAAGTAATATGAGATTGCTATAAGCAAAGTTGAGCAACTTGCTTGCACTGGGCATTTTATGCAATTCATGGGCCTTCCATGTGCACATGAAATAAGATTTAGGTTTTCCGATGGTTTACCTCTGGATATAATTAATCAACATTGGAGGCTTGATATAGGGTCCTTTTTGGATCGTGATATGATGGAAAATAATGAAGAGGATTCATTTCCACAGCTACTCCATCATTTGTAAAGAAGGTATCAAGAATGACTAGTTTCCAGAAAGGAAGTTGTTCGAAAGCAAATTGAGCAATTTATACAACCAAGTGACCCTTCTTAAGTGAGCCATTATCTATATCTCATAAAGGTCATCATTCCAGTTCAAAAACTAAAGCGGACACAATCCTTTTGCATTTGAGATTGTTGAAAAGGGGAAGAGATAAGGCACTTGTAAGGTTTAAATGGTCATAATTGTCGGACATGTAAATTAAAAGGCAAAGATCTCAAATCAAACTCACATATAAAGACCATTGAAATTCATGGTGGTTGTGACATCCCGGATTTTGACTCAATTTTGGGATTTAATAAACGAGTGATTTGTCAGTGTGCTTATTGTAAAATCTCGCTCGGGAACTTATCACTCCCGGTTATTGTTTTTAAATTAGAGATTTCGATAGAATAGCACTCAATCGAATTTGACCGTTATTTAGAGCCCAAACTTCGGTGTTGAATTTCTCGAGTTTCGGGACGAAATAAATTGGACGGTGTCGAGATTATCATGGCCAACATCGAGATTGTCAAGAATAGTAGAAAAGTGAATTTTCGACCGGGTACGAAATTGGACTAGTAGACCTCCCTCGATATAGTTTGATTTAATTAATTTGGCATTTGTCCCTTATTATATTCGAGGTTTAATTTGGACCGGTAGATCGTTTTCGATTTTGAATTTGGACCGTCGGATCGCAATAATTATTTGATTGAATAATTATTTTCCTCTCTTTTTCTTTCTTTCTCTCTCTCTCTCTTCCTCTCTCTCTTTTTCCCCCCCTCTGACCACACACGTCTCCCCCTTTGCCGCGCACGTCTCCCCCATGCAACGTCCCCTCAGCCCACACCCATGCAGACTGCCACTCTCTCTCCTCCTTTTTCTTCTTTTCTTCTTTATTCTTTTTTTTCTTTCTCTTCTTCCCTTCCTCCTTCTTTGCCCGCGTCTACTCCGGTCTCTGCGTCTGCTTCTGCTCCTTCCCCCTTCGCCCGATGCTGCTGCTTCTGTTTCTTCTCTTTGCTGCCTGTCGCCGTCCGCCCCAGCTCACCGGACCAGCTCGCCGTTGCCCTCTTGCTAGCCGCCGTGCCGTCGCTGATCTGCTCGCGAGGCGCGCAAGCAGCAGCTCGTCGCTGCGATCGCCGCGACCCGGCGCTGCCCAGCTGCCCGCCAGCCTGTCCTCCATCGCCCGACCACCCGTGAAGCCTCTGTGCCGCCTCCGACTGCCGCGAGACCAGTCCCCCCCTGTTTCTCTCCTCCCTGGCCTCTCCCCTGTTTCGGTTCCGACGAGCCAAGCCATCCCCGTCGTTGCTGCACGCCGGCCAGCTCGCCTGTCGCCGGCTCGTCCGGCCAGCCGCCGCCGGTCCGCACCCCCTCTCAGCCTCCATCTCCCTCTCTCTCTCGCCGCATCTTCTACTCTTCCGCTCCCCCTCTCCTTCTCGGCCGCTCAAGGGCCTCGTCGAAGCCGCCGCTCACCGTTACTGTTCCAGCGTGGATCCACCACCTCGCCCAGCCGTCTCACTTCTCTCTCTCTCTCTCTCTCTCTCTCTCTCTCTCTCTCTCTCTCTGGCCGTGTCCCTCTCTCCCTCTCTAGGCCGTGGAATCGCCTAGACCGTCGCCGCCACTCGCACCGTTCGCCGGAGCTGCCGCTCACCGCCACTGTTCCGGCGTGGGACCGCCGCTGTCCAACTGTCATTGCCACTTGTTCAGCTTGGTTTGGAGCTTAGGACATCAAGTGAGTTGGACCCTAAACCCTAATTAGGATAATTTGCATTTCTAATCGGGTTTTAGGGGTTAATTAGGGTAATTCGGGGGTTAAATTGTGGAGGTGATTAGGGGCTGTTATTGTGGTTGATTCGGTGGATTAGTGTGATGAATTAATGGAAGTTTAGTGGCCCGAGAGGCACTATACATTGGCTGGACAGGTTTGGATCGGAATGGCCAAGTGCGGGAAAGTTCGGGTGTGAAATGCGGGCTCAAGTGCACGTCTTATTTAGCTTCGTGGTGGCTGATTAGAATGGCGTTTTGGAGAGTCTAATAGTATATTTTGAGGATAATTAATGGCCTAGAATTAGTGGACTAGTGGCTGTCCATGGCCGGATTGTAGTGGGCGAGGCGCGATCAAATTGAGGTTTAGTGGTGTAACTGGCGGAATTGTTGGATAGATCGAGTTAGTGATTAAATTGTCTTTGATCGGAAGTGATTCGGCAATGTCGTGACATGTTTAGTGTGGCTAAGAACGGAGTAGCTTGGCGGGTCTCAATTGCGCTGATTTATGTTGAGCTATCTATGTGACTTATAGGAGCGAATTGTGTACCGTGCATGAGTGCTTGAATTGATTCCATGGCTGTGCTAATATGTGGTTGGGTTTATTAGAAATGTGGATGGTACATATTGCGCGACGAATTGAACAAGTGGTGTAGTAATATTAAACGCTCTTCGTGAAATGCGTGATTGCCCATGTGTGAGTCTATAGCCATGAATATGCATCGCGAGCATTGGCACGGCATGTGCATTTACAAGTGTGCCCGAGTGACATGTGCATTGTGATCACCTAAAATGCCCTGATGCGTTTAACGCGGGGTTCAGATAAAAATTGATGCTTGTGAATGTGTGATCACAATAAACCCTGATGCGTTTTACGCGGGATAGTGAACCCGTCCTGAGGCGTGTTATGCGGGACGATGCCCGGTTTACCGGAAGATGACCAACCTGAGGTGTTTTATGCGGGTAATGTGTCACGAGCCTGATGCGTATTATGCGGGCCAGAGATTGATCTCGAAGTGTTGGACCTGATGCATTTAACGCGGGTCGAAGGAGAAATTGATAAATGGCTGAATGCTAGTATGCAAGTGTGTGTTAATGCATTGATGAGGCATGAACATGAGCGCGAACATGAGCATGTGCATTGCATATGTCGGGATTGAGTGATATATGTATATGTGCCGCGATCTAATTTTCTATGGTACAGTTGTGATTATACATACAGAATGCCTAACCTGTAGGGCCAAGTAAAAATTTAGATTTAGGCCCGAAGGCCTGAGTCAGCTTATGTCTTGAATTATGCGTCATTTAGTACTCATCAGGAGGTGCACGTTAGCCTAGTTTAGGTTTAGGGAATTACTCACTGAGATTATTCTCATTGCTGTTTAAAACCAATTTTTCAAACCCCCAGCCCTGAGATGCCTACGGTTCCAGTACGTTTTGGGATTCCGCATCATGTAGAGCGGACGAGGACGATACACCCCGTAGGGAACGGGGAGGTATATATTAGATATTATACTGTAGTTTGAGTGGACGTAGGGGAGTCACATTATCAGACCCACAAGTACGTGGCTTGGTGCTTCAGGGACGATCTCGGAGAGTATGGTCCTCTCTGGACTTTTGATGTCCCGTTCACTGGGTTGGACACCCGGTATCCTCGATGCCCTGATGGCGAGGTGATTGACCCTGGCTCTTCAGTCGAGGAGAGCGCGAGCTCCGACGGTGTACCGGTGGAGTACGAGGTAGATGAGTTCGAGCCGATGGACATAGAGCCAGACGACGGGGACGCTGTTCTGGAGCCGATGGAGCAGGACAACGAGGAGCTAAAGCCGATTGAAGAGGATCTCGTACTAGAGGCCGAGCCTGAGACAAACTCATTAGGGTCCGAGGAGGAGATGTCTGACAGCTCTTCATCCTCGGAGTCTTCTGATTCCGACCTAGACTGGGCACCGTAGGAGTTAGCTTTTGCCTCGGTTAGGTAGGGCTAGTATTTTTTTGACCAGTGCCCCACCTTTAGTAGTAGACTGACCCCCGAGCCACTTACCCCTTTTTGTCAGTAGTGGCCTTGACCTGTTTTTTATTTTTGATGATCGGGTTGTATATGGATATTGTATATGATTCCCTGTAGTAATGCAAGTGTTTATTCCACAATCGTTGTTATTTGTTTCTGTGGCTATCCTTGGTTATGTGATTATCTTTATACGGGTTAATTTTAATTACTTCCGCATGTGCTTTAAATCTCTGCGTTGGGTATTGGGTCGGCAACACGTCCTGGGACGTCGCACACAAATCGACCTTTTCCAAGGGATGTGGCGCGCCGGAGGGTGCGGGGCGTGACAATGGTGATATATAGTAGGCACAGAGGACTTGGGCATGGAACAATTGAACTTGAATAACGTATTCAAAGGTTGGAGCTTCTCACATTATGACATTCAAAATTATCCCTTGATATATATTTGTTTTAAGTAAATAATTTCTCTCTTAATAATGTAATTGAAAACTTTATTGTCTAATTCAGGTACAATATTTTTTTTCAAGAGAGTAGCCTCTTTGAGGGGATCCAAGCAACTAAATAGACATTATATTTTATTAAGTTGCAAGCGATTTATTATTGTAGTACATTTGTACTTTGCTGATAATTTTCTTTTCACATATGGTTCTATGAAAATTCTTATTCATATAGAATTGACAAAAAACATGAGTCTACAAATGGTTTGAAAGGGTTGTCTTATATGCGATTACAATTACCATAATTTCTTATTAATAGCTAATTATACTTGTAATCAAATCAAAGATAGTATTCTTTGTAATAATGTTTAGGGAGCATTTTCTTATGCATTTTAATGATAATAATGGATGTTTAGAATTTTTTATGTGCTTAACTTTGTCATAATTTTAATTTTTTTTGAAATTTTCTTTTAAAACATCATGCAATGATAGGCATGAAATAGGACTATGTAGTTAAAATACATGGATTACAATGTAATGACACATATTAATGTTAAATTGAACGAAATGCGTATAAAAACTGGTAGATGGTTCTTTTCACTCTTACTTATGCTTGGGTTATTTTTGAATAACAGTTTCCTGGTACAAAAAAAAAGAGAAATGTCCACTTATTAACACAATAATTCGTTAACTATCTACTAAATGAACTATTTCTTTTGAAGATGGGAACACAGATTTTGTTTCAAATGGAAAAGAAAAGGAAAAAAAAATCAAGAAACAAAGAAAAGAAGGCAAAAAATAATCTTAAATCAAGAGTGGGCCCCACATTTAACCTTAACATATGTTGTTTAAGAGGAGCATGAGTAGCTTGTCTCTAGCAAAATTGAAACAAAATAAAACGAAGAGAAAAAAAAGGGAAGAAATAATCTTAAATCAAAAGTGAGACCCGAAAGGGAAATGTAGTCAAATCAATGCAATAGGGGATAGATGGAGTCAGGTGTAGAAATAGCACGAGCCTTTATTTATCACTTAAATTATTGAGTGCCAAATGTTTGCTTGCACACTCACATAATCACCATTGCTTGTTTGTGGTTTGGGATTAAAATTGACTAAGACTACTTACAAAATATTTTTAAAATAAAAAGTAAAATATACCAAAGGGGCATTAGATTAATTTAGCATAAGTTCTCAAATCCATTGAATCTTTGGTTCGCAAAGCAAAATATACACCCACATTTTACTTGGTTTTCTAATTAACCCATAAATGATTAGTGGCGATCCCAAAAAGTAAGAAAATTGCATATTAAATCAAATACCAAGTCGCGATTGGTGCTAGGGAGAGTTGCTAAATACAAGCAATTGTCTCATGAGAAGAACCTTCGTTCTCTTTTAGTAGTCCGTTAGTTCTTCCTTTGTTATTCACCTCTGAGAAGGTCACGACAAGCACATAAAGTACGATTTTAATGTTGTTAGAAAACAAGTTTGTAGAATAATGGCTATGAGTTCGTTAACTCCAAAATTGAGTAATTTTTAGCTTTGCTGGCGTCATTCATCAGCACTCATGCACTAACACACCCCAATGAAATGGGGTTGTCGAATGAATACATCGTCATTGACTCAATGTTCTAGGGCATTACGTTTTCAAACCAATCTTCCGTTAAAATTTTGAGGCGAATGCATCCTCACTACAGCATATCTCGTGAATTGGACACCAACCAAAATGGTCGATGGCAAAACATCTTATGAAATTTTGTTTGATAAGACGCCCTTTTATAACCATTTGCATATTTTTTAATGTTTATGTTTTGGGTGCACTGTCAATGTCAAGCACAAATTTGTAAGGGAAAAAAATATAAATAGTCCATGAACTTTTCCTCAATGTGCAATGTGGTCTTTAAACTTTGACTCAATGTGCAATATGGATCCTAAACTTCTAATTTGTTTAATATAGTCCTTGAACTTTTGGTACATATTCAATTAAGCCAATGGACTAGATAATTCAAAGCCAGAGAATAGATTGAATATTTACCAAAAGTTCAAGAAACACATTGAATAAATTAAACTTCCATGGACCACATTGCTCGTAAGGTTAAAATTCAAGGATTATATTGAAAGAATTAAAATTTTAAAGATCATATTGTACATTGAAGTAAAGTCCAGGGACCATTTGTGTAATTATATCAATTTTTAAGTGCGCTTTGTCGAGAATATTCATTGACTATCTTTTTTCTCAAATGGGTTACAAACTTTTTTATCTTGAAACTCAAAACAATTAATGTTAGCCGTAACGTTCACTTTTCGTGAAAATGATTTTCTAGGGCAGCATGATAGATTCTCCTGCTTTGTCTATTCCCTACGCAGACGTTAGTGTGCCGAATCAATCCACTTTTTCTATACCAAAACCATATGTGCATGATTCTTCACCAGTCGTAGACTCCACCATTGCCGCCGATGCTCCCATTAATGTGCCGACAAATCACACATTGCGTCCTTCTCAAAGAGGTAGACACCCTTCACTAAATCTCATGCCGGTCACTGCCTTTTTCTCATGCATCACGGCTCATCATCTATTCTGATTTTAGTTTATGTTGATTATATAGTTATCACAGGAAAATGAGTCACGGTTGATTATGCAGATCAAACAGTACTTGCTTTATAAGTTTTGTCTTAAGGATTTGGGTTCTCTAAAATATTTTCTAGGAATCAAAGTGGCTCAGTCCTCCGGTGGCATTTATCTTATTGTTTCACCAAAATTCATCCCGCGATGAAAAATCTTCACCAAAAGTCGTTTTTTGATTTTTTATTAGAGGAGATAAGGTACTGGAGCGAGTACGGACAAGAAAAATTACAGATAAATAAGGAAATCGACAGCTTCACTTCAAATAGAACCGTATTAACACAATCCATGCCGGAATTCAATCGAAGATAAGGCCTGGAAAATACAGCCACTTTACAAGAATAGTGCACAACAAACTAAGCCTGAATTTAATAGAAAATAAAGCTTGAGAACACAATCGAAATTTAATCGACGACGCGAATTTGAGAACTACATCTAAAAAACATGCCAAAGTTTCATCGATAACATGAGTCTGGAAACTAAAAAAACAGTAAAAGAAAGGAAAGATAATTGAAAGATTGCAGTTTTATTTGTTTGTGCGAGGGTTCTCTAGTAGATGATTAATGGTATTTCTAGTGATTGTGCCATAACCGTTCTTAAGCGGTTTTCTAACGATTGTATGCATGTTCCACCATCCTCAAAAGTGCTGTTCCCATGTTCTCACAATGCCATGATATTGTCTTCAAATGGTTGTTCCTTTAAAAACCCATGCTTGTTGCTCCATGACTTCAATCACTTTGTTCTCTAATGACTTCAAACTTGTAACCGCATCTTAATGCCCTTTATGCGCTCAACTTTCTTCTGAACCCTTGATAGTTTATTAATCTCATTAATCGATGTCTTAGTCGACTATTGTTAATCATACACCATCGTATATTGACAATTGATCGATAGTAATCACCGATGTGCACTAGTATTGACATCAAACCTTGTGCGCATCAACAATGGGTCATGTGCTTGATGATATTTATGCTTTAGTCACGTGTCTATCCATACCGACAACCTGGTAATTTTTTGGTGCAAACAATCACACCACAAAAACGTATTTGACCTTTTGGAAGATTCTGGGCTTCTAGGTGCTCGCATTGCTGATACTCCCACGGAGTAGAATCTTAATTTGACAGATTCATCGGTGAAATATCGGAAGATCCATCTATTTATCATTGTTTCGTATGAACGCGAACTTACTTACCATCACTCGACCACCTTAACTTTCGATATTTTGAGACAATTCATGCATAACCTCGGAAGACTCATTTGGATGTTGCACTTCGGCTCTTGCAATGTCTCAAGAACCCTTGGAAGAGGTATTCTTCTTCCATCATCTAGCCCACGAAAACTCATTGCTTACTATGACTGACAAGTCGTTCTACTACCAGGTACTGCATTTTTTCTCGGCTCAAGTGCCGTTCATGGAAAGGCGAAAAGCAGACCATGTTATCTCTCTCCTCGGCGTAAGCCGTCGTGGAATGACCATTGCAGCCCATGAAATCATTTGGTTAAGCTTTCTATCCAAGGATCGTGACATTTAACTACTGTCTTTCCACTCTACTCTGACAATCAAGCTCCTCGTAATATTGCCGGTCCTCCAGCTTTCACAAGCACAATAAGCAGAATGAAATTGATTGTCATATTGTTTAGGAAAAAAAACAAGCTGGCGTTGGACTAAGTCTTACCATATCTACTTTCAATGAAGCTGCTCATGGGCTTGGTGAGGCGCTAAGCAAGATCAAGTTTTCTTTCTCCCTAGCCAATTGGGATTAAAAGCCTTCACATTCCAGCTGGAGGCGGAGTAATGGCTTATCATTCTAAGTATTTATACAAAGTCGGATCACTTTCACCTAGAGTTATATCATATTCTAATTTAAGAAGGGTGACGTAACTAAATTACTTACTCCCCCAAGTAACAACTTTACTACTTTCAAGATAATTTCGTCAGATAAAATTATTATGCAGGATTAAAGGCATCGAAGTTGCGAATAGTCCTTATATGATTTGGCTTCACAAATAAGCAGAGCTTCTTTGCCCATGTGATTCATGCGACAGGACTCCATAAGGGCTTTACCCATTTTATAAAAGGTTGACTTTCCTCGTTGAAACTGCAAGTCATCAATTGAAGCTTCGTCTGACCAGACTCCAATGCCTATATTGGGACGGTGTGAGGTTGCTCTATGATATAACGTAAGGGCTGAAGCTCAACCCCAAGCATACTCTTCCTTCATCGAAATTTTCAATTATTGTTTGACATGAAAGCCATGTAGATACTAGTCTTCTTCTTGCTCTGCTGCCACTATTCAAAGTCCGTTTTGTTGAGCCCCGGGCGCTACAATGCAATCTTCAACTTTGGCAACTCTCTGAGTGACACCGGAAACTTCCTCCTTACTGGGGCACTTGCGTTTCCAAAAATTAAAAATCTCCCTTACGGCGAGACATTCTTCCACCACGCGACCAGTTGATTTTCTGACGGACACCTCATTATCGATTTCATAGGTATTGTATACTCTCTTTCTAATATCTTCTCCACATTTGAATGCTACTAATAAAGTACTTTTAATCTCACGATGAACGTAAAAATATGAGAATGCAGCCGAAGCATTTGGATTGCCGTATCTTCCTCCATATCCGTAAGGGAGGGAACTTCGCAGTTGCTGGTGCCACAGCAATCGACTCGTCTTTCTCCTCTGCTCAGGAGATTGTTTTGTGGACAAATGACTCCTTGAATGTTCAGCTTGGATGGTTCCAGAATTTGAAGTCGTCTCTCTGCACCACCAAACAAGGTAAATCTCTGCCTGTCGTTGTCAAAAAAGAGGGTAAAGTGTTCAGCTTGGCTGGTTCCAGAATTTGAAGTCGTCTTTGGCGATGTCTGTCACCTCCTTCTGCTCCGAGTATTACTTTCATGAAATTTTGTGCTATATTTTATCAACATGAAGATAAAAAAAATTCCTTATCTGGCCTCGTTGAAACATGTGTTATAACTTTTTTTCTTATTTTTTTGGGTGCAGAATGTGATGATTACTTCAAGAAGTCTCTGTTTCTGGTTGGTGGAGATAGGCGGCAATGACTACAACTTTCCCTTTATTTTTGGTCGAACCATTAAACAGATAGGTCCTTTCGTACCACAAGTCGTCGGAGAAATCGCCCGTGCCGTCCGTGTATGTTACACAAGCTCACTTCAGCACGAGCTTAACGTTACATTCACGTAATAACCAAAGGCGAAGTTTGATAATGATAAAGAAATGCCTGAATCATTACGTTTCTCTTGGGCATGTGCCTAACGTTTATGATGAGCACGTTTTATTTGATAATGACAAAGAAATGCCTCCATTAGTACACTGTTTGGAGAAACTTCTTATTTCAATTGTTGTACGGAATGTAAACCCCTAAACTAATAACCAAAGACTAAGTTGAAACGTCACATAGAAGCATTGACAATAACTTAAATGGTGACATAATAAATTTGAACTTTCGTGTCTACCAAAAGAAGGTCCACTTTTTAATATTATACATAGATCTCCATGGTGCATGAAGTAGTTCCCAAAAGTGATTTACATGTGAGTGTGTATATATATATATATGATCCACATGATTTGTCTTGGGATTGCTTTCTTATTTATTTTATTTCTCACTATTACCCTTTTTTGTTTTTTTTCTTGAATCATCATACCTATAACAGATGCTGATAGAAGAAGGGATTGTGGATCTAGTGGTGCCGGGACAGTTTCCAATAGGCTGCACCTCCTTGTTTCTAACTTTGTTTCAAAGTGCTAATGAATCGGCATATGACCCAAGAACCGGATGTATCAAGGCTTATAATGCTTTCACCAAGTATCATTATACTTCCTCAAGAAAGAATTGCAAATTATGAAAGAACAATACCCACATGCAAGAATCATGTGTGTTTACTATTATATTACCGCCATGTCTGTCTATCGCACTCCAAAACACTATGGTGAGCCCTCTTTTCACTTATCTTTTTTTCCTCTCAAAATTCATTAGGAACGCATACTTTTTGCTTGAGCTAATAATCACATAATGAATCCTAGATATTTGTCTTTTATTTTCCGCATATCACATTTATCACCATTCGTATAAGTAATCACTACGTCATAGGAAAGCCAACTTTTTTTTCTTTTTTCCCCCGCAGTTTTCTCCCTTTACATCTGGAGTCAAGATTGTGCTTAATCGCAGAGAGAAATTAAGGGTGGGATAATTGACGGAGATTTTAGTCCTCTTCTGGAAAATTGAGTTAGAATCTTCCACAATAAGAAAGATTAATTTATATTTGGCTTACCTAATTACTTGCTTTTACGGCTCTATTTTTTATACTGATATTATTAATGAGTGTCCAAGACACCTAATAAGCAACCAAATGAAAGAATGCTGCAATTTTCGTTATTAAAACATTCTTTATAACCTATATTGAGTGTCATAGGAGCTCGTTAGCAAGTATTGGATCCTTTGGCTCCTAAACTAAAAGCCAAACACTAAAAGAAGACATATCTATTTGAAACTGCCCTACTCTTTCCAGAAAGAAAACACTAGTATCTCTTTGCTTTCAGGAAATACAACAAACACATACATAACATTAGGACGGCTTGGTTGATGTCATTGACACGAACAAACATATAGCTGCATAATTTGTTCAAAAGCCTCGACATGAATGAGTGCATCCACGCAGGCTTCTGTGGAGGGACACTAAGGGCTTGTTGTGGAGGAGGTGGTCCATACAACTTCAATGCATCAGCAATATGTTGTCACACCGGCTTAACTGCCTGCAA
Source organism: Syzygium jambos (assembly GCA_031216235.1). Taxonomy (NCBI): domain Eukaryota; kingdom Viridiplantae; phylum Streptophyta; class Magnoliopsida; order Myrtales; family Myrtaceae; genus Syzygium; species Syzygium jambos. The sequence continues at coordinate 7,348,350 of CM062223.1, forward strand.
AGATCCATCGGCCTTCGTGGGCTGGGATGGGATTCACTTGACCGAGTCTACTTATCATCACATCGCCAAAGGGTTGATTAATGGTGGCTTCACGTCTTCACCACTCCTATTGTAATTTATTTATTGACATTACACGTGCATTCGGACAGTTGCGTCTATCGAAGGTCACTTGCACCTTTCCGAAGTAACGAAGTTTGATGTGTTACATAAATCAATATATCAGACATATGCGTCGTTTATAAATTGATCTTTTAAGTTTACACCCTATTCATCTATGTCAAGTTTATTATGTTCGATGTTTTCTGATATTTTGCCATATTGGACATGATAAAAGGTAATCACACCGAGTTCTCTCATTCAAAGTGTTGCGCGATTCTTAAAACTTACAATACCAAAAGTTTTTCAACGTGTCGACACCTTCGCAATGTCAAATGTGTCGTATGTGGCCTGAGCCATCTCTCTGTAGTGAATGATGATACGGCGGAGATCAATGTCGAGAGGATCTAACAAGCCCTTCCAATTATTTTCTCCACTTAAGAGCCTCCTTTTTCGGGCTATCTCATCCTTGAAATATCCTTGAGATAAACTGCTTGCTGTTGAATCCATAGTTTTGCTCATACAATAATCTTTCTATACCAGCAATTTCATTCCTTATGTACAGCGATTGGATGCTTGAGATAGCTACGTAGTAAATCGGATAACTTTCACCTTGAATTATTTCTTGTTCTGATTAAAGAAAGGTGACATAAGTATACTAAACTCTGTCCCCAAGTAACAATCGCATTTGGAAGATAAATTTCTTCAAATTCCTTAAATTACTACCAACTGAAGCATTCAACAGATCAAAATTGTGAATAATTTATTGAGTCCACTATTCAGACTTTGATTTGCATCTTATCTAATCCATAAGATTAATGCGTATTTTTTTTTACCAAAAAAAATTTTCTTTTTTTTTTGTGTTTATTTCTTCCCTAAAAAGACACAATCATTCCAAACAATTGTTATAATAAAAATTACCGCATAGGCAACTGAAGAGCTGTTACATGCTTATACGGCTTGTGTTTGCCATCACATATCACATCCTGATCCTCTTAGTTATAAGCATTAAGCTAATAGTCATTAGTAAACTTAGTTCATTGGTCTTAATTATTATACATTTGAACTCAATGACGTTCTGTTGGCCACCCATCGAGACCACTTGGTTTTTCTCTATAGATTTGAATTCAATTTTTAATCATATCTTGAGTAATGACAAAGACGTAACTTGATCAACATTATTAGTGAACAAGTACATACGATAATGGTTCAACACCAAGGAATTTTCAGCTTTCTTGGTGTAATCATTAGCACTCATGAACCAACACCCCCCAACAAAATGTGGTTGTTAAACATCGCCATTTGTTTAATATACCGCCCTTTCATACCCATTTGCATATTCTTAGTTGTTCATGTTTTAGGCGCCCCGTCAATGTCAAGCACGAATCTGATAAGTGCGCTTCGCCGAGAAGAGTTATTGGTCATCCTTCTTCTCAAAAGGGTTACACACGATTGTTTATCTTGAAACTCTAAACAATTCATGTTAGCCCCAACGTCACTTTCGAGAAATTGTTTTTACCGCAAGATGACAGATTCCTCCTGTTTTACGTCAGGGCGGCAAATCAATTCACCTTCACTTTGCCAACACGATATGTGCACGATTTGTCACCGAAGTTGCGAATAGTCCTTAAGATTTGGACAAAATAAGCAGAGTTGCCGCACCCTTGTGACTCATCATAGGATTGGATGAGGGCTTCGCCCAATTTGATAAAAGGGCGCCCTTCCCTGTTGAAACTGCAAGCGAGCAGTTGAAGCTTCTCCTGGCCAAACTCCCGTGAGGGCTCAAGCTCAACCGTAAGCAGACTGTTCCTCCAGTGAAACTTTCCAGTATTGCTCGACATGAAAGCCATGAAGATACTAGTCTTCTTTTTCTGTTGCCTCTCTTTGAGGTCCGCTTTGTCGAGCCACAGTCGCTACGATGCAATCTTCAACTTGGGCGACTCTCATAGCGACACCGGAAACTACCCTCGTACTGAGGCAACCGCATTTCTGGTCATCAAAAGCCTGCCTTACGGCGAGACTTTCTTCCGCCACCCAACCGGTCGATGCTCGAATGGACGTCTCATTGTCGATTTCATAGGTATTCCATACTGCCTCTGTAATTTCTTCTCTACGTTTTTTTATCACTCATATGAAGTCATATGCTATAAATGCATTGTGATCGACTCTTAATAGGTTAAGTTTTTACGAAAAAAGCGATTTGACTAATGACCCAATAGCCCATCACTACAATGTTATTTCATATGAAAACAGTTTCGTCATTTTCACGAGGCAAACCCTATTGAATCATTATTTCAAGAGCTTTTAAGATAGGAACAGGTTATTTGACGATAGGAACAGCCTACGAATTCATTTATTTCATGGAACATGAATAATTTGAAAAATATTTCATAAAATTAATCGCTTATATTACTTGAACGAATGCAGCTGAAGCATTTGGACTGCCGTATCTTCCACCATATCTAGCAGTTGCCAAAGGTGCTCGTGTCCGTACGGGAGTGAACTTCGCAGTTACTGGTGCCACAGCAGTCGACCCGTCTTTCTTCTATGCTCAGAAGATTGGGCAACAGTTGTGGACCAATGACTCGTTGAGTGTTCAGCTTGGCTGGTTCAAGAATTTGAAGAAGTCTCTCTGTACCACAAAACAAGGTAAATTTCTGCCTTTTTTTTTTCAAGAAAAGGGGTGAAGGCATAACTGATTCCTTGATTTTTATGATCGATAGCAGCTTTTTTTCCCTTTTCTTAATTTTATTCCACATCATCACTTTTGGTCTGGTCGGACCCTAGTGGCCGTCCACGTCAGCAATTCTAAACATATTTTGATGTCATGGACCAATTCGAGCTAAAAGACTAGAGGGCCTATTGGAAAAGAACCTAATGGTCCCGATTGAATATTTTGCAAAATTCACCAACCAGTGATACCTTTGTTTAATATTTTTCGAATTTTTTATTTTTTATGTATTTATTTTTTTTATTTTTCTTTTTTTTTCTGTCCTTCTTCCCCTAGTTGGTCACCGCCCGACAACCGGCCAGAGGCAAGGATTGGCGAGATTGACCTCAACGGCCTTTGGCAAAGCTCGCCCCAGCCAACCATTGGTGAGGGCGAGCCTCGTTCGCCCCTAGCAAGGCCGACCTTGCCGTTGGTGGGTTCTCCCTCGCCTAGCGATGGCAAGGTCGAGCCTCGCCAATGGCCGGCGGGGGTGAGCTTCACTAGAGGCCGGATAGGTTGACCTCGCCAGCTCTTGCCTCTAGCCGGTCAAGGGAAGAAGGGTGGAAAAAAATAGAGAAAGAAAGAAAAGAAAGTATAAATAAAAAAATTCAAAAAATATTGAAATATTTTAAGAAAATTGCCAATGTCAATGCCGGTGGCACCATGTAGGATGATTAGCATTCACATAAGTGATTTTTGGCCAAAAGTGAAAAGAAAAAGTTTATGATTCAATTAGCACAATTAAAAGATTTACAACTGAATTGATCAAAAGTGCAATAAGTTTAAAACTTTTTGGACAATTTTCCTCGGAAATAGGTGGCACTGTCTTCTATGAAACATGCGCTTAATATAACCTTTATGAAACATTTTCATAATTTCTTAAATTTTTGGGTGCAGCATGTGATGAGCACTTCAAGAAATCACTGTTTATGATTGGGGAGATAGGTGAAAATGACTACCTCTTTTCCTTGCTCTCCGGTCGAAGCATTAAACAGCTGCGTGCTTTTGTACCACTCGTCGTTGGAGCAATCACTCGTGCCATCAGTGTAAGTTAAACTTGCTTCGATTTTTCACAAAGCATTCCATACGAAAGCAATCTAAATTATGTCTATTGGTGGAGCAATGACACAAGCTTGGGCTTATTTTGTCATCACCACATAAAGCAAACAGTTCTATATAAAGGCCTATGGAGAAGTATTTCATCGGCACAAGCTTAACGTTAAATTCACATAATGACATTGAGGATCGCTTTGAATCATTACGTTTCATCTATATGCACAAACTGGAAAAGCGCTTTTCTTAGCCATGAGCTTAATGTTCAATTTTGGTAACTAAAATGAAGTGTCACTTTAGTATGAGCACGTTTAATTTGAAAATGAGAAATAAATGAAGGTTAACATTTTAATGTTGTACATAAATTGTGTAAAAGGACAAAAGAAAACTATCAGAGAAGTCTGTTGATACTCATGGTGCATCAAGTGGTTCCCAAAAGTGATTTACGTATGCATACAAAATGATTCACATGATTTGTCTCGAGATTGCTTTCTTATTTTTATTTTTTTTCCATTTGTTGCTATTATCAAGTTTCCCTTTTTACTTTTTTTCCTCGAATCATCATAACCATAACAGGTGCTAATAGAAGAAGGGGCCGTGGATCTAATGGTGTCGGGACAGTTGCCGGTGGGCTGCACCTCCATGTTTCTAACTGCGTTTCAGAGCACTAATGAATCGGCGTATGACAAAAGAACCGGGTGTCTCAAGGCTTATAATGCCTTCTTCAAGTATCACAATAACTACCTCAAGCAAAAATTGCAAAATTTGAGACAACAATACCCTCATGCAAGAATCATCTACGCTGATTATTATGGTGTTGCCATGTCTATCTACCGATCTCCAAAACACTACGGTGAGGCTTCTTTTCACGAATCTTTTTTCCTCTCAAATTTCATTGTCAACACATGACTTTTGCTTGAACCAATAATCTTGTAGTGATTCCTAAATGCATGACTCTTATTTTCCACGTAGCACATCCATAACCATTGGTATAACTACATGTTTATTTTTAAATAAAATCGAGGTCCCTCACTATAAAGATGACTTTGTAATAATCACGAAGAGCAATTAAGGGTGGAAAAGTGGATGGACGAATGCAATGTGGCTAATTATGATGCTCTAAAACCGGTTGAACTTTCCATTCAATTTGTCGCATTGAGAAGTTTGAAGTGCTTAATTAATCTCTCTCATTTAGAGTTAGGTGGGAGATCTCTTCATGTCTAGGCATTTGGCAATAAAGGTCAATAAAGTGCCAAAACTGCGTTGTCTTTATGCTAAGAAGTGGGTGGCAGCTTGCCCTAATCACTTGCTTTCTGGCTCCATTTTGTGTACTGATGTCGTTAATGATTGTCCAAGACAGCTGACAAGCGACCAAATGGAAAAAAAAAATGTCGCAATTTTTATTATCTAGACATTCTTTATCAGCTATATCGAGTGTCATGGGAGCTCGTTAACAAGTACCCAATCTTTTGGCTCCTAAACTAAAAAGTCAAAAATTAAAAGAAGACATATCTATCGGGAAAATTGTCCAAAAAGTCTTAAACTTATTACAATTTTGTCAATTCAGTCCTACACATTTTCACATTTTGCCAATTAAATTAATCCGGTCAATTTTGGCCAGAAATCGCTAATGTAAACGCCAACCGTCTTATGTAGCACGGCTAGGCAGCCGGCTCTAAAGTTAACAATTTTTAATTAATTTTTAATTATTTATTTATTTATTCCCTTTTCTCTTTTTTTTCTTTTCTTTCTTTTTTCTTTGTCCCTTTTATCGTTTGTGCCATGTAGGACAGCCGGTGTTCAAGTCAGTGATTTCGGATCAAAATTGGCCAGATGAACTCAATTAGCAAAATATGAAAAGTAAGACTCAATTGGCAAAATTGAAAGGCTTATAACTGAATTGATAAAAGTGCAACAGATTTAGAACTTTTTGGACAATTTTCCACATATCTATTTGAAATTCTCCGTGCTCCTTCCAGAAAGAAAAAACCCTAGTATCTCTTTGATTTCAGGAAATACACCAAATGACAGACATAAGATTAGGACCGTTTGGTTGATGTCGTTGACATGAACAAACATATAGTTGCATAATTTGTTCAAAAGTCTTGTCATGAATGAGTGCACTCAAGCAGGCTTCTATGGAGGGACACCAAGGGCTTGTTGTGGAGGAGGTGGTCCACACAACTTCAATACAACAGCAGTATGTGGTCAGACCGGCGCAACTCCTTGCAAAGATCCCTCGGCTTTCGCGGATTGGGATGGGATTCACTTAACCGAGTCTGCTTATCATCACATCGCCAAAGGGTTGATTTCTGGTGGCTTCACATCTCCACCACTCCTATCCTAATTTTATTATTGACATTACACGTAAAATGCATTCCGACATGTTACCATACTTTTGTACTTGGTTATGATGACATATGAGAATGTTTTAAGCTTCATTTTGAATCTATGATATTTAGCTTCAAAAAGTAATATTGTTGTTATGTTGGTCTCTATATGCAAGTACTTGCCTTCGACCCAATCCATCATGAAATGGATTAATCTCAGTTTTGATCCCGTGAGTCCCATGTAAATACAAGATTCAGTTGTTTTGATTTCACCTAATCCTAGATCCGGGTCCAACCAAGAATATCCCATATATATGGATAAAAAATCATATTTCTATGTAAAATTCTTCAATCACAAGATATGACGTAGCTTATGTTGAATTGATTGTTTACCACTATCAATCGTAGAGCATGTTTGGTACAACTATGGCAGAAGAATCTATGGCTATATTGTAACTGTACTGTGTTGAAAACCTAAATTTTAGCAACCTCCTTAACATTAGTTCATATTTTCATTATAGGCATTAGTAACACCTTCATAGCACTCAAGTGGGTCCGGTCGTGAATGACATTGGCTCGATTGGGGATTGCATTGTAATCGGCCTAATATTTCCTTTTTGCTTAAATAAGATTTCATGCAGTGATTATGGCTGGCCATGAATGGTGAATGAGAGAAAAAAGGAAACAATTCTGATTAGGAACCAAGAAAAGAGAAAGAAAAGCTTGTACATATTCAATCAACATGAAGGAATCAAAAAGCTTGACCATTGCAAGATTTTTATGTGGAACAAAGAGGAAACTATGGGCTGACTGGGTCAAATTTCAATTGGGACAAGGAGACCAATCAATCTAGGAAATTTCAATCAGCTAAATAAAGGAATTGGTGAAGCATTTTCCGTGAATTGGACAGCTCAGTCAAGGAATTGGTCATGGAAAGATTGGAAACTTGAAGTGATAAGAATGAACCAAATCCTTATTCTTTTGTGAGCACCTTCTTTTTGGCAAGACATATTTTGGAGAATTGAAATCGTGATAGGAATCAATGGGATTTGTCTAGCAATATGGAAAGAATTAACACTTAAGAAAAGCCGAATGGAAAGATTGAGTGGAGAGGAAATCAAGGAGATAATACTAGTTGTGAAATCGTAAATAATGACAAGTGAATGTGGACACGTTCAAGGCAATGTGAGTGGGAGCGGAAAGGTCACCTGAAGATTTCGAGGAGAGGCAAGATTTGGAGCACTAATTCACAGCGACAAATCAAGTTTAAAATTCAGCAATCTCCATGATCATAGGAGCACTGGTTCAGAGTTTCCAATTATAAATGGAGGTCTTTTGCTATAAAAAGGGGGCTAGTTGAGCCATTACAGAACATGAAGTGAAGCTTGAAATAAAGAGAATTTAAAAAAACAAGAGAAACAAGAGAGTTATTTTCTATGGCTATGGTTCCACCACATCCTTCTTCTCAATAATTTACAGCAAATTCCTTTGTTCTAGTGAGCCTAGTTGTGTTGCTCTTGCTATTCTCGATCCTGTGTCACTGCTGTTTGCTATAGTTTACTGCTGCATTGCTGCTTTTTGCTACTGCATTGCTGCTGCTTGCTTTTGCTTGTTGCTACTGCTGGCTCTTGCTCACTCTTGCTCATCACTGCTGCTTGCTGTTGTCTACTGTTGTTTGTCATTGTTCGCTACTGTGTCGTTGCTGTTCGTTGTGGTTTGCTGCTGTTTGTTGCTGTTTGTTGCTGTTGCATCCTCACTGCCGTTGTTCGCCATTATCGTTGTTGCTACTCATCGTTGATGTTCGCTGCCATTTGCTGCATTGCTACTGCTTGTCGTTGTTTGCTCTTCATCATTGCCGTTCATCATTGCCATTCGTCGTTCGCAGATGCCATTGCACCAGTGTTGCCGTTGCTTGCTGCTGTTCGCTTCTGCTGTTTGCTATTGTTTGTTGCCGTTTGTTACTGTTCATTATTGTTACATACCTTCGGTTGCTTTCCGCGGTTCACTATCAATTTCTTGCGATTAGCTCAAACCAAGGTGAGGATGAGATCGGTTTAAATTTGTGGATTGTCAATACATGATTTTAACTACATGTCATTTAGTCAATAAAACCTTAGCTTATCTAGTTATATATTTTCTTTGCATTAACCAAGATATATTAGGGTGTTTGGACCTTTAGACTCTAAGGTCAAATCCTTAATATTATCTAGACATAATTCTTTGATCTGTAAAACATTTTTTTGAAATGAAGAGAAAAGGTATCGAGTCCCCGAATCCCTTGAATCTCTAGTTTGTGGAAGTAGTATTTTACTTGGGTGTCTAATCGACCCATAACAGATTAGTGGCGACTTCAAAATGTAAGATTAATTACATGATGGATTGAGTACCAAGCTGCGGTCGAATGGGCTTGTGAGAGTCCACACTAAACTTGAACGATTGCCTCATGAGAGAAACCTTCATTCTCGTTTAGTAAGTCCGTTAGCCTTTTCCTAGTGTTTCACCTCCGGGAAGGTCGCGAAATGCTGTGAACTGTTGTAACTAATGTGTTTGCACGGTAACTTCTTAACAACTGCCACAAGTTGATGCAGCTTTGGAGCTGCTGCAATTATGAAATATTCACCACACTCTTTACAAAGGCTATAACACCTATTTTCACAACTGAAAATACTGCAGAAAATTATATAAGATGGTTGGTTAGTTGAATCTTGTGATTCAAAAGCTTCACAAGAAGTTAGATGAAGTCCTCATTGAATGAAAAAGAAAGGACCAAATGCAATCATCTTGCGCCAAGAATAAATTCCTCTTAACAGTTCACGATATGCAAATGTCAACTGCAGTAACTTTTCAAAGGAAAACACTGTGTATTGATGGAATCGTAGATTGAGAAAGTGAAATGCAAATTGCCTTGCCGGGGCTAGAGATGCAAGGATACATTTATTACATTTATTACATTTATTCATCAATGAAATAGACTGCTTTTGTTTGGCCACACATATTTTACAATAGTTTTTGAATTTTATTTATGTACATAGTTTTTCTAGAAATAGAATCGAGACTGATCAATTATCAGGGTCATCGTCTTCATGCTCCATTAACTTCCAAGAGCCATCCCCTTGTTGAACCATGCCCTTATTCTTCGGACACCACCATGAAGCTGGCACAAGATATTCATCTTTTAAAGCATCTATGGCTTTGTTTATAAGTGCGATATCGCGATTAACCATTAGCTTAAAGCCTCCATGAGTCCCTTGTGTTCCTGCTACACAATGTAGGTAAACTTCAAGATTATGCCAACTTGAGACATTTCCAGGACTCTTTAAGTACTTGGATTTGCGAGAATCGATCGCTAGCTCTTCCCCAACATCTGAATAGCCCAGCAATGGATAGTTCGGGACAACATCTAAGGCATCCCGGACGCGCAAAGCTCGAACATCAGCAAGCTCGGAAAACACCTTCCTGAAGTTTGAATCTCCTACTCTAGGGCTCGCAAACACAATGGCTGTGACCGGACAACCATTAGTTCGGTGACCTGTAGGCTTGTTAAAAGCATTCGCGGCAATATCAACTGCATTCAGGGTTGCAATTGCAGCTCCCAAGCTGTGCCCGGTGACTGTGATGCTGATTTCTTCATTTTTGTACAAGTCGACAAGTCTCCGTATTTCTTCAAGAACCTACATATAAAGGGAGATGATATCCTCGTCAGATATTAATATGAGAGTAATGCTCTAGGCATACTAAAACTTTTCTACCCTTATTGTAGCTCCCTTTAAAAGTTTTAATTGAACTCCAAAGGAATTGGGAAGTGAAAAAGCTAACCTGATGTCTGGCACTCCTCTTGCTGAACGGCGAACGTGGATCGCTAGAAGTGTAGATTGAGTACCAACCGTGGTGCACCTTAGGATTATTAGCCTTACCAAGTATGTCCGAAGCCGAAACCAAACTGAACTCGAAATCATCAATCCACTCCAAGGTTTGCTTCGTCCCTCGCCAAGCCACGACAATGTCCCTCCGACCCAACACAGCCTTCCCTTCGTCAGTGGCCACAGCGACATAGCCCATCCAATTAGACTCCTTCCTCCAAGCCTCTCGCGACAGAGGCTTGATAAGAAAAGCATCGGGAACATGAATTTCTGAGGTCGCGTACAAGAATTTGGTCACGGAGTACTTAAATGGGTTTCCCTCCTTGAGGCCGACCTTAGAGAAGAAATCTCTCTTTGCATATCGGCTACTCCCGGCAAATCTCGACGCCTTCTCTGTGTCGAATGCGTCGTATGTGGCCTGAGCCATCTCGCCGTAGTGAATGATGACATGACGGAGATCGATATCAAGAGGATCTAGCAAACCCTCCCAATTGTTTTCTCCACTTAGGAGCCTCCATTGCCGGGGTATCTCATCCTTGAAATATCCTTGAGCTGAACTTTTTGCTATATCATCCATAGTCTTGCTCATACATTAAACTTGCTATACTTGGGATTAGCATTGGCATTGCTTATATATAGGGATGGGATGCTTGAGATAGCTATGTAGTAATTCGGATAGCTTTGACCTTAAGTATTTAGTATAATTTCTTCAAATTTCTTAAATTATTACAGACTGAAGCATTTAACAGATCAAAATTGTGAATACTTATTTATGCCACCTATCCAGAATTTGACTCGTATCTTATCTAACCCATAAGGTCAGTAGAGTATTTCATAGATCGGAGATTTACTATTTTTAAACTGAGCTTTCTCATCATCATAAAAAAAAAAAAAGAGTTGTGAATAGTCTAAATGACTTCTCTTACAAAATGATTTGAGTAATCTATTAGGTAAATAGTCCATCTATCCAAATTTTGACCTGCGTCTTATCTATTCAAGGAAATATTACTTTAGTGTTCAAAGCTCGAATACAAGTTGCATGGTTTTTTATTTTAATCTTTGGGGTCGTACTGAAAATGGATATTACTTAAGTTTGTGTTCATTTCTTCCCTACAAAGACACAATCATTGCAAACACTTGTTATGTGAGATTACATATAATGAAAATTAGCACATGGGCAACCGAAGAGCTGTTAAATGCTTATACGACTTGTGCTTGCTATCACATGTCAAATCCTAATCCTCTTAGTTATATTAAGCATTAAGCGAATGCTCATCCAGATTTTATTACTAAACTTCATCTGTCCATTGGTCCATATACATTTCATTTGAACTCAATGACGTGCTCATGGCCACCAGTCTGGACCACTTGGTTTCCTCTATACATTTCTATCCAATTTTTATTCATATCTTGAGTAATCATAAAGACGTACGCTGATGAATGTACGTGAGGCATGAGCATATTTATCATATGACTATTTGAAGGCTTCCCAACTTTTTAGACCATCCACAGAAAAAAAAAAGAAAAAAGAAAAAAAGAAGTTATTTCAATCCATTAACTACACAAATTAAGAAGGTTGATTTTGGTTAGTTTTTTTATACTCTAGGAATGAAACCCTGTATTGGCGATTCAGGATAATGATTGAAATGAAAACAATTTCTAAAATCTGGATAATAGTGTAATTAGGTAACTTATGGATAGTACCAAAGAATCGATTTAACTTTGTATGGAAAGTTGAGGGAGGGACTAAATTGAACATTTGAGAATAGTTGAAATACCACATTGAATGAATTAAAAATATAAGGATAGTATGACGTATTGAATCAAAATTTAGGGACTTTAGTGTCATGAATCCTAAAAAGATCGACTCTTGACTCAAGATGACTCTAAGAATAAGTTACGATTCATAGAAACCAACTATTATTTTTTAATTATCATTTTTTATTTGTTCTTTTTTCTTTTTTTCTTTTTCTTTCTTCTCCTCTGGCCGGCTACCGGCTATAGGTGAGCTCGAGCCTCGCCTGATCCGGGGAGGCAGAGCTCACCCAACCAGCCTTGGGCGAGCTCGGCCTTGCTGGATTAGGCAAGACCGAGTCTCGCCACAAGCCAGTAAGGCTCGACCTGGCCTGAATCTGGTGAGCTTCAGCCTCGCCAACCTGTGGCAAGGCTCGAGCTACCCTATGGCCGGTCACCGGCTGCCACCTTGGCCGGCCACTGTACGAGGAAGAAGAAGAAGAAAAAAAAAGAAAAAGAAAGAAAAGAAAAAAGAAAATTTAAAATATTTTTAAAAAATAAAAAAATTAATTATTAAAAGTAATGCAATGAGGCAAATTTTTTCCATACCAAACAACGGAAAATATTTTCGGAGACTTTTTCATATTTCAGTCAAATACCGGAAAATTATGCCATTTTCCAGGAAAATGACTTCTTGGAAAATATTTTCCAGAAACGTAACATTTTCCATTAAATGAATGGAACCTAGTAATTTAACCATATTTTCTCAAAAACACTCCAAAATGCATGAACCTTCTTGCATTAGAGACCAAACACATAGAACGTTCCCACCATATATTATGAGACCTAATTGGAATATGAAATCCTCATTGAAAAAAGAAGAAGAAAGTGACCATGAAAATTTCCTAGTTCAGGTGAACATAACCCCCAAGAAATTCGCATTAACTGATGGACAAGGTTCCATCTTGTTGAGATGATCCTTTATCACAATATCTCAGTGTAGTATAGTCGATTACCTTTGAAATTAGAGGATCCCAATTTTCCTTTGGTTTGTCTATGGCGGGTATCTTTCAATATGAAGTATCCATAGGGCATTAACTTATCAATTCACATAATAAAGCCAATTTATAGACACTTCACTACCTATTCAAGCTTGGGTTGAAAGAAACAAAAGAAAAATCCCAGGGAAAAGTTGGAGTTTCAGTGTTTCACGGTGGTGAAAGGGAACTTTCTAAAGATGATAAAGAAAAAATTTATTTGAAAGTTTTCGAGTATAAGGTGTAAATTCGATGGCATTACACTTTCGAATGACGTTCTATATAGTGCCTACAGCAGGGACAATCACCTCCACTAACCCTGTGACTGGTCCTCCAATCGATTGTCTGATTGATGACCTAAAAATATAAACTCCATTCTCTATTATTTTTAGTTTGATTTGCATATGGATATTTACCATTTATCAATATTAGAGGTTGCTTGGTCGGTGAAAGTGTTCTTTCAATAGAGATGAAAGAAAACATAACCCTTTTAACTGCAGCCCTTTTTACTGCTTAATTGGGTTTCTGCCACTAATCTCTTGTGTTGATAGATTATCCATTTAAAGAGGGTAAAATGAGGAGGATCTCAATGTATTGTCATTTAAGATATCTTCTAGAATTCCGATGAGATAATATTCTTTTTTCAATAACTATCGTTTAGTTCCATAGTTAGACTAAAGAAAAACACACACATTAGGGAAAATTATTCAATCAATCGTAAACTTATTGTACGACTATCAATTTAGTTCTAAACTTTTCAATTTGGCCAATTTAGTCATAAACATTTTGATGATTTCCCAAGTTATTCCTTCCAGCCACGTAAAGATCCAATCAAAATCGGCCATCCTACGTGATATGGCCCATGTTTGATGTGGAAAAAGTGCATTGAAAAAACGTGGAGGTCCACATCGAGTTGTTGGTGATTGCGGCGACAACAGTGACTAGTGGTGGCATCATCTCCTGAAGACAACGCACTATGAGAAGATGAAGCTAGGGCTTCAATAGAAAAGATGAAAAGTAACTTAAGAAAAAGGGATAATGAGACAAATGGTCCACTAACTTTAGCCCAATGTATAATATGATCTCTAAAATTTAATTTGTTCAACATGATCCCTGAACTTTTAATTTATTCAATGCGGTCCTTGGACTTCTAGTACATGTTCAATATAGTCCATGAACTATATGAAAATATTTAATGTTGTATTTCCATTAATTTAAGATCAGGAACAATATTAAATATTTTCATATAATCTAGGGACTAAATTGAATAAATACCAAAAATTCAAGGATTACATTGAACATGGACCACATTCCACATTGGACCAAAATTCAGGGACCATTTATGTCATTTTCCTTAAGAAAAAGTACATGAAAGAAAACATAAAAAGAAAAGGAGAAAAATGTACGAAAATGACAAAAATAAACAAAACAACATTGTTTTTGGATAAACTTGTACTCGTTAGATCGCAAGTTGTGCCAAGTATGATAGTTAGTGATGACTGGACCACATCGACAACTTCCAGCAGAAATTAATAGAATAACTATATTAAAATTTCGCGTAAAAGTTAATGATTGAATTGGCAAAATCTAAAAGTTTATGATTGATTTGGTCTCCGTACAATAGGTTTGGGATCGATCGCCCGAGTAAATTTCCATGCACACGCTAAGACAACAAATTCCCAAAAGGCTGTGGCCAAATATATATAACTGATATAGATCAGGATGACAGAAATGATCTACATGAAACGTTCAGCACGCTTATAACATTGAAATAATATATAAAAAAAGTCGTAATATGTCACGTGCATTATCTATTAATCCTACGTAGGGATAGCGATCAACCTGATTAGCAGCCACAAGAACTATCCGAGGCTGCCAAGCCATGTTGGCAAATCGAACAGGGTTACTCTCTCTCACGTTTCTCTGTCCAACATTCAAAGAGTTAATAAAAAAAATTTGAGTTTAATTAACTGAAATATCCCGTACTTAGGTCAACTTTAGACTTTAATGTAATCGTCACTTTAGTAAACTATATCATAGGGCATTTTCTTCACGTAAATTATATGTCTTGTTAGATTTTACGTGCATTTGTTTCTTTCATCGATTATTTTTTGGACAAATTGATTCTCTTATATTGATGAGCAATTCCAACTACGGCTATATGTTTCGAAAGTGTACGTGGATCGCCTATCCTTTTTTATGGGGAGAATTACCAAACAAGTTCTAACCCTATTAAATTTGTACCAATTTAGTCATAAGCATTTTTATTTGGCTAGTTTGGTCCTAAATATTTTAACGATTTTCCAATTCACTCCTAAACCTTTTAATTATGCAAATTTAGTCATAAAACTTTTGACGATCTGCCAATTTAATCCTAAATCTTTTGATGATTTGCCACTTTAGTAACTGACCTGGTGGTCTAGTTAGTGTCAGTCATCTCGCATGGCACGGCTAGTGTTAACATTAACAAATTTTTAATTTTTCTGATTTTTTTTATTATTTTTATTTTTTCCTTTCCTTTTTTTTAGCCCTAGGCCGGCAACAACCCTCACCTGGTTCGAGTGAGGGAGTCGGGCCCTCGTTAAGTTCCAGGCAAGGGCCGCAACCCTCGCCTGTCGGCCAGCAATAAGACAATCTCTCAAGAGGGAGTGTAAGGAATCGAACTCCAGACCTCCACCTCTATTGTTGGGACAACCCTAAATCTCCAATGGGGTTGGACAGTTAGAGACAGAAAAAAAAAAAAACGGAAGCCCACATCCTCTTCAGCTCAAGCCCAGAAACTCAGCCGGGTCGGATCATCCGCCAAAACTTCCCGCCCCGCATTCCACTGACCCGATAAGACAATCCCTCTCTCTCTCTCTCTCTACCTCTGCAATTCATCGTTCACTTAGGATAGTGTTGTGTCCACCCCCCACACACACAGTCTCTCTCTCTCTCTCTCTGAAATGGCGTCCGCGGCGATCCTCTCGTCTTCCTCGCCTCTCTCTCTGGGGCGCAGCAGAGCTCGGGGTCCCTGGGCCTCCCTCGCCTTCCTCACGGGCTCGGGAAGGAACGACGGCGCCCCTCCTCCTTCCGTGAACTTCGCTAGGGCCGCGGCTCCCTCGCCTCTGCTTCGCTGCTCGTTCTTGCCCTCCTGGTCTTCTTCCCTCTCTTCCCCATACTCATTCTCTGGTAATGTTCGCGTTTCGGGTTCTCGCGTTTTAATGTGTTTGAGTTCTTGGTCATGGCCTTTTCGTTGTGGGAAGTTTGGTTCTTGGTTTTTAGTTTCGAAATTCTTGCTCCAGGTAGATTTGTTTCAGTAGAATTTGTGCCTCGATGCTTGGTTGTTTAGCTGCATTTTTATTCTTTCCGGGTTAGTTTTTGGGAGGAATGTATAGATTTTCGGGAAATGTGTCTGCTTTATATGAACAATTGCCTCGTGTTTGGACGATTGAAGTTTCGAATTGGGTGTTCGATACCTATGTAAAACTGGGTGTTGAAGGATCCTGTCGATCAGCTTGGGTTTTAAGAGTGGGGTTTGTACTTGCCAAGATCTTGCTAGAGAGATCGTTTGGTGCTTTAATGGTCTTTGTGGGTGTAGTTAATGGACTCGTTAAATTAGATTCGGCGCACTTTACAGTGATATGGCCTCCAGAGTGCAGAGAGTTTCAATGTGTAATGTGTAATATCTGCTGGGTAAGCGTGTTTTCACAGTAAAACCCGACAGAGTGGCCTCACTTGTAGTAAAACTTTATTAGCCTTCGGAGTCTGCATTCTCAACCCTCAATTGCGTGCACGAGCTCCTTTGTTTGGGAATCAATAGGAATTCTACTTTGAAGCTTTGCGCACCATGCTTTCCCGTGTTCCTCTTACTGTGGTCAGAAGCGTGGTTCATATGTTTTTTTAGATAATGGATGCTATTCCTTTTGGGAATATATTTCGTTCTTCCTTCAATCTTGAAAATGATGTATTATTGGATTCAGCTCATTGATGACGGAAAGAAGGAAGAGAATGATCTGTGCCTTCCCTTATATATGGATTTCAATTTCCAGGTTCGTCCTTGACTTTGAACTTTAACTTTCCTCTTGGAACCACTACGGAGAAACGCCGTGGCCTGGTGGTGAGAGCTGGGAAGGCTGCACTTTGCCAAACAAAAAGGAACAGGTCGAGGAAATCTCTGGCTCGGACCCATGGATTTCGCAGGAGGATGAGAACTACGAGCGGAAGAGCAATTTTGAAGCGCAGACGTGCCAAGGGACGATGGGTCCTTTGCACCAAGTCAAATTCAAATAGCGGCAAACGTTCTTGATTGTTGTTTGATCATTTACAAGAGGTAAATGCAACATGTACCATTGTTTGGCAGATGACACTTTTGGACATTTTTGGAATCCCTTGTGATTATTGATTGCAAGTTTTCTTCATTGAGATCCACTAGTTTAATTAAGTAGATCCGCATTGAAGCAGTCCACTTCACATAGCAGAAGTGGCCCCATTTAAACAGCTCTGTTAAAAGTTGACCTTATTAAAGACTATTGATCAAGTAATCTAATTATTCCATAGTCAATTACATGAGTCTTCGTTTCCTTTTACAATGAGAGAGTTACATAAGCATGTCATCACATTGAATTTGTTTTTTGCCTAAGTAGTTGAGATCATTTTTGTTGTGATTCTCTAGGTTTTAAGATCTTTGAGAACGTATGTCTTTCTATGTCCTTGCCCGATTCCACAAACTTCCATCTTTCGTATGGTGTAATTTAACCGTCTGTGAAGTCTTTGTTTGGGTTGAATTTAGTTGGTGAATTGCTTACCTCTCGGAAACAATTTTGCTTGTTTGACATAGTAAGGCTATAAAATATTTTTGTTCTGCATATTTAGTTTCCACGCTGTCATCCCATGTCGATGTTAAACGTAGGGTACACCACATTTCTAGGTACTTTCTGTTTTTCCTTTTAATCAATTCATGAATCTATTTTTCCCGTTGCATATATTCTTTCACAGAGTAGGAGGAATCCTTTGAAAAAGGCAGATTGTCTAAGCGATCGAGCCTTTGCTTGTGGTTTATCATTGTTATAATTGTGTGCTGATAGCACTGAAATATGGTGGTTGTCTCAACTCTCGAGAATGAGTTGACATGTAAGCCTTGTTGTGGATTTCATTTTTACATCTAGGACAGTTCTTCCTGTCTCATTTTTCTACTTCCAATGTGAACTTTTTAGCGATAATCCATCTGCAGAATGTGTTCTAACTTTACTGGTTGTACCATTTAAGAGCGAATTGCGTGTTTACCTGCACGACAAGACGAAAGACAGTTCAAAGTAATAATTCCATGAGTTCAAAGATATCTATATACACATATGAGGTAGTTAATGCTTAGACCCATAGATACGCATGGATAGACAGTAGTTTTCAGAAACTCTGTTAGGATCATGTTCTCTTTGCTTTAAATGAAGTTTTCATTGACCAAAATATATGAGCGATTAGAACCTCCCATCTTTATTACATATATTATCCTTGCTGACTTTACTCATGATAAACTGATGGTAGTTCAGATCTAGTGTTACTGTTTTCTGCCTCTCATTGTGCTTGTGCTTTCTCTATGTGATTTCACGGGGGAAAAATAAGCTACAATCATCATAGATTATTTTTCGTCACTTATTTTCCTCTACCTGGGAAGAGCACGCTCTTCTATAAGTAGAGATTAAGCTATCTTGTATTTCAGAATGTAGTTGATGGTTTGCTGGATGTAGCTTCTATGAACCTGGCGACTGCCTTTCATTGTATTTCATGATCGATTCCTCTGTAATTATCTAGGTTTACAGCCTCTTAATATTCTCCATTTGTGTGATGCTGACCCTTCCATCACCTCACCTGTCTTATTTTTTCTGTCAAAATGCTAATGTCACGTCATCTGGCGGGAACAATTAGGTGATGCGCAGTTGGTGTCGCATAGGCAACACAATAGATAAGAGATTGGTATTCTTCTATATAGCCCTTGTGGCGGCATTTCAGGTTAAATTCCTGTACCTTGCAATGTAATTCATCAGCCAAGGTTGCGTGAGCAATGCAACATGGTTTGCGAACTTTTTCGCTAACGGTTGTCTAACCCTCACCAGCCAAGCCACGGCAAAGGTTGGCTTGTAGTGGCATGGCTAACCGTTGCTGTAATGCCAACTAGACCAATCACGGCGGTTGCTGGTTACCTTTTTCCTTGTGTGTAGCTGGCATGATCCCTACCGTCTAGTTTTTGCCGCGTATAGAAATCTAATGAAAGAGATGATGGTCCATTGACTGAACGATCCAAGCCGGGTTCATAAGTGAAATTCAAGTTGATTTGGCAAATGGTTAAAAGTTTGCCATCTTTCAAACAATCAAGATGGCACAACAGGAGATCTCTGGAACTCTTGCACATCTCACTCTGCGTCCTAGGAATGGGAGGCCATACATAAACTTGTTCAAGATTCCGTCAGATTCTAATAACAAAAGTTGTCACCACAGCCTGGAAAAGCTTGGCTTCTTGATTTTACTAAGGGACACCCATGGACAAGTTAAATTTTCACTATAGATAATTTCATCGTAAGTACAATCTTTGGACACAGCAATGACCATAGCATTTTCGTGATATTAACACATATATTTGCTAAGATAGAAGGTTCTGTAGCGATAGAAGTAGGGAAGAATCTCCCAACGACGAGATGATACCAGTCACTCACACAATAGGATAAGAAGGATGCATAGCAAGTCCACATAGCCCTTCTGGTTGATCAAAATCTCTTTGAATCATCATGTAGCCAGCTTCACCCCATGTCTCTCCCCAAGAATTCCTAATCTTCCAATATTTGGTGCCGTCCTCGGTCGTTCCGTACCCAATTATAGCGACGGCGTCAGTCATTGCAGTCGCGCAGTTTCCATTGAATATGCTGCTTGAGTATGACTGGAATTCCCGCCCATTGCCATCTAGGGCGATTGAGACTGGTTGCATCGCCACAGCGTTTAACAGTTCCCCCTCATTTTTGGTGGGTACTTCAATGTAACCCGTGATTTTGGCCACACAAGGATGCTGTGCTAGTGTCGCATGTTCCTTCTGCTGCTCGGTATGGGTAGTTAGCTTTAGAGGTTATGCCTCCATTTTGTATTATATACTCAAGGCATTGTCCATCCAACCACTGTTACAACCATAGTTTCCGCTGTTACAATCGACCAACTGTTGCTCGGATAGTTCCAGCAGGTTACCGATCTTGATCTAGGTAATCGATTCTACAGCCGCTATCGTTGAGAAAGCCTAGCAACAACCTGCACATCCCTCAACGACGTCGTTATTTGATTTGAGTAGGAAATTGAAAGATACATAGCTAAACATTTATGCGCTTCTAGTTTATTCTATTTCATACCCCTATAATGTGATTATAATGCTTTCTTACATGATTTTTATTGGTCTTACTCGATTCAAGCCGTTCCAAGAATGAGAAAATTGTACGCATGAATTCGATGGAAGGCGAGAAAAATAGTGTAATTGCAACTCTTACCACATTGACCTTCGTTTTTTATAGCATTCACAGCTCCTTTCTCCACCCAATCTATGCTATCCGGGGACATTGGCGACATTAGAACGCAGGAACGACATCGTCCCCGGGGAATTTCTATGAGTCGGCTACAGTGACAATCTGGTATGAATCGCAAGGAATTCCTCGGCGGTTAAGTCCAAAAACGCGTTCAAACCCAACTTGAAAGGGCGATTCCTGACGTGATTGAAATCTTCGATGAACCGCAAATTGTCTACAAATATCTCGAAACGATTGCCCTTTTCTTAATTAATTGACTGTTATATTTATTTTGTTGTTATTACAATTATATATCGAGTTTGAACCTAAGTGTTGGAAAATCAATGAAATGAAAGCCTAAAAGCTTAAACCCTTATGATAGCTCATATAGAGAAATTAATGCGGGGCTATGTTTGGCCTAAATGAATAGGGTTCTTCTCCATTTACGCGGCAGTAACAAAGAATGATTAATTAGAGGCAGTAGCAGGAGAGAATGTGAGAGGTTAAAACCTGGGAAAGAGGGTGTTGTCCGGTTATTTATTTAACTGTAAGCGAATGAGAGAGACTCCGTACCAGTCTCTCCTTGTACAGGATATCTCCGCCTTTGATGGGAAACATTAGGTGATTTGACTGGCAGGGTTGGTGCGGACTGTCAGCAAGTGTCACGTGTAATTGGCAATGACCTGAACCTAATATTGCGCAATGCCCTCTAGGGTGCAAGTTCATTGATTATTATTCATCATGAATTATTAATTAATTTTAATGTCAAACCTTTTGTTCCGTTGAAATCCAAACATAAGCTTGCATTCCCAAAACATTCCTCTCGAATCACATGTCGCGTTTCAAATTAGTCAAACTAAAAGTTCAGAAACCACATTGAATTTTTAACTTAAAACTCATTGAGAAAATGCAAATGACATTTGATAAAAAAAATCATTTGTAAAGCTAATTTGGTCCAAGCAATATTTAGTAAATTTTTTTTTGTAAAGGTTTTGAGTTTTTTTTATAAAAAAAAAAAAAACACTGCCCTAAGGGGCATTGCGCAATATTAGGTTCAGGTCATTGCCAATTACACGTGACACTTGCTGACAATCCGCACCAACCCTACCAGTCAAATCACCCAATGTTTCCCATCAAAGACGGAGACATCCTGTACAAGGAGAGACTGGTACGGAGTCCTTCTCATTCGCTTGAACGACACACGCTAACTCTCCGAATTACAAGTTTTTCTCTCGAGCTTAACTCTCTCACTCACTCTCTGACTCTACCAAGTGAACACACACACACATAAACACACACAATAAGGTCATAAATTTAATTTTTTTATTTATTCTTTTTCATTTTTTTTCTTTTATCCTTTTTCCTTCTTTACTTTTTTTTCTTTTTTTTTCCCTTTTTCTCCTCTTTTCTTTTTCTTTCGTTTTTCTTTTTCCTTTTTCCCTTCACCGGGCCTTGTCAATGGCCGCCTGGCAGAGGTCAAGGTATTTGTATTTAAGTAGATATATTACTCTATTGTGTTGTTTCCCATTAGGTTCACACAAGAATGAAGATTGTTTTGTTTCGCTGCACTATTCTGATATTGTTCAGGTTGTCATTATTCTCACAACAAAGTGATATCAAAGCATCGATTCTAGCTTGAATTTTTCAACTTTGTGTTAAAAGATAGAAACAAATAGGAGTAGAATGGTTATGTTAAATGGTTCAGATTATCATGTTTGGAAAGAGCAAATGAAATACTTTATGTATGTGAAGAATTATTATTCGCCCGTGTTTGCTAATGAGAAACACAAGAGTAAAACGGATGCTAAATGGTGAATATTTCATCATCAAGTGTGTGGTTACATTAGGCAATGCGCGGATGATAATGTTTTGAATCATATCATTGAGGAAACACATGCTCGCATTTTGTTGAATAAGTTTGAAGAATTGTATACTCGAAAGATCGGGAATAACAAGTTATTTTTTATAAAAACAAATGAAGGTTTTGAGATATCAAGATGATATTCCTTTGACTGATCATTTAAACTATTTTCAAAGAATTATAGATCAGTTAATTGTGATGGGAATCAAGTTTGATAGTGAGATAGAAGCATTACGGTTGCTTGGTACTTTGCCGGACTCATGGGAGACATTTTGAATGTCTTTGTCTAATTCAACCTTAGATGGCAAAATTGCCATGGATTCCAAGAATAGTGTTTTAAATGAAGAGATGATAAGGAAGACACAGAGATACTCTCGCATTCTGAAGCCTTGGTTGTTGAGAAAAGGGGAAGAAGTGAAACTCGATGCTCAAGAGATAGAGATAAGAGCTGAGATAAAAGCAAAAGCAAAACCAATTATTTACAAATGTTGAGTGAAATTATTGCCATCAAAAGGGATATATCAAGAAGTATTGCCGTTAAACAAAAAGAGTTTGTAAAAAGAGGAAAAGTGATAATAACAGCAATGACAATTGCATTGCTACACTTTCAAAAGACTTTCTAATTGTCTTTGGTGGTGATGCAGTGAATCTTATATGTCATCAGACCAGTGGGGTAATTGATAGTGATGTATCTATTCATCCTACATCTCGTAAGGATTTATTTACATTGTACGAATCAGGTGACATTGGATCTGTTAAGATGAATGAGCTAACAAAAGTTGTAGACATTGGTAATGTGTGCCTAGAGACCAACAATGGCACGAGGTTATTCTCGAATAATGCTAAGAATATACCTCATATTCATTTGAATAGTGGCACAAGCAGAGCATATACCTTGTTGACTATACTCATGATAAACATATGGTAGTCAGAATAAGCGTTACTGTTTTCTGCCTCTCATTATGCTTGTACTTTGTCTATGTGATTTAGCAGGGAAAAAGTAAGCTACAATCATAATAGATTATTTTTTCTTCACTTATTTTCTTCAACCTGGGTAGAGTACGCTCTTCTATAAATAGAGAGTAAGCTATCTTGTAATTCAAAATGTAGTTGATGCTTTGCTGGATGTAGCTTCTATAAACCTACGGACCATCTTTCATTTTATTTCATGATCGATTCCTCTGTGGTTATCTAGGTAAAGAGCCTCTTTGTTGGGATGTGGTTCATGCTTCCCATTAACTGAAAGGTCCATTGATTGAACGATTCAAGTTGGTTTCGTAAGTGAAATTCAAGTTGAATTGGCAACCGGTGAAAAGTTTGCCAGCTTTCAAACATTCAAGATGGCAGCACGAAGATCTCTGTAATTCTTAAACATCTCATTCTGTGGCCGAGGAATGGGAGACGATAGCATAAATTTGTTCAAGATTCCATCAGATTCTAATAGCAGAAGTTGTCACCACAGCCTGGAAAAGTTTGAATTCTTCATTTTAATAATGGACACCCAAGGACAAGTTAAATTTCCACTATAGATAATTTCATCATAAGTACTATCTTTGGACACAGCAATGACCATAGCATTTTCGTGATATTAACACATATATTTGCTAAGATAGAAGGTTCCATAGCGATAGAAGTAGGGAAGAATCTCCCAACGACGAGATGATACCAGTCACTCACACAATAGGATAAGAAGGATGCATAGCAAGTCCACATAGCCCTTCTGGTTGATCAAAATCTCTTTGAATCATCATGTAGCCAGCTTCACCCCATGTCTCCCCCCAAGAATTCCTAATCTTCCAATATTTGGTGCCGTCCTCGATTGTTCCGTACCCAACTATGACGACAGCGTGAGTCATCGCAGTCCCACAGTTTCCATTGAAGACACCGCTTGAGTATGATTGGAATTCCTGCCCACTAGCATCTAGGGCGATCGAGACCGGTTGCATCGCCACAGCATTTAACAATTCCCCCTCATTGTTGGTGGGTACATCCATGTAACCCGTGATTTTGGCCACAGTCAAGGATGCTGCGCTAGTGTCGCATGTTCCGTCTGTTGCTCGGTATGGGTAGTTAGCTTCAGAGGTTATGCCTCCATTTTGTATTATGTATTCAAAGGCAGTGTCCATCCAACCACCATTACAACCATAGTTTCCGCTATTACAATCGACCAATTGTTGCTCGGATAGTTCTGGCAAGTTACCAGTCTTAATCTGGGTAATCGATTCTACAGCAGCAATTGTTGAGAAAGCCCAGCAACAACCTGCACATCCCTCAATGAAATCATTATTTGACTTGAGTAGGAAATTGAATGATTCATGGCTAAACAATTATGCGCTTCGAATTTATTATATTGCATACCCCCATAACGTGATTCTAATGCTTTCTTACATGATTTTTATTGGTCTTACTCGATTCAAGCCATTCCGAGAATGAGAAAATTGTACACATGAATTCGATGGAAGGCGAGAAAAATAGTGTAACTGCAACTCTTACCACAAGGACCTTGGTTTTTTATAGCATTCACAGCTCCTTTCTCCACCCAATCTATGCTATCTGGGACATCGGTGATATTAGCACGCGGGAACGAGATTGTCCCAGGGGAATTTCTACAAGTTGGCTGCAGCGACAATCCGGTATGAATCGCGAGGAATTCCTTGGCAGTTAGGTCCGAGAATGCGTTCAAACCCAACTTGAAAGTGTGATTCCTGGCATGATTGAAATCTTCAATGAACCGCAAATTGTCTACAAATATCTCGAAACGGTTGCCCTTTTCTTCACTGCCCGCGTAAGTGCGTCCATGCTTATGGATCCACTGCTCAAACTTTTGCTCCATGGAGGCTTCTGGGAGTGCACGGGACGTTGCATGCGGAGCCCAAGAACCCAACATCAATGCTAAGCAAAGAGATACTTTTCCTGCAAATGATGAAGCCATGGCTCATGAAAATGTTTGACTAAGCTTGGGAGATGATGACGGAAAGAGTACCGTGCAATGGTATATATACATGTTTACGGATTAAGCTTTTCCTAGCTTTGACGTACTATGGTATTAGCGTGGGTTGACCCTTATCCTTGGATTGAACCCACAAATTAAAACTCAGAATGCTGAATATTGTGCACATTATTTAATAAAAAGAAGATATTAATTTATAATTTCATTGAGTTTTTCTAGAATTTAGTGAACTGCTGACATTAGTTTTGCAGCATCATCAACATCTAGGCAAGGGAATATAACACAAATAGTTTCTGAATTTTGATTCAATATGTAATGTGGTCCATCAACTTTTAATTTATTCAATGTGGTCCCTAAACTTTAATCAAATATACAATATCGTCCCTAAACTTTTAATATGATCAATGTAGTCCCTAAACTTTTGGTACAATATCAATTTAGTCTATTGACTATATGAAAATATTCAATATTATCCCCGAAGTTGAATAAATTGAAGGATGATATTAGAAATTTTCATATAATCTAGAGAATATATTGAACGTTTACTAAAAGTTCAGGGGCCACATTGAACAAATTAAAAGTTCAAGGATTAACTTACACATTGAGTAAAAGTTCCAGGGCCACAATTGAACTAATTGAAATTTCAGGAACGACATTGAACATTGGACCAAAGTTTAAGGACCATTTATGTAATTATTCCTTGAGACAATGAAGTTTCAAGTCTCATCAACAATTGGGATTTCAACAAGAACAATCCACATGACTATTGTTTAAGAAATTTTCGGAAATTTGAAGGCCTTGGTCAAAGTAAGTGTACATTTTCATAATATTATTATTATTTTACTAGTGGCACTTACTGATGTAAGGGTCCTTACTTTGTCTTGTTTCGGGTCCTTATTTTGTCTTGTTTCGATTGTCATCGATTGGACTTTTATTCTCTCCTAATTGATTGACTATCATTCTTGTTTTATCATTAAAATTATATCCTGAGTTTG
Source organism: Syzygium jambos (assembly GCA_031216235.1). Classification (NCBI taxonomy): domain Eukaryota; kingdom Viridiplantae; phylum Streptophyta; class Magnoliopsida; order Myrtales; family Myrtaceae; genus Syzygium; species Syzygium jambos. The sequence goes on from CM062223.1 coordinate 7,374,493, forward strand.
AACCTATAAAAAAAATTAAACCAAAATTACACTATATGAAGTCTGGGGCGTATGATGCAAACAATCTTGGATCGGACATTAAGGAAAGTCCAAATTGGATTAGTTGACCAATCGTGTCTATAAGATGCAAGAGTGAACACAGAAACTAGTTTACATGTTGGAGTCAATTTGACGGGCGTGTCACGTTTCCTCTTATAAATAGTATTCTTCGGGCTTTGTTATTTTGTGTGTCTTGTAAGCGTTATATGAGTCGTGTGAGGCACCGACAAGCAAGACACGCAAAGTGTTATTGCTCATGATTTACATCTTGAAGTAATTCTTTAGTGTTGCACGGTTGTATGATAAAATTTATTTAATTCTTTGTGAGATTGAGTGATTATTTCGTAGAAAAACCATCACCATGTACTTCTCTTATTAATACTTTTAAGCAGTACTTCAATAAAACAAATTAGAACCCCGTGCAATGCAAGTGTAATGTCTGTGCAATTCGACTAGTAGCATTTAAAAAGAACTTTGAATAAACTTCAATGACCGATTATCATTGCATTAGCGTGATATTAGCTCATGAATTTGGCATTAATAGGTCCTAATCAATAGTCAATTAGATAACAGGATAAGAAGGGTAAATGGCAAATCCACATAGTCCTTCTGGTTGAGCAACATCTCCTTGAATCCTTACGTTGCCATCTTCGACCCCATGTCTCCCCCACAATTTCCTGATCTTCCAATATTTGGTGCCATTGTCAGCCGTCCCTCTGCCTACTATCACGACCGTGTGGATCATCCCGATCCCACAGTTCTCTTTGCTAACGCCACTCGAGTGTCATCGAAATTCGTGATCGCACTGCCGTCTATCGCCTGGTGGTGAGAGCTCGGAAAGATCTCTGTGCATAACAAAACGGACCAGTTCGAGGAAGTCTTTGGCTAGGGGGAAACGCCCTTGATTGTTGTTTTAATCATTTACAAGAGGCAAAATGTAACAGGTACTATTGTTATGGATATCGTTGATTGCAATTCTCTCCATTGAGACCCACAATTTCCACTAAGTAGATCTGATGAAGTGATCGGTTCGCGTATGGCATGTGTAGACATAGAACAGACTCGCCGAAAGTCGACCTTGTAAAAGACCGGCGATATTACACCACCGTCCATTACGTGAATGAGGTTTTTGTCTAAGCGTTCCATTTCATTACTGTGGTGATTCTGCTAATAAAAAACAGCATAATCTTGTTCGAACTTCCATCAGATTCTGCTGATCAAAACTCTCCCCAGAACTCAACGTCATTGGCCTGAAAAATAGGCTTAAACTTTTGGAATGGATAACAACAGATAAATTTAGAAATTTCCATGATAGATTACTTTATCATATAATCCCAATCTCTGGAGGACCCAACAGTCATTGCATATGCGCGATATTAACGCATCAATTCAACACTGGCATATCCTAATCGATTGATAATTAGACAACAGGATAAGAAGCATGCATGGCAAGTCCACATAATCCTTCTGGTTGAGCAAAATCTCTTTGAATCTTCATGTAGCCAGCTTCACCCCACGTCTTGCCCCATGAGTTCCTGATCTTCCAATATTTGGTTCCATCCTCAGCTGTCCCATAGCCTACAATTGCGACAGCGTGGGACATTGCGGTGCCGCAATTCCCGTTGAAAACACCACTCGAGTACAACTGGAATTCCCGCCCACTGCCGTCGAGGGCGACTGAGACCGGTTGCATCACCACGGCCTTCAAGATCTCCCCCTCTTTGTTGGCAGGGACATCCTCATAACCCACAAGTTTGGCCACGCTCAATGACGCCGTGGGAGCATGGCATATTCCGTCCGATGCATTGTAGGGATAGTTAGTTTCAGAGGTGATGCCTCCATTTTGTATAATGTAGTCGAAGGCGGTGTCCATCCAACCCCCACCGCAACCATAGTTTCCTGTAGTACAGTCTACCAATTGTTGCTCTGATAGTTCCAGTAGCTTGCCAGTGTTGATTTGGGTAATCGATTCTATTGCCGCTACCGCTGAGAAAGCCCAACAAGAGCCTGCACATCCATCAACGGTGCCGTAATGCAATTTGAGCAGGAAAAATAATGATTCAAGGCTAAAAATTTACAGATAATATTCGAGTTTATTCTATACATACCCCAGTAATATGATTCTATTATTTCCTAACATGATATTTTCATCACTAAATTTGAGTCGTGACAAGTATAAGAAATTGGTACACATGCATATGATGGAAGTACAAAGGGTTAGGTTTTTAACTCTTACCACATCGACCTTGGTTTTTGATAGCATTTACGGCTCCTTTTGCCACCCAATCCATGCTATCGGGGATGCGGGTAATGTTTTCATACATGAACGACGTCGTTTTCGGGCGGGGAGTCGATGGCAACACCAATCCAGTACTAAATTCGAGGAATTCCTCAACGGTTCGGTCCGAGTACGCGTTCAAGCCCAGCTCGAAAGTGTGATTCCCTGCGCGGTTGAAGTCTTCAATGAACCGCAAATTGTCTGCAAAAATCTCAAGACGCTTGACCTTTTCTTCACTGTCTGCGTAAACGCGTCCATGCTCAGCCATCCATTGCTCATGCTTCTGCTGAATGGAAGCTTCAGGTAAAGTACGAGACGCTGCATGCAAAGGCCGTGAAGCCAACATTAGTACCAAGCAAAGAGAGAATTTTCCTGCAAGTGATAAAGCCATTGCTTCAACACCAATTACAGAAGGTTAACTGCGGTTAACTATTTCTCTAGGCTTCGTATGATGATGAAGAAAAGAGAAGTTGGGATATATATAGACGACGTTTCTTTAGTTGTGGCATAATATGGATTTGTGTTGGAGGGAAGGTCAACCCCAACCCGGGGGTTGACTCGCAGAAGATTACAAATCGAATGCTGGAATATGGTATACATCGGACATGGGAAGCATGAGATTAGTTTACTATTTTTACCATGTTTCCAAGAACTTAGTGGAGACTTGACATTACGTATATACCATTGTCTGCAGTTCAGTTTTCTTTCGGGCCATCTTGTTGGTGAAAGCATCGATGCTTGCCAGTTTAGACTTCAGAGGTCCTTATTTTGTCTCGTATCCAACAGCATTACATGGACCTTCTCTTTCTGAATTTGATGAAATGGACCCCTTTCTTCTGTTTTTCTTATGCTGTTTGTCCCACGTTTGATGTTCTATTCCGTGGAACAATGGCCGGCAATTGCTTCGTGGGTGCCCATGAAACCTTATCATATTTTCATTTCACATTGGAGATGACATGACAGGTTGGCCTTTCTAGAAGAACATATCTGGATCGATGACTTCCAGGTTTTGTAGGATTGGTATGGACGTCGCGGGCAATGATAACGATTACAGCAATTGAAGAACTGGCAAGATGACAACTCACAATCACAACAATGCTCAAAAAGCTCAAGAGGAAGTTCTCTTAATAATATTTCGGATCAATTATTGGAACTGCCCTCCTCGAACAAAACCTTGGGCAACCCTAACTAGTTAAGATAATCCGAAGTTAGCAAAGAATCATCACAAACGGGTCGGAAATATGTAGATGGATAGTTGATTGAATGGGTTTCCCAACTTGGCCGCGCAATAATACTTCGAGTTAATTTTTCGAATTGGTATTATGGCCCACTCTTGTACCACCAAGAAGTACTATTATCATCATAAAGATAAATGTTAATCAGACTCGCTCTGCATTCTTAGTGACTGGACATATTTGCTAGTGAAAACATAGCAAAAATCAAAAGTGGAATACCTCATCAGAGCCATCACTAATGGAACTTTCGTCATAGATGTCATACTTGTACCAAGAAGAAGCACTACTTTCATGTCTGCATATCATCATCCGGAGAGAATAAATGTCAATTTGACTCGCATGGGATTACTAGTGAATGGACAAATTTTGCTAGTGAAAGATAGTACGATCAGAAGTGGAATACCTTATTAATCCATCATCCTCATCCTTATAGAAGTAAAGCACTACTTCTTTGCAACTCTCGGTTTCCATGGTCACCACACAAATGCATAACCCACCATTGCTCTCATCACCACGCCACCTCCACAGCCTCCGATGACAATGCTATCGGCCAATCCCACTGGAAACTCATCAAGTTAAATCAACTTTTTTTGTGTGGAATGTAGTCATACCAGTTGGAGTTTATTCCATCCTAAATAATAAAAATCAAGTCAAATACAATCGGTACAATCTGGCTTGTCATTTGGTCACAGAGAAGAGTAAGTGGGCTAAAAGTAACTAATGACGAAAATATAGAACATGTTTCTTAGCATGGAAGCTGCTAAGATCGTGGGAAATGGAGGAAATCAATGGAGCTCGAGAGCACTTAATGAAGAAGGCACGTGAATTCTAGTAACTGTTGGAGGGAATTCAAGCATTAGAAAGACATGGAACACGAAGCGAAGGCGGTCCAGATATGTGAAAACTCTGTCAAACTTTCATCTGAAGCATTTATTTTGGAAGTGATCTCTTTCCATTTGGATTTCGTCTACATAGTTGCCATTTAATTTCCCTATAATTCAGTGTTCTTGGCATTAACCTATATAAACATAAGGGGATTTTTATGCATTAGTGGTCCTGGAGGTTTTGCAATTAGTGTTAGTCATTTATTTATTTCCTCATATCTATTATTTAGTTTTAGCTTATATTATATATGACGGAGGGTTTGAATGCTTGTACTCGATGACGCTTGTTTCACTTTGAGTGGATTGGGTTTTGTTGGAATTTTGACTTCCTTTCTTTTTATCTTCTCTTTCCCTTAATATGAGAATCTACATTTTATTTCCTTTAACCTATAATTGACTTGTTGCACGTGTTGACAGAGCGGAACTCCTGTGCTTTCTTATCGAATGGGAGTATAAACCACACCTCAACACATAAGAGTTTTAAAGTAAATAACAAAAAAATGGGTGACAATTTCGCCAAAAAACCAAAGAAAAACATATGATAAAAAAAGAATGTAAAAGTTAACTTCTAATAGTGGAGTGTATCGGTCCCGATGCAACCTAGAGCTAGACCGGACAGGACTAAACCGGCCAATTTGGCATGGTTCCTGGGGAGACCAGTCCGTTTCCAGCACATAAGGAACCAGATTGATGGGACTGGTCGGACTAGCCAAGATTTCAATTTTTTTTTATTTCTTATCCTGTAGCACATCATAATTAGTAAATTATTTTTTTTTCTTTCAATGTCAAAAAACCCCACTTGTAAAGAATAAAAGAAACCAGAGACCAACCTTGGAACTGGACCAAAGCGGTTGGTCAGATTTGGTCCTAGAACAGGACCAGGTATGCTAGTTCCCAATTCCACAAACTAGGAACCGATCATGCTCAGTCCGATATCAAGGTGAGAAGCAACCCATGCTGAACCTAATCAGCCCTAACTTTCAGATAAATAATTAGAGATGTTGAGTCAAGTACCACCTCAGTACAAAGAGGCTTTGTCCCAAAGCTTTGGCCGTGACTGTACATCTCTGTTCTCAACATGAATAACTTATACTTTCTTGGTACTCTGCAAAATGTTTTGTATTTTATTTAGTTTATGCCTGAAACTTAGGATTATAGTATTGTGACTCTCCAATCAAGGACACTATGTTCTTGAACTTAGGTTTATAGATACATATTGAGGGTAATCAATAAGTCCATTACATCCGTTGTGCCTCAAAGATTTATTATTAGTTTATTCATTTTAATCGAATTTCATCACATCTTATCTTATGTTTATTAGAAATCAGGCGGGCATCAGTGGAATGTGTCCTTATATCTGCGATGACCGTTATCTGATTCTGCTATTATCATTTGGGAGTTTGTTCTTTGCATTACTTGATCTAGGCTCTGAAATCAGGCCCCTTTGTCCCTTAGGAAACTTGCTTATGTTTTATCTATGCTTAGGTTGTAAGAGAATAAGAAATCAATCATTTGCATAGAGATTAGTAACATCTGAGGTTTTTGTTATAACTAACTAGTTTCCTAGAATTCTGGCACCGTTCCTTCAAGCAAGTTACCTTTCTTGTCATTAAGGTCGATTCATCAAAATCCATTTCATACTCTGCTCTTGGGAGCTGTCAGACCCTTTCCGATTCACACCATTTAATCCATCTTTGAAAAATTTATGTTGCGAAGAGTTTGATTACGTTGTAATTGAGATAGAATAAGAAAACAAGCTTTTTCCAATCGCCTGACTATTAGATTTTCCTTAGATCGATTTAGCACAATGGAAAAACTCCTTCTGGACTGAGATTCCTATATGTTAGTCTCTTATCAATGGAATTTCTCCTAATTGCAGAGAAGAGAAATGAAAGAAATTTTGGAATTAACTGCGTTCAATCTAAGTCATTAGTTTAGAGTGTATTTATAGCCTTAACTAGATCGTCGTTTCTTGAAAATTTAAAATATTACCAAAATTCACCTGTACATATTTGAAGATCAAAAGTGGTTTCATCCCGATGGAGTCAAGGGGAACAAGCTTTATATGTATAAGAAAATGTTCACTCATGAAATCGGCTGTCTTCTTGTACATACAACTATACAAGTTATTTGTTTGAGGCTTATAACAAGGCCATGTATATTATTTGCTTGACTAGCATACTTTTTGTACCATTACCTAGCTGCTTTCCATATTTTGATGTTTATTCATCACACTGTCTTTCAATAAATTGGATGTTTATCGCTTTCATAGAATAGGTTAGGATTAGCTTAGGATTATAATGAAAACCTACAAACACATTTGCATGATCACTTAGCGACTTTGATAGCTTAGAATCATAAATGATAATCAAGAGTGCGTGGCCACTTAGTTAACACACTCTTAAGTTAGCAGTACCAAAATGGTGCTGATAGAAATGTTAGCATAAACAAATCCCTAGCCCTAGAATCTATAGTTGCATAGGACCCGAGACGACACTCCCGTGTCACGATTAGTTTCTAGTTGATCCCAATAAGTTAGTGGTGAGTCATAAAATTCCTTAGGTTGTTAAGAACTTAAAATGGAAATCCCAATGTCACGTGAGATATGGGCTTGGGAGAGCATGTGCTGTTAATTAATGAACTGATTGGATGAACAAAAGATGACGTGTTCGAGCCGTCTTTTTGATTAATCAGTCGGATAGTTTTTCAAGCAACACCTTTAAGCTTATTTCCCAAGGGCAGCCCCTCGAGGGTAGGTTGCGACAATTAGTCAAGTATAAATTTTAATAAAGTAAGGAAATTGTTGGACCGTGTCCAGAAATTTTACCATAAGTTATTTCGAAGTAAGACGGTTGGTTCTTTAATTGAGTCAAGAATAAGCGAGAGTTGTGCATTAAAAAAATTAACTTGTTACTCCAACATGCAATTACTACATGATTTATCAACAGCATTAATCATTCGACCCACAAATTGGAGTTAAAACAAAATCCAAAAGTGATGGCGTTGCGCTTTTCTTTCTTTCTTTGAATGATAAATACGTGCAAATCGCTTAGCACAAGTTCATCAAATGGTAATCGCAGTACAAAGCTTAAAATTTCACTCAAAGTTCAATCTTTTGGACAGTCGTGATCATATCGATGTGCAAATATTTAACAGGACAGCCGCCTTAAAGATGGTATTTGCTACAATAATGCCGAGGAAACCAACCAGATGAGTCTGGTTTCAGCTAGAAATAGAACTTATGTTTATCCATTAAGACGAAAGTTCAAGAGAATAGAGGTTACCCATACCAAGGCCAGGGAATACCACAGGCCTAAAAGGTCTAATCGTGAATTTACAAATCGCCTACTAAAGGGGGCTGCTGGCAGCGGGAAACGAACCTAAACATAACGTGCAGGGTGTTTGGTCCTTACCAGCGGAGCCAACCCACTTTGGCTAGAATTTATATTTTATCTCTGCTGATAAAACAACTACAGATAAAAAATAGTTAGTTGCTTAAATCACTATCTTCGTTATAAGAATGGCCACGTTATAAACGTAATGACTCCCATCGCTGGGTGAAGCCCTTGTCTTTTTTTTTTTTTCACTGAAGAGCAAAAAGATAAATGTCCATGAAAAACAAATTAGCCACCATTCGAGATAATATGGCACAAGCAAAAGAATACATAAATTCTCATCTCCTTCTGCAATCTCGTCTGGTGATATTTCTGAAATTGTGACTAACTGATGTTCTGGTCACATATTTTCATTATCCAAGCATGGCATCTGAGTTCAAACCAACAAACAAGGGAAGCAGCCGCCTGCGGATACACGACTTTTAAGCTTTGAAAGCATCGATAAATTACACCAAAAAAACATTCAAAATTCGACTTGCGTTAGTTCTCCTACCTCATAAAGTGGAACCTGACTCAGGCTTGGCAATGATCAGGAGTAAACATTATAAAGACAATGAACTTGAGCTAACCCCTTGCTGCGATTCTGCTCATTATCCACCCATCAAATTGGCAAGAGCCTGAATCAATGATTTCGGGTCATAGATAACACCAACCTTTGGATCATGTATGGAATCAACAACTACCTGCAAAGATTATACAACATCTGAACAAGAAGTCCGATAGAACTAGGAGCAATACATAGCCTATTAGATCCCTGCTCGGGTCTTTGGTTATACTGGCTGTCCTCAACATGACAAACACAAATGAGAAGAGGACATCACATGGGGCTTCGAGGACGGTCTAACTGTGGATGAGGCATGGATCATGAGACTCATGAAGAAGGTGCTTTGACATAGTATCCCATGCAAGATGGTAAAGTTGGGGGCAAAAGAAGGCAGTCAGATGGTTCTGCCATATCTCTTTCAAATTTGGATCAGTAGCTTTATGAAACCAAATCACCAGTATCCCACCAATATATACTGAATCACTGTATAGTCAACAAATGTCGATAAAGCAAATATTAGACGAATGAAATGGTCAAATTTGCCAGAAATTTCAGGCTTGTCATATTAAGATAACCGATCAACCAGACAGAAAGTATGACCAAATATAGGTTCAATTGAGTGTTTTTGTTTGATGAACAAATTAAAATGCTAAACATGGAAAAAGACTTGACGGACCCACATACGTACCACTTTTAAAATACCATGAGCAGCCAAGTTTTCAATGTCCACTGGAATTGCACCGTCTTTTGGCACGAAAAGTGTATTAATGTACTGACTCGGCTGCAAGATATGACAAGTTGAAAAACAGTTAAATTACTCCCCGCATCATTATTGTAATCTAGCTCTCCATCCACATGATTTTAATCTTATCCCATGGGGTAAATATTTGAAAAGGATACCTATAGTGTGGCCATGATAGATTTTACAAAAAAAATGTGTGACTCATATAAAATATCCTCAGAAAAGCACACTAACTTATACTTCAGCTAGAATAATCGCACTTATCTATTACGATTCGAAATTGATAGTGGCAAGAACTATTTTAAGCAGCTTTGGATGAACAACATCAGAGGACAGCATCATACAGAGACACTAATGCCATGTTTGGGAAGGTGGAGAAAGTAGAGAGGATGAACTTGTGGGTGGAAAGTGGAGAACAAATTGAAAAATTTGTGAGAGTAAAAGAGAGGAAAATTTTAAAATTTCCTTTCCTGTTTTTCTTTCCCCACCCTTTCCAAACAAAGCCTAAGACAAATGATTTCAGTATCGTTTAAAACAAAGCAGGAGGCTTCCAGCTCCTTGAACCATGTGTCATATCTAGTGGTTAGAAGCCAAGTAAAGTAGTCTATTGCAAGTTAAGATCAGTCCTGATTGATAAGAGGAGAGAAACAGTAAAGACAAGAAAATGAAATCACGTTTGGCCAAATGAACAGATTAAGAAATATACACTGAAGGTGCATTCCTTAATATCAATATGAAATGATGTAATGGTCTGTCTGTGCAACAAGAGCATCGGATAGACAAAGTGCAAAAAACACTGACAATTCAATTTCAGTACAAAAACTAGATAAAGCAAGCTGAGGAGGATTATTGTTATCTTTAAATTCAAAATGTGGAAGTAGCTCCAGAAAAAATTAAATATGCTATCTGTTTCTGCACATTGCATTAAGATGGCAGAGTTGTATGATCACATCCACAGTTGTTATGGTACCCTAGATACAGAATTTAAGATGTAATTGGATCATGCAACTTACAAGATTTTCAAGAGAATTATTGGAATTCCCGTAAGTCCGATTTAGGGCATCCGTAATGGCAGTCACAAAGCATGAAGCAGAAAAGCCACTTGTCTCTCGATCATAGGAACCATTCATTAGTAGCACCTAGATCAAGATAATAAACAATCTGCTAAGAAGTGGAAAAGGTTTTTTCCAGACATGTGAATGTGAATGTAAATGAGTGTCTTAACAACAAAAGAAACGATAGATGTGCTTGGAATATTCATTAAATCTGTTATATCAAATATGCTGAAAAAATTTCCATCGGTGAATCTGACAACTTGTCTCGGGCACCCTGTTTCACTGGACGATCAAGCAAGTCTAACTGTATTGTCACATTGCTTAATAAGAAATCTTTCACCATAGTAATAAGGGAAAAAGCCACCAAAAACCCCAAACTTTCCCCTTTGTGACACATTTACCATCAACTTTTTATTTGACACCAAAAACCCCAAACTTTCTTATTTGTGACACATTTACCCCAATATACATTGTCCATGGGTATTTTCGTCTTTTCCGCTTTTTCTTTTTCTTTTTATTTTTTTTTCAGAGATGGTGAGGGGGGCCTCGCCGGCGTCCGGCGGCCCTCGCCGGCGAGCCGCGCTCGCCCGGACGCCGGCGAGGCTCGCCCTCGCCTGGATCTGGCGAGGGCGACCTCGCCGGCGTCAGGCGCGGTCACCCTCGCCTGGGCAAGTCGCGCGCGACGCCGGCGAGGCTCACCCTCGCCTGGATCTGGCGAGGGCGAGCCTCGCCGGCGTCGGGCGAGGCTCGCCCTCGCCTGGGCGAGGCTCGCCCTCGCCTGGGCGAGCCTCGCCGGCGTCGGGCGAGGCTCGCCCTCGCTCGCCCAGGCGAGGGCGACCTCGCCGGCGTCAGGCGACCCTCGCCGGCGTCAGGCGGCCGCCGGCGAGGGCCGCCGGACGCCGGCGAGGCCCCCCTCCCCGATCTGAAAAAAAAATAAAAAAAAAGCGGAAAAGACGAAAATGCCCATGGACAATGTACATTGGGGTAAATGTGTCACAAATAAGAAAGTTTGGGGTTTTTAGTGTCACAAAAAAAAGTTGGGGGTAAATGTGTCACAGAGGGGAAAGTTTGGGGTTTTTGGTGGCTTTTTCCCTAGTAATAATGACATCTAATTTAGGACAAATAGCTTATCATGGTAATTTGCTAAATTAAACTAAAGAATTAAACAAGCATACCAGTATCTAATGCTACAAGTCAACAGCTGAGCTTCTGCTGCACTTGTAACCTTATTCCTTTTTTTCACAAAGATCACTAAATTAAACTGACAGAAAGATACCTTGGGACATGTCCGGGAAGAAATAATCTCTCCAATCCCTAATAGTACCTGGAAAAGAAAGAGTGGTCTAATTTCAACCAAAAAATAGAAATAAAAACTGTGTTTCTAAACATTGAATGTCTGCTAGGACACTGTAGGAAAATTATTGCTACTAAGTAGACGCATGAGTTGCAAAAGGTTAACTATTGCCAAAAGCTCACCAATTAAAAGTATATCCATCATACAGGATTAAAAGATGCAAAAGCTGTGGGGTCATACATTTCCAAGAAAATAAAAAGGTCCTAATAGATCGACACTCACGCAGTAACTAAAACTTAGTCCAGGAAGGAAACAACATTGATATCCAGTAAACTAAGCCCTTACCAAAAAAACATTGATATCCAGTAAAAAGACAAAATCTCCAATGTATTAAATATAGTTGAGTCGAGATTATTATGGATTAACTAGTTCACAAAACCAGAACATGACAAGCGTTCATTAGATACAAAGCCACACTATTCTTACCAGTGAAGGACAAATTGATGTGAAAAGAGATCCCATGGCATAAACAATGCAATCAACAGATCTCAGCTGGTCCAGAACAGCTGGATTTGCCGAGGGGTAAACCTATCATCACTAAATCATTGTAAGTTCCAGATGAAATGATGAAATGTGTATAAAAAACTCACTTAAAATTCATTCTGTTAAAGCATAAAAGGAATGTTGAACTGGGATTCCTTTTGCAGGCAAAGAGAAAAAAAAATTATTTTTACATACATAAGGTGTTTCTCAAGCAGGAAGACCAAAAAACTAGCCAGAAACAGCTGTGCTTGATCTAGGAGCACAAAACTGTAAAAGTAAGAGAAATGTTATTATCGTGCATATCCTCCAGCAACCTAAATTGAAGCAAGCAGTACACTAAAATTATTGTACTGGGCCAGATAAATGTGAAAAGGAGGAAGAAGGCATTTATTACATAAGAAAGAGCTCGTATTGCTATAACCATGCATCAAAAATTATTCATGTTAATTACATTTCTCTTGATTGCCTTGTTCCACCTTTTCCTTGCTTCAAGAGGATTTCAAGAGAGAGAAAACAAAAGACGCTGATAAAATAATGGCAAGTATAAACTATTCAGATGGTTTCGATCACATTTCCATTACCAAATTTGGAGAGGAAGGAAGAAACTTAATAATAAGCACTCAAGATGATGAAGCTTCACAACCTTAGTAAAAACATCTAGTTTTGAAGACCAATTCAAGAATGACGAGGCAAGTATTCTTTACGGGTAAAAAACAATCAAAGCGTCATTTATCTCATGTCATGTGAAACAACAAATAATGTTGCTTGTGCTTACCTCATGCAAAGAATTTGTGCCTTCTCTTGACAAGTAAAATACTCGTTTTATTCTTGAAGGAAGTGCAGGAGATGAAGAGCATTCCTACGCACAAGCAAAAAGCAGCATAATCCATTTACTGGTTGTTATGTGAAACTAGCAGAAATAAATGACTGAATGAGAATATTTCCACAGTTACACTTTTATACATACCTTCTTGACAGGTTCCATTGTCCCTGTGGTTGGATGAGAAATTTCATTTTGACCGCGAATGACAGTACCATCCTACATGCAACATGAAAAGTAATCAATGTATAACATGGTACCGTCTGGCACAATAATCAAACTTTGCTTCCTTTAGGGATGGGATGAACCTCACTATCAGTTGGTGAAAGTAAACCTTGGGAATAGAAGAATTATATGCACAAACTTGACTTCTAAAATAAAACAAAGAAATATTCATGCTAACCATCCCTATGTTTACTTGAAATATGGGCACAACTACAAAGCAAATGTAGTTTTTAGTCCATCCCCTTGTTCTCAAAACTTCTGGCTTCTTTATGGGAAGGTCTCTAGCAACAGAATTCATCATTGCGCGATCAATTGAGTGATTAACTTATTGTGTCACTAAAATCAACGAAAAAGGAATGTTATTAAATAAGTATATTGAGAAGATAAGTTAGAATTTTAATGAGCCAGCCTGTGTGTCCATTTTTTTTTCAGAGAAGCTTATGTGTCCTTGATATGAATGAAAAGAATGTATGTCAAGGTGGGCTGGTGGTCATGTTTAAATGAAGACATTTGAATGCTTTATTGAGAAGATGTCATGGAGAGTCAAGTTTTTTTTTTTTTGTTGGTCATGGGAGAGTCAAGTCAAAAGCAGCAAAAAAAAGATGTAAAAAGACATGATAGAAGACAATAAGGAAAGATAAGGAGCACTTAGAGCTTGCATAAGGTTTGATAGTTCATACAGAGTCGAGCCAATGGCATGAAAGGAATTATTTAACTGCTCCAGTTTATGGGATGAGCCTTGGGTTGTTGTTGCACAAATATCACCATGATGTGAGAAGAAAGAAGAAGAAATCAAGCTTTGTCCCTGGAAAATTGTTCCTTTCTTAAGAAGAAGAAGAAGAAGAAGAAGAAGATGAAGAAGAAGAAATTATTCTTTTCTTCGCAATTGTAGAGCAAACATCAATGACAATTTTCGACAGAGCCAGTGAAAGATGGTACAATCTCAAACTAGAACTCGAGAAGTTTGCCGGAGTGCGCTATCCAACTACGATATGACACCAACAAACAAAAGTCAGGGAGAATATCAACTCTATTTCTTTCTGGAAATTAAGCATCCGCATCCCAGAAGAAGGTCCAAACGTAAGATCCGGCAACAAGTCATGTGTCAAGTCTAGAGTTACAAATGGGAAACAAGAAATTAATGCCAATGTATCTCAAAGCAAATATCTTATAATAGACAATAACTTATACGGACCAATAGACAGCATTAATTTGGACATGTAATCATGTCAAAAGGTAATTAAGAGTAAAGAAACCATTTTCAAACAAAGGTCGACAACATCAGTTGTGAGATAGAAACTGATACCAATAATTCACATCCCAGGGTGAGCCTGTCATTGGTTGAAATCACTGGGAGAACCAAGCTTTCTGATGGAATCTCTGAGACTCGTGAAAACAAGAAAATTGCAGCATCTAAAGACTGAAAAAATATGCGAGCTCCTGCAAAGAAAAAATTCCCAATGCTGCAGGAATTAAAGAGTCAGTAAATCTAGAAGATCATGGACTATTGATATTGATAAATAGGTATGCCAAAGTTTCCTTTGTTCAACCAAATAAAAAAAGAAAGCCAAACTTTCAAGTACCAGAAAAACATTTATGCAAAGTCACAACATGGAAAAGCAGATTTGATGTTTTTGCAATAGGTGTTAGTTTCAGACAACTACAAAAGTAATGCAATGGTTTTATAGTTACCACATCAGATCAATCTCATATCATGTCGAGTAAGAACCTATCCTCCAGCAGTGAAGACAAACAACTCGAGAGGTACTAATAGGGCAAACTTAAAACTGCTCTCACAACTTCAAACACAGTGAAGACTGATCTTAAAAGTTCAGGAAAGGGTTAATTCAACGACATGGGTAAATGTAAGCAGTGGCCCCAATATTTCTCCCAAATGCTCATTTTTCCTATGGCATTATCTCAAGTGATACTCTTTCAGCCAGATTTTCTATATAACTGCTAACAATAATTCGTCAGAAAGCTTTCCCTGATAAAACTGCTATCCACAAGTATTTCAGTCTTTCAAGCACGAAAACCCCTTGAAATGTAAGTTCATTATTCACCTTACAATGCATCACACAAAAAAGAAAGCTTCCGCATGATCTTGCCTAGATACCTACTGTTGGCATAGACATCTGTAAAAATTTATCACAAACAATGTCTAGAAAGTACTCATCAAAGATATGGTCCACTGAAGTATCCTCAAAAAAAGTCAAACGGCAATCACAATATACAGTGGGACAATATCAACAGTTACCTGCCATTGCTAAAACAAAATGATTCATTAGGACGCCGAAGGATCTGTATTAACAAAACATGTACCACTTTTGAGCCATACATCCGCTGAAGAAGATCAAAAGGCACTTAGAATTCAAGAAAACAAATGCACTGACAGGTATATAGAGAAACAGTAGCAGTCAGAAGAATCACAAAGATATAGGTGACACAGTGCAGCATTATACAACAATTACAACATCCATGATATAATGGCAGTCTTTAATCAGAGTTGAGTTTGTTGACATATATTAGACGAAACAATTCGCATAGCTATTATAACTTTATAAGAACATATTGATTAAATGAATAACTTTTACAGACTAAAAGTTCAGAATTTGAGTGGAAGGTGTCCATAATTGACAGAACCAAGAGGCAAGGTTTGACGTACAGTCACAACTACTCCAAATAAACATACCTCATTCTGAAAGTAAACTAGAAAAGCTCTAATCGTTTCCCGATAAGGTCTTGAAACACCATCCCACAAAGAATGATCTCCTTCGACAACATCATACCTGCCAAATTCCCGATTCATAAATCTCACTTGCACCCCCAAGATAGTAAGACCTAACAAGATCTGAAGATTCATTTAAGCAGTCTATACTACAAAATGAAATACTTAATAGACAATTGAAAAAATAAAAATAAAAACACAGCTTTCATATGCATAACTGTGCAAACTGCAATCTTTCAGCAGCTTACATGATGAGCCTAATGACCAGGATCCACGGCACAGTGAAGCAAAGCTTGGATATTATTGGCAATTAGAAACAACCATTTACGACATTTTACATGCCTATCTACCTGAGGCAGCAGGTGGAAAACTGTGTTGGTTAACTTCAGCAGCCAAAACTATTCAATTGGTCTCTTAGCTAAAGCTTTGGCCAGAGGAAGGGCTTAATCAGTCATCAAAATGCAAAAATATTCACAACCAAGCACACCAAACACGAAGCACCACTGAGACAAGTGCACTACCATTCTGACTTGGCTCGCTTTGGATCAAGTGGCAACCGATGACCCAGTAATCTTCGGACAGAAAGTGCCTCTGAAGTACTCTGATCTGACAATCTCAGACACCTTGACCTTATGTCTCCCACAGCCGGCCCACCTACATTGATTTTCACATAAACTCTCATTCCATAAATTTACCAACAGAGTTTCTGTTACTGTAAGCTGTAATGTTAAAAGCAATTGGAACAGGTCCCAACATTGGAAAGATGATAGAAAGATGAAGTCTTTATAAGTGGGTGCACAATAAAGAGCATCACTTTAGTGTGTGGACTCACTAATAGGCCTAAGAGCCTTAAATGAACATATCCCATTATTCATCTTGACTAGGCGCACTTGGGCTAGAGTTTTGAACAGGTGTTTTACAAATTCGTATAATGAAGAGCCATGACTGTCGTTTGCCTGACTACAATTAACTTCAGCAATCATCGGTGCCTGTTCAGAGTGACTTTCCATTGTATCTTGGAGGCAATAGCCTCATAGCCGACACCGATTGTGTCGTTCTGCCTTCTCACTTTCTCAATTTCCTCTCCCCCCGAGAAACACCCATCTAATCCCCGCAACCCAGAAAAGATTGAACAGCAGCAACCCGCAGGCTCACACCACCAAACCGAAACGACGGCAAAATTCATTCGAGCAGCAGAGTTTACCCAGAACGCGAACGATCTCGGCCGTACTGCCCCCATCGTCGGAGACAGGGAGAACGTGAGCGACCCGAGTCGTCAACCCCTTGAGCTCCTCGACCACGCCGTTGAACGCAGTGCCACCTGCAACAACGACGACAACGAAAGACATAAAGGCCCGAATCGAGCAGCACCCCCCTCGACAACGGGCGGACCGATGAACCCCAGGAGTGGAAGCGAGACCTGAGAACACGAGCAGGGAAGGCCGGGTGGGGCGGGGCTCGGGGGCAGGAGTGGAATGCTGCGAGCGAGGGGAGGCCATGGACACCCAGAGAGATCTCGAGGACGAAGGAGGAGGAGGAGGAGAAGCGAAGTGGGTGGTGGGCCAATGAAGGAGCTTGTTGTTACAGAGCGAGGGACCCAAGCAGCAGTCCGCCATACTTGTGGAGCTGCGACGCACCACCACCACCACCACAACCACCACCATCGGAAAAAAAAAAAAAAAGGTCGAAATTTCTTGGAGTCGAAATTGATTGCCCGTGAAAAACGGGAGCTTCCTTTCCGGGCGAAAGAGAGCGCCCCTCTTGCTGACTCGTGATCCGACGCTGGAATCCTGACCGTCCACGTCCGCGCCGGCGGTGCCCGCGTGGCGTCCTTCCTGGCGGACTGGCATGGAGGCTGTTCTTGGGCCAGCTCGGAGGTGGCCGCCATAGAAGTCAGTATTGTATGCGTTCAGAACATTTGAGCTCGCTTCATCTCAACTATCGGATCGTGCGGATCTCATATGAAGTTTATATTGAAATGAAGTGAGCTCACATGCACCGAATTTCATATGCATATATTTGACAAGCCCGTCACCTTCGACCCGTGTTATTTTTGTATGCGTTCGGAACATTTGAGCCCGCTTCATCTCAACTATCAGATCATGCGGATCTCATATGAAGTTTATATTGAAATGGAGTGAGCTTACATGCACCAAATTTCGTATGCATATATTTGATAAGCCCGTCACCTTCAACCCGTGTAATTCTTCGGCTGGGTAGGGCCAATTCGAGATTTCTTGGGCAAATTGACAAAAAAAATTTAAAAAGGAAAATAGAAGTCACTCTACATGAGTGCACAAATAATAAAATTTCTTTCTCTTATCTCATTTTTCTCACAAAATGCATCGCGATTAGGTGGGAGTCCGAACCAACTTTCGCGCGTCTCGACTAAGTCACCTTCTCGAAGGATCTTCTGGGAGCACACTTCCACACATCAATCTAGTGCATTCAAAATTTTACTCCTGAAATGTCCGTAACAAGGCTTGAACCCAATACTATAAAGAGGGAGAAGTAAACTTTTTTACCATATGACTCAATATCTTGTCGCTTACAGTATTTCCCTTTCATTTTATACATTTATCACTACTTTTCTCTGTTCAAGCATGGGAGAATATAACAAATAAAAGAGTGTGAGTTTCATAACTTGTAACGAGGACGAGGTCATCATCGAAAAAAAGTTACATCGATACCCCGTGGGTTCGCGGTAAACACGACCTATGGATCGTGACCGTATGGTGGTGTATGGCTAGACCCCTCACCAGTTCTTAGTGTTAGTACTCAAACCAACCGTGCTTGAGCATTGAGGCCTACTTTGTCATCAAACCAATATCAAGAATCAATTCTAAACAACAAAAACAAAATCATCATGAATTTTGGACATATGACATCGATTTTCGTTCATGCTATCCATTTTTCACTAGGCACTGCACAAGATTCAAGAAATGAAGTCTCCTTTTTTTTCTTTCTCTGTGGGGCTTCTTTGCTTATTCAAGATCCTTCAATAGGGTAAGCTCTTGGAGCTTGTGCTAATGACCAAGGTTTTAAGCCCTGAAGAACAACTTGGGGCAGCACCGGCTCTCCTTGTGATCATCTCCATGTTCTTGTGAAGACTCTCCTTCACGAGCCGCTGCATCACCTTCTTCCCTTCTTGGGCCTCCCGGTAATGCACCGGCGAGCCCATCGGGACCCTCCCCATCTGCGGCCCCGAATGCGGGCCCATCTTCATTTGTCGCTCGTCTTTAAACCACTGGAGCATTTTCAAGGCCCTCTTCTGGGCCAGCGTGCTCCCTAGCAGGGCCACCTCGAGAAGGACCGGGACGATCCCTGCTTTCGCCATCTTCGATCTTTGAGCCGCGCTCTGGTAAGCCAAGATCATTAGGATGTGGGCTGAGATCTCTTGGCACTTGGGTTGGTCTTCCCATATGAGGACTTCGATCAAGTTATCCGGCACCATCGGGCTATCTTCAAGGGCCTTTTTCCCCAGGGAAGTGACCACGAGGTTCGCCAGCGTGGCCAGGGCCTTCTCCGCCAGGCCCTTCGACGTCGACGGCAGCCTCAAGAGCGATTCCGCCACGCCGTTCGAGGCCAGCTTCGATGCGTTCTCTAGGACCGCGGATAGGTTGTACAGGGCCCCCAGGCACGACTCTTTGGTCTCGTGTCTCGAGCCGGACGATTCAAGAGTGGACAGTATGAAGGGTATCATCTGGGACGACTCCAGAGGAGGCAAGTGGCTGTTCTTTAGGGACGACAGTGACAAGAGCAGTTCTGCGAATTCGTGTCTTGTCTGCTCGTCCGCCATGTCCTTGTTGCTTGGCAGTGTCAGAAAGATTCCTGCTTCCACCATGAGAGCCTTGTTCCTGAGCAAAAGCCAATTGGGGAGTCAAAATCATGTGATAAGGCTAGTTGCCCAAAAGAAAGATCGTCACAAAGCAAACCAATCAAACAAAATATATATAAAAGCAACTAATCCGATGATCAAAAGTGGATCTTGTTCAACCACTCAACACGAATCAATAACATCTTTCCGTAAATCGCATTTCGTATTTCAGGTATTATACTTTTGATTCGGTATATAATACGATTTTTTCACGTTAGATCATCCTCGAGATATGTCTCCGGATCTCATCTTTGGAGTCATTACTAAGCTAGTCATATACCCTCGCAACATGCATTAAAGACAGCTCAGTGAAATGAAACTCAGCCTAGTTCGTCTACAAAATAGAGATCATCTGTTTCCCATCTTAACATCAAGCGGTGGGCCAAACTCAGACAATTAACATAAAAAAAAATGCCTCTAGAGTCAACGGGAATCTCAAGTTAAGATCTATAGACAGGGACTTAGGTCAACACATGGGAATTTTTAAATGGTACAAAGATCATAATTTGCACTGAATCTCAAGAGCAATAGTTTATGGCTTTCTCATACATTATGTCTCTTATATTTTCTTAATAACTTTGATACACCTTCTATTGTACCTGCCCTCATCATGGAACCCAGCGCGACATGTCAGTGACAGGTCAACGGATCTTGTGGGCCTTTTCAATGGAAGGGTGACATCTCAAAATTTAAAATTTGCGATTGATGCGGCTCGAACTTATTTTGCCTAATCTTTTATCAGGCAACCTAAGATTTTCAATGATATTCCCTAAATCAATTGTGAAAATAGGCAATTAGATGATGCATATGTTGGCTCAAAAGTCAAAAATTCGCAGACCCTATGCTGAGAAGACCAACGACCGCCACATGAAATCAACAACTTAATTCATCCTCGAAAGTCAAAGAGTGACGGTTCTGATGTGGCTCCACTCAAACCCAAATCATTTCAAATGTCTCTTCCTTTTTGTGGGTTGAAAGGTCGCAAAATTTTCATCTTCCCTAAGTAAAGTAAGCAAATTAAGCAAAATATGGTCACATTATAAGGATTATGTATGTAATTTTTCTTATGCTAGAGCCTAATTAGCAGTTAATTTAAATGGGGTCCCAACTAATGATCCTGATTTTCAGTAGGATTAGGAGTTAGTTCAACCAATCTCGGCCCCACCACCTATTCATCCAAAGTGCTAAATTAGACTAAGCAAGTCTATGACCCTCTGAAATTTGTACCTACCAATAGTTGTTAAGTGAGGTGTGAGATCATGCTATGACAGATTTTCTTTCATTAGTGCCCCTAATAAAAAGTAATATCCCTCCATCTGTTTCTCATTATTACTTGTTGACATCTCAAGCCGCACAATGGTGGGAAGAGGCCGTGTCGACGACTGTCGAGTGATTCATAAGTCAATACTCACCGACAAATGATCACCACATTGTGTAGTTACGCTGAATACTCTTAGTGGAAACTTAATCTACGTAAAACAGGGTTGGGGTATTACGTACTAATCGTCGGAAATTATACTAGCAGACAAACCCGAGTAATCTCAAATTATAGTAACTTTCATGTGTTTCTTACACGTGAGCGACTCTATTTACCCAAATCATTAGTAGAACTAACATATATGATACTCGATCACCTCGCTCACTAATCAATAAGTGATAATTACCACAAATTTCCATTGCAGCTCTAATGTCATCGCTTAAAAAAATAAGAAGAGCAAAAATGTATAAAGAATTTATTTACAATAAGTAGTACACACAAAATTTATTGTAAACATCCTATTGACTGTTCGTAGAATTTGGCTTATACCGAATTTCGTTAATCCTCGTTTATCTAAATTTTATTGCTCAAGAAAAATGAAAAATTAGTTATGAAAAGAGAAAAAAAAACATGATATGATAAGAGAAATTGCTTACGTGTGATTTCCGTCAGCAAGCTCGATGAGAGCTCGAATCGCTCCTCGTCGCGCACCATCTCCATTTACTCCAACCATGGCCACCAGAGCCTGTACGACCCCGAGCTCCGCCATCAGCTTCTTCGCCCTCGCGTCCTCGCTCGCCAACCTCGCGATCTCCGCGGCCGCGGCCCATCGCTCCTCCGCGCTTCCGAAGTGGATTCTCTTGACCGCTCTCTGCAACGCGACCGGACCGTCTTCCCTCGCTGCGGAGCTCCCTCCGCGATCGACATCGCCCGCGTTGTGGATTCCACGGCGGCTCCCCGAGACGCCGAAGAGGCTGGGTTGCTTCGGCGACTTCCCAGCGGTTTTGGTGCGCAGGAGCCGCCTCAGGCGAGCGAATAATCGGAGCTTCATGTTCGACCGAAACCAAGAAGAAGAAGAAGAAGAAAGAGGAGGATCTGGTAGAGTTCTTGGTGTTTGTGGAGGTAAAGAAACAGAGAAAGACATGGAGAGAGAGAGAGAGAGATGGAAACTGTTGCTGAGTTTGTAGCTGTATATGAAACTTTCTTCTAGAGAGAGAGAGACAGTGAGAGAGAGAGGGAAGCATGGAGCAGGAGAATTGGAGAGCAAAATGAATAAAGGAGAGGGAGCAGAGAGAGCACATGGAGCAGAACAGTGATGTCCCCCTTAACCTCACTGGGCTGTCACCAATCACTCAACACAGCAGAATAATTTTAGGATACTTCGCTTCCATTTGGAGACACGGGTGTAATTACAAGGGAAAAAAAAACCTTTTTGAATTGATCATGTTAAATGATTGACATGTGTGTATCGACGGCCCAACTTTGCTTGCGAAGCGTTCGCATTTCCATCATCAATGCATTCAACCGTTAACATCAGGATTTTGTTAAAGAAAGATCTTACGACATTTATTCACAGCATATTTGATCGCGAACATTCTAAATCTCATAATATGAATTAGTGAAAATGACCGTACATTTACAACTGTATGCCCTTCTATTTAGCTACTAAAATATACGTCAAAGACGCAGATAGACGTAATTGCCGTAATATCGCTGGGTATTACATATTAGAATACATGATGTTTTGTCCTCATGCAATATGGACACCATTTGAACCAAAAAGGGTGACGCAAGGACGGTTGCCGTGAGCCCAAGGAAGTGCCTGCAATATCAGATGGTCCTAATTGGTTAGCACTCCACTATCTTCCCCGCCATAGGGTGGTACCTAACACGAGCTATCGGTGCAACTTCCTCCTCTCATTTATCTATTCTTGGCCTTTTATAAATTGTGGATTATTTCGATTCCGGGCCTACAAAATTCCCAGTAACAGCCAGGTTTTCTTGGCAACATGGCACTTGTGGCTTAAAGAAGTACCCAGAGAAAGTCTTTGGCGGCTTCAACCAGCATTGTTTTGACTTGTGAATCAACAAGGGAGAGGACCGTGAGGCACATTTAATAAGATCTAAACTCTAGAGCTCATTGGAATGGACCATGGAAGTCAACTTTTCGATGGTTGAGGTAAATGTTCTAGTTGCCCAAAAGGAAAAACAAATAAAAAATTTTGCTTCTGGAAGAGGTCCAATGCAGTAGCACATCTTTCTCATTTCGAACATTGCAAACCTTTAAAAGAAAAACAAACAAAAGTTTCAACGTTGACGCTTGTCCCTGGACCCAAAAGAAAATGTAGATCCTTGTCTTATACCAGGCATTAGGTTTTTTGTGCCAAACTTCTGATAATAACACACCATGGCAGAGTTGGAGTTATCCGTGAGCTGTCGACCTAATTGCTTTCTTAAGAAGTCAATGTCTCGAGCCTCCAGGACCAATATCTGCCTATTCTCCATTCGCTAGATCTATACACACTTTGCAAAGAAGATATATAATTAAAGGAGAAAAAGAAATTACTTAATCCTTAACCTATTGTACGAATGTCTACTCAGTCTTAAAATTTTCAATTTTGCTAATTTAGTCATATACTTTTGCACGAAATTCTAATAAAGTATTTTTGGTCAATTTTCACTGAAAATCGCTGGCGTGACGGTCTAGTCATTGCCACCATGTGCCACGTCAGTGATTTTTTATAAAAATTGGCCAGAAGGACTATATAGAAATTTCGCGCAGATGTTTAGAACTAAATTGGGGAAATTGGAAAGTTTAGGACTGCATTGGCATCTGTAAAATAGGTTCAAGACTGTTTGAACAATTTTTCTGAGGAAAAAAACACAGCATCTATTTTTTGAAAGTCATTTAACAGCTAGTAACACTAACAACATTAGAACATAGAAATTGATCTGCACAATGTTGATAATTGGTGTACATGAACTAACATTTCATCATCAATTATCGAGTATGTCTCAAATTTGGGTCAACAGCTCGAGCAAGGATCAAAACCCGAAGTCAAGGATAGGTCTAAAGACGGAGTTTATAAGACATACCCCATCCCCGCCTCATGCCCCACGGGAGTCATATTAGTGTGCTCTATCCCCATCCCTAGAGGGTATGCAAATTTCCCCACCCCCACATGCCTCACACCACAATAATTTTAAGTTTAAAAATATTTACAAACATGATTTAATGTATGACTAATCTCTAGAATTTTTTTTCTAGACATCTCAAATTTGGCCCTCATTTTCAAGAAATTATTAAGTTTGACCTAGGAATGGTAGAGAGTTGAACAATCTTTCGCCATTGATACACATGGCACAAATCACCTTTAGACATAGAAAATGAGTTTTGCTTGTCAAAATGAGTCTTTTGGCATCACATTGCCATCCAAAGCGATAGTCAAGTGGGCTGATTATTTTCTGAAAATCTGTTATTGCAATTATGTTTGGAGCGAAAGTAAAAAGTGAAAATTTTAATGGAAGGAATAACTTTAGGTTATTAAGCATCAAGATGGAGGCATTATAAAAAACTCAAGGTGTGGTTGAAATGTTGGAGGTTAAGGATGAGTCGCTCGAAACAATGACAGATGCCAAAAAGGACGTGCTAATGAGGAAAGCAAAAAATATAAGTTTATGGAATCTATCGGGTGAAGTGTAAATAGAGATGATTGAGAGAAGGATTCCACGGCATTGTGAGCAAAGCTTCATATCCTCAACGTGATGAAGGATTTAAATAATCGCTTACACATTTTGAAGAGGATGTTTCCATTTCGATGTACTAAAGGTACGTCGATTAGTCTCACCTAGATGAGTTTATTAAACTCATGATGGATTTAAAGAACGTTGGCAAAATTCTTGATGATGAAGAATAGGGCATGATGTTGTTAGCTTCTTTACAAGAGTTGTGGGAGCACTTTACTGATTTATTGCTATAAGGGTGTACTACAATTACCTCGAAAGAGGTAAAATCCGTTTTATTCTTTAAAGAGTGGCAGAGAAAGTTGCGAGAAATGCAGAATGTGGCGCAGGGCTATTGAATCAAGGTAGAGACCAACATCAAGGGTCCAGTAGCAAGAGAGATAAAAGCAGGTCAAAGTCACGTCCTAAAAAGTCTGAGGAACGTGTGAAGTACTTCAAATGTCACGAGGAGTGGCATATAAGGAGAGATTGTCCGAAGTTGAGTAATACAGGTTTTAAGCAGAATGCCACAAGCAATGTGGCAAACGTTGCTAAGGAGAGGACTAGTAATGCAAAGACTATCTTTTGAGTAACTACTAGTTTATAAGGAGACAAACGAGTGCTAGATTTGAAGAGTTCTTATCATATGACGCTTTATAGGAACTGATTTACTACTTACCAAACTGCAGATAGTCGTAGAGTTCTAACGGGGAATAATATAGCCTACAAGTTTGTGTGGATATGGATATTTCATATTCGGATGCACAATGGGGCGGTACACACATTGGCAGATGTGAGGCATGTATCAAAACTCCAAAAAAATATCATTTCTCTTGGACACTTGATGGCATCAAGTGTAAGTACACCATTCAAGGTGAGTTGTTGAAGATATCTCGCGGTGCTATGATAGTGATGAAAGGTAAGAAAGCATGTTATCCCTATCATCTACCCCGAGAGACTGTGACTGCTACAATTTCATCAAGTCAGTCAAACCTTGACTTGACTCAGTTATGGCATGTGCGATTAAGGCACATGAGTGAGGCAGGTATGACGATCCCGAGTAAGAGGGGTTATTGAAGTGTCAAAAGATAGGGAAGCTGGACTTGTGTGAGCACTGCATCTTCGGAAAGTAGCACTGAATCAAATATACTACACATTTTCATTCAACCAAGTAACCGGTTGGCTATATTCATTCAGATGTCTAGGGCCCATTTCCAGTTCCTTCAAAAGAAGATGCCCGATATATGCTGACATTTATCCACGACTACTTGAGGACGGTATGGGTATACTTTCCGAAGCACACAAATTTGATGTGTTCCATCGGTTTAAGAAATTTAAGGCATTGATTGAGAATCAGTCAAATAAACAAATCAAGTGCCTGAAAATTAATATGACATGGAGTTCCGTGGTAAAGATTTTACTGAGTTCTACAAGAGATAAGGGAGAGTGAGACACCGCACAATACTCGGGACACCACAGCACAATGACAAGTAGAACATAAGAACATAATTTTACTTGAGCGAGCTCGATGCATGCTTTTACATGTAGGATTAGGCAATGAATTTTGGGTCGAAGTAGTGAACATGGCATGTTACTTGGTTAATCAATCTCCATTACCTACTATAAAGTGAAAGACTCATGAAGAAGTATGGTTGGGGAAAACTGTTGATTACTCTGGATTACAACTATTCGGAAAGAAGTGCATACTTCTGTTTGCCTCATCTTCAAGTCGGTGATATTGAACAACAAGCATAGCCACAATACACTATAGTTGCAGGCAGACAAAGAAGGGTTAATTAAGCCACCGGTACATTATATAGATATTGCTTATGCATTGACTATAGGTGACATGGTGGAGATATATGAGCCTCCGTCTTACTTTGAGGCAATAGCTAGTTCTGAATCATCGCAATGCCTAAAGGTTGTGAGAAAAGAGATGGAATCATTCCATTGAAATTAGACATGGGAGCTGGTTAAAGTACTCAAGAGCCAGAAGATTGTTGGAAGCTAGTAGGCCTAAAAACATAAGGAAGGCATTCCTGGTGTCGAGACGGCGAGGTATAAGGCGAGACTTGTTTCGAATGGGTATACATAGTAGCAGGGCATTTACAACAATGATGTGTTCACTCTTATGGTAAGACAAATTTCTATTCATATATTACTTGCCTTAGTTGCTACACAATATCTCAAGTTAGAGTAGCTAGATGTGAAATGACATTTCTTCATGGAGAGTTGGAGGAACGGATTTACATGAGGTAGTCAAAGGAATTTGCTATTCTGGGTAAGGAAGACCACATTTGTTTATTGAAGGAATATTTATATGGGCTGAAACAATCTCATAAGTATAAGCATTTTACTGCTTTTATGGCTAATCAGGACTAATTGAAAAGTCAGATGGAAAACTATGTTCACTTTAGGAGATTGAATGATGGATGTTTGATTTATCTATTATCATATGTTGATCATATGTTGATAGCAACTAAGAATATGTCTAATATAGATGTGCCGAAGAGGCAGTTGAGTGCTGAAGAGGTTAGAGATTTAGGTGCTGCAAAGAAAATATTGGGTATGGAGATTTTGTGTGATAGGACTGCATGAGTTTTACGTCTGTCCCAAAAGACATATATTGAGAAGATTATGGCACGTTTTAATATATAATCAACAAAATCTGTAAGTACACCTTTAGCTAAGCACTTTAAACTTTTTGATAAATTATCACCGCGAACTGAGGAGGAGGAGAAGCATATGTCATGTGTTCCTTTTTCTAGTATAATGGGTAATATTATGTATGAATATAAGCAATGAGCATCGTGAGCCGTTACATGAAGCATCTTATTAAAGCTTATTGGGAAACTATGAAATGGATCCTCATATATTTAAAAGGGACATCAGACATAGGTATAATGTATCTAAGGGACAATAATGGTAGTGAGACCGTAGTGAGACCATAAGATATGTGGATTCGGATCACACTGGTGACTTGGATGAGTGCAAATCTTTGGTAGGATATGTATTTATGCTAGCAAGCAGTGCAGTGAATTGAAAGGCATCTTTACAAGACCTTGTTGCCTTGTCTTCAACTAATCAAAGTACATGACACTGACTTTTATAGCAAATGAGGCAATATGGCTAAGAGGTTTGCTTGTGGACCTTGGGTTAGATCAGAAAAGTCTTGATATACACTGTGATAACCAAGGCATGATATATTTAGCATATAATCTGGTTTATAACGAGCGAACGAAATATATTGACATTAGATACCACTTCATCCGAGATGTCTTAACACAGGGTAAAGTCATTGTGAAGAAGATCGCTATAGTGGAGAACTCCATAAATATGATGACTAACCTTGTTCTTTGGGCAAAGTTGAAGCAAAGCTTGAGCTTGATTGGCATATGTGGAGACTAAGTGTCCGTCAGGGCGTTGGAAGAGCAGCATGGATGATAAGTACTATGATTTGGCTACAACCATCGACTTAAGTTAAATTATGCCTTAAATTTGAGTCTGTGTGCATTTTCTTTTTGGATTATGATTAATAGCTTTTGTTTTCCACTGCAGGACAGAATAAGGGCACATTTTATATATATTATATTTATGTGTGGGGCCAAGTCAAAGAAAAACAGGAAAGTGAAGAAAGCAAGGGTTTTGGTTTTACTTTGTACCCTGCAGTAGCTGCACACAAGGGAGAAGAAAATTGGGTGCGTCCCACTCAAAGTTAGTTTTGTTGACTCCATTAAAAGGGCACACAAAAAAAGAAATTTTTTTGTTTTTTGCTGACACAAATCGAGCAGCCGCCAGTAGGTTCCTTCAGCGAAAGAAGCTGTCGCACACTGTAGGCGCACACTGAGCCGCACTAAGGCGTGCCACGAACAAGGAGCATTATATCCAATTAAGTTATTTATTTATAAATATTTTGAATTTAGATGTAATTTAGGAATGAAAAATGCTCGAGCGTGTGAGCAATTGTAACTTTAATTCTCTTATTATTAGTAACTTATTTACTATTGACTCTCTCGTGAATGTAGGTATTGACACTTGAACCGAACAATGTAAATCTTTGGTGTCTTTTATCATCCCTTATTTATTTTTTTGGTAATTTTGCATAAACTTAAATTATAAGAACCCGTCATTCTCCATGTTAATATTACAATATCTTCTCTCTAAGGTTTCAGGAGGAAAACAATTGAAAGATCGAGTGAAACACTAAGTGAGGATCGATTGGATGTAATCCAAGACCTGGGTAGGGAAGGGCACGGGGTGAACGTGGGATGACGATCTCCATTGTCTAAAAACTTGCCCTGCCATTACCATGCATCCCATGCGGGGTGTGGCGAGGGCAAGAGCGGTCTCCTTGACGTGATAGGGCCTCTCCGGCCACCGCCCTATATTTTAAGGAAAAAAGTTGGCATTTTTAATAGTACTATAATGTGTGATATATCTAAAAATAAAGGAACTCATGGGCGGGTGCTTTGAAAAGGATGAACTCATGGGTAGAATCAAACAAGCTTAAACTTCACAATAGTCATTGCGGGACAAAGTGAAGATGGAATACATAGAAAACAGTTGCCCCACATTGATTATATAGAGGAACTTTGAAGCTTGTATCTCCCATAAAGGCAAGGCTCGTAACGAGAAGAGGCTGTCCTTATAGTTTTTTCATGTCTTTATTATTGTGAAAATAATTTTTGAAATAATACAAATAGGGCGGATTTCAGGGGTAGGGTAGGGCTAAGACAGTCCTCACCTCGCCTCTTGCTCCACCCCGTGCCCCGCCTAATGCCCCATGGGCTTTTTTGCAGGTACGATTTGGCCAGCTTAGGCCAGCGCCCTACAGACACGGATTCCTCACGTCTCATGCTCGTCTAGATTTGTGTATGAAAGTTTTTTTATTCGAGCTTGTAATCTCCAATTTTCCATTAGTAAATTCATCATTGCTGCTCTCCCCATAAATATAGATTTCATTTTCAGACCAAAACACATAAGTCCTTATGTCTTATTTCTATTTGTTACTTACTTCTCCGTTTATCTCACCATTGTAATAGATTGAGCAACATGGTCAATGTGAAAAAGTAAGTTCTAGCCGAAAAGATTATGACAGCGATACACATGCAGTTTAGTATCAAGATACGATCTATAAGCATTTCCACTTGTGCAAAGTCAGTGTAATCAACACACCTTTGTCATCGGTTATGGCCACTGCTCCATCACACATTCTCAAAGTTTTAAAACGTGTCGTGATAGTTTGAGGTTTTTCGAGATTTATCCATCAATACAACAGTCAATTGGACTATGTATGATCAAATTACATACGAAATTCGGTACAAATGGGTGCACCATGTGTAGCGAATTAATCACCCAAATTGACCTATGTCCTTATCAATATCTCCTTTTGATTCAAGAAGTATTGGTGGGTTCGCTTTTGGTGGTGTCATTTGACGTATGCTAGGGAAAGCCATGTCGAATTGCGCCACCCATTTTTTCCTTCGAACCCACTTGGGGACAATTCCTCCACGTGTGAACAGTCTGCTAAAATAAGCAACTGCCTGGATTGGCCATCTGGTATTGGTGGATGAAACGGAAAAGAAGTGTTCAATCCGGAAACGTGGTTTTCTTGGTGCTCTCATGAAGTGTACCACAAAAGAATTTTTAGTCACGGGCCTTCCATTAGTCACAGGCATGAAATGTTGAATGTGCTTGCTCAATTATTTTGATCTTTCCCTCTCAAATGGGGTCAACCGACCATAATTTACTTTTGTTGGGGTTCTAGAATTTGCACAATTGAATTTTTCTCGTCACATGTCGCTTTTACAAGGAACTTTATCTATTCAAATGAAATGTTTACAGCTATTATAATCCCACAATCCTGGTGGCATGATTTTGAATACCATAACTTTTCAATCAATCACTTGAGTGGCATGATTTTTTAAAAAACGTTCACTTGAATGTCATAACTTTTTAAAATATTATTTGAGTGTCATTACTTTTAGAAAACTTCCACTACAAATGCCATGCCACGTCGGATTTTCGGCACTTATGGTGGATTTTTTTTTGTAGTTATGGCATCGAAATGATCAATTGAAAAGTTACGACACTCAAGTGAACTATGTACGAAAGTTATGGCACTTGTAGTGCATTTTTCCTAGTCTCGAACTTATGGCTCGTCTTTTCTAGCTTCATAGCCATGATGCCATTCAGTAATTGGACCCAACAAAATGTTAAAAGATATAGCTGAGTCGATCCGGTTAGCATAGATAATTTGCATCGAAGCCCCAATTACTTACTTAAACCACGAAATGACCGGTTTTTCTCCTCGCCCTTTGTTTTTGTACCTACATAGGGAAAGGATAAATCAATCTTATTAGGATCCCAATAGACTAATTATTGGCCATATTAACGTCAATTTTGTGCAAGACTTGGAAGAAAAAGTTATCCAAATTCTACCACTGCACGCCCACAATGATAGTTTTTGAGACTACAACTGATCGACGAACCAAATTTTACATTCTCGTGATGCATCCAAAGAGGCCTCGTGATGTTTTGTCAAGAGCACTTTGCCTTCGTGTCATTGGTGAAGAATGAAGAAAAAGGCGTTTGGGATGTCAACAGGGGTGTGCTGAGCAATCATATGTTTGCCTTTGGTGGGCTCTAAATAAGATAGCGAAAAGTGTCATCATCCTACTTTTGAAGAAGGTCAGCAGAGGATTTAAGTGGTAGACTTGACTTCTAAAAGCGACAAAATTAACAAGGTGAAATAAAACAGATTAATAAGTGAACCCAACATTGCTAAAATATTTATAATTGTTGTTAGAATTATGACTCGAATTGAGTCCATTTAACAAAATCCAGCTTGGATTGAATTGTGTAGAAGTCCGATTACATGAAAGTGAAGTTTTTCGGCGCCCGATCTTGGAAAGCAAAA
Organism: Syzygium jambos; assembly: GCA_031216235.1. Taxonomy (NCBI): domain Eukaryota; kingdom Viridiplantae; phylum Streptophyta; class Magnoliopsida; order Myrtales; family Myrtaceae; genus Syzygium; species Syzygium jambos. The sequence goes on from CM062223.1 coordinate 7,406,052, forward strand.
GGCCAAAGTTTCTTACTTGAAGTAGGAATCAAATATTTAAGTCGGGCAAGGAATTCCACACCTACAATTTTCCTAAATTTATAAATAATGTGTGAATGGGATTGGTCTTTAACCCTTGATTTGCCATTGAAGTTGAGGTTGGACTTACAGTTCTCACGAGCAGATGCCATTGGTGCAGCATCCACGGTCGGCTTACTCGTGAATTACATCCAAAGAAGAATAGGTGCTGTAGCAGTGAAACTTGTGGTAAAATTGTGTACTTTTTTTTTTGTGAGATTGACATATTGTTTCGCGAGAAGTTGTGCATGCTAAATATTGCGAGTTATTTAGTGTAATTAGGGGTCGAGAAACACTAAAAGCATTTGAGTGACTTTAGTGTGGTTATAATTTTTATATGGCAAGATCTATAGTTAAATCATATGTTGCTCTGCCTGTAAAGTAGATTACATCTACCGAATCACATAAATATGATATCCAATTTATTTTCTTATTTTCTTATTTTGTTTTTGATCCCTTGATTTTCGCAACAATTGTCATCTCATGTTATAGCGAGAAATCTTTACTTGGACTTGTTCTTTAATAGTAAACCAATCACACAACAAAAAATGAAATATGAAAACTCGCATTGATTAAAAAAAAAAATGTTGAGACATGCTCATGTGAGCATGCTAGGAACAAAAAATCAAACCAACAATTGAACATGGATAGAGCAGTTTGATAATATTAGTTGGCTCATGACTCTATGACTTAACTTTTGAGTGAGGTGGGGCTAACTGATGAAAATGTTATCAAATTTGAGGTTAAACTCCCTATGCTCTCTCCCTAGAGTGGGCCATCCTCAAAAAGGAATATTAGGATGGATTTTTGATTGGTGCTTCACATGTGTATCATTGTTTCGTAGATATCTCAAGGAAGGAATCGTAGCCATCACCATGGACGTTGGATGAAGATTGCCAACAATGTTTGACCTAACGGAAAAGACCATGGTTGAGGGTTGGTGTTGCTGTGTATTTTTTAGCGTCCTAGGTTTGATGTATCATCACGGGCTAGTTCATCTATGACTATAGTGGTGGCAATCGACAACGATGGATGATATTGCACAAAATAATGAGATTTCATGATTAGTGTCAACTTTTACCACAAGTCAACAAAGAGAAGGGAATGTGCGAACACACGACCTGACAATTCAGGTGGATAACCTTCACACGATGTTGTTTGCCCTTTGTGGCTTACACTAAATCGAATGCCTGTCGTCTGCCTAAAACACAAAAGCCTTTTCCTCAACAATCTATCGCCAATGGATTTGTTTTGTTATCACATTATTAGCGGATTCTCATTATCTGCTTGTACCTTACACTTTTATCTCTCCAAAAGCCAATTCTCTTGTCATCGTCTATTTCAATTTCCACGTGAAAGAGGGTTAAAGAACATGAACAAACGTTAAATGTTCCATGATTTTACCTATGTGGCTTTGAAATGTCATGAATTATGTCTAGAGTCATGATTCAAAGAGGAGCATCCTCTAAAGGGAGTTCCACTAGGGGTAGAGGAGGAAGTGTTGTCTCTACTATATAACGACTGGTCTTCTACTAGTGAAAATGCAATATCTGACATAGTTAGCTCGAGTAAAGGAACCATAACAAGGAGGCCAATTTTCCCACACTGCAATGTGGTGATACCCTTCTATCTGACCCAGGTAAACCATCCATCGGATAGCCTAGACCTCGAAGACTGCAAAGTAGATGCCAATAGTACTCTTTCCATGCTGCATACACTGCAACTCGAATATTCACTGGATTTGTAGCATTGAGCAGATCGACTGCACTATGCCTCCTCCCCGAACCATAAAAGGTCGAGTCACCAGCAGCATAGGCAACATATACACGTCCACCAATTTATGCACTGCCACAAGCAAGAGCAGTTTTAGAGACAGAGAGGGAGCATGAGCGATTTCAAGCCCAGTTGTAAATCGTTCGGTTCTGCAACCCTACAACATAAAATGCTACGGACCCAAAACTGGGCCATGAGACCCGTAGAGCACCCTCTCTGCTGCAAAAGAAAGTGGTATAAAGAATGAACTCCCGAAGTGGATTAAAAACAGGAGTTATTACTGCGGTCAAAATTTCTGAGTTCTTGCTATCAAATCTACTATAGAAAGTCTAGTGGTAAACGTGTGTCATGAGGATGTTTCCTCGTTATGTCCTTTGACCATGATCAAGCGGCAAAACTGTTCATGCGTCAACAGGGATACAGCGTATCGTCGTGCACTTTTAAGAAGAAAACTACGCTTTTTTGTTTCTATCAATTGCGAGTGGAATATTTCGACATTATTCATTTAAGAATGCATCGATTGCTTATGGAAATTTTTTTTTCGTTTCTAAGATATTTAACTGCATTATTGATTACATTCCATTAAATAGAGGATGCTTCTGCAACCATAAATAACCGACTCATTAATCAATCTTTATTCTTTCACAAAAAAAATTAAGCGAAACAAATGCCAATTACCTAACGGTGGCACTGAATTTGGAAACAAAAAATAATGAGCACAAACAATGATTTTTCTAAAATATATAAATATTAAATCATCCATTCATTTAACAGATTAAACTATGAAAACAGCTTATAGTGGTCATACAAAATTTGACATGATACTGAGCTAGGTTCTACCTGGTTTACGTTGCGTGTGCAACCCCTTGTTAATCAAATTCAACGTGCAATTCTTAATTCCGTTTGGACGTGAGAGGGTTTATATACTTTTACATATATGTTTCATTCCTCTAGCTATACGTTTAACCTTTTGAATTGGATTTTTAGATGAATGTATGATTTAATATTTAAATATTCTGATAAATTTCTTAAAACATAATAAATACTCAATAAGTTGCTTTCTAGTTTTCGGTAGAACAATGATTCTCAATATTCTCTGCCCTGTATGACAATTGACCATGCATGACAAATTCACGGCTGGACTTAGTTTCTTCGCTTTTATTCAACACACTTATTATTATACATCAAGGCGTACAGAAAACCCTAACACAAGTCTCGTACGATTTCGTCGTCAGCTTTTACATATCGAACGTTCAATATTCCTGAAAGGATTAATCTCAACTACGTACACAGACACTTATTGCGACATATATACAATAGTCTTTGTCGCCGATTTCATAATCCAATCCCTCACAATGATGAGCTAGAGGAATCGACGGAAGAGACTCTTCGCCGTTTACTTGGGAGTGTTGTTCTTGGCGAGTACTCAATCGAGATAGAAGTTTTAGCTAGGACATTACAGAGAGCCTGCCGAATCGAGCTCGCAAGAAGCTGTTGTTGCACACTCGAGTCGTAACTAAACTCCTCTTTGCCGCTCGAGAAGATGAAATCGTTCCTCAAGCGGCTTTCGAGAGTCGATATCTCGGCCTTCACAATCTTTAGGCGGAGGGCATTGATAGCCTGCCTGAGATCAGAAAGCAGCTCAGGTCGATATTCGCAACAGATAGATGCCTTGAAAGAGAACGTACCATTTCCAGCAGCGTCATCGAGCGGCTCCACTTTGACTTCATCGGCGTCCATCGGCACGAGAAGGCCTTTACTTGCCTCTAGTGCTGTCTTCTTCAGCTCTTTCACCTCCTCGATCACATGAGCAAGCAATGTGGCTTTGTCCATCTAGCAGTATGTACATGTCTAAAGTTAACATAGATCTCATTTCAATTACCAATCTATTAGAACCTGACGAAAGATTATAGGGAACATGAATTAGCATGAGGAAAGTCGATTTCTATGTATATATTTTTGGTTAGGGGATTCTTCTTCCTTTGATGCCACAGTTTTTCCAAAGGCTACTACGAGTGAACTACCTAATCGGGAAAGTGTTAATGCTTCTTGAACATTGTCACCATTCAACTCCAGACACAAATGAGGATTGTGACGTCGATTTCTGGCAGGGCCACCCTGCAGAAATTACTGAGTCGAGTTGATCATCAAAGTGAAACCTAGAAAGGGCACTAACGAGTGACAGTAGAGAAGTTGGTCCAGGGAGCAAATCAATAGGAATTGAGGTGGTCTCAAGAAGGACATGATAGAACTTTTGGCAGCCAAGTTTTGTTCTGCCATTTGCTTTTCTTCCCTTTTCCCCCTTTCTTTCTTGTTTATTTTACCTTTGTTTTCCCTCGACTCCACTACACTGCACACAACTCTACTTTGTGCTGTCATCGCCCCACCGCGGTCACCACCGACCCCGGTTCGAGCCACCTGACATCACTGCTAGCATCGCCTGCCCCTCTCCATCTCCCTTGCCACCTCTCCCTCCCTCCCTCTCTTTCTCCCCACAGCCAGCGTTACCAAAGCCGCGACCTCGGATTCGAGGTTTTATCCTCGGCCAACCCCGAACCAGGGTCACTTGAGATTGCGCAATCATTTATGCAGTGGTTGCAACCTCTATGGTTACAATGTTATCTTTCACGCACGCATACACAGGAATCTTAGGTGTAGGTTTTTAGGCGAACTCCTGCATTTTTAAAATAACTGGACTACGTCCTTTTACCCCATAACTCCAGAGAATCTCCATCCTCGTAAAAATCACCAAAATGATCTAGGTGCCCCACTTCTATAAACTAAAAAACTTGTACGTTTATAAATAGTTTCGCATAATTTTTTATATCGATTTTAATGTGTCCGACATTATTCAATAACTTAATATTTACATGCCTTCCCTCCACTTATGCAAAACTATTTATAAAAGGGGTGACAAAAATTAACTTTTCTTCGACAACAGGGAAACCCTTTTTAGAATTTTAGTTTACAAGATATCAAACTAACTTTGTGAAGATAATAGATGCGAGCTAAAACTCAGATACGTGATTCAAACAAATTTGTTGTCTTCTTTGGTTAACTACATTATCAGTCTCTCTCGTGAATGTCTATGTCACGGGCATGATTTCTGCGCAACATATGTCACTGAAATTGGCATTTGACTTTTCAATATCTACATGTAACTAGGAATCTATGAGAGCTAATCTATGAACTCTTTGGCCATTTAGGCCGCCCCAAACCATGCCGTCCCTGGTAACATTCCAATTACATCTATGTCTGTACAACTTGGCCTCCACGATTGACTATAATATTGATTTATTGACTTTACTCACACGAATCAATGTGGATGCTGTTCACGATGTGACAATTTGGGCAGGAAAATGTGAGCCTAGATCAGAAATAGACGCACCTAATTCTAGGAAGTTCTGAGTGCGCCTTTCCCTAGATATGCACAAAATTGGGAGACAACCAATCTTTCCTAAATTTAGAAGAAAAGGAAATTTGAGATTTTGATGAAATAAGGTTTGACTGTTTCGAGCTCTACGATGCATCGAAGAGGGTGGGCTTTCGCGGACACGACTTGCAAATTTCTTCTAAGAAAATGCATTATTGGAATGGAAAAGTAGGGTCAACTGTTCAAGATAGAGTAGAAAAACTCTTTCGATTTGGTCACTTGGTGTCATCATGCCATGGCATGAACTATTATTTCGTTCGATCAACTTGAGAAAGTCAAACCCAAGCTTAGGTGGGAAACTACGCACATGTCAAGGAAAGCACCAAATGCTTAGCTTTCTTGCTTGGGTTTCCCCCATATTGCGTATGATAAATGACAATCGAAAGTGTTGCTACTGAGTCAAATTTCTCCGAATGCTCATTTTATGTATATAAGCCCTTTTTAGGGTTGTTCCAACCTGTCATTTGAACGCAATGATATCTAATATCATTCCAACCCAAATTTCAAGAAACCTTTCTTTGTTCTATCAAATATAGTCAGAGTTAAGTTAAGGAACGACCAGTATGAAAATAAGAGCTTGATCCATAAATATTCCGCCTAGGGGCATTACTTTACCAACTTAAGCATCGCAGGCCTCTGCCCAGAATCTCAATAGCAATTTTTGTCTAAAAGATTTTCCATGTCATGTAATGAATCAAAACAAAGGAATCATCTCTTAACCGGTGGAGCACAACCACAAAATGATTGCGAGGCAGTGTTGGGATGTAAGAATGCGGGGGAGACCATCATGGCCTTTGCACACACACAGCATCGACCAGATTAAGATATAGTATGAATTAATTAGAATGTTCAGTCTATTGTCAATCTATGTCACGACACATAGACTTCGTATGATATAACTATAGTTGTAACCTGGTTGTATTGTGCTGTAATTTGTGTGTGTGGTGTATACATATTTCAAATATCTTCAAATTGGATGAGACAATTTCCTAAAATTCAAACTGATGTAAATTGTTATAATTGTTGAATGCTCATCACACACCTTGTAAAAGTGAGGACCCTTTTTCAATAGCCGACACTATTGTAAGCTCTACTAAACGACTATCATACACAAAATTACGTCACATGTGCCATTTCGAGACGATATGTCATAAGCCAATACTATTGTAAGTTTTACTAAATGACTATTATACACAAAGTTATCTCCTTCACCTATGCCATTTCAAGATGAAATGTTATAAGGGTTTTGCCAGTAGAACAGTTTTTTTGCCATTATGAGAATATCAGCATATTGTGAGTCACAAATTCTTGAAAGAGGAATTCCATAACATTTGGGTATTCTCATTGTAAATTAAGAACCGTCAATTATTTCTCTATGTTATAAGGTTGGAGATAGTCTCTTTTTGACCCTTCTAAATTTAGAAAAGAAATCGAACAAAAGGTCCCACCCTCTCCCAAACTCCACTACACAAGAATCTTTGGATTGTAACACGAACGAAAGCGAAAAAAAAAATGAAATCAATTACCTTTTCATCGCTGGGCACTAAGCCGCGGAGAGTGGCGAGATGCGAATTGATCCTCTCTCTCCTCCGCCTCTCGGCCTCACTGTGATTCCTCAATGCGGCCAACGCCTTCTCCTCCGAAACATTCTTCTTCACCGCTCTGTTCGGAGCCTTGATCACAAGCTCGCTCTTCTCACCATCCAACACCAACGACTGCGGCGTGGCCACCGCCGGCACCGACGCTTTAGCCCGCAAAAGCGGGTCGAACATTTGATGTGGGTCCGACCCAAATAAACCCGGTTCATAATAGCTAGTGTAGGCAGACATATAGAAACTTTCCTATTTCCTAAATGAAAACAACGACAATAGAAAGACTCGGAACTTTCTTCAGGAGTCGAAAAAGGAAGCGCCAGGCGGGCGGGTGGTGGGGGCAAACCAGAAGGAGAGTGTTTGGAGGGGGAAGTTGTGTTGGTTGCTGATGGTCCCGGTCAGTGATATTGCAATTATGGTCATAACTTCCATCACGAGACAAGACAAGGATCAAGAAATGGGTTCGAGAGAGAGAGAGAGAGAGAGAGAGGAGAGAGAGAGAGGGGGAGATTTTCAGGGAGAAAAGATCCACATTTTCTTCTTTATGACCTTGAATTCCATCGTTTCAATCGAGAAGGTTCAAAGTCTTGGTTCTTGGGAAGTGGGTATGGCGTTTAGAAAGCTGCGAAGTCGTCTTCTTGATTTCTCTGAAACTCTTGGCTGTTTCTTTGGGATTCCGATGAGGGTTTCGAGCACAAAGTGGGACAAAACGAGTTTGGGAGCTTTTTTTTGCTTTTTGCAAAACTGAGTTTGTGAGATGAGAGGACATAAAGTTCATATATATAAAGAGAGAGCAAGAGTTGAATCCGGCGTTTTAACTAGAGCTTTTGTGTGGAGGTATCCATTGAACCAAAAGAGTCCAAAACAAATTTGAGAAGGTCTTTAATTAGCGGCTTAGGCATTTTCTGGGGTAGGGATCTTCTTATGTTGTTAATTCTTCCCAATATCTCCTTGTCTTATTTGCCTTGTAGGAAATGAAATACACGTGATGTAAAGAATCATAATAATTTGTAAGTTCACCTTTTAGGTGATATAGTGGAGGTGCACTAACAGCACATGAATTATAAGACAACTAGTGTATTTCAATAGCACTTATGGGGGGTGCCCATCGTTTTTGACACTAGCATGATGTTTGTGCGTTGCATGGGTTTAAGATTGTATTTGTTTTGTCATTCTAAATGCTGTTGTCGACCTGAATTTTTGCAACATGAATAATACGCGACAAAATTGAACAAAATAAATATTCACTTAAACCTTGTAACTTAATCCTCCGATGAAAAGAAAACATGATACATAAAATTGTAATATTCATGGAATCATAATATAAATACATGCAATATTTTGAGTACCTTAAATAAAGGTGAAAGTGAAAGTATAAGGTAAGAAGGTAAATTCCTCTCTCTTGATAGTTCTCCTCTATTTGTCGGAATTTTCACCTATTGCCCTTCTCCTTTTGCCATCATCTTACGTATAAAAGGCGATTGAGGTATTTGTGGAGGATTTTCTTAAAAGTAAAATGATTTCTCCTCTCTTCTCCATTTGCTGTTCTTTATTTACAGAGTTAGAGGCCATATCTTCAAAATCATCTTTCAATTCCATATATTTTTGTGTCCACTTTCGTGGAATTAATTCCTTTTTATTTTTGGCAACCATTTGATGTCTAAGTTTTTTTTTGGCAAAGGTTGATAGAAATGTCATCATCCATTACGATGTACTGACAATGGATCGCAAAAACAATTATTTAGTATCTTGCGAAAAAAAATGCAACATTTAATTTACACTTTTCATATAAATTTGCAATATAGACTAGGTAAAGCTCACATGAGATTCAGTCACATGACACCTCACGTGTAAGCATTTATCCAGCATGCTCGGTGGGATAAGCTATATCCAAATATGGCGTTTTGCATGGTTAATTAGTGCACAATCACTGAGTTCGAAGCGATTACTCCTCATATGCGTTATCAATCCAATACCGGAATGTGTAGATAGGGTTTTTCACCATATACATGTATATTGACTAGCTATTGGGAATGTGCAGCAAAGACACTATACCTTCACTAGGGGAGGTCAACAAGGGAGAACCCAAGTTTGAGTCAAGCCCATCAATATATTCAGTTAACCAGTTTCACTCGAATGGTTGAATTAATGAGTTATGGGCCAACTAAAATTATTAACTATTTAGTCTCACACCAATTATCCGATATGCGACTTTTTTTAACACAACTTACACGTGCATCTTAACAATTTCTCTCTCACTTGTTAACTCAATATTAGGTTTGCTCCCTCTAAATTCAACTATCTGTCTACATTAAGATGTCTCGACTTGAATCTCCACATTGTTGCATGTAAGGACCACAATAACAACAATGCCCACCTTTATCCCTGGTCTATGGCCTAACAATGGGTATTGTAATCGGGACCGCATTGATCATGAGATTCCTTCCTCGAGATAATTACCAAACATTAGAATAGATTGGGGCCCGACCAATCAACCATTGGCTTTGATATTACTTGTTAGAAGCACGTAGTAAAGACCTAATACCTTCTTTTGGGGAGATCGTCAAAACAGAGCTCAAATTCGAATCCTTCAAAATCTCTAGGTGGACCCACCTTCTATAAAAGAAATTAAGCCAATGAGTTATAAGCTAATTAAGATTATAAATTGCTCATCACCACACCAATTTTTTTTATATGTTATTTTTCTAATACTACTCCCACTTGCATATCAACAATAATCGTTCTTTTTGCAAATGAGGCAATTATATTTTTCAACTATGATGCTTATTTTTCGAACATTTGTGGTATGAATACATTTGCTTCATGTTTGACATTTTGAGTTGTGGTAACCAAGTAGACGTAGTTGCAAAATAGTGCTTTGTTTAAAGTCGGTATAACTGGGGTTTACCCTATCCTTTTACTGGTCTAACCCATTAGTATCCCATAGTTACAAGGAGTAATATTATCAAAAATCCTAAACTGGTACATCTGTGATAAATTTATCCTATGTTAGTTTATATTAAATTTTATTGTTAAATTGTTGAGTTGAATGATACCTGATAGTTAATAAGTGTATTAATTTGAGATTTTACTCTCTATTTATCATAGATATACCAATCTGTTATTTTTCGTGGTATTAATTTATATAAAAAAAATATCTATGAATTGTTATCACAACCTGCATCACTGTTCACCACCGCCCGCCACCATCTCTACCGTCCCACTACCATTTCAAACGTAAGAACAGTCTGACACCGCCGGTCTATCTCCTCCACCTACTACCACTTAGCACCTCCGCCGCCATCATTGCCACCTTGATTTCCACCACAACCATATACTCAACATAAAATATTAAAGTAAAAAAAATTACGGAATCACTACCTGTTGCGTGGAGAAATTAAGCTGGTAGAGTATGATGTTCACCATATTTGGTGGCCCAACATTACCGTTGTGTGTACCACACAAAAATCTCTTAATTACTTGTTGAATGACATCTCTATTAAAATAAGTAACAGATTTATTCATAGATTTAGATCACTCTACCAAGTGACATTTTTTTGTTGGTTGTGGAATACAAGATGCTTCGGAGGTATTTTCCAGCAAAGACAAGGCCAAGGAAAGCCCTTTTTCATCCGGAAAAAATCTTTTTAATTGAAACCTCTTCATCGAAGCGGAAGTTTTTCTTCTTGATAATCTTGGAGCACCGGCATGGAGATCCGATTTTCAGAAGGTCCATCCCATGTACCGGTTAAGTACAGGCACATGCTACGCTAGTACAGTGTAGCTTATAAGCAATTGTTGGAATTTGAATGGAAGACCTCTAGTTTATGAACTAGAAATCCCAGCCGCCTTGGCTTGATTTTGCTATCGACAAAATTTTCTCTGAGTTGATCAACTACAAGACAAGAAATAGTATGGAGGACAACGCTATGTCCCCATCACTTCCCATCACTTCTCTTTTACGAGTGCCAATCGATTTCATTGATCAATTTAGGAGAGTATTGACCAAGACTCCAACTATGTATTAAACAAACTGCCCGAAATACTTTTTAATAATGCGGTATTCATCAAAATCTTTAAGTATCTAATTAATCCCCACTAGATATAGTAGTCCTCACAAACAGTCAATTTAAATCTTGATCACGTTCAATACCACATCAAAATTAACACGAATCGTAAAATTTGTTACGTGATAATTTTATTCAATGTTTAATATACTTGAAAGTAGAGAAAAGTACACTACAAGTGTCATAACTTTCATACGGCGCTTACTTGAGTGCCATAATTTTTTTTTGTCACTTAAGTGTCATAAATTTTTCTATCATGCTCACTTGAATGCCATAATTTTGTTTTTCCAATCAATTGAATGTTATATAACTTTTCAATCAATTACTTGAGTGTCATAATTTTAAAAAAATGTTCACTACAAGTGTCATGCCGTGTCGGATATCCAACAATTGAATGAATGTTTTTTAAAAGTTATGGTACTCAAATGGTTGATTGAAAGTTATGGCACTTAAGTGAATATTTTTCATAAATCATGGCATTTAGGTAATCGAAAAAAAACTTATGGCACTTAAATGAGTCCCGTAAAAAAGTTATGATACTTATGGTGTTTTTATCTTCTGAAAGTATATTATTTAAAGACCATATGTCTGCTTTATAACCAAACAAAAAACAGAAAAGTTTAGTTGGACAAACGGACGCCCGATAAAGAATAGACAAGAATTACTCTGAGGTGCCAATAGAAAGTCTTGCACTGTCATCTTCTTTTTTTTTTGAAGTGGTCGTATCTTTCTGCATAAAGCAACGTTGGGATGTGGACAATTGAGGGTTCTTTTAAATGGGATTATCAATATCCATATTCAACTATTAATGGAAAATGAGGATAATAAACTTCATTTAAAAAATGCATGTTTTGTCAAACGCTAGTCCAATTAATTACCACTACTCCACTTGTCAAATTCCGTCCATGGATATACGTATGTAGGCGTAGATGTATGTGCCCCTGAATGTATACTATGAATATACGGTTGAAGACTCAAATATTATATACTATTAAGTGATTACCTAATTAGGTAATGAGTTTTCATTTAGCTGCGTTAGGTGTCAGATCTCTTTGAACTCACATCGCCATGTATGAGTTGTTGTATTGGTAGATAAGTCTTGCGAAATCTCAACTAGACAGCGGGTTTTGAAGTCATGCCGGCACGAGTGAGCTGCAACCAAGCTAGAGTTTCACCTGTTGGCAAGATGGGCTCACGTGAGTTGCTTACGTTCTCATGTGAGTTGCTTACGTTGTTTTAGATATGTCAGTCTGCGAAAGGGGTGTTGGTTATTGACAGTCAAATAAATTTCTAGTACCACATTGCTCATGTACATGTGACATGCTATTCCAGTAGATGACTCTTGCGCAAATTGGAACTAGCACAATGCATTGTAAAGCTGTGTGCAAGCAGACGAGTTGCGGTTGGAGAGGACGATATCATGTTGGTAGCAATGCATTCCTGCAAACACTGCCAATAAACCTAATTACACATTTGTCCTCTCTTATCTTCACTTTACTTATCAAGAGAACTTCTTGTAATCACCTACTTATCGAAATCTATCAAATTGTAACTTTTTTCTTTCTATAATCCAGGGACATAAAAGGAGAAATCCGACTATCTAGAGATATTTAAAACACCCCACAAGATGAACCGGTTAAACTCGTACCATTAGAATACATGATGTGGTGTATACTTCCACCATGCTAAAATACTATTTTCTCAAATAAGGAGGAAAGCGATATCATATCCTTTGGGAGGCCAACATGAGAAATTTTGCCTATGATTTTTCAAAAAGGTTAAGTTTTTCACATACGAAGTTCCTCCGTTTAGATCCGTCCTTGTTGTTAAGTCATTATCTTGCAAGGTTCATAAGTACCGTCCTAGTATGACCTTGCCAATCACTCAGCAAATCATGAGAAAGTCATAAACACATTTTAAACATGACATTCCCGTCTACTAAAGCCGATCACCACCGTATTAGCTTTTATAAGTTTTCTTTTTTTTTTGACAAAATAATAATTAATTCGGATGACGAAATGATACCGTACAATCAAAGAATCTATATTATCTCTCTAAAAATTGACCTAATAAAAAATGTAAGGTGAGAAGCTTCCTGGAAGCTTCGTAGTCGACGGAATCCAATATCATAGTGTATTATTTATTGGTTAAGTGATTAGTGACTGGAATATAGTATTAGACCTTAATTAAACGATGATATAGGTAATGATGTCACCTATAGGATTAGTAATTGCCTTTAATCTTAATGGTTTATGGTTAGAATTCATTGAACCGTCGTTGCAGTAGGTACACTCATCCAATTGCGATTGCCGCTGGATCGAAACAATTATTTGATAATGAAACTTGCAACTTTCCAAGTAATTTTTTTTCCTTTGTTAATTAGTGTTCTTTTTTCATTTTCATTTAACCTGGAAAAAGATTTAAAAAAATAGAGAATTATCAATTCCCTAGGAAAAATTACTCCCACGTGGCATTTTCTCAATAAAAGAGTTATATATAAAAAAAATTCTTTATGTGTAAGGGTGGCTTATAGGTAGTAGAGTCATGGAAATTTCCTACTAATGAACCTGTCCCACGCCATCGTCATGTGATTTTTTTAGCTAATTAATATTATTATTGATAAGTTCTCAGCCGACATTATTTGGCAAGAGATTGGAGATTGTGCTTATCTTAAAGAGAAGACCGGCAGACCGAAAAGTATGTAAATATTATTAAAGATGTGTCATACTAAAAAAATTTAGTTTTGATGTATTTAATATTCGGAAACAATCAAAACCCAGTGACACGTATGCATCGTTTGGTCAAAATAACTATTCATCTTCCTGCAAAAATGTTCTACTGTATGATAAAACCGAGACCAGTTAATCTAAAAGTTTAAATTGTCAACATGATGCTGAATTTACATAATCTTGACGAGATTTTCCCGCCAATAGCACTTGTAAAAAGTCCATATTTTTTCTAGTAGTGTGAATCATTTAGTTAAAGTGGAGTGAGATAAACGTGTTAGAGGACCTTGGGTTAATGGCGAAGGACTTAACCTTTTTCGTAATGGAGCCTTGGTTAGATGGAAGACAGCTGGCCAAATGCTAATGAAGTTTGAGTCATTTGGTCCAGAAATGTGGGCTTCCAAGTCAATAATGTACGCAGAGAGAGACACAATTAATTTCTTTAGAAGTTATGTCGGAAGAAAATTAAGAAATGGCGAACTAATTTTGTTTTGTTGTGTTTTGTTCAGCTATTGTTCTCTTACAAACTCCAAGGCAGAGTTTGGTCACAAGAATAGTAAAATGGATAGGAAAGAATAGCATAATAAATCTTCTCGGATTCCTTATATTGAATCTTTCGTTTGGAAGAGTATCGGACAAAATCATACATTTCTATATCCTATCTCATAGTACCCAGATTTGGACTGGTACAAGTAACAAGTTAAATGAACAACTTAAAGAAGAAGAAACGGAGCAAGAAAAACTAAACAAATCAAGAAAATGAAAAATAAAAGATATACCTTAGTTTTCATCCAATGAACAATTTAAATATCTCTACTCTTGCAAATACCATTTATGTACTCTAATCGAAACCCCACATTGAAAAGACCAAACAGTCCACCTTGCAAACTTATTTTAACATCTTACTTGGGTGATTGGTTAGGTCTTGGATATGGACTTTTTTGGGTGGGCACGAAAATTTAGGATTTGGATATGGACTTTTTTGTAATGAAAATGAAATATCGTAAATAAGTACACATGGATAATTGGTGTGAAATTGTAAAGTAGTTTCCAAGGATAAAACTTAGGTATATGTTCAACATCGTTAAATTATGTTTTGAATTTGAGCAGCTGAATGAACACTTGATTCGATGTTAATTAGAAAATTCAGATGGTTGTTGTTATTCTTGGTCCATGATAAATATAGGGATAAATGTATTCAAAGTCCTAAAACTTGTCACGAAAGTGCAATTGAGTCCTAAAATTTTCAAAAAGTGCAAACAAGTCCTAAAACTTATCACGAAAGTGTACTTGAGTCCTAAAATTTTAAAAAAGTGCAAACAAGTCCTAAAACTTGTTACGAAAGTGCAAATAAGTCCCAAAACTTGTCAAATTGATTCAATCAAGTCCTTCCATTGATTGTACTTTTTGAAAGTTTTAGGACTTATTTGCACTTTCGTGACAAGTTTTATGACTTATTTGGACTTTCAAGACAAGTTTCAGGACTTATTTGCACTTTTTGAAAGTTTTAGGACTTGTTTGTGCTTTTTGAAAATTTTAGGACTCAATTGCATTTTTGTGATAAGTTTTAGGACTTCTAGTGCACATATCCCATAAATATAAAACCAGCAATAAGCTTCCTATTGCAGGTAGTCAAACTAAATATTTAGAGAAGTATGGAAGAGGAAGTTTCCTTTACGTTAGGCCAAACTTGCTGATTTGGGCTCACTTTCTTTATATTGAGTTTGTGTGTTTCCTTATTGTTGTGGGTCATGACCTTCCTATTGCAGCCAGTCAAACCAAATATTTAGAAAACTCGTTTGTTTGGGGCTTCAGTTGATGTGAATTGAGTGCTGTTTGTCTTGTACGTGTGTCGTGACTTCAGGAAAAGTGGCTGTGATGCTCCAATTGAGGCTAGATACCGTGGTTTTTGGTATAATTTAGGATTGAGATTAGGAAATACTTAAGCGTATGAGCAATTGTAACTCTTTAATTATTCGATTGTTTAGTAAGTTCTTTGCTATTAGCTCTCCTCACGGAAAAGGAACTGACGCTTAGACTAACCACACAAATTTATTATGTTCTTTATTGTTTCTCATTGATTTCTCTGGTGATTTCATTGTCTTGTGTTGATTTAATTACAAATTCCTTTAGCTTCCGCATTTACGAAAATTGGTATTAGAGCTAAGTTTAGAACTTATTGGATTTAATTTAGGACTTTGCTTGTCTGATCATTATCTTGAAATTCTATTGTTGTAATTATATCTGTAGCAAAAGTAAAAATTGATAATATTAATGGGAGGAACAATTTGGGTTATGAAGCATTAAGATGTGTGTTGCTATTAACAATCCAAGATTCGGCTTTGGATGGCAAGGCGAAGTTTCTAGAAACAATGAAATAGGCCAATAAGGATGAGTTAATGGAGAGATAAAGAGTATAATCCTATAAAACCTGTTAAATAAGGTTCAAATAACTGCCTATACATTCTGAGGATGATGTTTCACTTCCAACTTGCTAAAGGTACTTCTATTCGAACTCAATTAGATGAGTTTAACAAACTTATGATGGATTTGGAGAAAGTTAAAGGAGCCCTAAATGATGGAAAACATGGCAAGATGTGTTGGCTTTCTACAAATTCATGGAATCACTTTGCTGATTAACAGTTATAGGGGCAAGCTATGATTACCTTAGAAGAGGTAAGATGTGCTTTGTTCTCTAGAAAGTGACAGAGGAAGTTGTAAGATAATGGTCTGGTGCAGGATGTAATGCGGGGTCTAATAATTCGAGAGAAAAGTGTAAAAAAAGTCCTAAACCTTTTGCATTAGTGCCATTTTAGTCCGAAACTTTTTTTTGTGCCAATTCAGTCCTAAACCTTTTGCATTTTTGCCAATTTAGTCCTAAACCTTTTTTTGGTGCCTAATCAATTCTAAACCTTTTGCATTTGTGCCAATTCAGTCCTAAAGAATTGGCCTAAATATTTTGCATTTGTGCCAATTTAGTCCTAAACCTTTTGCATTGGTACTAATTCAGACCTTCCGACTAAAAGCTACTCACGTGTCGAAGGACTGAATTAGCATCAATGCAAAAGATTTAGGATTGAATTGGCAACAATACAAAAGGTTTATGACTGAATTGGCACAAAAAAAGATTTAGAACTAAATTGGCATAAATGCAAAATGTTTAGGACTGAATTTGCACAAATGCAAAAGGTTTAGGACTGAATTGGCAACAAAAAAAGGTTTAGGACTAAATTGGCACAAATGCAAAAGGTTTATGACTTTTTTGACACTTTTCCTAATAATTCGAGGAAGAGATGAACAATGGCGATCTCGTAGTAGAGGTAAAAGTAGGTTGAGTCACGACATAGAAAGTGTAAGGGTCATGTGAATAGGTTTGGGTGTAACGAGGAGGGGCATGTGAGGAGAGATTATCCGAAACTAATAAATAGAGGTGATAGGCAGAATGTCACAAGTGAATGCGCAAATGTTACCAAGGAAAGCATTAGTAATTTAGAGACCATCTTTTTTGTAACTATTGGCTTGTCAAGATATAAATGGGTGCTAGATTCAAGGTGTTTTTATAATATGATGCTTCATATCAATTGGTTTAGTATTTATTAGATTGAAGATGGTGGTAGATTTCTGACATGGAATAATGCAACCTATAGGTTGTGGGATTATGGACAATTCTGATTCGAATGCACGACGGGGTAGGGCGCACATTGACACACATGAGGCATGTCCCAAAGCTCAAGAAGAACCTTATTTTCCGGGGACACTCAATGATATTAGGTCAAAGTACATAGTTGAAGGTAGAGTGCGGAAGATCTCTCGAGGTACCATGACAATAAAATGAAGGAGAATAATCTGAACTCTCATCTAATGGAGTGACTGTGATAAGAACTGTTGTAGTTTCATCCCATGATGTCTTAAACTGGACTCAATTATGGTTCAGGCACATGAGTTGGAGAAGGTATAATGATACCGAGTGAGAGGGGATTGTTGAAGGGTTAGAAGATAAGGAACTGGACTTGTGTGAGCACTGCATCTTTGGAAGCAACGCCTACTTAAATTCTATACAGCTATTCATTTGATCAAGCAACCTGTTGATTACATATATTTAGATTGGCCTGTTTGCTATTCCTTCGAAAGGAGATGCTTGACATATGCTGACATTCATCGACGATTATCTAAGCAAATTATGGATATACTTTCTGAGGCACAAAATGGAGGTGTCTGATAGGTTTAAGAAGTACTAATTAAGAAGTAATCATGTAAACATATCAAGTGCCTTAAAATCGCTAACGAGCTAGAGTTCTGTGGTAGCGATATTATTGAGTTCTGCTAGAAGAAAGGGATTGTGAGACATTGCATATTGCCCATGACACCGCAGCAAAATGGTGTCGTAAAAATAAGACCAAAACACTATTTGAGAAAGCTTAGTGCATGCTTTCACATATAGGACTAGACAAGTAATTTTGGTCCGAAAGGGTAAACATGACTTATAAATCTGGTTAATTGATCCCTATCATTTGCTATTGAATGGAAGACTCCCTAGGAAGTATGTTTAGGAAAATCTATTAATTATTTATCATTACATGTATTCGGATGTCTTACATATGCTCATGTGAATGGTGGTAAGCTTGAGTCGAGGGTGAAAAAGTGCATATTTTTCAGTCATGCATATTGGATGAAACTAAAATATTAAAAAAGTACTGTTTAAATGATTAAAATGCGGCCTTTAAAATAGAAGTACAGACCAAAAAAAAAATTCCAATTGAAGTAAATTCTAGTAACACCGATATCTTCCTTTTAAAGTTTGATTAATGAGCATATATGTATGAAATTACTGGAATAGTTATGTTATTATATATATTTGTGTTTGAATTCAAATACTAAAGTTGTAAATTATAATTCCAATGTTCAGTTTTAGGATTTTTACTTAGATTTTGCATTATTATTCCATGCACCTGAAAAAAAAAATTAGCTAGGCTACCTAAAAATCTTGCTTAGAGAAGAGTTAACTGAAAATAGTATAAAAGGATAGTGAAAGCGAAAGAGTAAATCAGAAATGGAAATTGTTAAAATTTGACATACCAATCTTGATGCATGGTACAATTCAAAAATGATATAAAGACGAAAAGTGATGGGGCAAGAAGAGGAGGACGCTGTTCCACATCAGACAGAACCCATCATAACCTTTTGATATGCATCCAAATGTCAAGGAAGTGCTTATTAAATTGTTAATAAAACGGACACATGTTTTCCCATGACGAAATATTGCGGTGCTTCATGTAAGAATGCAACTTGTTCTCGACAAAAAAAATTATATGTTTGGATTTACATCACAGTGCACTTAATTCAGTATTTATGTGATGTACACGAATAGTTCACTCTTCATAAGAAATTAACAAAGCGTATATCATCGTATCTGTATCGATATCGAAGTTACATATGTTGATCTTATATTAATTTGACGTCTTTCTAGTCGTCTATCTATTTTCAAGCTCATCAAGTACTCGTGAAAGTAGGTTATTAGCCAACTACATCTAATATATAGATTATCAATATAAATAATTAGCGTCTCGAACTTTTTGGACGATGTCTCACATGTTTGAAAAGTTCCATTGAAAAGATCAAAGAAAAAAATTATGTTAAAGTTTATCCGGTCTCTTGCTAATAGAGTATATTATGTTTCAATGATAAGTTGCTATAAAATACCAAACATATTTGACAGAATCCATAACAATACAAACTTATTCATATCTATTATTTTCTTACTTCTAGATATATATTCAATCTTATTCAAGGTACATCTTTTAAATCGTAGAAAACATTTGCCTAAGATGATTTTATCTATTACTATCCCCCAATGTTTCAAAGGCACGAATTTATTATAAATTATTGCGCTTTGGACTTTCACCTTCTCAAAACCATTTTGAGGTGGCAATTTCGAAGCTACTTCGTAAAGCTTTTATAGGTTCACAAAATCAATCTTTTCCATTTGGTTAAAGGCAGCCCATTCGTATCAAGATCAGGGAATGGGTAAGGAATTAACTTTCTTGCTATCCGGCACAAATTGGTTGCATCGAGTAAGAATCAGCTTAAGACTTCATGCTTCTTGAAGAGCCGATTAAAGTAATCAGTTAGAATTGCACGGAATCTTTGCCTTGTTTGCAATCTTTTCCCTTATGTTGTTGTGATTATATGCTTAGTCTTTCGCTAGTCTAGGTTTATCTAATACATCCATATACATTAGTTTATCCATTTACTACTTCTTAAGTGACTACCATGCATATTCATATTTCACTCAGGTTTCGTGACTTGGCATGTGAGCAAAATGTCTTAAATTTGATTTCTCACACCCATTTTCGCCAATAAGGTATTGATTTAGATAGCAAAAAAAGTTGTTCCTTTCATTGTTGTTCTCGATTCAAATCTTGTTGGGAATAGTCTAGGGGAAGTGCGCCCTAAGATTGCCAAGGAGGTGGGTTAGTCGAGATACACAAAAATTGACCTTGACACCATATTATCGCTAATACCAAAACAAATATTGCCAATTCAAAGTTATTAAATGGAGAGATTACGCACACACAAAATGTGATGGCACATATCGTACATCAAAATGGCAATAGTGCAAAGAAAATTGACTAAAAAATCTTAAATTATAGTATGATTGTCAATTCAGTCCTAAATTTTTCAATTTGATCAATTTAATACGAAATTTTTTAACGATTTTCCAATGTAGTCCATTAGGCTAATTTAGACCGTAAATCACTAAAGTAATTGTCTGGTTAGAACCGGCTATCCTACATGGCACATTGGCGATTTGATGAATCTGACCTCATTCAAAACGATTTGCCAAATTTTATAAATATTTTCATCTTTTATTTTATTTTATTTTTCTTTCTTGTCCTTTTCCTCACTGTTCATCTTCTTTGAAAGAGCGGTAGGGATGCCCGTGGCCTTGGCGATGGTCGGCAACCCTCCCCAGGTCTGCTGGCAAGGGCTGCAGCCCTTTACTAGATCTGGGCAAGGGCCTATAAGCCCTCACTGGTGAAGGGAAACTTCAATGGACACCCAACACCTTGGCCTTAAAATATGTACCATGAACTGAAAAGTGACCGAATGTTTTGCCGAATTTGAGAGCCCTTCGTATACGTAATTGGAAAGAGCGGTCAAGCATGTCCGCTGATGTTCCCTTGTGTGCGTCGCTTGCTTCTTGTCCATCTTCAAGGTATTCGAATGCTCAGATTTTTATTTGAATAAGCAAGACAAAATCACGACTTCATAGTCTACTTGGTCCTCTTTCAAGTTTGTTTTTGAATTCCACACTTGTAATTGGGAACCGGACTAATTATCATATGTTCCAAATTTTAGGAACAAACTAGACCGGTTCCTGTAAGAACCTCTCAGAACCGGTTGATTCAATCCGGTTCCCGTGCTCATTCCTAAAGATTTTGCAGAATTATTAAAATCAAATATAGTTTATAGGAACAATTTAATATTTGAGAAAGTAAGCTGATGATGTTTAGTGCAACATGGAAACAAAGGAAGAGAGAAGAGTTGCACACAAATCTCTATAGTGGTCTAGCTTAAATCAAGCCAAAATAACAGCCACTAACAAGTTGAATTCCACTAGTAATCCTTTTAGATGTTACAATTTAGCTCATGCTACTTCTACCCTAACCTAGTAGATCATGCTACCAATTTTCTTGCGCAACTACAATACTTGTACACTTCTAAACAGATATTACAATTAGTGAGCCACTCTAGTAATAGTGAATTGTTCGCTCAGTAACAATAGAGAAAAAAGATTTCTAACTATTGCAAAATTTTCTTGTGATTTATATATCTTCAGCGTAGGTTGATTTTCTTATATATTCTTCAAGATCCACGCCAACGGTTGGAAAATCTTTAGATAATCAATTTAGCCATTGTTGACATCTAATTTGTAGCCGACGCGTCATTAAAAGCAGAAAATTCGAGATTATGGTTTCCGATTGCGACGGAACCCGTTTCTTGAACAAAAAACGTCGTTTTTTAATTTCATTTGTTGGCCTAGTTTCTATAGATAATTTTCTACTTATTTCATGTAAAACCCGAAAAGTCAAACGATTGACTTTCGAGTTAACTTTTTGGTCAACCCTTTGACCAAAAGTCAACCCCAGGTCAAATTGGAGCTTTTCGCATAAAAGATTCCTTTCAAGTTTAATTTCACTATAGAAGTGGAAATTTCATAAAAATTCAAAGATTTGATCATAAAATCAAGCTCCTAGTGAAAAGTCAACTAGGGTTTGACTTTTGGTCAAACCTTTGACCAAAAAAATTGAAAAATACAAAAATCCAAAAAATCATCTTATTTTACATTCAATTTACCTTTGGCATTTGAAATTTTACAAAAATCGATTTAGAATCAACTTTTTCCCAATTTGCGGAATTTGATTCAAATCGGCCAAAAATGAAATTACTTCATTTCTAGTCATTTTTTAGGTTAGTTTCCTTCATGAAATTTGATCTAGAGGTCATCTTATATTTAATTTTGGGACAAATTTTGTAATTCCAAGCCAAACACAAAAACCCCTAATTTTGGCCTTAATCAGTGATTTGACTCGATTCTTCATGATTTGCACAATTGAGGCACGAGTGAGCCTAATTTCTTATATCAAATCCAAATTCAAAATCAATTTTGGAATATTCACATGAACTTGAGTCAATTTGATCAATTTAGTGATCCAATGATTAAGAAGTCTAAGAGTAATTGGTCCAATTAGTGCAATTCAACTTGACCCACTTTAGACTAATATTCAATTTGATGAATTGAGACTCAATTTGGCTAATTGGACTTCAATTAAATTTGTTAGTCTAGCTTGGCCATGCAATTACCCAAATTAAAGAACAATTGAGCTAAACAAGTTAAATTGGATCAATTTGTGCATGAATTTCAAATCGGTTCAATCCAATTTGATCGAATTCAATATTAATAGGGTCAATTAATCATGATAAAGATCAAATTGTACAAAATTGGAACAAATGGAATCAAGGTTTGAATCGGTTCAACAGGGCCAAACTCGGGACAAACCGGCTCAACCCGGTTTGATTCAAATTGAACCTGTCTGATCGGACTGGCCATTTTCCGGTCGAAAATCCGGCGATCGACGGTCCACTCCGATCGGCCAAGGCCGGTCACATCCTTTTGAGCCCAAAAATGACAAAAATTCCCTTAATTGAAAATTACGAAAATGCCCCTAAGTAAAATTACTAAAATGCCATTCTTTAAGGATTAAGCAAATTAATTAGGAGATAAGCAAATCATTCATGGCCATTCATTTAGAATTGATCATGTCCATCCATGATGCCATGTCACCAATCCTTAGCCCTTGAAGAATATTCTTAATCATTAAGGATGCATTTTATGCCATTAAATTAATCTAAGGGCTAGGATTCAAAGTTGGGGGGAGTATATAGTTTTTTTCCCTCAAAAATTGGGGGGACTCTCTTTTTCAGATCTGAACTCTCTCTCTCTCTCTCTCTCTCTCTCTCTCTCTCTCTCTCTCTCTCTCTCTCTCTCTAAGCTCACGTATCCCTCCCTTTCTCGCCCTCTCTCGGCTGCCGGCCATTTTGCCTCTTCACCGGCCGATTTCCGGCGGATCACCGCCTCACCGTCGTCTCCCACGGTGCCACAAAGCCAGTCACAAGATCAGCTAAGCTTGCTGGTGGCTGGGGCTCCTCATTCCGGCGAGATTTCCTCCACGGCAGCATCACCGGCTTGATCGCAGATGATTCAATCAGCCAGTTCGAGCGGTTAAATCGGCCAATCGGTGTTCCCTCCGGTGATCTTGAACCTCCAGCAGCATTCCTCGACATCTTCATGTTGCTATGGTGGCTTGCTTCTCGTTGAACAGCCACCAGATCGCGTCTTTTGACTTGATTCTCCGCTGTTAGTTCATTAGTGCGAAACCGAATCGATTCTCACTATAGTTTGTGCAATCTATTCTCATAGGTGTGTCGAGCTTTCCGAGACTTCTCTGTGCCGCTCTTGATCTGAATACGGAGACCGGATTGCTCGATTGCGCGTCAGAGCATCGTTAAATAAGGTAAGTTCACTTGGATGTTGTTATGTAAATTCGTGTACAGAGAAACTTGCATGTTTGAGATGCCGATTTTAGATCGTTACTGTCAAAATCTTGCGAAGTGATGAACTAGAGAATCGTAAAGCACATCTCAAACTTCGATTAGATATATTGTATGCCTTAATCGGACTTAATTTGCTATGTCAAAACTCTTTCGAAAGTTAGGATCAAAATCTGGAATGTGATGTTCAAGTTTGTTATGATGATTTCTTGATTAATGTTGTGCCGTTCGATGATTTTTTTTGATTTTCTATGATCGTTTTTTGAAAAAAATTTCTTCATGAAAGTCGTAAAGCACATCTTAATCTATTCATCATAAAATTTTCATAAAATTCCAAGCATGTTAGCATGGTACGATCTGCAATGTCATCTATGCATGAATCTGGTGACAAGCTAGTTTCTGATTGACCTTCGTGTGTTTTTCGATTTTCACAAATTCGTGTGTTCAAAATATAAAAAAAAAATTGTTCCAGAAAGTTCACACTGAGATCGAGATCTTTCCATTGATACTAATTTCATCAAAATCAGAATTCATTTGAATTTTCAAAAGGAATTTCTATAATCTAATCAGTATCTGTGTCCAGATCTGATTTTCATTCCTTTGGATTCCAAAAGATGTTTTTCCGAATTTGATAAAGTTAGAGTCCTTTTTTGAAAAAAATCAAAATTACAAAGTTGTTCATTGGGTTCTCATTATGTTGACTGAAAATTTTGAGGGCCTAATAACAATTTTTTGAGGATCAATTTGCTTAAAATTTCATATAGGCCTTCACAGGTTAAAATCTGATTTGCAGTTGAGTCCTTTGTGAAAATCGAATTTTATAAATTTTTATAGGACTTTTTAGCAAAACCTCAAAACATAAAAATTGTTGCACACGGAGAATTCTAATTGTCTAAAAATTTTCACGTTGTCTAAAAATTTTCCCGTGGTTTTAATAAGGTTTGTTATTTTTCCCGCCATTATTTTGAAATCCTTAACAGAACCAGGTCTAGTCTGTCACCGAAAGTGAATTTGTCATTTTCAGGAAAATCGGTGAGGATTTAGAAAAAATGGTCTTCTTGACTTTTGATCCTCATGTCATAAGCTTTCTAATGACACATGAATGATTTTATTTGGACATCATTAGGTTCGTTAATCACATCTGAACAGAAGCAATCTGAATTAGATAATAAATGAATAAGTGGTTTTCATATGAAGCCCACTTCTCATTGCTTGATTGGTTGAGAAATAAGGCCCATGGGCCTAAATGCATGCTTATTTCATTGCTAGGCATGTGTTTGTTAGATGAATGTTAGGCCCGGTGCATGTTCGGCGGGTAGCCCATTATGGTCATTTAGAACCCGACTTTAGGGGTTAATTGATATGAGTTGCCGTTTTGTGAATGCAAATGGTAGCCCATTATTATTGACTATTAATCAAATAATGTTAGATGATTAGGTGGGTGATGAATCAAAATGCATGAAAAACAAAGGCCGATCCTGAAGCCCGTGCTTGATTAGTGAATTGTTTGCACCATTTCTTTTCTTTGGTTTTTCCTTTGTGTATTGTTTGTCGTGAACGTATGTTGTGAACGTAAACGCCGACACCCGAGAGGCGGTCCATGAAGGGGATTATCCAAAATTGTAAAAGACCAAGGCGATTAACCGATGTCCAATCCGGTCTCAATTTGTATTCACTTAATGGTGGCGATTGACCGATGTCCAATCCTGTCTCAATTTGTATTCACTTAATGGTGGCTACAGGTCGATGTCCGATCTGATTTCAATTTGTATTCAATTCATTCATCCCCAATCATGTCTCGGGTTTTCAATTTGTGTTGTAATAGACACCCGACGAGTTGCGGGTTTTGCTTTCTCGCACTTAGAATTAGCTCGTCATTTCAATACTTTGAGTGTTTACTTTACGAAATGTCTTTCAATATAATTGATTGTTTCTTTCTTTTTCTAGACTAAGGCTCCGTTCGTTTGTCGAAAAATATTCTCCTTTTGGAAAATATTTTTCCGGAAGTCATTTTCCTGAAAAATGTTTTCCCGGAACACAATTTTCTAGTGTTCGGCTAAAATTTGAAAAAGTTTTGAAAAATATTTTCTGGTGTTCGGCGATCGACGATCCGGCGGCGTCCGGCAACCAGCGGCGGTGATCAGCGATTGGCAGCGGCGGCCGGCGACCGGCGGCAGCGGCCGGCGACCGGCAGGCGATGGCGGTGACCGACGATCAACTTCCTCTCCCACGGAAAACATTTTCCCTCCCATGGGCAATTTTGCCTTGACTTTGGATGAAAATGATTTCCTCTTTGTGAAAAGAGGAAATCATTTTCCTAAAAACAATGAAGGATTTGGGGGTGGGGAAGGAAAATATTTTCCCACGGAAAACATTTTTCGCCCCCGAACACCGGAAAACGCGGAAAATGTTTACCAGAAAAATATTTTTCGGAAAAATATTTTTCCGGAAACGAACGGAGCCTAAGATAGAATTAGTTTAGAATCTTAAATGAAAATACAAAAACAAGATGCATGATCACCTAGTAGAATAAGACTTTAACATGAAAATGGTAAAGAACAAATGTATGACAACTTAGATAATAACCATGTTAAGTTTAGCGGTACCGAAAGGGCGTTAATAGAAATATTAACGTAAGCTAGTCCCCGAACCTTTGATACTGATTTTCGTAGAAACCAAAACGAAACTCTCGCGTTTTGGTTGGGGACTCTAGTCGACCCCCGACCTAGGCTAGTAGCGACTCCTAAATAAGATAAAATCGATCCGCTGTCATGCGAGATATGGATTTAGGGAAGATCCACGTTCATGATCAATGGGTCATATGGATAACTGAAAGATTTATGCTTTACTAAAGTCATTTTTTATGATGTGTCATATGAACCGTTTCATGAACACTTATCTCTAAACCCGCCTTATCGAGTTCGGCCATCGAGAGGTAGGTCGCGACAGCCATTGAATAAGTTCCATAGTCACATGAAGATTTGATTGCCCATACAATCAAATCTTCCTAGTGATGGTGTGGTTTCCATGAATAATCCCGCTCATATTAGGAAATAATCCTTCTTAACAATTGGATTAAATTTGTTTCGGTATATGTCTCCAGAATTCTAGGTCGGAGGTGGACTGTTAACATTACTTAAGATTTAGACTTTTTCTTCTAGTTCTTCGGGACACGGGGCAATTCTCATATGCACATTCTTTCTCAGGTTCGTGCATTCTGTCAAGGCTTCCCGCCATTAGTCGGCTTGCGCGCTATCATGCACTTTATCTTCCGATGTACGAATACAACCATACGAAGTGTTCACCTTGTCACAATACTTCCAATTCCTCATGAACTTCCCATTCCTCGATATGTTCACCTTTATCAAGGTCTTCCAGTCATCTTTAGTCTTTTACTTCATACTTCTGATCTATTAGTAGCGATAGAGTTTTCCTTGTATCTGTTCAATCCCGAGATAAGACAACATCTGCATTTATGGAATCAAATTTGGTAGATGGGGATGTAGGAGTTTCGGTTTAATTGCAATTTTCCATGTCAAATTTCTTGACCAATTCTTTGGCATACTTCTCTTGAAATATAAATGTGCCACTTGAAGTTTGTTTCGCTTGTTATCCCAAAAAGAAATTTAATTCACCCATCATGCTAATTTCAAATTCACTTTGCATGGCTTTAGCAAATTCCTTACACATATGTTCATTAGAAAATTCAAATATAATATTATTGACATAAATTTGAATAAGCAAAATATCATTACCTTCCTTTCAAAGAAATTATGTTGTGTCGACTTTACCTTCTTGAATCCCTTCTCGATTAGAAAGGTGTTGAGCCTCTCAATTGATATACATGGTCGCTTCTTTCAAGGTCTTCAAAACTTTGAGGCTACTCTACATACAATCTTTCTTTGATATACCCATTCAAAAATGCACTTTTGACATCCATTTGATATAGTTTAAAATTATAGTAATAAGCATAAGCAAGTAGTAATCTAATTGCTTTTTTTTTTAATCTAGCCATAAGAGCATAGGTTTCATTATAGTCTATACCTTCCTCTTGGGACTAACCTTTTACTACTAACTTGCCTTAGGTACAAATGATTTTACCTTTGTTGTCGAGTTTGTTTCGAAATATCCACTACGTTCTAACGATTGGATGATCTTCCGGTCTTCGAACAAGCTTCCAGACTTCTATTACCTTGAACCGATGCAGTTCTTCTTATGTATCTTCCGTCCAGTTTTCATCCTTTTGGTTTTATCTCATAGATCAATGCTAACGTATTAATAAGTGCTTTAAATGATGATCTCGTCTCAATCCATTCATTTACATTTCCAATATATTGCTCTTGATGGTGACTTGACCTGTATCTCCAATAACTTGGTAACTCGTGATGGTTCCATCCTTATTCTTTAGTTGATATGTTCTGGCAAGTAAAAGCATGTGCTCTTACTTGCGGATTATTCTCATCCTCATCAACATCTTGTGTAGGATGTGAACTTTCTTCAAACCTGACATATATAGATTCCTCTACTTCTTGTGAATTCATGTTAAATACTCCATATGCTTTACTAAAAGTAGAACATTCAAGAAAGATACCTTCAACTGACGTTATACAAAACTTACTAGCATTGTCATTTAGATTTTTGAGAATGAAGCACTTGCTACAAAAAACACGGAAGTAGGAAATAGCTGGATTTCAAATTTTTAAAAAACTTATAGGGAGTCTTCTCCAACAAAAGTCTTAGGAAAACTCGGTTAATAATATAACACAAAGTTGCAACAGCCTCTGTCCAGCGATATGTAGCATGGTTCTTGAGATATTCTATAGAGATCTATTTTCCCTTTCAACCACGATATTTTTCTGTAGAGTATATGGAGCAAAAAATTATGTCCAAATCCATTTTCATTGTAAAATTCTAAAAAATCTTGATTTTCAAACTCCCCCGATCAGTTTTATCAGAAAAAATTGCAGAACCTTTTTCATATTGAATCTTTTTTGTAAATTTTACAAAAGGTTTCAAATGCTTCACTCTTGTGAGAAAATATTGGGTACCTATTGTGATTCCACATCAGCAAAATATTAGTCCATATCTTTGCACGACACGTGTCGCTTGTGGGCCCACCTATCAGTTCTCTCCCTCCCTCCCTCCCTCTGTCTCTCTCCTCTCTCCCCTGCTTCCTGACGCCGCTCGCTTTCTGCACATTTGTTTTTGTTTCTTTCGCTTTGGCCTGTGGCCGGTACATGGCCATGGCCGGCGACCGGCAACAGGCAAGGGTGTCATGGTCCTTGCCGGCCTTAGGCGAGGGTCGCTTTCCCCGATTCTGCGAGGGCTCGACCCTCACTGCCAAGGCGAGGGTCGCCCTCACGGCCTTTGGCCTTTGGCCTGTGGCCACTACATGGCCATGGCTGGCGATCGACCACAAGCGAGGGTGTCGCGGCCCTCACTTTCCCGATTCGGCAAGGGCTCGACTCTCACTGCTAGGGTGAGGGTTGCCCTCGCGGCATTTGGCAAGGGCGGGACCCTTGCTGTCTGGGCGAGGGTTCGCCAGATCCGGAAGCTTTAGAGGAAGGCGACGACATTGGGGCTTCAAGGGACCTCGAGGATGCAGGGGATGTAGGAGGGCTCGAGGTCGCGGGTGATGATGACGGGGGCTTGGGCATGTTCTTGGAATTAGGGGGTGGCGAACGAGGCTGCGTCCATGAAGTTGCCGTTGTAGCACCTGTCATTGGGAGCGCCGTTGTGGGAAGCCAGGAGGTTGTCGGAGAAGATGAGAGGCAGACGGAGGTTGAGCGAGACTTGCAGAAGAGAGAACAAAAGGAGCAAGTAACGGTGAAGAAGATGAGAAACAGAGGAGAGAGACAACGGGAGTGGACTAGTATCTAATATGGTGGGTCCCCTCAGACACGTGTCGCGTCCTCAGAGCTAGGATTTTTCCACGGTGGAATCACAAGAGGTACCCGGTATTTTCTCCCTAGACTTAGGTTTTGAGTTGATCTGAATAGGTCCTTGTGTGAGAGCTACAAGACTTGATTAGTGAAAACAAAATTTATGAATTTGAATGAACTTCTGACCTGTTCCCAGAGAACATGCATTGCATATATTGCTCTATTCATATTTCTATTTGGGTAGTCCTCACCTCGGACGAGATCTTTTGAAGACAGCTTAGATATTTGTTTCATATTCATATGATCCAATTTTCTATGTCATAGTATGCTATCATCTTTGATAAAAACAAGACATTTGATAGAGTCTGATTCAACTTCTAGGTAATAGATACTGCCATGTCTTCTTCTAGTGAAAACTTGCAACTTGTCATTGCTTACTAACATTGCATTTGTCTTCTTCAAAGATGATTCTTAATACGTTGTCACATAATTTATTAATGCTAATCATGTTGTAATTTAGTCCTTTAATTAAGGAGACATCATTAGTAGCAAGGTTTTTCAATTTAATAGTTCCTTTGCCAATGATCTTTTCTTTTCCATTTCCTCTAAAGGTGAAATTTTCTTCATTGAATATTGTGAGATTAATGGACTTGGTTGAATCTCCAGGTTCTATGTTTCGAACATCCACTATCCAAATACTACTCATTCTTTCTCATTTTTTCCTACAACAACGAACTTATATTTTTCTTTGGTTTCACGACCCTCCCCAAAACGAGATGTAGGGATTAAGCCTTGTCGCCTGCCAAGTGAGAGTGGCCAAAGTCTCTTAGGTTGTGCTACATTCGGCATGGATTTTCCCAGACCTTACCAATGTGTGACATTATGTTGACTCGGTTCATTATGATTATCATGTTTTTTTTCATTTCGGAGCCTCTACTAACCTATTCTAGGCTAGTTAGGGGCCACGAGTTTCACTTTCAGTGAACCAGATATACTATGAATGGGGACTTGGTTATGCTAATTGTCTAATTAACACCTTTTCGGTACTTAAACTCGCTTTGTTTATTGAAAACGTGATTTAAGTGGTCTTGCCAAATTTTAAGCTCCTAGATACATTCCACTAAGTGATCATGCACGGTTGCTTGCAAAAATGGGTATATATCAAGTGTATAGCATAAACAACACACCAAATGAAGATAAGCATGTAAATAAGGAAGACAAAACGTAAAGTGTGAGAAAAGTAAATCTCGATAAGGTGTCGGGCAAAGAATAAACATTGGCTTGTTATTACGCCTTGGGACAAGACCCTTATAAGTGGTATCCAGAGCTAAGCGTGTCTATATTTCAAAATCAGATAACATGCACGACCATGAACCAGACAAAATGAACGACCGGCTAAGTAATATCAATGAAATTTTAATCAACGAATTATCCCTATCTCTAGTTGCAATTCTAAACTAAACGCCACGATAACTACTCTTTTCTATCATTTCTCTTTACCGACTTTTCTCTCTTTTAATTGCTCAAGATGACATGATCTAACATCTACACCATACATTAGACTAGAACTATACGCAATTAAACATAAACACAAAACATTACTTAAAAGGGATAATAACACAAACAATTCCAGAACTTTGACCTTATATGCAATTTGATCCCTAAGCTTTTAATTTATTTAATATAGTCCCTGAACTTTAGCCTAATGTTTAATTTGATCCTTGAACTTTTAATTTGTTTAATATGGTTCTTGGACTTTTGGTACATATTAAATATATTCCCTAAACTGTATAAAAATGTTCAAGTAGTTCTTGAACTTGAATTAATGAAAGGACTACATTAAACATTTTTATACAGTTCAGAGACTAAATTGAACATTTACCAAAAGTTCAGGAACCGCATTGAACAAATTAAAAGTTCAAGAACCACATTGCATATTGGTTTAAAGTTCAGGGACTATATTGAATAAATTAAAAGTTTTGGAACCACATTGCACATTGGATCAAAGTTTAGGAACTACTTGTGTCATTTTCCGTACTTAAAATTATAACTGAACACTAAACTTGCTCGACATCTCCTAAAATGCTATCTTTTGTACTTTTCTATTTGCATGCTTTCCATGCAACTTTTTCTCCTATACTAATGTCGACTAAACTTAACACTAAGATCATAATAAATAGCATGATTAACCACAAATAGACCACGATTACACTAATCAAAGTATAATGACTCCTAAACTTGCGATTCCAACATCGTTAGTTGCAGTAAGGTAAGGCAGGCGTCGAGGGACCGCCCGGGACCATTATTAGAGCCAAATGAGAGCTCGAGACCCGCCATCCAGCGTGCTCACGCTGTTGTACAGCAGGCTTTGAGCGCTCATTGGGCCTCTAAATAGGCCTGAAAGAGCCCAGAATTGCTCCGTGTAACCTATACAAGCAAAAGGAATGTCCAGAGCCATCCAGGATCTTCAAATGGGCCGTGATGGGAACCAGAGTCCTCTGTACGATGCTTTAAGGGCGCTGGACAGCAGGCTCTCGGTGCTTGTCTTTGGCTCAAAATAACCCGAACGGCAACAAAAATAACTAGAATGGCTCCCATGGTGTGATACGGCAAAATATACACTACCATTACTAAGACAGGCTCTAAGTCGACCCATTAACAAGCTAGACATACTAGACATATATGGACACACGTAATCGAAATACAAAAATAATGGGGTGCAAGAATGCCATAACTGACTTGGCAAACCTAGCTAGAGATCAAGGCATCGGGCTCGCGTCACTCGCTAGGGCAAGGTGAGGGTCGTGCCTCGACTTTGAACTCCAATTCTAGCATGGTGTCCTTGGCAAGTCGAAGATAATAGACAAGTGGTTCCTACCTTGAGTGAGGTCGTAGGGAGATGGCAAGGGAACTGATATGGCCTCTTGTTCTCAAGGGAGAGAGATAAGAATGGCCAAGAGAGGTGTTCAAACTCATGCCCACAGCCCCCTCTCTAGCTCAGCTAGACTTACCTAATTTTTGTGCGTAATTTTCTCCCACTTCTCCTCTCTAAAACTCCCGTCCACCAGCGTTCTTATGAGCGAGCTTGGCTCGAGATTTTCCCGCCTGTGAGAGCTGCTTTCCCTCTCCCTTTTGTCACTTCAATTGTCCTCAATCAAGCCTCCATTACCCAAGTCTAATGCCTCACTTCCCGGTCTTTGTTGATCTCCACTTCCCCCCAAGAGCAGATTTTCCAGCTCAATCAAGCCTAACCAATCCACTAAGTTTGGTCTTCTAGTCAGTTCAGTTCCTCTCTAATTGCCAGTCAATGCTTAGGTCAATCTTTATAGTTCATTTGGGACTTGATAGTTAGAGGTCTAAGGAGGGTAATTATGTGTGAAAAAGAGTGGATAAGTGGGCGTCTGTGAGATGAGGAGTGGTGGGAAGATTTGCTCATCTCGGGGAGAGTAGAGGCAGATTGCGCAGTTGTGTGGAAATGGCGACTATGCGCTCCTTGTTCGTTCAATTGGGCTGAAATTTTGATGGCTGAAATTCGACACACCTTCATAGATTGCACAAAAATTTTGTGCCCAACGGACTTTAGGAAGTCCACTTTTGAAGGCTATGCATTACCGGTTTTTGTCTGGGGGCCCGGTGTAGGATCAACCGACATCGGCTTGGAAAAAGGGAAAACTTGGAAGTTACGCTTAGAACTAATGCACAGGCCATATATCATTGAAAAGTAAACTCGAATACACTCTTTGTGACATCTGGTTTGCAATTTTGTGAGCTCGTTTGAGCCTTCAGTCGATCAAGGAAAAGCATGTCAAAATTGCTAGAGAGGAGGTTGAGACCAAGGGTGAACTGGGACGGTTGAGACTCTCTAGAGTTGCTGTTGACCAAAATTTTAGCCGTCAGGCCCGAGATTCTAATACTATAATGTCCCTAGATTTTTTTTTGATCGAAAAGAACTCTTTGATTGAAAATTAAGAGTTCTTGGGACTACAGCTCGACACAGGAGCATCAAAACATAACAAATCCCATAAAGGTTGGGGGGGACGCATGAGCCAAGACGGAACTAAAAATTTTTGATTATGGGCCTTCGCGATCCAATCGGCAGTCTGATTGGCAGATCGGTTGCAATGGGCCACAGTCATCTTGCTATATTGGGCCAACCGGATTTGGGCTTCGTGGACAGCAGCTTCTTCTTCCCAGCCAATTAGACCTTTCTCGTTCAACATCTGGACAATCAGAAGACTGTCTGTTTCCAGAACAATTCGCTCATTCCTCCAGTCGCTGAAGACTTTGAGCGCTTGCAGTAGCGCTTGCAGTTCTGTCTGTAGCGGTGAAGACGCCGGAACTGTCGCAGCGAAGCCATCGAGTAGACTTCCAGTCGCGTCTCTGAGGATCCCAGCTGCTGCTCCTTCTGTTGCATGCTCAAAGAAAGATCCATCAATATTAATTTTGAAGGAGTTCCTCGTCGGTGGAGTCCAATTCTGAGGTAATAGTCTCTGTTCAGTATACAGATTTGTGCTGAGATTATTCCACCTAATATAGTTTTGAGTCGTGACCCTTGCCGACTCAATTAAGTTTCTCGGGTGTGGGTGTTTTCTCCGAAATACAAACTCATTTCTGGCCTTCCATATCATCCACAGTAAAGTAGCAATTTCGTCTAGAGATAGGAATTTCTGAGGCTGTTGTTGATGTTTGTAGATCCATACCTCGAGTCTGGTGATTTCCTTGCGTGCGATTTTGATCTGGACTGTTGGGTCTGTCCAAATTGCTGCTGTCCATGGGCAAAGTAGAAGGAGGTGCTCCACTGATTCGGCCTCCTGTGTACAGAAAGGGCAGACTGGGCTTGGTAATATCTTCCTCTTGTATAGGTTTTCTGTCGTGGGAAGGGCATTTTGGCATGCATTCCATAGAAAATGTCTTACCTTCGGGGGGGTTTTTAATTTCCATATTCTGCACCACACTTTGGGGGGCGGCTGGAAAGATGATGATGCTTGCCTTTCTGTCCGTGGGAATGCTTTGTCACAGACCTGATTGTATGCACTCTTCACTGTAAACTCTCCAGACTTTGTGGCTGTCCAGACTTGCTTATCTTCTGTTGCTCTGCTACAGAGTGGTATTGCTAGCACCTCATGAACAATGATTAAA